>OY744482.1:169495925-170108882 GCA_963556165.1 Tipula helvola | reverse complement strand
TTTCCAGTTACAACAAAGAGTAGCGAAAGAGCATGATAAACCAATTAAAGTAGGTATGATCAAGCGCATGTATTGCTATCTCTTTCACTAAAAAATGTCTGTCATTCGGTGCTTTTTTCTTGCTATACTTTTTTTTTATAATCACTAGTTCATAGCAAACAAAAACAAATCGAATTGTTTTGCGGTGATAGTTTTTGTGAAATCAACGAAGCCTTGTGATTTTATCGCACCGAATGACGAGATGCGCAAGAAAAGACGAATATGAAACAGCTGTCAATCATACCTATTAAATTAGTTTATCATGGCGAAAGAGTAGAAAGAGCTGTCAAAAAGACAGATTTTTGACATTTTAAGTGGAACATACAAAAAAAATTTTTTACATGGCTTTGATTTTTGTATGGGTGTATTAATTGTCAAATTCTTATTTTGACAAATAATACGTCAACTTTGCAATGCAATGCAATATAGATATAAATGTATTAGAGTAGTTAGAGTAGTTTGCTACTCTATCAATTTAGACGGATTTAAAGATGGCGGATTGGAGTAGCTTTAGAGTAGAGTACATAGTTTGTAAGTGGAAAACGACATAAGTAGTGCTTCGACTTGTCATCAAGCACAATAGACCTTTTCGGTCTAAAAATGTTGACATTATTTTGACCGTTAGTTAATTTTGTGCAGGCAAGCTGTGTGGAGTGCAAGTAACGTACGTTTTGTGGTGGTAAACTGCGTGTTTTTTATATTTTCTTATTAAGTATTTTACTTCGGTCTAAAAAGACCAAAGTATTGAAATCCTGTCAAAAATGACGAAAAATTTGGTTGGTCCAAAACCACTTTTCTCGACGTGTTAAAAGTCCCTGAGTCTGAAAAAGCAAAAAAAAAAAAAATGTCCGTCCGTCTGTCTGGATGTCTGGATGTCTGGATGTCTGGATGTCTGGATGTCTGGATGTCTGGACCCATGGTATCTCGAGAACGGCTTGTCCGATTTGGATTTTTTTTTTCGCCAATCTGTTTCTATGGTCAAGGCGGAGATTTGAAAAGCTTTTGGAGACTGTACGTCGAGGGGGTGGGTTACTTGCCATACGAATTGACCCAAAATAACTGCTTTTATAAATATTTACGATTTTTTTATATATGCTTATTTGATTATTGAATTGGGCATTGAATTTGGCATTGAATTGGGAATTGATTTGAAGATTAAATTAGGGGTCAATTTGCGCGTTGAGTTGAAGTTGAGTTGGAGTTGAGTTGGGGTTGGATTTGGATGTGGTGAATAGTTAACAAATTTTTTATATGATGGAACTTGCCTATTTATCAACCGATAACGATGAAATTCGACATTTGTATTGGAAATGGGATTCTAAAATGATTTACGGATGAAGTTCTGGGATTTTAAAACGATTTCTGGATGAAGTTCTGGAATATGGCCAAGTATGATGGAACTTGTCTATTTATCAACCGATTATTATGAAATTTAATATGTGTGTTAGAAATGGGATTCTAAAATGAATTTTGGATGAAGTTCTGGGATTTTAAAACGATTTATGGATGAAGTTCTGGAATATGGCCAAGTATCATGGAACTTGCCTATTTATCAACCGATTATTATGAAATTTAATATGTGTGTTAGAAATGGGATTCTAAAATGAGTTTTGGATGAAGTTCTGGAATATGGCCAAGTAGGATGGAACTTGCCCATTTCTCAACCGATTGCGATGAAATTCGACATTTGTATTGGAAATGGGATTCTAAAATGATTTATGGATGAAGTTCTGGGATTTTAAAACGATTTCTGGATGAAGTTCTGGAATATGGCCAAGTATGATGGAACTTGCCTTTTTATCAATCGAATATTATGAAATTTAATATGTGTGTTAGAAATGGGATTCTAAAATGAGTTTTGGATGAAGTTCTGAGATTTTAAAACGATTTCTGGATGAAGTTCTGGAATATAGCCAAGTATGATGGAACTTGTCTATTTCTCAACCGATTATTATGAAATTTGATTTGTGTGTTAGAAATGGGATTCTAAAATGAGTTTTGGATGAGGTTCTGGAATGTGGCTAAGTATGATGGAACTTGCTCATTTCTCAACCGATTATAATGAAATTCGACATGTGTATTGGAAATGGGAGTCTGAAATGAGGTTTGAGCGAAGTTCTGGAATATGGCCAAGTATGATGGAACTTGGCTATTTCTTAACCGATTATAATGAAATTTGATATGTGCGTTGGAAATGGCAATATTTGATATGTGTGGAATATGGCCAAGTAGGATGGAATTGACTATGCCTTAACCGCGGGTATCATTGTGTTAGACATGTGCGTTGTAAATGGGATTCTAAAATGAGTTTTCGGATAAATTTCTGGAATATGGTAAGTTAAACGGTTAGAAGTATCAGTATAATTTGTTATACTACTTTCGGTATAAAGTTCTAGAATACGATTTTTCGTTTTAAATTGGATGCCTGTACCCATGTTGAAGCTTTTGACCTTTTTGGCTGTTGTTGAATAAGTAAATATATATTGGTTAAAATAAAAATCAATAATGTCAAAACAGTCACACCAACTTTATGATATTATTGAAGATACCAAAGACCGAAGTTCTGATCACCTCGTGAGGTTTCAGCCCTTTATATTTTATAAGACAAATTAATTATTTTACTTTAACAAAATTACAAGAATTACCACAATTATTAATACGTCTTTTTACCTACAGACTTTTTGACAACATAACCTCAACTTTTGCTTTTGACAAGTAGGAGAAAAAGTTTATAGAAACTCATTGTCGCTACTAAACATTTTATGGTGACTGAGCTTTCCACATTTTCGCTTCATGTTATTGTTATGGTCACAAGAAGGATACTTCGTACGTTGTATCCCATTCCCAATGGAATTAAATAACAACACACTAAGATATATTTTTATTTGACTTTATAATTATTCACTTACCTAATTAATTTTGATTATTAATTGTTATATAAATGTTATGTTAATTATAACTAATTTTTGATTTTAGTTTTATCTGGTAATGGCGTCTTCCACTTGAATATGATTTTCGTGTCTTTCTTCAAACCCGATCACTGTCTGACTGTCCAATCCTTTGTTGCTTTTTTTTTTAAATGGTATATGTGTTACAACTCGGTTTACTACCTTATTTTTATTTTATTTTAGTACTACAAATTTGTTAATTAATTTTTTGCTCTAAACACCAAATATTTTTATCCAATTTATTATTACATAACACTCCCATCGTTAGAAAAAGAATGAATTCGTAGATTTCATTCTTTCACTGACAAGTGGCATTAGGTTTGGCGTATTTATATTTATATTACAATATTAGAACTTAGAATTAATTTTTTCTATGGAAGACGACATTTTTTTTTTTTACATTGAATTTACGAAATTTTGTAGGCGGAATTTTAAATCAGTAGCAAAATCGTCATAATTGTACCACTAACCTCATTTTTAAGATTATTTGGCATTTGGGGTTGTCTTCCGAACACCAAATGAAATGACATCGGATCCTGATCTATGAATGACCGAATATACTCAACAAGTGTTCTATGGGACCTTTCTAGGCTTCCATTAGATTGCGGATGGTACACGGATGTGTTGATTTTTTGTATTTTTAACATTTTACAAATTTTAGTAAATATTTCACCCATGAAGTTTGCACCTTGGTCGGCAAGTATAAACGACAGGTTTACGACAGGAACTGCTAAACCATATTTAGAATACTAATTTAATCAAAGTACATATGTTACAAAACGTTTTTTTGGTTTGGTTTTAATTACTTGTTTTTCTGTAACTGCGAACCATTGGGTCTCTCAATAAAGATTTTGTTTTTTACCACACTATAAAATAAAATATTTTAATTAGTTATTATTATTATTACTTGAGGGCCATGTGGGGGCTCAAGCCTCCCCGCACTGCGACCTAAAAGATCTTTTGTGCATGAAGCCCTACTTAATTATACGTCCAGTCAATATTCAGGCTCTTAATGAACCTGATAATACTGCCTAACGGTACGTGATACATACTATCTGGGCTCATTGCTCTCCCTCCTAGATGTTTTAATTATCCGTGCAGCCAATATTCAGGCTCTTAATGAACCTGATAATACTGCCGACCGGTACGTGATACATACTATCTGGGCTCATTGCTCTCCCTCCTAGATGTAATAACATTTACTTCTGCTAGAAGAGCGGTAGCATTGGGACACAAGGACTTCGAGAGGGCAGACCCACTCCCGTATATTCCTATCCGTGCCTCGTCTACCGTTTTGATTTTACTCTTGCGAGTTGCTGGGACATACTATCTGGGCTCATTGCTCTCCCTCCTAGATGTTTACTGTTGGAAGTACTTCTACACGCGATACATACTATCTGGGCTCATTGCTCTCCCTCCTAGATGTAATAACATTTACTTCTGCTAGAAAAGCGGTAGCATTGGGACTCAAGGACTTTGAGAGGGCAGACCCACTCCCGCGTATTCCTTCCCGTGCCTCGTCTACCGTTTGGATATGACTCTTGCGAGTTGCTGGGAATAAAAAAGTCGCCTGTAGGTCACCCAGGTTTACTACAGGAAGGCTAAATAAAACTGGAGGGTGCCTGGTATCCAGAGTCCGCATATATAGACTGATTAACCTATCAGCCATTCATCCATCGGCATATGCTGTTCCACCTTAGATTAGGGATTTTTTGTCAAGGTTTTCTCCTTTAGCGCCGTACTTTAGCCTGTCACAAAAAGCCACATTCAGCCTAATGGTTACAGTTACCGGTGGTTGCCACGAGGAGGCAGTACGTACACTTGCGCCTACTGGAAGGTTACGGAGCCCCTTCCAATAGACGCCAAACCACCATTTTAATTAGTTATTTCAATCATAAATCTCTGAGGTTATGGGCCCAGCGCCGTAAAGGAAAATTAATTAAAATATTAGTTTTGGTGAATTTTTTTTTTTTTTGTGTAAATTGAATTTTTTTTTTTATTGTCGTTGAAACGAGTGTACTAAATAAAATAAAAATGGCGGAGAGTACAACCAACAGCATCAGCAAAATAACACAGTTTGATGGGACAAATTTCAATAATTGGAAATATCGAGTTGGAATTTTACTTGATGAAAGAGATTTGAAAAAATACATCAATGAGGGACTGGATGAAATTTTGGCTGGTGTGGAAGCAACGGAACGTGAAAAAATTAGATTGGAAGAAAAAAAATGCGTGTCAATGCTGGTACAAACAATTCATGACAATCAATTGGAATACATAAGAGAGAACTCACGTGCAAAAGACATGTATGATGCATTGTGCAGTATTTTCGAAAGAAAAAGTGTAGCAAGTCAAGTTTTATTGCGAAAACAACTTTTAATGATGAAATATCATGAAAGTGATAGCATCGTGGAGCATCTTTTGCTGTTTGACAAGAAGATTCGTGAGCTAATTTCAGCGGGTGCTAAGATGGAAAAGATTGACATTGTTGTTCATTTGTTACTCACATTACCAAAGAGCTATGATAACTTGGTGACGGCATTGAAGACAATCGACACAGACAAGTTAACTTTGGATTTTGTCAAAACGCGTTTGATGGATGAGTACAATAAGCGAACAGGTGGAAATTGTTCAAGTAAATCAGGTGAATCTGGTGCAATGATGTCAAAAGGAAAATCGAAGGAGATCATTTATTTTAAATGTTCGAAACCCGGTCACAAAAAGTCTCAGTGTTTTCTAAATAAAAAGAAAAAGAACAACTGTTCGGCCAGTGCTAACAAAGCAAATGAAGAAAAAGAAGAAGTATCGACAATGTGTGAGTCGGCAGCATGTAACGCACAAACAAACCGGCATAACGTCAACGTAAATGACACATCGAAAATTGAATTCACAATGGATTCTGGTGCAACGCAACATATGTCTGATGAACAAAAGCATTTTAGTAAGCTAGAAGAAATCGATGAGTTGAAAATTGCCGTTACAAAGAAAAATCAAAGTATTTTTGCGAATAAACGTGGCGATAGTCCAGTGAAAACATTTTATAATGGTAACTCATTGACTACTGTGATGAAGGATGTTTTATTGGTGAAAGATTTGAAATGCAACTTGATGTCGATACGTGCTTTGACTAAAAAGGGCTACAAAGTACTGTTTGAGGGTGACCAAGCATTTGTGTCATTCAATGGAATAATTAAATTCGTTGGACAAATCGAAGGAAATCTGTATAAAGTCACATTTCATGTGGACAACAATGTATTTGCTGGTTATACAGGTGACATGAATTTGCATAAAATTTCTCAAAGTTTGTGGCATTTTAGATTGGGTCACTTAAATGCAAATGATATGAGGAAACTGGCAAGTAAAATGGCGGATGGATTATTTATTTATTTATTTATTTAGATCAACAGTATACAAAATACCTCTGATCGACACACGTCAACATAAAATACAATCAAAGTCATTATAAAAAGAACAGAAAAAAAAAAAAAAATTAAAATTTAAAATAATGGAGAATGTTTCTCTGAAAATTCCTCGATATGTCAAAATCGAACAAATTTTCAACCGAGTTCAACAGAAGTGTCGATTTGTAGATCAATTTATTCTTCCCGTAATTTGTATTTCTATTAGGTAACTGCAAAAATGCACGTCTTCTCAAATTATGAGACGGTACATAAAACGAATATAGCTCTAAAAGCTCAGAGCAGTCAATGTGTCCCAGAATCATGTCACGCGCAAACATAGCAATCGCCACGTCCCTACGAGCACTAAGCGGTTCCAGAGCTAATAACTGGCATCTCCCTTTGTAAGGTGGCAAAATATAATCCGGGCCACGGCCGTCACGAGGCAAGAAGCGAAGCGCATATTTAAAAAAACGCTTTTGAATGGTTTCGATCCTATCTGAATAGTTATGATAAAAGGGCGACCAAATAACAGCAGCGTACTCCAAATGGGATCTAACAAATGCCATATATAAAGTGCGCAGTGTGTATGGATCTTTAAATTCCCGGCATTGTCTTTTCAAAAAGCCTAACATACTGTTAGCCTTTGCAATGACGCTGTCAATATGAAAATTAAACGACAAGTTAGGTGTGTAAAGAACACCTAAGTCTCGAATTACAGAAACTCGTTCGATCAGTGCTCCGTCGATTAAATAATCGGTTAAGACAATATTCCGACCTCTACTAAATGTTATAGTTTTACATTTGGAAATGTTAAGACATAACGAGTTTGTACTACACCATTCAACGAAATTATTGATATCAATTTGAAATGATAATGCATCAGAAATGCCCCTAATGGTTTTATAGATTTTTAAATCGTCTGCGTACAAAAGAACTTCTGAGTTAGACAGGCAACCAATCACGTCATTCACAAAAATATTAAAAAGGAGTGGTCCCAGATGACTACCTTGGGGTACTCCAAAGGATGCTAAAAACGATCTGGAAATGGAATTGTTGATTCTAACATACTGCTTTCTACCAGTCAAATATGATCGTATCCATTGCACCGGTATTTGATTTGAATCTAATTGATAGAGTTTATTAATTAACAAATCGTGATCTACCTTATCAAATGCCTTACTGAAATCTGTATACAATACATCCATTTGGAAACCTAACTCAAGCGCCCCTGACACATAATTATTAAAAATTGCGAGATTTGTAACCGTAGATCGACCTTTATAGAAACCATGTTGTTTTGTCGTTATAACATTTTTAATTATAAAAAATAATCGGGCATTAACTAGACTTTCAAAGAGCTTCGGGATGCTTGAAAGTAAAGAAATTCCACGATAATTTCGAACATCACTACGTAAACCAGACTTAAAAATTGGAATAATCGATGATATTTTCCATATTTTGGGGAAAACTCCAGACCGAAGACTAAGATTGAAAATCTTTGCCAATGGAGCCGCAAGGACATCAGCGCAACTCACCATGAAACAAGGAGGAATACCGTCAGGCCCGGCCCCCTTTTTACAATCTAGCTGGTTTAAAGCTATTAAAACTTCCTGATATGTTAAAGTTAAGTTCGAGCTAATGCTTGTCTTATCACGACTAACCGAGGAGCAACTTGTGTAATTCCTAGTGTATACTTCTTCAAAAAAGTCGGCAAATAGATTGCATGTCGCTTGGTTGTCATTTGAAACTATACCATTTAGATGCATTTGAACAGGATATCCACTAGATTTCTTTTTGTGCTCCATATGACACCAGAACCGCCTAGGGTCGTTTGTTATGTTATTTTCGATCTGCATGACATAGCAATTGTATAAAAACTTGTTCAATATATTAAATTCCGTTCGTAGATCGCTATATAACCGTTAGTTTAACTCAGACGGATTCGATTTAAATATTTTATGCAATTTATTCTTTCGATTTTTTAAATTTGTGAGTGATCTATTATACCACGGTTCACATCTAATTTTCCCGGTCGATTTACGTGGAATGAATTGATCAATTGCGACATTTAAGATACGATAAAAAATATCCGCACAATAATCGACGTTCTTTGGTAACAGCAAATTGTCCCAATCCATCCCATCGAGAAAGTTCCTCAGATTAACATAATCTCCATTTCTAAAATCTAAATAAGAAGACATTATATTAAAACTATTAGAGGTAAAAGAATCGCTAAAACAATTACAAAAAATTATATCTAATTTAAGAGGTGTGTGATATATACTCTCAGAATTACCAATATCATTGCATGCTGAAACTTTTATGTCCATATCCATTGAGCAGAACACCAAATCTAGCAGTCTGCCATTTCCATTTAGTATATTATTGCATTGCTTAGTACCCAAACCAAACATAGTATCCAAAATGAGAGTTGCGGTTACGTTCGTTGAAACTGGGATAATATCCGTGTCCAAAAATATCCAATTAATCTTAGGTAGATTAAAGTCACCGGTGAAGATTATCTGGTCATCAGGTTTAATTAAAGGTACTAACTCGTTTACAATTACATTGGCGAGACGATCATATAATTCGGATGCAGCAGATGATGGGATGTATAGTACGCATAATAATATTTGTTGAGAGAAGAATTGGATTCTCAAAACTAATAATTCTGGTTCATTCGAATAAAATACAGATTCACATCTTAATTGACTTGAGACTCCAACTATTATTCCACCACCCAGACGATTAATGTTAGTATCTTCGTATCTGTCACGACGAAAAATTGCATACGAGTTTGGAAAATACTCCTCCGATTTAAAAGACTGGTTCAGCCAAGTCTCAGTTATGATGATAATGTCATATTCCTCATCAGAAGTATTGAGGAATATATCTCTCGATTTAGAACGAATACCGCTTGCGTTATGATAATATAATGACAACAGATAATTAAAAGTGTTTGTAGGTGAGTCCGTAGGCTGATAATGACTGTTTTGGTGATATTGATTGCTTTGGTGATATTGTACTTTTGTATACAGCTGCAAGTCGTCAAATTTTAATCGGTTCGAGGCAGCGAAACTGCATTGTCGTTTTTTGAGCTGGATTTTCTGGTAAAAGGCCTTATCAAAACACCTCTTGGCCAGTACGTAGGCGATAAAATTCGGCTAGAGAACTTCCTGTCAATACTTAGCTTAAATGAAATAAAAGTTAATTTAGATTTATCCCGGCCTCTTGGCAACAATAAACGACACTCAACAGCTTCTACCATCTCCAACTTTGATCGTACATAGTCAACCAAAGCATTCACTTCAGTATTTGGATTTAATCTACTCACATATAAATGTTCAAGATCTTGTACATTAACCGGTTGCAGCGATACGACAGGATCTCCTACTCCAAGAACTTCTGGAACGACATTATTAAAGCTTGTATTGGCACATTGTTACATTAAATCAAGTAAATGTTGACAACAATACAAAGCTGGCATTGGCACATTAAATCAAGTAAATGTTGACAACAATACAAAGCTGTGTGAATCATGTGTGCTTGGGAAACAAACACGTTCATCATTTCCGAAAAATAAAAATGTTCGATCATCACGCGTTTTAGAGTTGATTCACAGTGACGTATGTGGTCCGATGCAAACGACTGCATATGATGGTTCCAAACTAAGAGCTGACAATGGTGGTGAATACACGTCACATGAATTTAAGAGCTACTGCAATGAAATCAAATGTCATTAACTGTTCCGTATAATCCAGAAATGAATTCTATTTCCGAGCGATTGAATCGAACACTTGAAGAGAAGTCAAGAACAATGCTTTTGACAAGTGAACTAGATGGAAAGTTTTGGAATGAGGATATCATCACTGCAAATTATTTAAAGAATCGATCACCAACAAGTGCAGTTGGAAAGCAGTTCGAAGCGAAAACTCCGGCTGAAATTTGGTTTGGTCAAAAACCAAATTTGTCACATCTTCATATTTTTGGTTGTGAATGTTACAATCATATTACATCGAATAATCGTACAAAATTACAGCCAAAATCATCGAAATGTATTATGCTTGAATATGGTTCATCATATGGTACATATCGTCTATGGGATATAGAACAACAACAGCAAATAGTGGGCCGAAGTGTAACTTTCAACGAGTCATCGGTTTTAAATCGAAAAGAATTGATTGAGATAATCGATTCAGAGGCGGTTAATGATGACAGTTCGGGTGATCGAGGTATGAACGATGCAATGAACGATTCATTTGGTGATGCAAGTGACCAGTCATTCGATAAACGTAATGATATGCAGTCAGATGGTAACGAAAATCGAGAAATCCACAGCACTAATATGGATTGTGTTGGTAACGGCATGCAGCAGTTTCACGGTGTCAATTTGGATGACCCGGTGACAACCAAGAAAATATCAACAGTGCAAGTTCAAATTGTATTGGTAACAACGACAGGATAATTCCACGAAAAAGTGAACGAAGTCGACGAGCGCCTAATCGATATGATGAATGGGTAACTATGAGTGAATGTTTTCACACTACATTGATTGCTGGAGAATTTCAAGAGGATGAAAATCTTGCTTTATCGGCTGAACAGTTTGTTGAAGATGATCCATCATCGATATCTGAAGCAAAACGTCGAATTGATTGGCCAGAATGGAAAAAGGCGATCGATAGTGAATATCAGTCTTTAATCGACAACAAAACTTGGAGTATTTGCGATTTACCAAAAGGGAGAAGTGCCATTACAAACAAATGGGTCTTTAAGTTGAAAAGAAAAGCTGATGGTTCAACTGATAGGTACAAAGCAAGATTGGTAGCATGTGGTTTTACTCAAAAGCCAGGATTCGATTATGATGAAACATATGCACCAGTGGCAAAATTAGTTACATTGAAAATGTTGCTGTTAATTGCCAATCGTTATGATATGCGCATTCATCAGATGGAATGCGACTTCCAGAGGGTTTTGGTCAAGGTGATAAAGTGTGTAAATTAAACAAGGCACTTTATGGACTGAAACAAGCTTCGCGTGCATGGAACGAGAAGTTCAATAATTTTATGATTCGAATTGGATTCAAGCGCTGCCAATCAGATCAATGTTTATATGTGAAGCAGCAAAATGGAATCATATGTTACGTGCTTCTGTACGTCGATGATAAAAATCGACACCAATGGAAAAGGGTTTACATGTTGATATGGGTCAAAATGAAAAATGTTCGAATCATTCATATCGTGAATTGATTGGGTGTTTAATTTATGCACATGTGACTACCAGACCAGAGTTGTGTGCATCAACGGGATATTTCAGCCTTTTTCAAAATTGTTTCAGCGAAACTCATTTCAATTACGCGAAATGGATTTTGAGTTACATTCGTGGCACCATTGACATGAAAATGGTTTATAAGAAAGACGTCTAAGCAAAGGCATTGGTTGGTCACAGTGATTCAGATTGGGCAGGTGACAAAAATGATTCGAAATCCATAACTGGATACGTGTTCAAGTTATTTGGAAACACAGTCAGTTGTCATCACGCAAGCAGCCAACTGTTAGTAAATCGTCGACTGAAGCTGAGTACATTACACTATCTGAAGCTGTTAGTGAGGGCGAATGGATAAAGAAATTATTGGTTGCCAACCATTTCGTCTCTCAATAAAGATTTTGTTTTTTACCACACTATAAAATAAAATATTTTAATTAATTATTTCAATCATAAATCTCTGAAATGTGTAGGAAAAAAGGCCCTACAATATCTAAAAATATTTTATCAAATGCAGCCTCTGAAGTTGTAGTAATAACCATAGGCAGTTTCAAGGATTTAGATGATTTATTTTTTTGGCAAGATGGACAAAGTTTTATGAATTTTTCTATTTTAGCTAGTATAATTGGGAAAAAAATGAATTGCTTTAATCTTTTATAGGTTCTATGAATTCCTTGATGTCCACAAATGGGGGCTCGAATGATATTCTGAAATCGCTCTATTAATATCAGTCTCGTTATCTAAAACTGTAACTGGATTAACAAGATTAGTAGTTGTTATAATTTGATTAGAATTCGTTATAATTTTGGATTTGGATGTGTGAGGATCAGTTAAAGGTGATCTTCTACCAGTGAAATTGGTAATTTTCTGATTTTCTGGGTTAATTTTACTTTGTGATCTAGTATAGTTACAAAAATACATATCACAGACTTCCGGTTCACTAGTTTGGCTTTCTGAATTTTCTAGACATATTCGACTTAATGAATCAGCATTTTTGTTCGCTTTGCTAGGTTTATGTTTTACTATAAAATTATACTCTTCGAGTTACAGTCGCCACCGAATTAATTTGGATGGCAGATTGGATATACTTCTTAAGAATTTCAATGGCTCATGATCAGTACCAACAATGAATTCCCGAATCCCGACCGTATAAATAAGGGCGAAAATTTTGGAACGACCAAACTACGGAGAGAAGTTCCTTTTGTATAGTGGAATAATTTAATTCTGGTTTCCTTAGCGTTCTACTGGCATAAGCTACTGGCAAATCATATCCATCAAAATTTTGGGACAATACTGATCCGATTGCAACATCGCTTGCATCACACGTTAATTTAAATGTTTTTCCGAAGTCAGGGTATTTTAATATTGGTTCATTTACTAAACTGGTTTTAAGTTTACAGAAAGCTTCGTCGCATAGATCATTCCAGATATATTTTGAATTTTTCTTCAAAAGCATGGTCAACGGCTTAGCAATTTCTGCAAAATGGGGAATAAATGATCGATAATAACCGCATAGGCTCAAGAATGATTTAATTCCAGTTGTATTGTTTGCCTAGAGTAATTGTTGTGTTGCGTAATCATATGACATATAAATAGGTAAAACCTCTTTTCGAAGAAACTGACATTTTTTTGCATTTAATTTCAAATTGTGCTGACGAAAACGATCAAAAACATTTTGGAGGCGTTCGTTGTGTCCTTTTAAATTATCATAGATTACCACGTCATCAAGATGGACGAAACACTTTATGCCGTTCAAGCCAATCAAAATATTATTCATTAGGCGTTGGAAAGCCGCCAATTAGCAAGGGAAAGTTCCAAGGACTCTTGGAATTTTCTGTAATGCTGTTGTTTAACATATCGGAAACCTGCTTGTTAATTTCCGCTTTCGTTGATTCTGAAAGCCGGTATGGCGTCTTTGATCCCATCTGAAGCAGACATATTTTCTGCCTCTGCAGCTGAAAGTGCTGCTGTCGTTTGTAAATTGCTTTTCCATGTGATGATTCCATTGTTAATCAAAAACGCATATTCAGATGTGGATCGTCTCCAAATCATTCATTCTTGACAGATATCGAATGATACGTTTCACGGCGTTAACATGAGCTGCATTGGGATTCTATATCTACTCACTGCTCTCACTGCATATATGAAATATCAGGTCTTGGTACAATCGCTGCAAACATTAATGAACCAACTGCTTGCCTGTATGGAAAAAGCTAATTTTAGGCTGGAGTCGATGCCTTCTTACAATTTCTCATTTCAAACTTGCTCATCTGTTTTTCAATAATAATTCTTTTGATTGATGAAAATCGTTTTATTTGTACGGTCACGTACAAATTTAATTCCCACATTTCCCTGAAGTCTTTAAGGAAGTTGGTAAATTTCTCGTTCCATACTCTTGATGCTTGCTTTCATCCATAAAGACTTTTCTTGAGGCGACATACAGCTTTTTACAGCTTTTTCATCATTCACCTTTACACCTTTTGGTACTTCCATGTAAATGCTGGTGTCCAAATTACCTTTTAAAATTGCATTATTTCTCAATCTTCCATTACTACAATGGTCAAAATAGCACGAATGGAATCATATCGTACCACCGGTACAAATGTCTCATTAAAGTCAACACCTTCACGTTGCGAAAATCCTCTTGCTAAAAACCGCGCTTTATAACTAATATCATTCGAACTTGCAACCTATGCTGTTGACATTCAGATGAATGTAATGCTTCTTCATAGTTCTCTAGTTTAATAACAATTGCGGAGTAACCAGTTTCAATTAAACGTTCTGGAATTGTAGAACGAATATGATACCATTGATTGCTGCGTTCATTAGAAACAAGAATGTCGTTGTTTTCTTCGCTATTGTGAGTATCATTCTGTTCAATGATTTCTGTATCATTTCCATTTTCATTGTCTGTATAATTATTGACAATCATTCTTGATCGTCGTCTGATTTTTCTTGATAATCGGCTAAACCGTTTTTGTTATCATTTTTAACGAAGACAATTTTCGATTCATTGAATTGAACATTACAGCTGACAATTACTTGTCTTGTGTTGAGATCAAACTAACGGAAGATTTTGGATGTGATCCCATTTTTTCGTTTTAATTGTTTTGGAATTTGCACAAAACATTCTGTACCAAAAATTCTTACATGCCTCAGATCTGGTTTAGCATTAAACAATTTTTCATATGGTGTGGTATCAACACATGTATCATTGAACGATTTAACATATAAATAGCTGTTTGAACTGCTTCAGGCCAAAGAAATGTTTGTAAACCACTTGCAATTTACAGCCATTTTGTTCTGTCGTGTATGAAGAAACACGTTCCCATGTAATACCTTCTTTTGACAACAGGTCTATCACATCTCGAGTCACGAATTCAAGGTCATTGTCAAATCAGAAAATTTAATTCGGTTATCAATCCTATTGTGTACCAATGGAATGAAACCACAAAATTTATTGTATACTTCATCCTTCGACTTTAATAAGTATATAAGTATACCTGAAGCAGGTTGCTCGATCAACATAAAATATCGAATGCCTTTCCTATCATTTCCATTGGAACACATACATATATCTGCATGCATAAATTCACCTCTCTTAGCTGGTCGAACTGATTCCGTTTTATGCGATGTTCTTTTCATTTTTCCAAATTGACAATCTTTACAGCAAAATGTATCGCTATTCGATAGATTAACCCCATCAATTAAATTTTCGTTGCACATTTTCTTTATTGTGTCGACTTTAATATGACCTAAGCATCGATGGCATTGTTGAAGAGAATCAGTTGCTGTGTTTGCATGTTCTAATTGTTTGCTGACGAAAATCCATTCTCCTTTGTTTCTGGTCATCTTCTAGTCCAATTACCATAAAAACATTTTGTGCATCAACTACTTTCCCAATACCATCTAATTGTACCGTAATGTAGCCTTTCTTGGTCACTACTCCGGTTGAAAACAAATTTTCTGCCAATTTAGGAACGTACAACGCATTTTCTAAACGGCATGGCTCCCACTGTCCGTCAACTCTGGAATCAATTAAATGTATCAACTCCTTCAATTGGTAATTGTGTACTATTTGCAATTTTAACTAATCCACCTTCTTTACATTTGCAATAATCGGTGAACCATTCACGATGAAATGTCACATGACTCGAAGCACCTGAGTCAGCAATCCAATAATCCATTTTATTGTTGTTTTTCGAACAATCATTTGCACAGAACGCGGCTTCATTGTTCGGATTTTCTATTTTATTCGGCTTCCATGATTCTTTAATTAAATTACATTCACGTGTCTAACCCTTTGACTCGTCATTTATTTTAAAACGCTTGTTGTTTTGCTTAAGTATCTGAGTAATTCTGAAATTTTATAATATTTTTCGCGCTAAGTAACCTTTTTTGGTAGCTTAAGACTAAGAGCCAACAAAGTAACACTTAAAAAATCCATTATTAGTGCATTGAATCCCAAAAAATATGTTTAAAGTATATGTACACAATTGTGTACAGTACGAGTCAATGCGCTAATGTCCAACTTGATTACACAGATTGCACTTTGCCCTCCTTTTTAATTCATCGATGTTTGTGCGTCCTTTTGATTTAATATTCGCGTTTACTTTCGCTGCGAAAGCAATACGTGTGAGTCATCGATCATATTTTTCTTGAGATTGTCGTCTTCCAATTGTAACGAAGACATCAAAGTATCAATCAACGACTTTCTTTTATATTATACCAAACCGTGTTATAATTATTAAATCTTGACGGTAAACTTAATACGGACTATTTTCAATTTGTTCGATAACTTCTCAGCTTGACTTTCAACCACTGCTGCTAATGTATTTGCTTTCGACACATAATTTCCAACTGGTTCATCCTTTAATTTTTAGTGCAAAATACTCTTCATATAAATTCATTGTGCGGATCTCGGAATTCTTTTCATAGATGCTAGTCAATTTTTCGATCATTGCTTTTGCCGTGGAGCATGTTAAAACAAGATTTTCACGTTCTGTATCTAATAGTTGAATTATAACATTCACCGCCTTACCCTCATTATGATCATATTGATCTTTCTTATCTAGAGTAGTAGACAATTCGGGTACTTTACCTTCAATGTTGGTGACTAAACCAGCTGCTTTCATAAATGCATTTATTTGGAATTTCTATAATCTATAATTTGTGCCATTCAATTTATGATTAACGGAGTTATTATTATCTTCTTGTTTATCGTTGAACTCCTCCATATTAAAATCCTTTAAAAGTTACGATAATAAAATTAATTCGATTTCTGCAACAATCTCTTTATTGTATGTAACAAAAATTATCGAATATTTTCTGCTGCTATTCGTGGCTTAAGCAAAAAACGCGAAATACAGCAATTTTTCAATCTATACGCTAATGAGATGACTGCAAAACCCAATGTGCTTTCTTCACGATAAAATATCTAAATATCCGCGTATACACTATTTAGCACCAATGTACATAGGTACTAGCAGAAGCCAATGCACATCTATTTTATAATTTCCGTTATATAAGATAACAGTGCGGCTTATACAGGCTTATTCTGCCACATTATAGGGCACCAATTTGGTGATACCCAATTTTTATTATCGTGCTATTGTTCAATTGTTTTCACCTAAAGAGAGCGAAACAAAAATACAAGAACAAATTAAAACCAAAAACAAAAGTATTGAAATGCCCGAATATCACATGGGGATACAACGATTGAGCCTATTTAGACGTGTATATACTACATTATGTGACTTCCTCGTTTCTTTCCTTCTTGCCTTTGAAAATACCGCCACGGTGCCACTCCAATATATGTTATAGACAAAGATTTAAAAAATGAGGGAATCGCATCATGCAGTCATCATGCACCACCGAATATTAACGTTAATAACATTTGGGTCTAAAATATAGCCAAAAAGTGAAAATTTGTAAGGCTTATTATCTCAGTTTATTTTCTATAAAAAATTCAAAGTGGTCGGACCTCGGCGTCATGGGGACCTCATACAAGTTTTTTGGGGATACCAATCCAAATGTCTGAATACACGGGTTAAAGAAATAAATCGTTTATAATTAGAAATACCTAACCGATTTTTTCCGTACGTTTGAAATGTGTCTTTTACGTGAAAATGCCTAACCATTATAAATATTAAAATGAAAAATATTTTCGCTTAGAATAAAGCTAGGAGGCTAAAAATTTGCGTATCTTGTCATTTCAGTTGTCATCGTTCCCTATTAAAATTTCAAAATGGGCGGACCCCGAGGTCATGGGGCCTCTATTTATGGGAAAAGAAATAAAATGTCTGAATAAACAGTATACAGAAAAAAACATTACATAACACAGTTAAACCTCAATTTGAGGGACCCCGATTTAATGGGCTTCGTACTTAAGGCACACAAAACAGAAAGCTGTTCTGGAATATGAAATTGGACATGTACGCTGAAAATGGGAATAATTTTTGAAATAAGTTTTTATAAGTAAGTCCCAAATTAATTTTTGGGAAGTGGCCAACTAAGAAGAAACTCGGTTATTTGTAAATCAATTTTGGGATTTTAAACCGATTTTTGGCAGAAGTTCTGGAATATTGCTAATTAGAAAGAAACTTGGGTATTTCTAAAACAATTATGACGAAATTCAGCATGTAAGATGGAAATAGGATTCTAAAAAGCTATTTAAAATTATTTCTGGAATATAGTCGATTAGGAAGGAATTCTGGTTTTCCTTAATCGATTACTATGAAACTCGACATGAACGTTGGAATTGCGGTTGTAAAACGATTCTTGCAAGAAGTTCTAGAATATGGAGAATAAGGGAAAATGTATAAAGGACAGTCATTTGGTTAATAAAAAACCAAATTAATTTAAAATATATTTCGTTGGCCACATTCGTAAGGTTTTTTTTTAATTTTATTTTTGAATTTGTTGTTTCTTTGTGAGTATAGTAAATATAAAAACCTTAACAAAGCGCAATTACCATTTTAATACATTCTTTCAACCGTTTTCTACTAAGCCTATCTCACTTATTTGTATTACACGGTACAGTCCTGAGTAAATACATTGACAAGCAACTCAAATCGATGGCTCAAATTATTGTAGATCTAACAAACTTACGTAAAAATCAATAATTTCATTGTAAATATTATTAAAACCCGAAAAAAACGAGTTTTTCTATTTATAATTGTTTTAATTCAATTACATTATAGCGGTAACGGTCAAAACTTATAAAAGATTTTTTTTTCTTTTAAATTTAATTTGAAGTTATAATTTTAACAAGTTAAGCGTTTAATTA
The DNA here is from genome assembly GCA_963556165.1 of Tipula helvola. NCBI lineage: Eukaryota > Metazoa > Arthropoda > Insecta > Diptera > Tipulidae > Tipula > Tipula helvola. The sequence continues at coordinate 170,089,944 of OY744482.1, read as the reverse complement.
TGAATTTGCTTAATTATAATAATATTATAATTAAACTTAAAATTGTTAATCGATAAATATTTAAGAAACACACAACAAATAAATGTTCACACAAATAAAAATTCGTCACCTAAACAGCAGTCGGATTTTGATATTTGCTTTTTGGAAAATTCGATTTGTTTTTTTTGTAAAAACAGTTTAGATGATCTGTGTAGGAAACTGACGTAGTTCCTTGGGGGAAAGGACTCGATAAAGATTTTTTTGTTTTATAAAAATTTCAATAACAATTTGTCTATAGAAAAACAATGCGAACGATTTATTTACAAATTGTCCTTGACTCCTACTTGTTTTAATATTTTCTATTTTTAGTTGATTATAGTAAACAAGCTTTCAAAAACTATAAACATTATTTTTGGCTACGTAGATTTCATTGAAAACGACAAATAAGAATATTGACACATAATTTTTAATAATATTTTTATATTTTGGTTGTAACCTGCTGTATTCAACTTTGTAATTTACCGGATTATTCGACGTCCAAATGTGACCAGCTTCAATTAACCACATTTTACTTTTATTTCTTTTCATAATCCAAAGTTACCGCATTTACGAAATCAAACTCGTTCTTATTTTCAAAACTGTGTTTTACGTACAAAGGTATTCTAAAGTTTGTATGAATCCTATTTGAGTATTTCAAAATGTTTTCAACATCTTTTTTGTGTTGATGTTTTCAAATTGTGTCTTACTCGTTTCTCCTACATAACATGAGTCACAGTTTTTACACATAATTTTGTTTAGTCCGTCTTTTTGTTCTTTTGGAATTTTGTCTTTTAATTTACTGTATAACCATATAAAATTGTTATTGCAAAGCTACCAAGGCAATGCACTTAAACTTTGACTAGAGATTTTGTCGTGCAGTTGAATTTGTTCAACTGTATTGATAAGTGCAATGAGTTATGAGAGAAGGGATCGTGGAGTTGTTGATTTATTTGGCAGTGGTTAGGCAATATTTCATCGGGTTTGAGTTTGGGTATGGGTTTGGTTGTGGAAGATTGTATGGTAGGCGTTTGGGGTTAGGTGAATAGGGGTACGCATTGGTGTGTGTGGGTGTTGGTTTGGGTATATGTATATTAGAATGTTGATATAGTTTGGAAATGTGTGGATTTGTGGGTGGGGGGATAAGTCTAGTTGTAGATATGAACTAGGACATGGTTATGGGTAAAGCGGTGGAACTGAATTTGGTCTTAGTGAGAGTGAGCACAAGAGGGTTAGCTTGTTTTTTATGGGTAGATGGAAAGGCGAATGAATTTGGATGTAGCAATGTGTTTAGGTGAGTATTCATAATTGAGTGTATGTGATTGTGCTGCGATGAATGCGGGTATCGGGATGCTTGTTTCGATATTTCAATGATCTTTAATGCTAGATTAAACTCTTGAGTTTAATTTTCGAAGAAACCCTGTTGACTTAAGGTTAGGAAGCAGAAATAGATAACAGCGACGGCCAAATTTGATGAGCAGTCTGAGATAAATAAACTTACTTTTGCACACTTGAGAAACCTGGCATCATCATTACGTAAAGCGACTAGACAATAAAAACTAAATTTTCAAACATTTAGAATAGTAATTTGGAATGCAAATGGGCTGATCCAACACATCCCCGAGCTGGAAATATTTTTATATTCATAAAAACTTGACTTATGTTTAATGACCGAAACTCATTTCACTAGGTCCTCATATGCCAAAATACAAGGTTACAGATTTTACCACGCTATCCCATCCATCAGAAAAAGCAAGAGGCGGATCTGCTATTTTTATTAAGGAGAATTTAAAACACAAAGGAGAATTAAAAGCTGAAATTGAATGTATGCCAGTTACAACTATCAAAATTCAAACAAAGCACAAACAAGTAAATATATCAGCAATATACTGTCCACCATAACCAAACTTGAACAGGGAAGATTATGAAGAGTTAAACATTATGGGGCGATTTTCACCATTGGCGGTGAGTTCAATATGAAAAACACTTACTGGAATTCCAGAGTTACAACAGCAAAAGGGAGAAAGCTGTTCGAGGCATAGGAAAAATATTTAAACACGACTTTCATTCTGGTGGCTCACCAACTTACTGGCCAATATATTTAAACAAAACACAGGATCTTATAGATTTTTAATTATGTAACAAAAGGTGTAACTGATAACTATATTCGCATGGAAAACAATGAAGAGCTTACTTATGATCAATCTCCTGTTATAAAGACTCTTTAATAAGAGTACTAATTGAAACCTTTTCATCAACTGTTAAAGCAAAACAGCGATCTTTAAGTACCAAGACTAACAGAAAATATACAACAAGCTACTTGGCAAAGTACTCGATTCAGATATGTAAATAGCGTCAGTAGTAAAAATTATCCACAAGAAGTAAGAGAGCTTGTGGCAAATGAAACGAAAAGCACGAAAGCCTTGGCCAATAAATCAAAATAAAAAAAGTAAAGCCGTGCTTATGTAAAAAAAGGGCAGTTTGTCTGAAGTCGCGGGTGGCGCTGGATTGCCGATCATCTCTTAACGAGATGAGCGAGTATTTCAGCATCCAGATAATCTGGGTCCCGGGTCACTCGGACGTCACGGGGAACTGCAGGGCGGACGAACTAGCTAGGTACGGTACGACTCTCCAGATGCAGCCGGAAATGGTAGGTCTGGGGAGGCCTATGACAGTGCTAAAATGGGCGCTCAGTAAAAGGGCAATCGCCTTGACAAATGAGAGGTGGATCAACACTCTCACGTGCAGGGTAGCAAAGCAAGTTTGGCCAAAACTGGACTTGCGGCGCTCCAAGGTACTAATATCCCTGGGAAGACAAGAAATAGGATTGGTCGTAGGGATAATGACAGGTCACTGCCTTTTTGGGGAGCATGCGAGAAGGCTGGGGATACAGACGAATGACTTTTGTAGAAGTTGCATGGACGAAGAGGAGGAGGAGACTTTGGAACACTTCCTATGCTCATGTCCGGCGCTATCATACAGAAGGCATAAGTATTTGGGTGTGTACGGTATGGACAGCCTTTCGGAACTCGCGGACTGTGGAGTGCGAGATTTATTACACTATATAAATAGCTCTGGTTGGTTTCAACGGGAGTAATGGGGAGATGGGATCCTGTGGTATCACAACGGGCCATTGCTGGCCTAAGTGTGCGATAGCAGCCACTTCAACCTAACCTAACCTAACCTATGTAAAAAAAACTGAAATCTATCATCAGAATAGATAAAAATGAAACAATAAGCACATATTTGTCTTCACTCACCAGCCAAAACGACTCTGAATAATCCTGATGGCAAGCAACGAACGTACTAAGAGACCAACAATTTCGATGACACCTATCAGAAATGATGATGAAAGATGGGCACGAAGCAGTAAACAAAAAGCTGAACTGATTGCGAGACACCTCGAAGAAAGGTTTCAACCTTTACCCCGGCAAAGTGCTGATGAAAATGTCTATCCAATGGACAGATCTGATTAACTGTAAATACAAACCAACTGTAACCCTACATGAGCTAAAAGAGGAAATTTAAACTCTAAACGTGATAAAAGCTTCTGGATATGACTTAATAACTGGACAAATTATTAAAGAACTTGGTTGATTGATCAGAATATACGAACAAGCCCAAGCAAGACTCCCGGGTGATATCGGGCTCTCCGTATACCCTTTACATATAACGTGTCCTCCAGCGGCGTAGCGAAGGGGGCTGAACCCCCCCCCCCTGCTAAGTTTCACTTATTATAAAATCATTACATGGTGATCCACACAAAATAATTTATAATTCGAATAAGACAAATAATCAGTACCCATTATAGGTACAATACATGTAACCTATTTTGGATTCTTCACATAAAAGAAATGTAAACAAAGCGGCATAATATTAGCCGTGCCTCTTATAGATCTGTGTAGTATTCCTTTTTTCTAGATTAAGTCGAAATTAGATTACCCAAGCGAATTTAATTAAAATGTTTACAAAACGGTCAGGTATCTACCGGTTAAACGCTTCTACTTATAATAACAAAATTAGCACAAAATATTTGGCAGATTTTTACTAGTACTCTTAACCTGGATAATCTCTCCAATTGGAGAGTTACAAGACGTTCAATGGATTGGCATCATTAAATATTCATAGAGAAGTGGTTATATAAATGTCGTCGATGGATTGGCCTTAGTGTCACGACGAATTAATATAAAACTATAAACAACTAATAAAAAACTGAATTCAAATAAATTCGAATGCATTATTTCCTTATAGAAATTAGTTTTTGTTAAATAACCCCCCCTCCCCAAGTCACGTTTTTCGTGAGGAAAATAAAACAAAATCCTTGAAAAGCCATATATGTACATGGTGATGAAAAAGAATGGAATTCTTCTAGACAGTTAGACACCTCGCGGAATTCGGCCAAAAAAAAAAATTAACAAAGTTAAATCTTAGGTCATTTTCAACAAGAAATTTAATGGTGAGCTTGGATGTAACCCTGAACCTCATCTTCAAGGCCATTTTGAGGCCAAGGTCATTTTTTTAAACAGAAATCCCCATTTTTTAGTGCCATTATCGTAAAGAGCGGTAAATTGTGCGTCCAATTATTAATTTTCCATAACCTCCAAAGGTCACCTAAAGGAATATACATTGTGAGGAAAAAGTATGGAAACCCCTAGAAATTTCGCGGAGTTCGGTAAAAAAAATTACCAACGTAAATTCGTAGGTAATTTTTGCACTTCATCTTCAATGTCATTTTGTTGATTTTGTCTGATTTCACACATCAGATTCGAAAGGAGTGGGAAATTTTACGTCCGAATATGTGTTTTCCACGACCCACCTCAAGGTCATCTAACGGAAAATATTTTAATTATAAAGCTTATGATTTGCTATGAAAATTAAAAAAAAAAAAATACAAAAATATAAATTTTAAAAATGAAGAACTTTTTTTTTAATTTTGTATAGCAATGATTTAAGCATTATAACTAAAATATATTCCTTCAGGTGTTCTTTGGAAGTCATGGAAAATACAAATTCGGACGTAAAATTTACCACTCTTTTCGAATCTGATGTAAAAAATAGGTGTTTAAATTTAAAACATGACCTTGACCTTAAAATAACCTTGAATATGAGGTTCAAGGTTACAACCAAGCTCACCATTAAATTCCTTGTTGAAAATTACCTAAGACTCAACGTTGGTATTTTTTTTTTGCCAAGCTCCGCCAAATTTCTAGGGGTTTCCATACGTTTTCCTCATAATGTATATTCCTTCAGGTGACCTTGGGAGGTCATAGAAAATACATATTCGGACGTACAATTTGCTGCTCTTTTCGATTCAGGTACCAAAAATGAGGGATCTATTTTAGAAAATGACCTTGAAGATGAGGTTCAAGGTTACATCCAAGCTCACTATTAAATTCCTTGTTGAAAATTACCTATAAGATTCAAACTTTGTAATGTTTTTTTGGCCGAACTCCGCGAGATTTGTAGGGGTTTCTATACTTTTTTCTCACCCTGTATATTTAGGGTTTCGGCATCAATTCAGTATTAGTTTAAATTTCGGATATTAGTAATTCAGTTTACATAATATGTAAGTAAGTAAGAAAAGTAAATCGTGGAATAACTGGACCTATAACCTTGGTGCTATTTGGTTTTCAATTGTAAGTATGTAAATTAGTTATTTTGATGTGGATTATGTGAATTTTTTTTGTTAAACGATGCAATTTGCATTTATAAGATATATCAAAGCAACCTTGATTATACAAGCCATAATCTAAAAAACGAAGCTTTTTTAAGGGAATTAGAAACGACGAAAAAATCAAAATTTCCATAGTAAAACACATAAAACAAATGGGAAATCACTTTTTTTCTTAAGACAAATTTGTCAATGAAAACGTTACAAATTCTTAATTATGATTTCTGAAATATTTTCATAAATGTTTGAATTTCAACATATATAAATGTCGTTTAAGTAAATCGTTTTCATTTTCTTGTAATAATTGATTTATTTAAACCAAAATATAAAAAAAAGTGCATAACAACAGCATTCTGGTCAAATAAAAAAGAAAAGCTTACTACAAATTGTGTGCATTAAGTCAATATACATTACATAGATGGCAGTGATGGCAGTACAAATTTTTTAAAAATCGTACCAAAAATTGCCACTTGGGGAAATTTTAAGTTCAAAAATTGTAGGAAAAGCAAAACAAATTCTCAAAATATTAAGAACGTGTGATAATTTTGTGATTAAACAATTTTTTTCGTATTTTTCTGTATAAATCTGAGGCATCTAACGTACACTAGTAAAACTAAAGATAAATGTAGCAAGTATTATTTTAATTCGTCAGAGCCAACATTGACTTTGATGTATTTTTCAAAATGAAAGTTCGAAAAATATATTTTAGAAATAATTTCATTTTAATATTTCTGCAATTAATATTTACTTAATACCTACAAGTATATTGCTGCTAAAGGTATGTAGAACACTTTTGTATAAAAATTTTGTAAAATTTTTGTTTTTTTTTCAATGAAAAACTTGAAGCTAAAAAACACCATTTTTACTATGGATTCCTATGGAAATTAGTGAAAAGTTACACACTAAAAAAGCTTCTAAAAAATACGTAATAATGATTATGGCTCTATACTTTAGAAGGCTCTGGATATATCCAGGAATTAGTTCTATAACAATATAATTGTTTCATTAAAAATAATGAAAACCTTGAGAGGTATTAGCACTCAAGCCACAGTATTGGTCGAAATATGTGATTATTTTGTATGTGATTACTTTAAATCAAATGATTTAAATTATTGGCCGAGTTTAGTACAGCGCAGCGTAGCGATGCAAAATTTCCACATTGCTGGACGCAACTGTATGATTTTGTGTCTAATCGCTTCATTGCATCTTCTTCGATGAAGCGTGTCAATACTTCTTTGATGAAGTCCACATCTGCATATTTTGGGCATAAAATTGCAATTTTGGAAAATGTTTCGACATCAACTGGCGACAGCGTTTCACCATAGATTTCGGTTACTATATAGCCATTGCACATGAGGTTGCTCGGAATTTCAATTAAGTCGTCGGTAAGACCATGATTGTTGGTTAAACTTCGATCGCCTAATTTAAGTAACCAATTGTTGTATTGTGGGTCCACTAAACGTACATTATTCTGGAGCCTGAGAACATTAAAAAGAGCATGAAATTTTACGCTTGCTTCAATAATTACAGGCTGACTACAATGTACAACTACAGTTAAAGTTTGCCTGAAATCTCCACCAATTAGCATTGTTTTACCGCCAAATGGTTTCTGGTTTTTCTTTATTTCTTTACAAAGCTTATCGACAGCATTCATAGCAACGGCAGGTGACATTGTAGCTTCATCCCATAGAATTAATTTTGCCTTTCTAATTAATTCTGCGTCAATAGATGACAATTCCATAGAGAACGTTGAGGTTTCTACGATTGGCACAGGTAATTTAAACTGGGAGTGATAGAAGCAACGGTAAGCACAACGCTATATTCTTCGCAAATCGTGTTAAGTAGTGTTTTGTACAGATTTTGTGATTGTTTCCAGTCTGTCTCGTTTTCGGTTGTTTATGTCGGCTGGCATTTTATTATATTAGATATTAGATACAGGCTTCAATAAAATCGAAAAAAAAAATTATAAATTGCGAAAGAGGGGAAACAGTACACATTTTTAGTTCCTGCTGTCCTATTTTGACGCTGGCTTTTCGTGTATTTTGTTGAGAAACTTACAACAACAATTGCATTGGATATAAAGCGCCGCAGGATTTAAATAAAGCCGAAAAAAAGTTTCTTTATTTAAATCGTAGTAGGTTTAAAGGAAAGAATAGGACAAAAAATAAATCAAAACTGATATTGTTTAAATTTTTCTCAATAAAATACAGCTATTATTAAACTAAAAACTGTACACATTTTTAGTTCTTGCTGTCCTATTTTCACACTGGCATTATTAAATTACATAGATATAGCAGGTTTGATAAAATCGAATAAAAAATTGTGTCTATCCGACTCTCGGACGACACTTTTCCCAGAAAGCATCCGTTACAGATAACCAAACCAACCATATTTATATTTTACAAACATTTTCCTTTATTTTGGGTAGGCACAATATGTCACGGCTTTTTTTTAAATTTGGAGACCTCTTCCGCAATATCACAATTGGTCACGCCAATATAAATCTTCAAATCACAGACTCACAAATAATGTTAAATTATTTAGAACTGACAGGTGTTGAGCAGCAATCAAAGTCGCATTCGCCATTTTTCATCTTCGACCTTTAACAATTAGATCTAGTTATATATCTCTAGTATACTATTGAAAGTCCTAAAGATTTTAATTTAATCCAATCAAAGAGCATCCACAATGCTCAAAAGTTTATTTTCTGAAAATTTGTGCCGTTTGTTCAGATTACGATATTATGTGAGCAACGTAAGAATTGGCCGATATAATTCTTTCCTCAGTGCTTCAGTCTGGACGGGGCATCGCTGTGAACCATTCGAAAATGCAAAATAATAAAACACAAACAATACAAAATCAAAATTAACGTTAATTATGTTTGTCATATAGCATTTCATTTTATGTATCTCCCAGCTCTCCTAAACCTGCGCCACCCTAATAGCATGATATTGTTTTAAAGCCTCCCATAGTAATTTGCTATTCAGAGTTTTATTTTTATACGACTTTGAATACTACGAGAATTTATTACTCAGAAATAATACCTTTAAAGGCAATTTTATTAAAGCAATTCACAAATAATGTATCGATCAACATGTCGTTGAAGTTTCAATCATTAAAATGTCAATAAACCATCACGGAAATGCCAATGTCATAGAAACGGCAATATCTTGCTATATTTAGAAGCTCACTAGATATAATTATTTTTAAATGTTGACGATATTATTGCCACCAGCAAAGTATTTTAGGTAAATGTACAAATTTAAATTCCATATTACACGGTAATTATTCATTTAATCTTAAAGACACCAAGGGAAAAATTGCTGGAATTTGCATGGTGTATTAGGTTAGGTTAGGTTAGGTTGAAGTGGCTGCTATCGCACACTTAGGCCAGCAATGGCCCGTTGTGATACCACAGGATCCCATCTCCCCATTACTCCCGTTGAAACCAACCAGAGCTATTTATATAGCGTAATAAATCTCGCACTCCACAGTCCGCGAGTTCCGAAAGGCTGTCCATACCGTACACACCCAAATACTTATGCCTTCTGTATGATAGCGCCGGACATGAGCATAGGAAGTGTTCCAAAGTCTCCTCCTCCTCTTCGTCCATGCAACTTCTACAAAAGTCATTCGTCTGTATCCCCAGCCTTCTCGCATGCTCCCCAAAAAGGCAGTGACCTGTCATTATCCCTACGACCAATCCTATGGTGTATTAACTGAAGATACATATTTATAAAATTATATTACTCCTTTTTGTCAAAATCCCCCCCACGCAATGCTTAAATCGACTTCAAATTTTGTGAATAAGTAGATGATGAATTGTCAAATTTATCATCAACAATACATAACAAAAAAATCGTGGGCCCCGTTTTTGAGAAAATCTGTTTGGCAGTTTTCTCTTCCACTGCAATCCCCTCTATTTTAAACTCGAATGGACCTAAAAGGTAACACAAACTGTTTATTACAAAAATCTATCTTTGTACAAAATTTCGACTAAACCTATCAATATTTGTGAGAATGGGAGGTAAAACAAAAATAATAAAAATGTGCGACTGGAAGGATGGAAGGGCGGACGGACGGAAGGACGGACACGACATTTTTCTGATCGGTGTTTCGGGGTCCTGGTAACCTAATTCGTCGGGAAATGTGAAAATATGGAACATTTTTTCGCGATTGCAATACTTACCCAATATAACTTCGTATAGTGGGAAAAGTAAAAATGTAAAACAAATCAGGACTGCCTTGATTTTGACCGGCCCTTCACATGACAATCGTCGTATATAGTGAAAAGTAATATAATAATCTAATATATAAAAATCTCGTGTCACGGTGTTTGTGGTCGCACTACTCCGAAACGGCTCGACCGATTTTTATGAAATTTTTTATGTATATTTGCCATTTGGTAGGTATGAGAATAGGTCGTAAAGTATATTTCATACCGCTAGGTGATTAGGGTGTCCCCCTTATCCCCAAAATTTTTTTATATATCTAACAAAATTTTTTTTTCGTATTTTTTTTTTGACTTGGCATCAAAAAATACCTATAACCCCAAATTTTCACCCTCCTACCCCACTCTCCCATTTTTTAATCGCGATTTTAGTATTTGTGTATGAACAATATCCAAATAATTTAACTGTATTTAACTGTGAGCATGTCGCAATTGCGTGGATCTCAATCACAAGAGGCACGAGCTGAAAGAAATCAACAACGACAATTGGAACGGAGACAAGACGCCGATTCGTAGTTAACACATGCAGAGCAAATGACCGACAACGCCAACAATTACATCGAGCATTTACATCCGCTTCATTTCTTCGTCTCGCATTCGAGTACGAGCCAGATATTCAATATTCCACTCATCCGAAAGTGCTGATTGGTGCTATGGACAAAGAATGTCCCCATTGCCATGCGCTCAAATTCAAACATGAGTCAGCCGGGATGTGTTGCGCATCAGGAAAAGTGCAACTACCAGAAATTGAGGCACCACCAGAACCATTTAACGGCTTACTCATTGGCACGGATCCAGATTCAAACCTGTTCCTTAAATCCATTCGCGCACATTCAATTCCTGCTTTCAAATGACTTCGTTCGGAGCAACAGAAATAGTTCACAATACTGCGGCAAATGGTCAAAAATTCAATTCAACGTTCAAAATCAAAGGCCAAGTGTACCACAAAGTAGGCTCATTGCTGCCAATGCCAAACGAACCACATAAATTTTTATAAATCTGCTTCATGGACGGTGAGGACATCATTCGTGTGGATGCACGTTGCGGCTACAATAACCTCAGTTCGCCTAATGCCAGGCGCATCGTCGACGAACTGGACGCCCTATTGAATGAGCACAATGAACTATTGAAAATGTTCAAATCACACATGCACGAATTGCAAAGTGACAATAACGCTATTGTCATAAATCCTGATAAAACACCAGCTGGAGAGCACATGGAATCATGATTGGCGACCGCACATCGACACGAGAAATCGTGATTCGAAGAAGAACCAATAATCTGGAGTTCATGGCCGACACACACCGTTCATACGACGCTCTCCAATATCCGCTAATTTTCTGGAAGGGACAAGACGGATATTGCATAAACATTAAACAACGAGATCCCGCCACAGGTAATTCATTCATTAGGAATATCATTACTCATTTGGAATTAATATTTATGAATATGTTGTTACAGGAGCCGAAACAAAGAAGAAAGTGAGCTCGATGGATTTTTACGCGTATCGTATGATGATTCGACGCGGTCAGGACAACGTCATTCTGCGATGTCATGAGCTGTGCCAACAATTCATGGTCGATATGTACGCGAAGGTAGAGAGCGAACGACTGCGATTCCTACGACATAATCAACAGAAGCTGCGTGCGGAAGAATACATTCACTTGCGAGACATTATCATGAGTGACACCGACATCTCCGAAATTGGTAACTCTATCATAAAAACCATCATCGTACGAAGGCAGTCCACGTCATATGCAAGAATACACACAGGATGCTATGACTTTCGTGCGCGAGTACGTACGACCGTGTTTATTTATCACGTTTACATGTAATCCAAAGTGGCATGAGATTACATCTTTACTATTGCCAGGCCAAAATGCAATACATCGTCATGACATTACAGCACGTGTATTCAAACAAAAATTGAAGTCTTTAATGAGCTTCATTACCAAATTACACGTATTCGGTCCCACACGTTGCTGGATGTATTCGGTTGAATGGCAAAAGCGAAGATTACCTCATCCTCATGCACACTTTTTGATTCGGTTAGTCGACAAAATACGCCCTGAGGAAATCGATAGCGTAATTTCCGCGAAAATTCCAGATCCATCTACTGATCAACTACTGTTCGATATTGTTACCACAAACATGATTCATGGCCCATGCGGTAATCTGAATCGTTTATCGCCTTGCATGGCAGATGGAAAATGTACAAAGCGTTTTCCTAAAGATTTCACCAACGACACAATCACAAATGTCGGCGGATATCCTATATATCGTCGAAGAAATACTGATAATGGCAGACAGTCATTTACGCCAAACATCAAAAACGCAGTCATTGACATTGACAATCGTTGGGTGGTACCATATTCGCCCCTGCTAAGCAAAACATTCAATGCTCATATTAATGTTGAGTTCTGCAGTTCGGTGAAGAGCATCAAATACATTTGCAAGTATGTGAATAAAGGCAGTGATATGGCTGTGTTTCAAATTCAAAATACCGATGTGAATGCCCCTCGATTGAATGACAACGACGAAATAATGCGCTACCAAATTGGCCGATACATCAGCTCCAATGAAGCTGTCTGGCGTATCTTTGGTTTTCAAATTCATGAACGGAACCCAGCAGTTATACATTTAGCCGTACATCTTGAAAACGGCCAGCGCGTATTTTTCAGCAACGAGACAGCAATTGAGCGTGCCATAAATCCACCAAAAACTACACTCACGGAATTTTTTGAATTGTGTAATCGTGCGGATACTTTCGGTGCCTTTGCACGAACACTACTCTATTCCGAAGTACCACGCTATTTCACATGGAATCAAACAAAAAATGGATGCCGCGCAAGCAAGGCACACCAATTGGTGAGTGCCCCGGCCTATTCAAATCAAACACTTTGGGTCGAGTATATACGGTCACTCCAAGACAGATTGAGTGCTTCCATCTGCGACTGTTGTTGGTTAATGTCACCGGCCCATTGTCATTTCAAGATATACGCAAAGTGAATGGACAACAGTATCCAACATATAAAGTTGCATGCCTTGCACTCGGCTTGCTCGAAGACGACAATCACTGGGACGATATGCTTGCTGAAGCAGAATTGAGCTGTACAGCAACACAAATTCGTCTACTATTCGCTATAATGTTGACTACATGTTTCCCGGTACGAGCAGATACGTTGTGGGATAAGCACAAATGTTCAATGACTGACGATATATTGCATCGAATTAACGATTACATTCAGCGACGCTATGTACAATGAAGCATTGATTGCTATCGAGGATCTTTGTGTTTTCATTGCCAATTTACCACTCAGTCATTTCGGTATGAGTTCGCCAAATCGAAGTGTATCTAATTTAATGTACACCGAAATGAATCGTGAACTACAGTACGATACTGCAGAAATGGCAGCGATTGTTACTCGCAATGTTCCACTACTGACTCATGAACAAAAAATCATTTACGATTACTATCGCATTATGCTGGCTGTTTCGGCGGGACAAGGTGGATTCTTTTTTTTGGATGCACCCGGTGGAACTGGCAAAACATTTCTCATTTCGCTAATTCTCGCCGAAATACGATCAAATAATGGCATCGCATTGGCCGTTGCATCATCTGGCATTGCAGCAGCTTTATTGGATGGAGGCAGAACAGCTCATTCAGCATTTAAGCTGCCACTAAATATTCAAAATAACCCAGACGCAGTGTGCAACATAAAAAAACAATCGTCCAAGGCCACAGCGCTGAAAGAATGCAAAATTATCATCTGGGATGAATGCACTATGGCACACAAACATTCTCTGGAGGCGTTGAACAGAACACTCAAAGATATAAAGCACAACGACAAACTATTCGGCGGCACTCTGTTATTCCTTTCAGGTGATTTCAGACAAACACTTCCCGTCATTCCACGTTCAACGTACGCTGATGAGATCAACGCTTCCTTGAAATCATCGCCACTGTGGCGTAATGTTGAAAAAGTTCAGCTACAAATAAACATGCGCGTCCAAATGTAACAAGATCCATCCGCTGACACATTCTCGAACCAATTGTTAGATATCGGCGATGGAAAAGTTGCTATTTATGAAAATACTGGATGCATAAAATTGCCCACTAATTTCTGCACAATCGTTGTTTCGCAAAATGCTCTCATTGACCGCATATTTCCCGATGTACGCACACAATACATAAATCATGCGTGGCTGGCAGAAAGAGCCATTTTTGCAGCAAAAAATGTGAACGCCCACGATTTAAACTGCAGGATACAGCAGTCGTTGCCAGGCGACTTGGTATCATACAAATCGATCGATACAGTTTGCGATGCCAACGAAGCTGTAAATTACCCAACAGAGTTTTTGAACTCACTGGATTTGCCAGGCATGCCACCACACCTTCTACGACTGAAAGTTGGATCTCCGGTTATTTTACTTCGGAATTTGAATTCACCACGGCTGTGCAATGGCACGCGATTGATCTTTAAAAAATTGTTGAAAAACATTATCGAAGCCACCATTTTGAATGGCAAATTCTGAGCCGAAAATGTTTTGCTGCCACGAATTCCAATGATTCCCACAGACCTGCCAATTGAATTCAAACGCGTTCAATTTCCTATTAGATTGGCATTCGCAATGACAATCAATAAGTCGCAAGGCCAAACGATGTCTGTTTGCGGCTTAGATTTGGGCACACCATGTGTTTCACACGGACAATTATACGTGGCATGTTCTCGCGTGGGCAAACCATCGAGCTTATTTGTGTTGGCTAAAGATGGACTGACACTCAATTGCTCTTCGAAATTAATATTGATTTTCTTTATTTCATTTTCCTACTTTAGAATAAAAAATATATTACTATTTTTCACTTTACATTTAACTTTTAAGAGATCAAACAATGAATATGGCCGTTTTTTTTTCGCTGGCGCTACATCCCATAGAGGGATTTGGCCGCTTCATGATGAAGTTTCGTAATCATTTTTTAACGGATAATGAGTGATTAATTCATTGATCCAACATTGACCAGCCGTGATTTTTCATCACCCGCCGGGATTCGAACCCGAGACTTCCGGAGCTTAAAGCAAGCATGCTAACCACTGTGCCACCGGGCGGGCACATATGTCCGTTACGTTAATGAAATACATTGAATTGAGAAAATGAATGATTGGTGTTTTTTTGTTTTTATCGGCGTTCATATGCGCTCCATTCCTCTTTCTATCATAGATCACATCCCCACACACTTACAATAAATTCGTTATTTTTTATTTAACAACCAAAATATTCACTAGAAATAATTTATATCGCAGAACAACGTTTGCCGGGTCAGCTAGTAATATATAATATGTAATATTTTTTTTTTGTTATTATGTAAGTATCGTTTTGGAAATTCAAGATGACTTTTAGTATGAAAACACAGTAATTATTTTAAAACTCATCATACATTTTCGAAACAATACTTACATAATAATAAAAAAAAATAAATTCGATAAAAGTACAACCAGTCGGCAGTCATTATCAAGTGGTAATTTTCAAATTTTTTCAAATTATTTCGCAAATGACACGACATGGGAGCGCCCCGAAATCTAGTTTTTCAAAATCTTGCTTTTACAAATCTAGGTTTTAATTTCGCTTTTTATTTATATTTATTTAAATAATAAATTCCCCATGAGAATTTATATTTTTGGTTATTTTCGTTTCGTAACGGAAATTTCCATTTTCCAGAATTTATAAAAACCAAGATTTTGTAAAAACTAAATTTTGGAAAGCAAGATTTCGTGCCCGCACCAATTATATGGGAACTGGGTTTCGGCCAAATTTGTTCATTTCGCAGAATTTTGTAGAACTAGGTTCATGATTGAAAGTGTTTACAAATACATTGCTCCAAATGCCTTACTTTTTGAGTTATACGAGATGATCCAGGGGTCCAGCACGAACTGTTAGTACTCCCTTCCTAACCATACAATTATTACAAATTTTTCTCAATTAGCTCGTTATTGATTCTACTTTAATTAAAAATTAAATTCATGTCCGACAAATGTGAGGAAGGGTCCAGCACGAACCGTTAGTACTCCCTTCCTAACCATACAACATTTACAAATGCCTCTCAAGTAGCTCGTTATTGATTCTACTTTAACCACTTAACGCGTAGCTCCATGACATACACGGGCGGCGTTTTTATAAACTACGTTACACACCTATGGGGGGAGGATGGTTCGGTAGCGTGATGATCTGTGGCGTTGGCAGGGGGGGGGGGGGCGATTATAAAATGTGACCATTTAGCGGTTTTTAGAAGTTGAATACATTTTTGTACTGTAATAAGTCATAAATATTTTTCGAAAATTTAAAGACTATAAAAGTATGTCGAAAAGGAGCGTCTAAATTTGTAACGTTGTTTTATAGAAGGGTATAAAGTTTTGCGATAATTTGTGACAAAAGGGCCAGGGGAGTTAAAAATGATCAAAAAGTGCGTGACATAGTAAATGTTTATTAAGGAGCACTTAAGTCACGTTTTATATTAGATTTATTCTAGAAATTTAGATTTGTATACGTTACAGTATTTTTTCACTTAGTTTGTTTATTTTAGTTTAATTATTATCAGCGAACACACGAACAAACAAACAGCAAACGAAATGAAAGCAAACGGGAAAGTAAAAAAAAACTGAGAATAAGCAAAATAGAGACAAAACTTTTTTTTTCGATTAAACTCGATTTTCCTTATTCTATTCTCTGTTCTCAGTATGTATGTATGTATATGGATTCTGAAGTATACAAAGTTTTCTGAAGCATACAAAAATAAAATTTAAAATCAACATTTTTTTTAAATAAACTAATTAAAACAACATAAATTATCATATTCTGCAAAAAAAAATTGTTTGTTTTTTACCCCAAAACGATAAAAATATTGTGCGTTAAGTGGTTAATTAAAAATTAAATGCATGTCCGACAAATGTGAGGAAGGGTGCAGCACGAACCGTTGTACTCAAATGTGATAAACACAAAACAATTATGTAGCTAATTTTACTTTTGAAAAACTGAAATCGAAATGCATTCATTAATGTTATTCTAGGCACTAGTGTGAAGTATATGACAAAAAACGTTGACACAAAATGTAAACTTCGTATGTATTGGTAAAAATAGAACTTAACAACAGCTAATACACCAAATATATTTAAGGTACAAAAATAAACTCCCGATGTAAAATTATTTGTAGTAACTGCACAGAAAAGAATGAACAGATATGGAAGTTCCATGTCAAGTATTTACATAGAAATATTCAACCAAAGAAATGTATTCCTGCTCTAATCTAACCAGTTAAGACAGAGACAATATAATTTAATATTACATATTTCGCTTCTCTTCTTTGTATAAAAAACAAAAAAGAAGAGAAGCGAAACATATTATTGTATTATATTTCCCTGTCTTAACTGGTTAGATTAGAGCAGGAATACATTTTTTTGGTTGAACATTTCTATGTAAATACTTGACATGGAACTTCCATATCTGTTCATTCTTTTCTGTGGTAACTGTACAAATAAATTATATTTCCACCCTTATGCAACCAACTCCCCTTAGTACGTAATTAAACAAAAATTATAAAATAATGATTTTGTAAGAATATTATAAAAAACCCTCCTTAAAAACTGTAGGTTCAAATTCGATGGTCACTAACAGGCCATCGTGGAGATGTTTACGTCAAAATGAACATAAAGTGATGTGTGTTTATGTTTAGTACATGATTTGTGGTGGTCATCATATTAGCGCGACCCTCAACAGACCAGTTACCGATTTTGAAGTAAAACCGTATAGTAAAATTTTTGTTGGTGGATTTTCAATGGCCAATGGCAGGCCATCGTAAAGATGTCTCCCTGAAAGTGAATATTAGGTCTTGTGTGTGTATGTCTAGTAGATGACTTGTAGTGGTTATCATAATAGCGCGACCCTCAACAGACCAGTTACCGATTTTGAAGTAAAACCGTATAGTAAAATTTTTGTTGGTGGTTTTTCAATGGCCAATGACAGGCCATCGTAGAGATGTCTCCCTGAAAGTGAATATTAGGTCTTGTGTGTGTATGTTTAGTAGATGATTTGTAGTGGTCATCATAATAGCGCGACCCTCAACAGACCAGCTACCGATTTTAAAGTTAAACCGTATAGTAAAATTTTTGTTGGTGGATTTTCAATGGCTAATGACAGGCCATCGTAGAGATGTCTCCCTGAAAGTGAATATTAGGTCTTGTGTGTGTATGTTTAGTAGATGACTTGTAGTGGTCATCATAATAGCACGACCCTCAACAGACCAGTTACCGATTTTGAAGTTAAACCGTATACTAAAATTTTTGTTGGTGGATTTTCAATGGCCAATGACAGGCCATCGTAGAGATGTCTCCCTGAAAGTGAATATTAGGTCTTGTGTGTGTATGTCTAGTAGATGATTTGTAGTAGTCATTATATTAGCGCGACCCTCAACACACAATGGCCAATGCATTGAAAATCCACCAACAACAATTTTAGTATACGGTTTTACTTTAAAATCGGTAACTGGTCTGTTGAGGATCGCGCTAATATGATGCCCACTACAAGTCATCTAATAAACATACACACACAAGACGTAATATTTACTTTCAGAGAGTCATCCTCGAAACAAAGTTAATTTATTGAAGAAGTTTGATTTAAGCTGTTGTGAGGTTTTCATATATCGTGTTACATTTTTACTAACACATCCAAATATTTTGTCAATTGTCATAAACTTCACGCTAACATTCTAGGCCTATTTTATTTGCCAAATTCAAAATTGGTATTCATTTCGGAATCGCGTCCCTGCTAAAAAATACTATTGGATTTTTGAAAACCAAGTACACAGGGACGTGTTCAATCGGGCAAAAATGATAAAAAATATCATGATATTTTAGACACTCTAACTTTATTCCGTAATACTGTACGGCAAACCTGATTGAACAGCCAAAATGTATAAAAAAATGATAAATTGATTTTAAATGTCAATTTGTTTTGATGCGTTTTCAAACAACAATAAAATCGATATAGTCAATTTTTGAATTCAATTTTCTTATTTATAAATTGAATTTGCTTATTTTTTATCATTTTAAATAATTATTTCTAATAAAAATTATGTTTTAAGATTCCACACAAGTAACTGAAAATATCAAATCAAAATTTATTTCTTCTGACAGCTAGAACTGAAAAAAAGCTTGATTTATTTTCGTGATAAATGAGTGCGTTTCATGGCAAACGCGATAAAAATAATCATGATATTTTTTATCATTTTTGCCCGATTGAACACAAGGAATGGGTATTCACGACTACCAAAATGGTATTGGATATAAGCAATATTTTTACAAATGGTCAAAAGGCATTCCTATCATACAATTAACATAAAAACGTGCTGACTCTACCCAATACTTAAACCATTTTTCTTGTTTTGTTTTTAGACGAAATTATTTATTGCTAACAAGTTAAATGCAAAATCCACTGAAAAATGAAAAGGAAAACTGCTTAAATTGTTTCTTTATAATCCTAAAATTATTCCTTTATTTCATTTAAAATCTTTTGGTTTGATCGAACATACCATAGAATACTATTTCAATTTCCAATTTAAAAATTAAAAAAAATATTTAATTGGCTGAGAAAATAAAAATTGAATTTTAATTCAAAAAATTGTTTTAATGTTTGTAAAACTCTACAACTATGAGCAACAATTTTCAAGAATGAATAATACAAAACCCTCATTTGGCCCCTGTATATTACTTTTAAAATGGGACACTTTAAACGGGCATACAAGAAAAAAATTTTGGCGACAAACATTAGCATCAAAAATAATAAATTGGCAACAAATATAATATTTTGGAACAGAAAAAAATACAAAAAAAAAAAATCGAGACCAAAAATTAAATTTAATCGATACAAATTATTTAATATTTGATGGGGGATCGATATAAAATATTGCAGTGTCATTAATAGATTCTATATAATTCGCTCCTATGTGCGGCACGCAGTGCGACATGCTTGCTTATCCCAGCTCCTACGTCCCCCGAAGTTCAAATCTAAAGCCCCTCGGAGGGCTAAGCGGGGGGGAGCGAAGCGACCTACCGCGTGCCCGTGAGAGTTACCAAAGCCGTTAGCCTCTACAATTCTAAGTTAAATTAGGGATCTCCATTTTCCAGAATATTTTAAAACTAATTTTAATTTTTTAATTTCAAATTTATTTATTTATAAATTTGTTGCCAGTTAATTATTTTTGTCGCCCAAAATGTTTATTTCGATGCCAAAAAATAATCTTTTGTGTACCCTTCCAATAATACCAAAAAATTATAAATGTTGCCAAATTATTATTGTGATGCCAAGAAAATTTTGTTTGTTGCTCATTAATTTGTGCCGTTTTATTATTTTTTTGTATCTCAAATATTATTGTTTGTGTGCCGGTTTATTGCCAGCCTTTAAAAATCAAAAACCACATGACCCACACAATCATTTTGTACCTCAACAAAAAACAAATATCACTCACACATTCACACTGTTCTGTACGATCAAAACATTCAAAACCAAGAAAATAGGAAAAAAAAAATTGTTCACATTTTAGTTTTTAAATCGCTTTATTGTTGTTTTTGTTGTTTTTGTTGTATTTGTATTAAACATCTACGATACGAGCAGAAAGAGGAAAAGTTTAAATTACATAGCTATATTCATTTTCAACCATAAATCTTACTGTATACTTCGATATATTGCAACCTAAATATATTATGCACAAAAAATTAGAAAACATTTGTAAATCATAGAAGTAACGCTATCTATTGAGGTAGTATTACAGTTGGCGTGATTCCTCTATATACATATATATCTGTGGCAATATGACATAAGGAAATAACTCTAAAATACACATTTTTCAGGAAAACGTTTTTAAAATTAAGAGATACTCAAAATCGTATGAGTTTTTTGAATTCTTGCTTTTTTAAATGATTATTACGGTTGTTTGTAGTTGCTGGATTATTACAAAAAATTGATATGATATGAATTCGAATATGGAGATTTCGAATTTGAAATAATATGTAAAAGGGTATAACTCGAGTTATTCCCTTATGCCATATTGCCACAGATACTCAAAGGTATTACTTAGTCGTACTACGCTACAAAAGTCGAGTGACGAAATGAATGATTCGAATTTAATGATATCAAATTTGCTGTACAATTCATTTTCGTTTAAATAATTACCAAGAGCATCTATATCAATTTTCACCAAAACATGGTCAGTGATGTGTAAATTATGCAATGATACATCCAAAGTAGTATACAACTATTAACACGGACAAAATAGTGATCAATGCAAGTAGCAGTGTTACTAGTAATACTTGTGGCAGAATTAATAAGTGACAAAAACCTATTTGATGACAACATAAGCATGTAATCATTTCCGGAAGCTGGAAAGTTCAACATATCAATGTTCAAATCACCAACAATTATTACATTTTGATTTTTAATTTTCGAGATGAAATTTGAAAACTCACAAATAAATGTTGAAAATTGTAATAAATTGTAGTCGATACATACACAAACAAAATAGTATATTTTTCTACGAGCATATAATAGCCGTCTTCCAATGGGCAAAATTTGCTACTTCGAAGTACTTGCGAGTAGATACCCAATGGAACGAGAAATTGAGTAACACAAGTAAAACACAGCCTTCTGTTTAGTTGTTTTTTTTGTCTTTTGTAAAGTTGTTTATTATAGTAATGGCGGTATTTAAAATTAGATTTAAAATATGACAAAAAAAAATGGACATGTAATAAAAGGAAAGCATTGATATTTACCGCATTGATATTTAAACACATTTTTCTTAAAAATGTATCATCAACAATAAAATAATTTTGTATTAATTTTGACATTTTACATCATCAAAAAATAAAAAAACTCGAACGTAATAAAAAACTCTCGAAAAATATCGAAAAAGGTCTAAAAGCCATCTATTGGAATTTTCGCAACTAAAATCCACTAGCGCAAATTTTATGCGTAACTACTTCTGTATACCGATTCTGTGAAAATTTAGTATGATAATGGGGCCGATTCTGGCATACAAATTTTACAATTTTATGTTATTTTTTAAAATAACATAGTAAACTGGTATTCTCGTGTTAAAAAAAAATTTTATGTTATTTTTTTTTATGTTATCATCTGTCAAAAATAAAAGAATTAAATTTAAGCATGTTATAAGATTTTATCAAGTCGAAATACAAATTGAATTGAACATTTATTTATTTTTTTAAAGTTTTGCAATAAAATTAAACATTTATCTAAAAAAATGAAATCAATATGCCTAATTATATACTAATGGCAATTTTGTTAGCTCGAGTAGAACGAAGAAGAAGGTTTGTGCATGTCATTTATATTTTCAAGTGATTCAGGAAAATAAAATCTTATTTCAGAAAAAGGTACAGGCGCAACTTAAAACACCTGCGAGATGCAAGCAATCCCTTTGAGTTGCCGGAAACGAAATTTATAAAACATTTTCGATTAAATAAGGCAGCAGTACAATTTATTATACAAAAATTGGAAAGTAAATCTCGCCCAACAGAGATTCCATTTAATTTAAAGGTTTTGTGTGCTCTTCATTTCTTTGGACACGGGTCATATCAAGTGTCGGTTGGAAGCTGTCAGATTATCGCACTTTCTCAACCCAGCGTATCTCGGGCAGTTAGAGAATTGACAAAACTTATAGTGGAAAATTTGATGAATGATTTCATTAAATTTCCGCAAAATATGTTAGAACTTACTGAAATTAAATCAAGTTTTAACCAGAAATTTCAAATGAGCGAAATTATTGGGGCTATAGACGGGTGCCACGTATCTATAGTTGCACCACCCGAACATGATGAATTTTATAGGGGTAATTTGTTTCGTAACCGTAAGGGTTACCACAGTATTAATACTTTAATATGTTCAGATGCAAATATGTAAGCCTGCTATACGTCCCGTTTTGGGAGGGACAGCCCCGTTTTGGCAGCGTTTGTCATTCCGAGAAATTATGTCCCTCTTTGTCCTGCTTTAATGCTTTTTGTACAGTTTGTCCTTCTTTATGCTTTTGTTTCGAAATACAAACTCTTTCTCATAATTTATTTATAAAAGAAAAAACAAAGGGAAATTTCATTTCATCATCCAACACTAAATCTGTTATAGGAAATTATTTTAGTCTCCCTCCTACGCTAGCTATTTAAATGAATGGACAAAATCCTTGGAAGAAATAAAAATTTTTGAATGGACATTATTAAAAAAAAATATAAAAAAATGAAGTGATTCATTGCCTTGAAAAATTAATGTGGCGATTCAAAACCAATATGAATATCGATGATCTAAAATTCTAAAGCTATCGGACGAAATAAGCCGTGTTAATATTTTTTTGTCCCCTGAAACTCTTTTAAACTGAAATAGCAATAAGTGTATTGCTTTGGTAAAAATGGATTAGATTTGGGTTTGGATTTAAAATTTCAGAAATTCAGAAAGCAACCCGCAAAGATTTATTTTTGAATTTAATTTTTGTTTGATGTGTTTCATATAAAGCAAATTCTAGTGATAGGTATTGAAACTAAAAATCGGATTTGATTTAAGTAAATTCAAAAAATGATTGGATTTAGTTGAATCTTTTTTGGATTTATTTAATGCAATTGTTGTTGTATTCTTTTGTAAATTTACCAAAGCAATACACTTAATAAAGAGCAATCCGATAAAAAATGTGTCGATATAATTACACATTTAAAAAAAAACGAAATTCCTCATGAAAATTTATTGAAATTGCTAGAAATATACTGGTGTTTGTTTACCTGCAACAAATGCGGCAGTAGAACGGAGTTTTTCGATTATCAATAATATATGAGCAAGTGATAAATCAGCTTTGGGTTTTGTTATACAATAAATGAATTTAAAAAAACACTGAAAAGTACTGTTTTATGGTAATATATGTCGCAAAACAAAGTTTAAAACATGTCCCTCCCTGTCCCTCCTAGATATCAGAAATCCATAAAATGTCATACTTTGACCATTTTGATATCTGGCAGCCTTAAAATATGAAAATTTTGTATGCAAATGCACGGTTCCCCGATTCCATGCACGATTCCGCCATTTGGATGATGTCAAAGTTGCGAGCACATGTTTGAGAAAAATTTAATTCTATACAACATCAAACAAATTTTTTAATTGGCGATTCCGGTTTTCCACTCGAGCCGTGGCTTTTAACCAATTTTTCAAACCCACAAAGAGATACCACCGAATTTGCATTTAATGAAAAATTTATTCGGGCTCGTAACATTATCGAGAAATGTTTTGGGGTTTTAAAATCCCGGTTTCGGTGTCTACTACGCCACAGAACCCTTCATTACCATCCACGTATGGCGTCACAAATTATATACGCTGTTTGTACATTGCACAATATAGATATAGCTACAAAAAATAACGATGTTGAAGATACTTTAGAAGGCAGTGAAGATGAATTCCCAGACGAAAACGATGAGGAAACAAATAATTCAGATGGAGTCGATAATCCGATAACCGATGATACAAACGAATGCGTCAGAGTACGAAATTCCTATATTAATAAATATTTCTGACTTTTAAACAAATAAATAAATTAATTAATAATTCAATAAAAAATTTCAATATAATTCAATAAAATTCAATATAATTCAACAAACAAATATTTTTTTTACATTTTCAATTTTTTTTTAGCATGTGCACAACCTCTGCAAGATTATTAATTGCATCAGCAATGCTATGCAGCCCCTCCGCTATTTCGGAGTACCCCTCCGCTTGCTTCGCCTCTAGTTCAGCAAGCCGTTTTAGCAATTCATCATCTAGAAATAAATAAAAAATTATAAACTTTCGATTAACTTTAACCTAAAAAAATAAAATTACCGTTGTTCGATTTCCTCTTTAGAGGTTTACGTGGGGCTACCTGCGGTACATCTCGTGTTAATTCAGCAGCTTCACCAGAATTTGTTGGTATATTTATTGGTGGGGTATCCGGAGCTACATCCACAAAACCTGCTTCCACGTTACCTATCCCAGTCACAACAATTTTCCCCCACACATTCAATGCCCGTTCCTCTAATGATTTCAATTTCTCTTTATAGACTCCGGACCCCCACCAGTTCCATTTAAATGGGTGAGTAGTTTCCTACTTTTATGCCTTATGGCATTACGCCAATTCTCAAAAATCTAAAAAATAAACATAAATATGTGAATTAAGATTAAAAAACACATAAACATTTTGTGGTCGACACAATGAGTTATAAAATTAGTAATTACCTTTTTCCAACATTGTGTGGTCCGCTTCGGACCAGCACCAGAGTTCAAAAGATTCGTTAGCTCCTGCCACAACGTTTGCACTGTATTGTCGCAATCCTTTTTTGTGGCCATCTCCTTGTTGCATTCTAAGAAAGTGATGTATATTTCATACTGCTCCCTGCTTGTTTTTGTCTGGCGTGACGATTTTTCTGTAATATAAACAATATAATAATCAAACGTTATGGTGCAATTAAAAAATGTTGTAAAGTAATATAAACTTACCTTTCACAGCTGCAGACATCTTCTAATGTTTTGGTTGTCAAATGTCATGTACAAACCACAAAAGTAATAGATTTCTTATACCCTAAAAACATTTTTCTATTTTGAAATTTTAAATTGTACCAGAACATTTTATTATAAAATACGCTATAAAATGATGTAACCAGAATACGAAAAAATAAAAAATTTTATTTTCCATTTTAAAATTTATTTATAACATAAAAAAATAACATAAAATTACAAAGTGTCAGAATCGGGCCCAATATCTTACTATAATAAGAAAATAAAAGTGGAATAACTGTTATAACAAAGTATGTCGTTTATTTTTTAATTTTTCTATTTTTAAAAACGTATGTCCATGCCCAATATTAATCCTTACAATTGTGTACAACATCTGTCACATTTTAAAAACAAATGAAAGGCAGTTAAACACGTAAGTAAAAATTGAAATTGTTAGATTTATTTTCAATTGATTTTTATTATGTGTTTACCTAAATTATTAAAATTAATTTATTATTTCAGAAGTTTCACAATATTTAATATAAAATAAATATGAGTGCAGTGCCAATTATCATTTTAAATGAAAATAATAAACTGCGTATAATTCGGAAACGTTTAAGGGACCGTTTGAATCCTTTTGATATCGAGGAAAATAGGTAAGCATTTTAAATAAAGTATTAATTAAACATTCATAATCTAACTTTTAATTCATTATACATAATTACATTTTAATTTTAGGTTCATTGAAATGTACCGTCTCCCGCCTCATTTGGCATTAAATTTCATTGAAGAAGTGGCAAGTTTTGATGATGCTACTTTTTGCAGTGATAAGAAAATTACACCACAAATTGAAGTAAATAAATATTTTGTAATTTTTTCGAAATTTGTTGTACATAATTATGTATTTCAGTGTACTCATATTTGTACTTTATTTTAGATGCTGTCGGTGTTGAATTTCTTGGCTAGTGGTAGCTATCAGAGAAGGGTTGGTTCGGATGCACTTGCTTGTATGAGCCAAACTTGTGTATCACGTTGCATTCGGAAATACACAAAATTAATCGCGGAAAAATTGGGTTGCGTGTACGTGAAATTTCCTCAAACAACAACCGAGTTTGAAATGGTCAAAAATAAGTAAATTCAGAAAAAAAATCGTGTCATATTGCATAGGTACAAAGTTTTCTATAGTTTTTTCCAGGAATACGGATTCCCTAACATCATTGGGTTAATAGATGGAACTCATATAGCCTTAAGTGGATTGAAAAAGGATGTCGAAGCTGCCTATATTAATAGAAAAGGGTTTCATTCCATTAATACGCAATTGGTGAGCAAAATCATACATATTATTTTTTGCAGTCAATTCTAATGGTATTATAACGTTTTAGATCTGTGATAATGATATGAAAATTATTAACTGCAATCCGCGTTATCCAGGGTAATTAATTGTAATACTAAAATTAAAGAATTAAATAAAAACTATCTACACCTTTTTCTAGATCGACCCACGACAGTTTTGTGTGGGGTAGCAGCGAGGTTTTTTCATATCTAGAAGTCAGACTAGAGCAAGGTCAACGCCGTGAGTGGTTATTAGGTCAAACAAATTTTAATAATTAATCAACATTAAATTTTGACTTATATTTAATGATAATTTTAGGAGATAGCGGATATCCACTCCAGCCTTTCCTTCTCACAAATTTTAGAAATCCGGCTACTGGACAAGAAAAAAGATTTAATGATGCACATTGCAAAATCCGCAGCAAAGTGGAAAGGTGCATTGGGTTGCTCAAAAATCGTTTTCGGTAAAATGTTTATTTTTAATTTTTTTAAATGATTTAATATTTTTTAAATCTACAAAATATCAATTGAATTTATTTTAGTTGTTTATTGGGAGAAAGGAAACTGCGTTATGGCCCAGAAACTGCGGCCAATATCATTTCATCTTGTGTAGTTTTGCACAATTTCCTAATGATCCATAGAGTTCCATATAGAGAATTCGACAGCATGCCGAACAATTTAGAAGAACCAAGAGAGTCATCTCGTGATACTAATTATTTCGAAAGAGGTGTTCAAAACCGAAATTGGGTGATAAATTTTATAAACAGTTAGTCAAAAATCAAATTCAAATTTTATTTAGATATTTCAATAATTTGTAACTTTTAATTGGTTCTTGTATTTTCCTCGATTTTACTAAGTAATGAAATCATTATATTTTGATTTTTAATTATAGTTTTTTGGTATTTATTATTAACCTCTTGGAGTTTGATTGATTTTTCTATGGCATCACTTGACGCAAAACCAACACAAATGTCTTATACAAGCCATATTATTTCCGTGACGCACGCATATTATTAAATCCAAAACCTACTATTTTCGTTTAGTGTTAGTGATATTTTATACTGGTTTTGATACAAACTACAATTTAAAATCAAAGTATGTAAAGATTATACTGTATTATGACGCTAATACTTACAAATATAGTAGGTTTTATTTTGTGTTTGTATGGCAATAATATGGCTTGTATAAGACATTTGTGTTGGTTTTGCTTGACGACATTTTCTGAAAACAAATTCTCTTAATTAAATTGAATTTTTTTTTTTTGCTACTTATTCTCCGCACTCTACTGTAAGGCAATCTACGTGAGGTTCGTGCAGTACGCCTGGCAGCGCCTACAGGAGAAGCAGATCCTTCCCCGTTTTCCGAAGATACATTTATGCTTGGCGGTGTGGTTTCATTTAATCTTTCGATGAATAATGCAACTGTTGTACATTGCAACGGATCTTGATCAGGCAAACGTATAGATTCAGCTTCCACTGG
The DNA here is from genome assembly GCA_963556165.1 of Tipula helvola. NCBI lineage: Eukaryota > Metazoa > Arthropoda > Insecta > Diptera > Tipulidae > Tipula > Tipula helvola. Next base: position 170,061,658 of record OY744482.1, on the reverse strand, counting down.
AATAATGCTGGATGGGGCAATACTAACAATGTGTGGAATAATCTAAACCCATAAATTTTATTATAAAATAATAGATCATTACGAATAATATCTTACATTTCTCGGCATTCCAAGTTCTTGAATGTTTGACAGACCATTAGCATTTTCAACCTTCATCAAATTTAAAATTCTCCAGTCATCTTCGGTTAAGACTGTAGCGTTTACGTCATGTACGTCACCGCCTAAATCCTCGGCAGTAGCAGGACCCAGACCGGTTTTGTTTCGATGGTTTCGGATTTTTTTGACTTTTTCTTTAACTTTTGATTTCATTGCATCCATTGCCTAACAATTGAAATATTCAAATAATCTTTAAAATCTTAACACATAAACTAAAAATTAGATTATGTAATCTGTAAAATATCATAGACACCAAACTGACTATATACACTTTAGGTATACTTGATAGAAAACTTACTAATTTTCATTGCTCTGCAGTTTTTATAACGGGCCCCAATTCATTTAATGTACTCGCAATAGTGTCCCAACATTCCCATTTATCTGAATTTCCGCGAGCCGTTGCATGTTTCCCTTATTGAATAAAAAATGTATTTTTTTTGATTTTTTAGAAATTAAACTTCGCTTACCTTTTATTAAATTCCAATTTTGTTCGACTAAGTCTAATAGAGCCGATTTCTGTTGAAATCCTATTCGAGGTCTTCGCTGTTGCAATAGTTTAGAATTCATATTAATAATAATAATTCTACAGATATATTGTTTTACTTACATTATTATTAGATGCCATTTATTAATATTTGACCAATTAATAATTTCACCAAATTTTTGTTCCAAAACGGAATTAACTGACACAACAAAAATTATTTCTTACGGTAATAACTTTAATGGTGCCTTTACACTATGCGATTTGCGTGCAATATTTATTGTAAACGTCAGAAAATCAAATTGCATGTAAATTGCATTGAAATTGCAGCCAACCGCATTTTCATCAAATGTGTGTACAATATTTTTGACAGCTATCTAAAAATGGTCTCTTGTTGATGTTATATTTGTGATTTTACGCTTTTTAATAATATTTCGAAAGACGAGCGAGTCATTCTTGCAAAATGTTTAAATATTTTAGGACCATCTAATCTTAATTCATTAAAAACGAGACTTTAAATATCCTTTTCTCCAAAATCTCGTCTTTGTAGCCAGTTCCTTCCGCACACCGTCCTATTTCTAATTTTATGCCGCTTGAATTTTCTGTTTTTAATAATTGCAATCGTAATTGCGCATAACCCGATTAAAATTAAATTTGTTTGGTTTTCCATTTTAAATAAAGAGAAAATTAAATCGTTATTCTAACTTTCTGTTAGGCATCTCAATCAATTTTTAGTTGTGTGGTGTAGACAACGAAAAATTCAAATCTCATCAAATTTGCGGGGAAAATTGTATACGATTTATTTCCCCTATTATACAACAAATATTGTATGCAAATCGCATAGTGTAAAGGCACCATTAGATGTAACTCAAAACGTATTTCTAAATATTTTCATATCTTATGCGCTTTGCCCATAGGAAAACGAAAACGAAAAAGAATTTTACTCTTTTAACAATAACTCCAAAATCTTTAGCATATTTTAGCTTAAAGTCTCCCAAATTTGTTCATAAACACAATACAAAAATATTTTAATTTAAAAAATAATTTAAAAATATTTAACATTCCCAGAAAATTAAATTTTAATTTTTTCTGTCAGAAAATTTAAAATATTTTTTCAATTTTTCGTCAGAAAAAGTACACGAAAATATTTTTCGTCTTGTTTTTCTGTTATAATTTTTTTTTCTGTTATAATTTTGTAATGTCGACTAAAAAAATGAATGATATACCCACTTCACATACTAAATACAAAGCATTTTCTTTTCTTTTTTAATATTATTGTGAGAATTCCGTTTTCTTTTTCAATAAATTAAAAAAAAATTAACTCACAGATCCAAACATACAAGTTTTGGTACTGGAATTTCAAACGAAAATAGTTTTTCGGTTTAGTAATGGGCAAGGCAAAAGGAAAAGATGATAAAAATTGTCAAATTTTTCGTTTTTTATGTTTTTCGTTTTCCTATGAGCAAAGCCCTTTAGTAGGTTTCATGGTTGTACAAATCAAGAAAATAAAAATATAACAGTTTGAATACACATACATTCAGGGGTAACTATTTTAGTATAATTTTTTCATACTAAACTTGCACAGAATCGGTATAGTGTTTTCTACACCATCGTATTAGCATGGGTAGTTGTGAGTAGATACAAGTACTTGCGAGTAGTTTGCTTTCGCCAATGGAAGACGCTTAATGATAGCTGTTATTCACGAAGATGAAGTTTGCCGACACGAGCCGATAGGCGAGTGTCGTAAATCATCTGAGTGAATAACAGCCATTATATGCGAGTATAATACAATACTTTGTCCACGACCGACAATACAAATATCATTATGTTTTATAATCAAATCCTTTAAATACTCCTCAAATAATTTTCGTCGACATTTTGATGTCACAGTTTAATAATAATGAAAATGGCAAGGGACTACTAGAAAAAATTTCAAAAATTAAATAATTTACTTGGAAATATTGAATACTGAAAGAAGAGACTACAAGATGAACTAGCAGTGAATAATGGATATCATTATAAGTGATGAAACAAACGTATAATGAGCATATTATACGTTAGTCGTGGACAAATGTAATTATATCTAGGGGGTACAGCCCGTCCTAGGACGGATACAATTTATATATAATGTTGATGTCAAGCAGCCACTGCCACCATCACCATTTGACCATTTGATATTTTTTAAACCGGGATTTTTTAGCCAAGTACTAATAGCTCGAGACTAAAGGATTTTAAGGATTATTGTACTTTAAATAGACCTTAAACCAAAAGAGTAAGGGCTTTTAAGGACGATTTTACATGCGTTGGGACATCAAACAAAAAACCTTACAGACAGAAAAAAAAAATAAAAAAATCGGAGTGGGCTGTGTGTCATCAACACGACCGTAGGTGTTTCGCGTGATAGCGTTTATAACCTGTTGAGATTCATTTGTTTAACTAAATTATCTGCATATTTTTTTATGTACAAATTAGCATCAGAATTAAGTCAGATAGGGCATTCTCTCGCTATAGTACGGTCAATCCCTATAAATCGCTATTTTGTAGATTCAATTAAAATTAAAATTAATGTGTAGATTAATTATTTTAATTTAAAAAAAATAACCACCTCTGTTTCTTTACGCAAAAATTGACTTCAGAAGTGCTCGGATGGGATGAGCCATTCTCTCACTATAGTTGTTGAAGGATGTATTATGATCGATAATATTATGTGTGGATAACATAAAGCCTAAGGACCAACCTAAGAAATCATACATTTGAATTAAAGGTAATGCTTACAGTTGATTAATAATTGCCCACAACCAAGGGAAAAATTTCGGGGCTACTTCAAAAATTAACTTACTAAAGAAAGAAACATTGTAACATAATAATGTTGTATTTTTTTTATGAATAAAAAAAATAAAAGCAAAAAACAAAAAGAAAATTGAAAACAATTGTTTACGTGTAACTTTGTTCTCTTTTATTTAATTTATTTTTTAGTTTTTGTTTTTGTACAAATTCCTTTATTTTGTTTTATTGAAAAAGACAATTTTGAAACGTATCAGTGTATCGTGCCATATTTAAGCGCCTTGCCCATAGGAAAACGAAAAACTATTTTCGTTTGAAATTTCAGTACCAAAACTTGTATGTTTGTATCTGAGTTAATTTTTTTTTTAATTTATTGAAAAAGAAAACGGAATTCTCACAATAATGGGGCCGATTCTGGCATACAAATTTTACAATTTTATGTTATTTTTTTAAATAACATAGTAAACTGGTATTCTCGTGTTAAAAAAAAATTTTATGTTATTTTTTTTTATGTTATCATCTGTCAAAAATAAAAGAATTAAATTTAAGCATGTTATAAGATTTTATCAAGTCGAAATACAAATTGAATTGAACATTTATTTATTTTTTAAAGTTTTGCAATAAAATTAAACATTTATCTAAAAAAGAGCAAATACCTACATACTTTTCATTAAATTAAATTTTTCCACTGAAATCAATATGCCCAATTATATAGTAGTAATGGCAATTTTGTTAGCTCGAGAAGAACGAAAAACCCAAGTATTTTATATCCGACAATTTTTGTATTTTTTGATATTTAGCTGAAAACATGAATTTTTTTTTTGTCGAATGTTGGCCAAAAAAATCGGAAAATGATGAAATTTGGTTTGCAACTTTTTTTTTTCATCATTTTCAGATTTTTTGGCCAACTTTCATAGTAATTCTTATAATAAGTCGGACATTATTGCTGAAAAAAATCGGTGATGAATTCAGTTTTGTTATACTTGGGAAATTGTCATGTACAAACCACAAAAGTAATAGATTTCTTATACCCTATAAACACTTTTTTGTTTCGAAATGTAAAATTGTACCAGAACATTTTATTATAAAATACGCTATAAAATGTTGCAATCGGAATACGAAAAAATAAAAAATTTTATTTTCCATTTTAAAATTTATTTATAACATAAAAAAATAACATAAAATTTCAAATTGTCAGAATCGGGCCCATTATTAAAAAAGAAAAGAAAATGAAAAATACAAAACCCTCATTTGGCCCCTGTATATTAGGTACTTTTAAAATGGGACAATTTAAACGGGCATACAAGAAAAAAAAAATTGGCGACAAACATTAGCATCAAAAAAAATAAATTGCCATCACAAATCATATTTGGGAACCACATATGTGAATACAAACAAATATTTTTGAAGGGCATTATTAAATATTGTGGCGACAAACATTGGCATCAAAATTAAAAAATTGGCAACAAATATAATATGTTGGAACAGAAAAAAATCATTTTTAGTAGTAAAAAAAAAAAAAAAAATTCGTGACAAAAAATTAAATTTAATCGATACAAATTATTTAATATTTGATGGGGGTTCGATATGAAATAATGAAGAGTCATTAATAGATTCTATATAATCTGCTCCTACGTGCGGCACGCAGTGCGACATGTTTGCTTATCCCGGCTCCTACATCCCTCGATGTTCAAATCTAAAGCCCCTCGGAGGGCTAAGCGGGGGGGAGGGGAGTGAAGCAACCTCCCGCGTGCCCGTGAGAGTTACCGAAGCCGTTAGCCTCTATAATTCTAAGTTAAATTAGGGATCTCCATTTTCCAGAATATTTTAAAACTAATTTCAATTTTTTAATTTCAAATTTATTTATTTATAAATTTGTTGCCAGTTAATTATTTTTGTCGCCCAAAATGTTTATTTGTGCGATACAATCCTTTAAAATGATTAATTAAAAAAAATTCACCTAAACCTCAAAATTTAACTTACCGCATGAGAAAATGAGTAAAAAAGATAAGCGGTAAGTTAATTTTTGAATTAGTCCCAAAATTTCTTGTCAATTTTCTGAACATGCGGTGTAAGATGTTATCACGTCAAAAAAATATAAATTGAAAAACAAAATTAAAATGCCTTGGCCACAATCGAACCCTGAACTTTAGCCGCTCTAGTCCAAAACATTTCTAATCCAAGGAGATTTATTTAATTTTCATTCTTATATTGTTTCGAACTGGCATGCTTTGAAGTTTATGACAGAAAAAAAAATGTTACCGAAAAATTCTCATGGCTTACTACAACTCATAATATAAAAGTTTTTAAATAATTTATTGTAGTGTTTAATCATAAACGCGGACCACGTATTTTCTTGTGTATAATTATTAGTAATTACTGTAATAACTAAAAAGCGGAATGTTTAATTTAAAGCAAAATATTTGGTTATTACATAAATACTAAAAAAAAATAAAAAAAAATTAGCTCATAATCGAACCGAAGACCTTTGTCGCTCTAGTCCAGTGCGTTACCACTACGCCACAAACGATATAATAGGCATTTCCGGAAATAGACCAAAGTAACTTCAGAGTAAGTTTTAATTTTTATTATGTTGGTAACAAAGTTACTCAAGTTACTTTTCACAAACAAAATGTAAGAAAGAATTTTGAGTGCGTTTGTTTCATGAAGTTCTTTGATCGTTCGTAAATAGATGGGTAACTTTAAAGTTTGAAACTTACTATGAAGTTACTTTGGCCTATTTCCGAAAATGCCTAGAAACTCTCATTTTATTTGCATTGTTAAATTGTTCTATTATTTCAAAGCGTTCTACAGTGTCCCTAGCTAAATATACATATATTAATTAATTATTTAATGAAACAGATAATTATAAAATATACGCAGAATTTAAAGAAACAGTTTTATAAATACATTGCAAATTTAAAGTATAAAAGAATTATAAAGCCCTCGAAGTGTGTATTCGGTGCACCGTCGCTAAATTTTCTTACTCACGAGATCTCTAAAGATGGAATACGACCATCTTCAGAGAGAATCGTGGCTATAAACATTTTTCCCTAACCCACATCTATGAGGCAAGTGCAGCGTTTTATCGGAATGATTAACTACTAGCATCGATTCATTCCTCACTTCTCCGCTGCTTGCTCCAATGCACTCAATTAGCAATACTTCAACAAGATAAAAAGAAAAACTTTATTTGGCCACCTGATTGTCAGGCAGCTATGAATAAAACCAAAGCTGCCGTGGCTCAGGTAACATTTATTGCCCATCCCCTGGAGCGTGAAAAGTTCCGGATAACCACGGACACTTCCAACACGGCGCTCGGAACTGCATTGGAGCAGTACAACAAAGGATGTTGGGAGCCATTGGGATTTTTCTCCAAAAAGCTCTCCCCACTCGGACGTAAGTATTCTGCCTTCGACCGTGAGTTGCTTGCAATATACTGCGCCAGCAAACATTTCAGATGCTAAGGTAGAGTATTTACTATATCATTACCGACCATAAACCGCTGACTACTGCCATTTCCTCAAAGTCGGAGCGAAGTCCCGGCCAGGCTCGCCAGTTAGACTACATATCTCAATTTACGTCCGATATTCAGTTTATCACAGGTGTAAGCAACGTGGTAGCAGAACTATCTCCTATAAGTCACACTGCTTTAGATATTTAAAGACTCGTTTCCCTTCAGGAATCAGACAACGAATTAAAAACGCTTCTAAACAACAGCCATCCAGGTTCTAAATTTAAACTCCAAAATATTCGTTATTCGACCTCCGAACTTAAAATCTGGTGTGAGACATCGATGGGCATTAATCGTCCGTATATACCGCCAGAACTACGTCTCTGGAAGTATTCCAGAAACTTCACAGGTTATCCCACCCCGGAATACGGTCGTCGCGTAAACTGGTATCATCAAAATACTTCTGGCCTAGTATGAATCTAGACACGAGATATTGGTCCAAAACCTGCCTCGCCTGTCAGAAGCCAAAAGTCAATCGACACACGCGCCCTGAATGCGGTCGTTTCGATGTTCCTTCTGGCAGGTTTGAGCACATTCATATCGACTTGGTTGGACTATTACCTCCGTCAAACGGGTATACATACATACTGACCATACTGACCGATTTACGCGATGGCCGGAAGCCATTCCTTTGGTGGATATGCGAACAACAACGGTAGTGCGTGCATTCGTAGACCAGTACATCTCGAGATTCGGTGTACCGCTCGAGATAACGACTGACCAAGGCAGTCAGTTTGAAAGTTACCTCACACAGTGATCCCACTTTACTGATCGATCACCTGCGACAGTCGATGCGCAACGTCGTACCTCAAAATACCCGAAGTCCCCCTCATGACAGTATTTTTATACCTAAGGACTTAACGGACTGTAACCAAGTTTTCGTCAGAGTGGACAGAGTTAAGATTGGCTTAACTCCCCCTTATGAGGGGCCATATAAAGTAGTGAAACGATTTCGTCAGTATTTTGTTATAGAAATGAAGGGAAAGAACGTTTCTATATTCTTAGAACGACTTAAACCAGTATACATAACGGACTCCTTAAGTGGTAATAACGATCCACTTGGACCAAACTTAAAAAGGAAAGTAAATTTTAAGATATAGGCATCATTTAATTTTATATTGCTTTTACTGCGTGGTGAATGAATGTGGCGACTCAAAATATAATTAATTTTAGTCCACACAAAAATTATATGTTCTTTGCAGACCAATCACGGTTTTCCTCATTATACCCAACTGCACCCTTTTACAAATAATTTATTGTTATTGATTTCCAAAATACAAAATACATATCCCGGAATATAATAAAATGCAATTCATAATATATGATCCAGGTATTGGTGAATAGATGAAGTGATTACCAGCTTGTCCCACGTACACCAACCACTTGTAGCAAGATATATTTATTTTGTATTTTATTTTAAAATTTAATTAATTAATTATTTCTATAAATTTGTCGTGCTAATTAGTATGTGTGCCAGTTGAGGAAAACTGACTGTTTAAAGAAAACTTGATTACGTACAAATATTTGTAATTTTAAAATAAAAATAAAATTTGTCAATTTAGACGAAGTACAAAGCTTGAACGCAGAGTTTCATTTTTTTCTTTAAAACATTAATTTAATTTAAAAATAAAATTAAAATAAAGAGTTTTTATTTAACCACTATTAATCATAGCGCGAGTGAAATTAGAATAAATGTTGTAGTTGCTGTGCTTAAACGGGGTCAATCCAAGCAGCAACTATAGAGCTAGGTACTTATTTTGATAACATCGCTTTGAAAATTGATAGAATTGTCGCGAAACTATTTAAATCGTCTGTAATTAGAAACTCGTTATTACAGAATCCTGTTAAAGCTAACCGTGAGAAAGAATTAAATTTACTGTTTGACTGTAAAACAAGGTGGAACAGCTCAGAAACAAAGATCGCCCGTTTTCTAAAATTACGTGACTGTGTTGTAAAATCATAAACGATCTGAGTTTAACTAATTTCTATTCAGAAAAGAACTCGGAGAGATTACAAACGTTACTAAACGTTTTGGATCCTATACAATTAAATGTTGAACACTTGATCGACAAAATTAAAATTTAATTGTTGTGCTAAATCTTGTATAGTCAAACTATTTATTCGTCTAACGAATTAAGACAGGTAATACAATTGTTTGTCAAAATGTCACGTATAACCTAAAGCTTAAAACAAAGAATTATTGAGCGAAAACCGAAACCCGATTGAAATGATTTCGAATCAGAAAATTTGACTGATGATTTGGTAGCAGTACGCAACTCATCTTTAATATGATAGTGGTTGCGAAAGTAATAGAATCTGGTAAGGTGGCCTCAAATTAGTCAATTTTTTTTGGAGGCGTTGAAGTAAACTTCAGTAAAAAGGGACACGTTTGTTTTCAAATTCATCGAACTTTTGTAGTAAGAAACGGTTTGGTCTAAGTAACGAATCTCTTATCGTAATGTGTTTGTGATAATTCGATGAACAATAAAAGAAAATATTTCAACTGAAACTACTGTTTTTAGTGAATTTTACATAACATTTTTGTGAATTGACCAGGAAATTGCTTTTTTTTAAATTCCCGGGATTCCGGGAATTCCCGGGATTGAATAATTCTCAATCCCGACTTCCGGGGATTCAGCATTTGTCGGGAATTACCACTCTCTAATCGGATGAGAAATGCGCAAGTTCTAACATACTTGGCCATATTGCTGAGCTTCATCCAAAAACCAATTTAGAATCCCATTTCCAATGCACATGCCGAATTTCATAATAATCGGTTGAGAAAGAGGCAACTTCCATCCCACATGGCCATATTAAGTTTATCCAAAAATCATTTTGTAATCCCATTTCTATCGCGGATGTCAAATTTCACTGAAATCCGTTATGAAATAGATAAGTTTTATCCTAATTGGCCATTGTAAAATCTGTATATGTGCAAGAAGCAAGATACACTGCACCAATTAAAAAACGGAACAGAAATTTTCTTCGCAAAAATACCAAGATTTGAACGCTTGTATCTTGGTGAAATAACACCTTTCAAAAAAAAATTTTGTTTCTAGTTGAAGGAAATTTTGTTTTCTTTTCGATACTGGAAACCGTTTTATTTTATTTTGTTTTTTTATGACTTTTTTGAGTAAAACAAAAGGTGTCTAAAACAAAAAAATATTTGCTGCTGTTTGAAACTGTAAACGAACTTGCTCTATATTTCATTCCAAAATCCAAATCGGCCATTTTATAGAGAATTTAGAAACCTTGCAAAATGATACTAGGAAAATTTCTGTGCGGCCACTCCTTGTCGAGTTATTGAAGTTTTAGAGAAAACGTATCAAAAAGCGTAGAAGTAAATTTTTTTTTTCTTGTAAATTTAGCACTCTACGATAAAATGTTAAGTCACTTTAACACTAAAACTTTAACACACTAAAACTTCAATAACTCGACAAGGAGTGACCGCACAGAAATTTTCCTAGAATCATTTTGCAAGGTTTCTAATTTTTCTATAAAATGGCCGATTTGGATTCTGGAATGAAATATCGAGCAAGTTCGTTCACAGTTTCAAACAGCAGCAAATATTGTTTTGTTTTAGACACCTTTTGTTTTACTCAAAAAAGTCATAAAAAAACAAAATAAAATAAAACGGTTTCCAGTATCGAAAAGAAAACAAAATTTCCTTCAACTAGAAATAAATTTTTTTTTTGAAAGGTGTTATTTCACTAAGATACAAGCGTTCAAATCTGGGTATTTTTTCGAAGAAAATTTCTGTTCCGTTTTTTAATTGGCGCAGTGTATTTAAAGTTTTAAACAAATTTGGGAGTAGACTTAATTTTGAAGACCGAAGTTCTGATCACCTAATGAGGTTTCAGCTTATGTTTATAAATAGTTTTAATCTGTAGGACTAGCTAAATTTTAATCTCTTTTGCCAGGAAAAAAAAAGTTCGTCAATTGTTTAAGATTTTGCTCAAAAAATTGTTTTAATGTTTGTAAAACCTTATACATCTGTGAGCAACAATTTTCAAGAATGAAATAAACAAAATCCTCATTTGGCCCCTGTATAATACTTTTAAAATTAAATTATAACTAGGGGACCCCTGTGCAATTGCACAATTTTATTATTTATGTGAAATATTTTTGCCATAATAAATACAAACAACTTCTGCAAAAGGAATACTTTTTGTTGGCAGTCAGTCACGATATAAAATGTTTTGCCACCTGCAACTGCAACCGGACCGTAAATATAGTAAAATGTTTTCTATAAGGCCAACATTAATCTGATAAAAAAAATAATAATTACATTAACTTGAAAAAAAAAGACGAAGTTATCGGGAATCGAACTCGAGACCTTTAACTTCATAGCACATCGCTCTAACACATGAGCTGTTGAACTATGCTTGATAATTAATATATGAATGGAAATTTATAGGTTAAGAAAATGTTGAACATTCTTGTATATTATATAATATAGATAATAATAAAGTTAAGCACCCAATATTGGTGATTTGGTAGTGTAATAGAAAAACCAAACAATCAGGTAATAGTTGTTCGATCTGCCCTCTAATGGAGACCTTCCATTAAGAAAGCTTGACGCACGCACGCATGTATTTCATTACAAAAATATCCCACTAAACTAGTTTCCAAATCGCTTACCAATACCTGATGCACTAATTCATAATTACAATTCCGGAATCGTACAGACACAACTTTAAATTATTATAAGTGTATGTAATAGAGGAAAAACTATAATTCGCAACGTTAACGCATTTTCTACATTCAATGCTCAACAAAGTAATGGTTGACGAAGAATTCATTGTCTCATATATTTTAATAATGATTAATGTGTAACTCTATGTACATTACATTCGCGCATTTATTTTTATACTACTCGTATTAAATATGTAACTATTATTATTTTTTCTATTTATTTAACACGACAAAATCGATGGCAAAACACAATAAAATTCTTTATAAATATGTAGTTTGCTGCCTTTATTCTCTCTCGTTATATTACTGTGTGGTGTGTTAACTTGATGGTGGTAACTATTATTATTTGGTTACACAACACGATGGAAAAAAAATGTTTTGCTGTATTTTCCGTATATACTATTATACTATTATTCAATATAATGAACTCGGCTTGTTGTTTGCTGTGCTACTGTCTACATATAATACATTAAACAAGAATATTACGTTTTGTTTTGAAGTTATGTTTGGTGTAGTCTATAGTTTTAACTGGACTGTTAAAAGTATGTCATTTGATGCGGGCGACTAAACAATAAAAAGTGAAATTATATTCATTTTTTTTTTTTTTTTTGGAGGATAGAATTTTGGTGTAACAATAACAAAAAAAAAACGTTATAAAATCACATTATCATATGATCATGGTATTTTGCAAATTTGGGGTTTTCGGTTGGTGAAATTAATTGTTTTCATCTCATAAATTTCTTTAATTTCATATGTACGAATTTAATTAAATGGAATCATGTGATGGTTAGTTATACATTAAGAAAGATTTCTTTTGTTGCTTTTAACAAAACTACTTTGAGTAGTTGGAAATTGTGTAAGAGAGTTTATCCTATAAATATAATATAATATAAAAATAAAGAAAGGTCATCCTACAGTTCATAAAAAACTCAATATAAAACATTTATAAGCTGTTAGATCATAACCGAGCAATTAAAATTCTGAATGCATTTCCTTTGAAAAAAATTGAGGTGATGATTGATTGATTGATCGATTATTGGTTTATTGTTTAACAAATAAAAATAAAACTGTGCAAATATAAACCAGCCCCTCTTATATAATGTAAATGCACCCATCTAATGTATACAATTGCATCATCTCTAAAACAAGAAAAATCAACCAACTAATCAGACTATTTGAGAGTAGTAAAACTATTTAATGTGTTATGTAATATTTATACATCTTTAGAGTTCGTTTATCAACTCATTCGCGAGCCAAGTCATTTTATTCTGTCTAACGCGGAAATTCTAGTGCCCGTGAAGATGTTAATGCAACAACATCTTATGTATTTACTAAAAGAAATGCATGAAGAAAAACAAAGATGGTTAAATAAACAGTTAATATTTCTTTGTTTCAATTACATAATGTTTAATGATAGAATACAAACGCTATGAAAATATTTATTGTGTCATCCGTGCACACGATATAGTAAAAATGTATATCGTAAAACAATAGTTTATGATGGTTAAACTGTGTGTATGTATACAGATAGATACTATGTTGGCTATATAATATCGATTAGCTAATCTGCAGACAAAAAATGGCAATTAAATACTTTTTAAAATTCCAACTATTTAAATTGTATATGAGATTCTGAAAACACTAAAATAAAATATAATTCTTAATAAGTCAAGGCCATCATGAACTTTTGGAGCTTCGCGCCGTCATCTTATATATACTGATAGTTAGCCTATAAGAAATAGATAATATTCGATCTTTTCAACATTTAACATTTAAAATAAACTTGTCTAAGGTAATGGTTATTGTTACATTAAAGTTGTTGTCCAAATAGAAACCAATTTATTATTTGAAATTAGTGGGGTTTGAAATACGCGATTAACATGTGATTTCAGATTTATTGTTGTTGTTGATGTTTAAATATGGTGTTGTAAATTTTTACGAAATAATTTATGTAAGTTTTTGTTAGACAACGAATTGGGGCGATACGCTAAAGAAATGTTTGATTAGAAGTCATTTCGGTATATATATTTGAAAATCACGCGGTATATCTGATATGTAAAGATAGAAAAACCAGTTTTGCAACAAATTTGTTAATTATTGTTTCGGGGTTGCAGTTGAAATAGTTGGAACTGGACTTATATAGTTTAACTATATCACAAGGACTGAGTGTCAAATAGATTAAAATTGTTTATGAATAACGCTATGTATGTCTTGATAAGCGGAAATGGAGAATTATTTGATGACAATAAATGTCAAAGTTCAAAAACGTGTCACCGTATTTTTCATTGAATTTATACTCAAGGTACCTACTTGAGCCCATAAAAACAAAATTCTGATAAAAAAAAATGTACACCGCGCGAAGTTAGCAAAATATTATATTTTAATTTTTCATATAGAAGTTTAAAATATTTTAGCTCCCGCAGCTAACTTCGTAATGTTCATTTTTCAATAGAAATGTTCTCATGTATGCACCTTCTATGCCCTAGAATGTAATCCTGTCTACCTCTAGCAATGACTGGTTAAAGCTGCGGCATCTGGATTGGGAGGTACCGGATTCTAATCTGAACAGGGGAGAGATGTATGGCAATTATCTTTCAAAAACTTGAAAAAATGCCTTAAAAATTTGGGATGTTACTGCAGTATGAAACTGTATCCATCGGTCATGCGCGGATACAAGGGGAGTAGAGGGGTAATTACCCCTCCCAAAATGAAACAAAAGCTCTAAAAACACACCTGAAACGACAACATAATTATTGACAAAACGATGAATAACTAATTTAAAATTATTAAAATAATTGAATTCTATATGAGTACATATCAGTAATCGATAATATTTCATTCATTGTAAACCAACGCAAATAATACATCTATGTACATATGTATTAACTATCTAAGTGTTGTATATTTGCATTCGTTAAGTTGAGCGAGGTTAAAACTCGATATTTTACGAAAATAATGCTAAAGAAATGCTAAAAATAATGTAATAATGCTATTGAAAAAAAAATCTTGATTACATAATTTACCAGTAAATTGAAAATAACATGTAAACAAAAATTTAGTATTTACGCCATAGCTCATATCCTAATTAAAAGCAGAAAACTACTAACAGCTAACACTAAAGAAGTAAGAATCATGAACTCCGTCCGACCATGTCCTTACTAAATACAATACGAGTTTTGTTAAACAAACAAAGAAAAATGTGTTGCTTTTTAATTAATAACCTGTTCCTAAAAGATATTTCTGTTTATGTACAGTAGTCTGCAATAAAATAGAGAATTCCTTTCTTTTAGCGAACGATTTCTCTAACCGAACTAAAATGGTAAATCCCGTTTTTTTTTTTCATCAATATATATGTTTTGTATATGTTCATCTTAAGCGGTGTTCACATCCAACGCGAATAGCGAACCGCGAGGAAACTTATTTTTAAAAACTAGTACATACTCACAATTAATTAAACTCCTAAATATTTTTGTATATTATACACCCTGCGCCATTGAAATGTTCGATTTCGATTATTTACTATTTCGTGCAATTCTCTCCTAGATTTTACCTCATTCGCTATTTTTTTTTTTTGTTTTTTTTTTTTTCAGCATATTTCACGTCTTATTAGGTATTTAAAACCAAACTAAGGGTGAAATATTCATTCGGTTTCAATTAAGTAGTCAAAGAGTTAATTTTACAAAGTGCCGCTCTAAATTAAATGCTAACGAAAAAGCCAAAATTTTGCAAGCAAAGGCAAAGGTACACACATTCACAAATTGCAAGAGTAATTTAGTGTAACCAAACAGCAGTTAGAAAGTTTTTAAGGCACTATTCCGAAAATCAAACGATAATTTGGCTCTGATGCAAAGAGGAGAACTTCTGTTTCAACAAATCGAATTTCAGATATTTAGATCTTAAGCAAAGGTTTGCTACGGCTTTGGAGTTGAGAAGTTAGCTTCTAATAGCAACAACCGACACTATTTCAGTTCATACTATTAAAAGGAACTTGGTTTATATGCTTGTCGACTTGCGAGAAAATCATTACTGACAGCAAAAATGGCACCTGCAAGCCTCAAATTCGCAATAGAATGAAAAAACTGAATGCCCAAGGACTGGCGTTGGTTCATATTCTCGTATAAATCCAAATTCAATATCATTGGACCCGATGTAAGGACAAGGGTTCGGCGACGAAAAGGCAAACGGTATTTAACAGAATGTATTTCGCCGACAGTGAAAAATTCACCATATGTTATGGCCTGGAGAGCCATAACAGCCTTTGGAGTTTGATCACTAAGCCTTCTGGATAGTTCAAAAAGCGGAGGAAAATATAAAAAAATTATCGAAACCTGAATCGTGACTATTGAGGAACCGACTCAATACATCGGTATTCTACTCTTCCAGGACGATTACTCTCCGCGAGTTATTGATGTTATTTGTGAAGTAAGAATGCTTAATTTTAATGTCTATTTTGTTTAGGTAGCCGAATTTAAAAATAGTTTGGTGATTGAGTCGTTATCCTGGACAGGAAATAGTCCTGACCTCAATATTGTTGAAAATATTTGGTCCTTCATGGGAAAGAAGATTACAAATTACAAGCTGAAAAGTGCCAAAGAGCGGAAAAAACTTATAGAAAAAGTCTGGTTTGAAGAAATAACAATATATTATTTAATAAAACTTTAGAATTCAATGCTGATCGGGTTTAAGTCCATCATAAAACCCAAGGGCTGGGTTATTAATCATTGATTTTAAAAAGTTCAATTTCTCTCAAAATATTTTGGTTGAGATGAATTATTTTATTTCTGTTAATTCTTATTTTGAATAAAAATTACCATTGTCAACAAAAAACTAGTTTTCAATTGAAAAAATTTTGTTAAAAACACTGTAAAGACCTACCAAATTGTTACGAGGTAGGGCGGTAATATTCCTTATCCGACGATATGTAGGTCTAAAATGTCGGATTACCGTTCTTTTTATTTGAATATATTCGGAATAGTGTAAAAATTGTTTTGATAATCAGAATCTATCATTTTTGCCATCTACTTTTGAAGCAAACGGTGGTATTTTCAAAATTTACTTTAAAAATTCAAACCGAGCGCAGGGTGTATATTATCAACAATCACTTTTATTAGGAATTTAATTAAAAATGTAAATACAATTTTCCTTAAAACAAGACAATTTATTTTTTCGTGTCCTTAATGACAAAGAGTGTCATTTCTTGGCTGAAAACAGTAAAGAAAACTGCTACTTTTCTCCTTAGCAACACATTTCTTCACTATAAACACTTTTCTTCATAGAAACGCTTTTTTTCCAAATGATTTTTGAATTTTTGACTTTTATTTATTACTTCGGTCTAAAAAGACCAAAGTATTGAAATCCTGTCAAAAATGACGAAAAATTTGGTTGGTCCAAAACCACTTTTCTCGACGTTTTGAAAGTCCCTGAGTCTGAAAAAGCAAAAAAAAAAAAAATGTCCGTCCGTCTGTCTGGATGTCTGGATGTCTGGATGTCTGGATGTCTGGACCCATGGTATCTCGAGAACGGCTTGTCCGATTTGGATTTTTTTTTCGCCAATCTGTTTCTATGGTCAAGGCGGAGATTTGAAAAGCTTTTGGAGACTGTACGCCAAGGGGGTGGGGTACCTGCCATACGAATTGACCCAAAATAACTGCTTTTATAAATATTTACGATTTTTTTGTATATGCTTATTTGATTATTGAATTTGGCATTGAATTGGGAATTGATTAGAAGATTAAATTAGGGGTCAATTTGCGCGTTGAGTTGAAGTTGAGTTGGAGTTGAGTAGGGGTTGGATTTGGATGTGGTGAATAGTTAACAAATTTTTTATATGATGGAACTTGCCTATTTATCAACCGATTACGATGAAATTCGACATTTGTATTGGAAAGGGATTCTACAATGATTTATGGATGAAGTTCTGGGATTTTAAAACGATTTCTGGATGAAGTTCTGGAATATGGCCAAGTATGATGGAACTTGTCTATTTATCAACCGATTATTATGAAATTTAATATGGGTGTTAGAAATGGGATTCTAAAATGAGTTTTGGATGAAGTTCTGGAATATGGCCAAGTAGGATGGAACTTGCCCATTTCTCAACCGATTACGATGAAATTCGACATTTGTATTGGAAATGGGATTCTAAAATGATTTATGGATGAAGTTCTGGGATTTTAAAACGATTTCTGGATGAAGTTCTGGAATATGGCCAAGTATGATGGAACTTGCCTATTTATCAACCGATTATTATGAAATTTAATATGTGTGTTAGAAATGGGATTCTAAAATGAGTTTTGGATGAAGTTCTGGAATATGGCCAAGTAGGATGGAACCTGCCCATTTCTCAACCGATTACGATGAAATTCGACATTTTTATTGGAAATGGGATTCTAAAATGATTTATGGATGAAGTTCTGGGGTTTTAAAACGATTTCTGGATGAAGTTCTGGAATATGACTAAGTATGATGGAACTTGTCTATTTATCAACCGATTATTATGAAATTTGATTTGTGTGTTAGAGATGGGATTCTAAAATGAGTTTTGGATGAGGTTCTGGAATATGACAAAGTATGATGGAACTTGCCCATTTCTCAACCGATTACGATGAAATTCGACATTTGTATTAGAAATGGGATTCTAAAATGAGTTTTGGATGAAGTTCTGGGATTTTAAAACGATTTCTGGATGAAGTTCTGGAATATAGCCAAGTATGATGGAACTTGTCTATTTCTCAACCGATTATTATGAAATTTGATTTGTGTGTTAGAAATGGGATTATAAAATGAGTTTTGGATAAGGTTCTGGAATATGGCTAAGTATGATGGAACTTGCTCATTTCTCAACCGATTATAATGAAATTCGACATGTGTATTGGAAATGGGAGTCTGAAATGAGGTTTGGGCGAAGTTCAGGAATATGGCCAAGTATGATGGAACTTGGCTATTTCTTAACCGATTATAATGAAATTTGATATGTGCGTTGGAAACGGCAATATTGATATGTGTGGAATATGGCCAAGTAGGATGGAACTTGACTATGCCTTAACCGCGGGTATCATTGTGTTAGACATGTGCGGATAGAGTTTTCGGATAAATTTCTGGAATATGGTCAGTTAAACGGTTAGAACTGTCAGTATAATTTGTTATACTACTTTCGGTATAAAGTTCTAGAATACGATTTTTCGTTTTAAATTGGATGCCTGTACCCATGTTGAAGCTTTTGACCTGTTTGGCTGTTGTTGTATAAGTAAATATATATTGGTTAAAATAGAAATCAATAATGTCAAAACAGTCACACCAACTTTATGATATTATTGAAGATACCATCAAAGACCGAAGTTCTGATCACCTCGTGAGGTTTCAGCCCTTTATATTTTGCTTACTGCGATTGTTATGTACGTGCTATGCATACATACTTCGATCCAAACTGGGTCTACCTTTTTTATTTTTACCTGATTTGTCGTCAAATGTCCGACACGTAAGAAAAGTGTTTTTCCATGCTCGTAAAATTGTTGATCCACTCGCTCGCTAGCGCTCGCTCGTAAATTAAACAATTTTACTCGCTAGAAAACTATCACTTTTCTTTACTTGTAGAACAATCTACTATTATTCGTCATAACATTTTATTCGTATAAACCTTGACAGTTCGTAGAAAATTGCACAAAAACGAACATGTTCCACTCACGTTCCACAACTATTTACTAGTACGAATTGTAGCGCTCGTACTAATAAATATAACGTAACCTTAAATTTTCATACACAAATTTAAGCGTGATTTACACGTAGCGAACAAAATTTTTGTTCGATGCCTATGTAGCAAAAAATAAAAAGATAGTATATCATGATTTTCTTTTGCCAGAGAGGGATAAAACGTTAACACACAAAATTTTGCTCGATGTCGAACAAAATTTTGTTAGGCGTTCTTTTCTTACTTTTTACATTTGTTACTATAAACAGCAAAAATTGAACTATAAAATATACTCGACCCAAGTATATTTTATGAAAACAAAACAATCAAAATGGCGATTTTTGAAATTGTTATAGCACTTTAATTTTATTTTTTAAAAATTTTAATTCAAAACTAAAATTTACGTAAGAAAAGTTTCAATTTTAGGGAAAAAGTGGTAATTTTGATAATTAAAGTAGTATCTTCGACCTATTCGTCAAAAATATTACATTGTCGATTTTATACCGGCAAAAAATTATAGTATGTCCGACATTTTTGTTTTATACTTTTCTCTTTTTATCACATGAAATTTTTTTCTATTGCGCGTAGCTCTAAGTTTTTTACAAAAATTGTTGGGCATCGAGCAAAAATTTTGTTCGATACGTGTAAATCACGCTTTAACGTGCACGTGCTTGGAGGATCAAGAAATAAAATTAATTTGCCGATTTTAGTGTTGCGCTGTATATAAATTATAAATTAAATTTACGTTTAATTAAGATCAGAATATTTATTGAATAATTAAAAGCTTATTTATGTATTATGTCAAAATCTCAAATTAAGATCGATTTTGAAGAAAAGCTCATAGTCTAAGAGCTGTTAGACAATTTTGAGTAAGTATTTGTGGCAGCATGAAAATTTGTGTGACGCTTCTTTAGCAATGTCTAAACACAAAATCAAAGACCTGGCTGAAGGGTAGCGGGGCATTGTCAACCTTTGATTTTTTTTAAATTGCGAAATTTTTTTGCAAAAAATGTATTTGAGGCATTCTGAAATTTTAATACCTTTTAGTTTAGTATTTAATAAAATATAAAATAAAAAAGCCAGATCATTTAGTCGGGCCCAAAATGTTGCCAGGCGGCTTCAAAGTTGAATTTTGTAGACTTCTAAAAAATATATTTGAGGCAAGCTAAGACTTAGACAGATAAATATATATACCTAAAAAAACATAACTTCAAAAAGACAGGTCATTTTGGTGGGGCTCTCTACCTGCCAGGTAGTCGGGAATGTACTGAGTTCTTAAGAGCTTTTGTCGTAATTCTACTTTGCAGTTTTCTGTTTCGTTTATTCTATTACATCTAGTTATTATTAATACTACTTTCTTGAACCTTATTACCTGTTTCGACAGTTTTCTTTTCAATATAAACAGAAAAATTCATAATTTTTACCTTTGAAATAGATTTTTCAAACCTATCAGCAGATTTGTTACATTCAGAAATAAACTTTTCACGTAATTTTGCATCTATATACTTCTTCAATATTTATCAAAAAATCTTGTTCCGCATTTAAATCTGTTTTTCCACTCGAAATATTGAAAAGTCGTTGCTGGTCGATGCTAGTATCGAATGGATTCATAAATTTGGAAAATGCATTGACAAATAATTGAATTTGTTTAGTGTCTTTGTTTAAATTATATTTTTCCAAATCAGCTGTAACCTGTTGCTGTTTCCGTAGACAAGTAGCCTAATGATTAACAGTTAATCGAATCTCGAAGCTCTTACAACCGCGCTGCCGAGCAGAAATGGAGTTAATAAAACGTACTGCACCGGTTAATCTTCTTTCAGCATCTGCGTTGATTGTCTGTTCCAGAGTCAGATCAATTGGCTGTCTACAGAATGACTTGTCCGTTCTTTGGATTCCAAAATAACTTCTTTCCATGGATTCTTGTAATCGTGAATAATTTGGCTGATTAAAGACATAGAAAAGATTGGCCATTTTTGGTTAAATAAATTTAAATAGATCAATATCGCCTGTCCGTATACTGCGGCATAACTTCTGATAATAATTGACCAGATTTATGTACGGCATATAAAATTGAGGCTTTTTACCATAAGCTCCATTCAAACAGGCTACTTTATGTTGAAGATATGAAAATATGAGGTTTAAGGCATCACTATTTTGTAATAAAGCACCATAAGGTAATTTTTGATCATTAAACTCCATCAGTTATGTACGTAACTTTTCTATAACCGTTATTTTTTCATTTTTCAAGAAAAATTGAAAATGCAAAATTTCTAATCCAACTGCCATCAGTGGGTGAAATCGTTTACATCTATTAAAGTGCTTGCCAGAAAGGAATGAATCAACAGATCCATTTGCTATTTTTCACTTTCAATAGCAATATTCATTGATCCCCAGCTTTGAAATATGCAAAGATAATATGAAAAAATCCAAAATGAATAAATATTTTATCAAATAATGGCTGCTCACTAGCTTGGATTTGCATCGCAACTTTAGCAGTAGCTAAATCGTAAGTAACTTCAATATGAGACTGCAGTACTTCTTCAGCGATTTTTTAACTTTCTTTCAGTGTTTCGAGAACAACATATTTAGAAGTAGAATAAGCAAAACAGAAAAGTGCAAAGTAGAATTATGTCAACAGCTCCTAAGAAATCAGTACATTTCCGACCACCTGGCAGGTAGAAAGTCCCACCAAAATGACCTGTCTTTTTGAAGTTATGTTTTTTTAGGTATATATACATATTTATCTGTCTAAGTCTTAGCTTGCCTCAAATATATTTTTTAGAAGTCTACAAAATTCAAGTGTGAAGCCGCCTGGAACATTTTGGACCCGACTAAATGATCTGGCTTTTTTATTTTATATTTTATTAAATACTAAACTAAAAGGTATTAAAATTTCAGAATGCCTCAAATACATTTTTTGCAAAAAAAAATTCGCAACTTAAAAAAATCAAAGGTTGACAATGCCCCGCTACCCTTCAGCCAGGTCTTTGATTTTGTGTTTAGGCATTGCTAAAGAAGCGTCACACAAATTTTCATGCTGCCTCAAATACCTACTCAAAATTGTCTAACAGCTCTCCATCTATCATAAATGAGGTTAGCGCGTATCCACATTTGTATGACAAAAAAAAAAACAAAGATTATTCCAACAGAAATAAGTGGAATGTAACTTGGGCTAATATATCTAATTTAAAATAATAATATATGATAATTACATCAAAATAATTATTTATTTTATTATGATTACAATTTTTATTTGCAGTTTTCGAGTATAAAACGAAATGGAAGAATCTATTATTCTTCCATAATATCAAGGCAGAAGAAAATAATCCAAGTGGCAACGCGGCAAAAGAAGGAAAACAAACAAATAAAATGTGTACACCATAATGCATCGCAAATTTTATTACCGTGTTTAGCTACTCCATCGTATGTTGTTGTTGTTTCTGCGTCTGAATATTATAAAATTTAATTACGTTTAATAGATTGAATGATAGACAACTTCATTGTGATGTTTTGTGTTAAGGAAAACAAATTAAACGTCAAAATATTGTTAATATCTTTTGTATGAAGTGGCACAGATGCAATTTTATTTCTGTTAATACAGACATATATTAAATATTTTTTAATAAAAATTTAATTGAAATGTATTCATTTTATGTCATTTTAAGCTAAGCAAGTACTTTTTTTTGTGAAAAGCGTGTGAAAAATTCAAACATAAAAAGAAGGCAAATTAGTATTCTTTAGGTTTAATCTTGTGCTGTTTGAGTTTTTTCTGTGGTTATTTTTATTAAAATTAAATTATTTTCAAACATTTTAAGATAGCTACATATAAACTGCTGTTTGTTTTCCTTAACACTCAAAAAAATCTGACATATTTTAGCTGTCAAATTATCGATCTATTTCAGTACATTATCAAACTACACCACGGAAACTAAGATTAATGTAGAAAAAGAGAATCCTGTCAAAATATCAGCAAAAAAAAGAAAAAGTGAAAATAACGAAGTCGGTCACCCAATATTGCAAGCGATTCAAAATTGTGATATGGAAGGAACGCCGTCCGAATCCAACCTGTTTCTCGGAAGTTTGGTATACCTAGATTTGAACGATTAACTAATGTTAATGTTGAAATTATTGCATGAGCTAGAATTCAACATTGCGATTGATAATAATAGTTTAATTGAAGATGATAGTACAGGTGCAATTGATAATTCAACAGATTTGAATCAACATAACCTATACAATTAATTAAATTATTTAAATTTGGTTTTATGAAAATGAGTTTTTTGATATTGATTTCGGGGATTTCAAAGTGATTGAATTAGTGATACTAAATATATGAATTTGCATTAAATAAAAAAATTTGTTTGAAAATGTTTATTGTATAAATAAGAAATGTCTGCTTGCTATGAAATATCACTCGTTATACCATTATATCCTGCCAAGGGACCTTACCTTCGTTTATACACCAATTTGCAAATTGATCACGAATATCATATGGATCAGTGTTATTATTAATTTGATTAGTTCCGTTTCAATTCGACAGAACGTTTTGGTTGGCACTAGGTTCAATTCTTTGGAAATTATGCAACGTCACACATGCTGTACCAATTATTTTACGATATTCACCATTATTCTCGATTCTTTTAAAAGCACACGGCATGTGTGGGCACAAATACTAAAAGCGTTCTCAACGATCCGCCTTGCTCTGCATAACCTGCGGTACATGTAATGTAATAAAATGTTAATATAAAAATAGAATATTATTTGTATAAAGATGCTTACCTGTAATTCAATATTCTTTTCGAGTAAGTTATGATAATTTTTGGTTTGTGCCGGTATACGGTCCAAGTATATTTCCTTTCAAGCTGAATGCCTATAGTCTGCAACAATTACATTGGGTAAAGGTTTTATTGTAAAAGGTGATAGAATATCATCAGGTAAGTTAAATCTGGGGTCGTTTGATAGTTAAAGCTTTCCAAATGTGCTTTGCGAAAAGACTGTTGAATCTGCCATCATTAAAAATTTGTAGTTAGCATCTACCAATGCCATTAATATAGTTGAAAAACGCTTTTTGTAATTAAAATTTTGACTGCTGGTATTATTGAATGCGAATGAGTCAATATGTTTGCCTTCAAGGGCACCTAAGCAGTTAGGAAAATTCTACTTTTTGAACAATTGATTCCTTACTTCTTTCCTTAATTATTTCTTTTATTTTTGCTATTACTTGATAAACATCTTTATGGATGGTGGAATGTCCCAGGAAGGAAATAATTGATAGGTCTTTGAAGGTCCATCCTGAAGCCAAGAACCTATAGTTTGAAAATATTTAAGAAATAAGGAATAAACATTTATTAAATAATTGAGAATTTATTATTTTGTACCTTAAGGCGACAACCAGTTTCTCCTTTGGCTGAACGCTAATTCGAAAATTTGTACCAATTGGAGTTAGAGATTTGTTGAGCAATTTTAAAATTTTATTAAACGTATGCTTGTTCATTCTAAAATACACAAAGAAAATGTGGTTTACGTACGCGTGACAAAAAAAAGACGCCTATATTTTTCTATGAACGTAATTGCGATTTTTCTGTGAAATTATTTTTAATTAGACTTTTAATTTTTTGAACATTAGTTAGCACAATACTAGAGAGTAATTTTTTGGAATTGCATTATTTGTATTGTCAGACAAGTTTCCTTCATCTAAAATAAATCAAATTGCGTACGCAGTGTCACGCTGATTACGTACTTATGACATTCCATACAAAATATAAAATTTCTTTCGAGCAAAAATAAAAACATACCCAGTATAAAATAAAAAATTAAAAAAATTTATTGCAAAAATTGTCTGATAAAAATTAAAAGAAAATGATTATAAATAAATTATTTATTTTCATTATGCACTTTGAAATTTCAGGGTTGGGATGGCCGTTTTCTGGAAATCGTGATATAATAATTACACATAAGGCAGTTAGAAATGGGACGCCCATTTTAACCCCAAACGCTATCCTAAAAATGGACCAGGTGAAATTGATTGTCAAATGTAACTTCTAATTTGGAAGATTCGTTTTTGATGGAATACTTCTGAAAGGAAGTTTAAACATTAAACTATCACCCTATAATACACACATTTTTAAAATTTTTTTAAAAATACTTGTTAAATATTTCGCAAAATTACAAAAGGTTTAAAAAATCACTCGATCGATTTCGGCTTATTAGGCCATCATCAGGCAGGAGTATCTACTAAACTGTAAAAATGTAGTTATATATATATATATAGTTTGAAAAAGCAAAAAGTGAAACCAAAAAATACCAATAAAAAAATGTGGGAGTGGTACACAATAAAATTGGTGACAGCAATAAAAATTAAAAATTAAAAATTAAAAATTAAAAATTAAAAATTAAAAAAGGGGTGAGTTAAACACAGATAAAATTGGTGAGAGCAATAAACATTAAAAATTAAAAATTAAAAAAGGGGTGAGTTAAACACAGGTATATGATTATTGATTAGTCAACGGTCGAATAACAAAATTCCAGATGTTGATTTATTTTTTATTTTTTATTTATAACCCGACGAATTAGTAATTTTATGGTATGGAATGAGTATGTGAATAAAACAATGCGGGGTCGGTAATTGGTGAGAAACGGATTTCTCTCTGTTCGTTGAGGATATTTTGGTTAAGAAATATAGCTTTTCGGATTTCGTAAGATTCTAAGTTGTCTAAACGTCTGCTTTTTGGTTGTACATGCAATATTTCTAAATTGTTTAAACTGGATGTGTGATTTTCTAACGTTAAATGATTATAAAGGGATAATTCATGGCTACCAGATAAATGTTCTTTAACTCTAACTTCAAAATTGCGCCCAGTCTCTCCGATATAAGAGGAACTACAATCATTACAATTGATCTTATAAACGCCAGACTTGGAAAGGCGATCAATTCTTGGTTTGTTGTTAAAAATCTTTTTCTTAATTGTATTATTGTTATAAAAAGCAAAGCTAATATCTGTATATTGTGTCACGATGTTACTAATCCGTTGGCTAGTTTTTCCTATATACTCTAAGCGGCGCCAATTTTTCAGCATTGGGCTATCAATGTTAGCTAAAGCTTTATGTTTCAGTTTTCTGTTTAATAGCTTTAATATAGTCTTAGCAGCATAACCGTTATTCGCTGCTATTTCTAAAATTATATTAAGCTCTTTGTTATAATTGGATATGGTCAAAGGAATGTTTATTAATCTATCTAAGAATGAGTGGAAAGCTGACATTTTAATATTATGGGGATGGTTTGACGAGTTAGGTATAATGGCGTCTGTATACGTGGGTTTTCTATAAATTTTGAACTGTAATGAAGAATAAATTCTGGTTATTGTTATATCTAGAAAGTTAATAGATTTGTTTTCTTCTTTTTCTACCGTAAAATTAATGGTGGGATTTTGAGAATTTAACCAAGTGAGAAAAGAGGTTAATAGCCTATCAGTTCCATTCCATAGACATAGTATGTCATCATCATCAACATATCTGTACCAAAAGATCATATGACGAAAATAAGGATTATTGCTTGATACAATCGTTTGTTCGAAGAAATTCATGAAAATTTCTGCTAACAAAGGTGACAGAGGGGAGCCCATCGGTAGACCATCAGTGAATCTGAAATACTTATTATCAAAGCAAAAATAATTTTGTTTAATACAAGTTTCAAATATCAGCTTCAGTTCATTCCGAAGGCTTCCATCTGCAACATCCCTATCTAAGTAAGTATAAACTATTTGAGACAAAATGTTAATTGGAATAGAAGTGAAAAGACTAGCAACGTCAAACGAAACTAATTTTGAGTGTAGTGGAATATCAACATCTTGAATTTTGCTAATCAATTCTACCGAGTTCTTAACCGAGAAAGCCGAAACGAAATTGGCATGACTGTTGAAAAAGTTTATGAAACCCTTACATAGCTTGTAGGCAGGTGCATTGCAATACGCTACTATTGGTCTAATTGGAATGCCTTCTTTATGGATTTTAGGTAAACCATAAAGAATTGGGGCAGATGGATTCATAACCGTGTACCTCCAACCAGTACCATCAAAGACCTTTGGGCAGTTGTTGATACACTTACTGACCAAAGTCTTAAATGACCTAGTAGGATCTCTATTGAGCTCTAATGCGTTGCTTTCTGTAATGAAATCAGAAATTTTATTGTAATAATCGATTCTTGTGAGAACAGTGATCGTATTGCCTTTATCCGCTTTACAGGCTATCAGGTCATGATCACGTAACTTTTTCTTAATCGTACCAATCACTTTAAGGTTATTATTAGAAGAAGAAACAGAAGAATGAGAGGAGATAGAGAAGGAGGAAGCGTTACTCAAGCCTTTCTTAATCTGTAACGCACATATTGCTTTCAGTTGTGTTGACTGGCTGGATAAGGCAGTTTCGGCATCTATAGCAAGATTCTCAAATGACTGAACGCCGATTGTATTTGGCACAGGAGCAAAATTTACTTCATTGCTCAGCATTTGAACCTCTACGCCACTGAAGCCAACGGAAGACAAGTTCTTAAAACGTGAATGGAATTGGAAACCAGACATACCACTATTACCTCTATGGTTACGTGGATACGCCTTATTTCGCAACACATCCAGTTTAGCTTTTTGCTTTACATATTGAATATGAGAAATTTCGGCTACCTCGGCACGAAACTTATTATCCAACCAGTCAAACTCAACAAAATGCAAGCGAGCCGCTAACTCAGTGTGAACAACTTTAAGATGGAGACATAAGTTGTTCCTGGTAGCATACCCTTTACGTAGCTCACTATTCCTCCAACTACTACGAGCTAAATTAATAGCTCTTCTACCCTCTAAAGATTTAGTATTACATTTTATATTAGTATAAGTCACCCTATAAGTTTGATATTTTGTTAGGTCATTCTGACGACATATTTTCGCATAATATGATAGTTTAGGGAGTACAAATCATAAACAGGCTTGTTAATGATTTGATCTCCTATTCAGAATTATTAAAACTACGATTTTCTAACTCTCAATAATTTTTGTTTAATTTTACATCCATTCGAGTAAATAGATTATCAACGAAAATAACTTAGTTAAAGCATAATTGGGAATTACGTAAGATGATTTGACAGAGTAATATGTAACACCTCAAAAAGTATTTAATCAATTCCTTACTAAGAATGTTATAAACTCCAAAAGAGGAATACATTTAGGTGTATCACGTTTGTGTAGTTAATTTTATATTAAATTTGTGTCCACGACTACCGTTTAATATTATACTCTATTAAACGTTTATTTCATTTATCTAGTAGTCTCTTTTTTGAATATTCACTAGTTAACTAGTAGCAAAGATAATATTATAATAGAGATAGTTCAATCAGTGCAAAATATTAAAATAAATCTAGGGTACCTCCATCATACCGAAGGGAGCCTCCAGTTTAAATAAAATTTATAAAAACATTTTTTTGCTTACTGTATACACGTTTACAACAAAATAATTTCGTTTTTGCTGATTCCTTTTCTACATTTCTATACTCACACACAATCAATGTGCAACATAAATAATAAAATAGCATATTGTTTGAATGGTGTTGTATTTTTTTTGGCTTGCTTTAACTATAAAATATAAAAGGCTTGTCTAACAAGCAAATTATTTTGTGGGTATATTTTAAGAATATTGCTCATGCAATAGAACTTTATTGGATAACAAAATCGCATCCGTGCAAATACTTAAGAAACGTTGACAGTGAGTTGATTTTGTTGCGGTTGGAGTATGTTATTGCGCTAGCACAAGATGTTGATCATTTGTGAAAAAGCTGGGATGAAGTTTATGGTCCTAAAGTGCTAAAAGGTTAAGGTAGCATTAATATTAAAATAAATCTGGCCCTAATGGTGTTCCACAATTTATTTTGAGTGTTCCGTGTTGTGAAGCAATGGCTTGTAAAAATAGTTCATTTTTATTATGATATTAAAGCTGGTTTTGGGCTTTTCCAATCCTTATAAATAAAATAAAAACACAAATTTATAATAGTTATTCCTAAATGATTTTATTATCTTTTGAATGATATAACAACAGATGCTGATCCATTTTGATAGAAAACACAAACAACAATGATATTTTCTATTGTTGTAGAATTGTTAACCGTGAATTACGAGAGAACTTTGTTTGTTGTTTAAGACTGTTTAGCATCCATTGGCAATGCTTTTTTATAAGAACTTTAATCATAAAATTCAAAATTTTTAAACGATGTGCTAAGCAGCTATTATTTGAAGAATAATATTCAGCGTATTGTGGAGCGTTATTGGCTAATTCGATACAACTATCCATTATAGTTTGTTTAATATGCCTCTCGTGGTATCGTTTTTGAAATATGCGGCGAAAATTCTCAATTTGCATTTTACATAGCAAAAAGAAGTCTTCTTTTGGGCAATTTAGTGATCCAAAACTATTATCATTATAATAATTTTTGTTGTATAAAAAATATTCATTGTCCAACTGGATGTTATTTTTAGACGACATATTTTCCAAACATATTAAGCAATCGATTTTACCAATTACTACAAAAATAACATAACCAACAAAATATTTCATGGAATTTTCTCCAATTGATTCCCCAACGATTCCCCAAATTCGCATAATTCTTCGCTTTGTTCTTCTGATATTTCTGGTAAAATAGTGTCTTTCCGCTGATCCTCTTCTTGAAACTCGGTACTTAAAAACTCATCTCCGTCTGCTTCACAGTTAGAAAAATTGGATTTACATTGTAATTTGGACGATATTATTTGTGACAGGATATTATTAAATTGAAAAGCGGATGGGTTTTTATTGTTACCACCTTTATATCGAACCTGAGCAAACAAATTTTCGATTGGGTCTTGATTTAATCGATTCGTTAAAATGTAGTTAACGTTTAGATTTGGATTTCTAAAAAATTCAGTTCCCAATAGTACTGCCGCATTAATGGTTTGCACTATACCATCAATGCAGTAGATAGATTCAGCTCCTTTAAATGTTGTATTTTTAAAATAAATTAAATAGCTGTTTAATGTTTGAAAAATTTTGTTATTTTCAGCCAAAGCACATCGATAAGGATTGGAATTAAAGATTGTTTTGCTATTTAAACAATCGAATAAATTATTAGAAACTTCAGTAAATTTTGCTGTTGATATAGCTAATTCAGGATCGGGATATATTTTTAAATCCACTGCGGTTTTAATTCCAGCCACGACACTCTTACTAAAAATTTGGGTGGCGTATCGAACACGCATTTTTTCAAATGTATTTGGATATGTGCTTTGATGTTAGTTTAGGACAAAGTTTTGTGGTCGCATTTTTTTCCCAATTATACAATTTTTGAATCACACTCCAACAAACTAAACCATCCGGACTATCATATTTTGTACCTTTTAATAAATTATTTCGTAAACTTTTTATTAAATGACAAATATCATATAGGCAATAAATTTTTCTATCATTATATACAAAATAAGGGTGCTCCGAGGTAACGTTCAAGTTTTTAAAACATTTTCTATTGTTGCTACCCTGATCGCAAATTATTGCAGCAACATTTAAGCCCACAGTTTCACAAATTATTAAATTTTCATATACAATTTTTTGAAGGTTTGAACCAGAAATATTGGTTTTTGTGGAATAATAATTTAAGATAAATTTCTATTGTGAGCATATGCTTCTGACCATAAAAACACAAACGGAT
The DNA here is from genome assembly GCA_963556165.1 of Tipula helvola. NCBI lineage: Eukaryota > Metazoa > Arthropoda > Insecta > Diptera > Tipulidae > Tipula > Tipula helvola. Next base: position 170,030,625 of record OY744482.1, on the reverse strand, counting down.
TGCGCAATTGAACGCGTTCTAAAAGCACCAAAATCTTGAACACCTTGAATTTCATCATGAATTTCGTTGTATGTTAAATTTTGCCTAATTTTAATTTCATCAAAAATTAATGTCACCTGTTTTCCTCTATCATCAAGAGCTCCAACTGCTGATATGAGTCCTTTTAACAGTATTTCATTTGATCCATGCCTCAAATTTTTTATTGGTCTCCATCTATTTATCGATTATTTAGACGGTAAATTAAATTTTAAACAATTTCTCATAAAAAAATAAGTTGCTGGAGATTTAAAATAAAGGGTCTGTGCTAGTTGCTTTTGTAAATCGGTAAACACATTTTTCCTGTTAGTTGGTGCAACCATCATTTCCACAAATGATTTAGCCGTAGGTTCCAGGTCAGTTCTCTCTAGAAGTATATCATTCCATTTTTTGTTATTTTTCACTAATAAAATTTGAATTTTTCGTTTTAGAGTGAACACTTTGGAAGTAAGATACTTAATTTTAATTGATTTTTTAGTTAATCTTGATTTAAGATTTTCTATTTCTTGTAATAATTCGCGATTTTGTTTTTTATATTGATCAACGGTTTTAATTGTTCGCTTACTTTCAGCTGTCGACGCATTATTAAGAACCATTGACTCTAAATTGACAATCTCTGATTGCGGATTATCCAAAGGTAGATGAAGAGATGGAATAGCTGTATTTATTATTCTCTTTTTTCCGATAAACTTGGGATCAAAATGGGTACTACATATTCGTTTTTTATGTAAATTATCAAGTACAAATGGATTAGGTATTATGCGACATGCAATTAACCATTCCTTTGCTTGAACGATATTTTTAGGGAAACGAAATAATTTTAATTTAGAATTTCGTCTCGAGTTATGGCAATTATTCACTATACAATTCAAGCCCGATACTGATTGATTCATTTTTGTTTAAATATTTGCAGAGACTAAGCGTACTTCACAACACAAAAAAGATTAAACACTAAAATGGAAATGCAATGCAAATACACAAAATAAAAGTAAATTAGTTTGTATAGGTTTTAAAAGTAAACATGAAAAAATAGAAAAAGTTTCGAATTGAAAATACACAAGCAGAATTAGGTGTGTATATGTATTATATTGTACAGTAAACTAGAAAAATGCGTTTCTTCTTTTTAGTTTTACATTTTCTATAAAAATATCTACATACAGTAAAATTCTGCTTTGAAGGAGTCATCTCATTATAATATCATCTTTGCTAGTAGGTAAATTGTTCATTTAAGGCCGTGAGTGAATATGTTAAAAATATTTGGTTAAAAATTTGGTGAAAATCAAATTATCGTGGTGAAATACTTTTATCTACCAAATTTAATATTGCTGTGTGAATTAGTTAAAAATTAAAACTGTTACAACTGAAAAACAACATGAAGCGCATTTATAACAATCATTTTCAAAGTTTGTTATCTATTTTATTACTTTATAAAAAGCGTAATTTATCAAATGAAACTGTTTTAAGAAGAAACAGAAAGAAACACGTCGTGCTTATGTATCAACTGAACCAATATTTAAAAAACGAGGTTATGTTTTTTTAAGGTTGCATTCACAGTATTGTTTTCGCCCTGCGTTTCGATGTTGATTTGGGCTTATCGTGATACAACAACAAAAATTATTTTATTTTTATGTTTGACAACTGATCGTTTGTTTTCCTTTCTACTTTTAGTTAATACATAAATATTTTGCGTAAATATAATAAAATAAAAATTAAAACATGCATTAATATAATCCACAATCAGTTTGAGAATAATTTTACTAAAAAAAACAAATAAAAATAAAAATGGAAAATTATAAATATCGATGTGTCGATAAATTTGAATTTTTTTTTTACGAAAACAACCAAAAATTACTATGGTTGCCATATTTTACTTGGATTCGAAGTCGTCTTCATAGCTAAAGTCACTACATTTTTGGTAGAAAACTTGGATTTTTTCCATCTAAACGATAAGTTTTTTATATGGAAATGGAGCATTTCTTTACTAATATCGTGAAGAAAAACAACAACAAAAATTAAAATCTGAAAACAACATCGAAACGCAGCTCGAAAACAATACTGTGAATGCACACTAACTCGCTTGTCAAATTTTACATACGGTGCCTACCATGATGCATTTTTTATTTATTTTTTGTGGTGAGTAAATTTTTTAATTTTAATTTTTATGTCAAAATTTTAATTTTTAACTGGTTTTTAACTAATTCACTCACGGCCTAAATTTCGTTATTGAAACTGTATCTAGTAGTCTCTTGCATTTTTTTTTATAATTAAATTGAGACGTCAAAAAGTCAACGAAAATTATTTTAGGATTATTTAAAGGATTTGACGTTATTTGTCGGTCGTGGACAAAAATATCGTATATTCTACACGCATATAATGGCTGTTATTCACTTCATCTTCATGAATAACAGCTATCATTATATCGCACACGTATTCGAAAAGTGACACAACTCAAAAAATTACATTTTTCAGGAGAAGCGAAAAATGATTTTGCGGTCTAAACAGAAATTTATTAGGGCTCAGCTTTAGCAGAGCATACCATGTCACACAGCGCCAATTTCTACAATGGTAGAAATATTTTCAACTAGAAAATAGCTCCATATTTAATAAAGTGCTAATTTTTAAAACTAAAATATGTAATATTTTAAAATGTAACAATAATAATATGAACTAAATAAAAATGCCACTTTTCCAAAAAAATGATTGTGTGTTTTTTATAAACTGCAGGTAATGCATTACATTTATAAATATGTAATGCATTATTTTTCGTATATTTTGGTACGATGGAAAACGATTTTCAGATGAAATTAACGAAATTTTGTAATTTTGAATACGATTATGATGAAATTCGACAGGTACAATGGAAATGGGATTCTTAACCGATTTTTAGATAAAATTAATGGAGCTTGGTTATTTTGAATACGATTTTGATGAAATTGGACAGGTACAATGGAAACGGGATTATTTAATGGTTTTCAGATGAAATTAATGAAATTGTTAAAGAAGTTTTCTCAATTTTTTACTAGAAAGAGCTGTAAATTCCCCTTTTTCCAAAATAGTTTTATAGAAGAGGGTTACTGAAGCCGTTAGCCTCTACAATTCTAAGTTAAATTAGGGGTTGGCCACGTATCACTAATGGTAACCGGCTGATTCATCTCGCACATTTCATCCCAAATCAATTCATCCCGCACAATTTATCCCTGAGAGCAATTCATCCCGCACAATTTATCCCTTAATTATGGTTATTCATCCCAAATTGAAAATGTGCTCGTAAAATCTCCATTTTCCAGAATTTATAATTTTTGTTTATTCTCGTTTTAAAATTAAAATCTCCCTTTTCCAGAATTTATAATTTTTGTTTATTTTCGTTTTAAAATTAAAATCTGCCTTTTCCAGAATTTATAGCAACTTTAAATCCTCAGTTTTGTTTGTTTTTAAAAAAACTAATAATAATAATAGTTTTTTCGTCCCCCGAAATTCAAATCTAAAGACCCTCGGAGGGCTCGCTATGCTCCCCCCCCCCCCGCTTAGCCCTCCGAGGGGCTTTAGATTCCATTTCCTTTAGAATCCAAAATGTAGTTTACCTTAATTCCACATTTTAAAATATGGCGCTTGCAAAAGTTGCGCATGCGCGAAAAATGGTATGCTCAGCTAAATCTGTTCCTTTATTAGTAATTAGGTAGAATTGGTAAATATAATTTAGTTTTAAAAATATGTGATATCAACAGTTTTGCGGTTTTGGGTTCCTAACACTTGAAATTTGAAATTTTTGAGTTGATGAGGTATTGATGTTTGTCTCAGTAACATACCGCTGCATTATTTTGTGTTGTGAAAAAGTTAAACTGGGGCCTTACCACCGACTCCGCCAGCGTTCGTTGCTGATTCGCTTTTGCAATTTTTATACTACATAAAACGCGAAGCGAAAATATGATCGATTTTAGGTGTTAATAAAACATAATTTCGATACCACAAGAATCGAACGCGCCACCATTCGATGATAAGCGGATGTATCTACGCGTTGTATTTTATGGCGAACAACAAAACGAAGGAAACTGTTTACTACAAAAATGTAATTAGCGTTGTTAAAATTTATTTTTGACAAATAATTGTAATTTGAGTAAACGAATGTTCGCTTGTAGCGTTGCGTTGTTTGTGGTTGGATGTCAATAAGCGAAGCGAAAAAATAAAAGCGAATAACAACGAACGCCGGCGGAGTCGGTGGTAAGGCCCCAGTTTTCTGATGTGGCATTATAGATATTTTGTTGATGTCAGTAATTAATAAAGATTTGAAGTTGCAACCGAGATTAAATGAATAAAATAAATTGTTAGTAACAAAATTAATTATATTTATTTATTTCAATTCAGTCAAAACATAACTGGCGCCGCTCCGGTGGCACAGTTGTTAGCATGCTTGCTTCAAGCTCCGGAGGTCCCGGGTTCGATTCCCGGCGGGTGATGAAAAAATCAAGGCTGGTTTATGTAAGGATCAATGAACTAATCACTCATTATCCGTTGTAAAAATGATTACGAAACTTCACTATGAAGGCCAAATCCCTCCATGGGATGTAGCGCCAGCGAAAAAAAAAAAAAAAAAAAAAAAAAACATAACATAACAATATAATAAAAGTATTTTGTCTCTAAGATCTCTAAGAAAATCTAAATAAATATGATAATAAAAAAATAAAAATATGATAAATTCAATTAAAATAAAAACATGAATTTACTATAGTATCACAAATTCCAAGAGTATCATTAATCCAACAGTATCACAAATAAAAATATAAAAGTCTTCCTCTTTAAAGCTTAAATGATCAATCTTCTAACTCAAGAACAGTTTTAAAAATGAATCAAAATTATTTTTCGGAATAATGTTTTTATCAATAAGATCTTGTATGTCTTTTTTTTTATTGACTGGCAATGGAATTTTTGCTAAGTAGGCAGGTACTAATCCGACTGAGAAAGTTATCGCCTCTGAATATTTGCTCTTCCTAGCATTGCGCACGTTGACCTTCTTAGATATTGTATCTTCATATGAGGTTTTGTAGAAAAATGCCAGGGGTTCCTCCTTCTCAACGCGCAATATCTTGATGCCATTCCACTTGAATCAGTGTTAATCGTGAAATTATTTCTCCATTCTTCTTGAAGGGGTTTTCAATCAAAAAAAAAATCTTCATAATTTATTTCATGTACATGGTATGGAGGGCCATTCTTTTTTGCCGTTCTTCGCTGCCTAGTGGCACTATTCTGCGCCCCTATTTGTGAATCCGTTTCGTTTGGTCATTCGAAACGAATGATGTATTCGTTTCGAATAAGTAAGAATTGATATTTTTGAATTCGATCGAAAATAAAAATATACACTGTTAAATAATCGAAAGGGAAATTCTAATTTTTGGGTAAACCTATACGAAAAATATCAACCTTGATGAATTTTTGACGTATGCATATTGTTTATCCGATTGTCTCGCAGTTTGAAAATTTTTAATTTGTGTTGCGGAGATGTTTCTTCTAAATAATTATTAGAAAATAGAAACAATATTTATTATTTATTTATTATATACGTAGTTAAAGTTGATGATGGTAAATTGCTTTATACAGTCGTATTTGTAGGTGTATATCGTTAAAAATTAATGTGTCCAAAATGTGTTATTGAGCTAAATCATAAATATTTCAGAAAATAAATTTTTTATTTTATTAAACGATATATGTATATAATAGTTTTATTTCGATTATGTAAATATATTATATTTAATTAGTGCATAATATTTCAAAATACATAATATTTTCGTACGTAGATATCTGACGTACGTGAAATTTGTCCTAAGTTACCTTAAGTTGTCCTAAGTATGTCCTAAGTTTTTTTATATGTGTTGGTGTAAAAGTTTCGTTATTATGAATTTATTTAATTCATATTGAATAATAAAAATTATGCTGAAGTTTAATTACTCTAACAGAACAAATTTAGAATTTTTCCATGTCTCGTTTAGCTATGTATATGCCTGAATAAAATAAGATCATTTTTTAAAAACTGAGGTACCCGTGTTTAATAATATGCATTTGAATGTTTTATCGTATATGTATAAATGATTTTCCGAATTTTCTTGAGAAAATGCTAGGAAGCGGCCACCAAAATGTCCTTTATACTAAGTTGTCATAAGGTCTTAACTATTCAAAAAATATTTCACTTTTGAAAAAAGTAGGGGATTAGGGTATTTAGGACAACCATGTTTGACATAATCTCATATGATACATCGAATATATGTATAAATGATTTTCCGAATTTTCTTGAGAAAAATAAATAATTGAGACTCAGAAAGAAAAATAAATGAAAAAAGTGCTTTACATTTTATTATTTTTTATTGTTTAAACACAAATCGAATTAATTTTGAGAAGAACAAAACATACATTCATTATTTACGATTTTAAAATCTGTTAAGCAATCATTATGCACGAATCGCTTGCAGGAAGCACATTGGATTGTTGTAGAATCAGAAGTTTTTCCGAAACAAATTAAACAATTGTTCCCCATTGATTCTGTATTATTTGAAATAATATCCTTCAGATAATGGCGATAATTAACTAATGCGCGGCTACTTACATCGTCATCTTCTGAATCCAGGCCTTCCAACAAATTACATGTAATAATATGTTCCGCTGCATAAATTACTAAAGGTCCGCAATTAAAACCATCTTTCTGTTGCGGCAGCGAACTAATTGAAATTATTTCGAAATTCGGTACACTTTTCCCGTAATATGTGAACAGTTTATTGATGAATGTTTTTAATTTGTTACCTTGTTTGAATTGTCGCCTTACAGGGTTTAGCGGATCGTAAGTAATTACTTTTGATTTTTCAAAATCTATGACAGCTAAAGTCCAGTGACCTGCTTCACAGATTGGTATTATAGCATACCTATATTTATTACACAGTTCGATCTCTTTTTGTGTATTGTGATCGTTGATTGTATAACTGTCTTGTAATATCTTGGAAGTTTGAAAATGGTCTAGACAAACGCTGTTTGTTCCTTTAGTCAGAACACTGATGGCTATATAAACTAGCTCCGTCGTTAAAAAATTTGTTTTATTCAATGAATTAAAACATTCGTTATATAAACAGCACCACATGCCGTGAAATACTTTTTGAATAGCTAAGACCTTATGACAACTTAGTATAAAGGACATTTTGGTGGCCGCTTCCTAGGATTTTCTCAAGAAAATTCGGAAAATCATTTATACATATATTCGATGTATCATATGAGATTATGTCAAACATGGTTGTCCTAAATACCCTAATCCCCTACTTTTTTCAAAAGTGAAATATTTTTTGAATAGTTAAGACCTTATGACAACTTAGTATAAAGGACATTTTGGTGGCCGCTTCCTAGGATTTTCTCAAGAAAATTCGGAAAATCATTTATACATATACGATAAAACATTCAAATGCATATTAAACACGGGTACCTCAGTTTTTAAAAAATGATCTTATTTTATTCAGGCATATAGCTAAACCAGACATGGAAAAATTCTGAATTTGTTCTCTTAGAGTAATTAAACTTCAGCATAATTTTTATTATTTCAATATGAATTAAATAAATTCATAATAACGAAACTTTTATACCAACACATATAAAAAAACTTAGGACAACTTAGGACAACTTAAGGTAACTTAGGACAAATTTCACGTGCGTGATATCTGTCTATTTAGTTTTGTTGAAAATTTTACGTTCCGTCGGTGGTTACGATATTTCTTCTAGTTCTAATCGGCTTGGTCAATGTTACTCAATTTTTATAAAAAAAAATTGTATTTCTTGTAAAATTATTTATTTAGTGGTTACATTTGAAATTAAAAATTATCCCTTCTCAAATGCCATCTTAATTATTAAATTACTGCCGTGCTTATAGAATTTTTCTTCATTTTTATATGGATTCGTCAACAATTCTTTCAACGAACAGAAATCCGTTCATGAACATACAAATGTTCGTCGAAAACGGATTGCTCGATAAGCGAAATTTTCGTTCGTTTGACGTTTTAACGTTTTCGTTTCAAAGATATACGTTTTCATTGATTTATTATACGTTTTCGAATTCACAAATACCAATCGTTCGAAAACGCCATTCGTTTATTCGAATTCGGATTCACAAATAGGGGCCCGTTTTCCCAGGGAATTGCAAATTGGTAATTAATTTATTGTCCGTTTTTAGTGTATTTTGGTTTTCGTTTTTCCAAAGCATACTAAATTTTGGGGAAAAATAATTCCATTTCAAAGCAATTTTGTTGTTTATTTTTCCTTAAAAATTTGGCTGGGAATTATTTTTTCCCAAAAAATGAACAAAATACCAATCGATCAGTATGCTTTGGAAAAAAGAAACGCAAAATACACTAAAAACTGACGATCAATCAATTCCCAATTCGCAATTCCCCGGGAAACCCAGAATAGTGCCACTGGAAATAAAACGCTGAATTCAAATTTCTGAAGTCCTGTTTTGTTGAGTAGCGGTATTTGGGTTTTATTTGTTCAGTGTTCCTTAAGATGTATTCTCTTTGTTTGTGTAAGTCAGCTAAGTTCCAATAACTTGTAAATATTTTTTCCCGCTTTGTGGCATTTATTTTACTATACTACAACCTAATCTGCATCTAGCTCCACAACCTGGACGCAGTTTTTTCCCAGGAACAGTTCTTTTAGTTTTTGATGCCGAAACGTACGCTTTTCCAGAATTCCTGAGTAATTTGTTTTTTTTCCACCCAATTTTCCGGTTTTCGTTGCCGTTTTCTTCCTTTCTTTCAACATTCGTAATTTCACCTTCGATTTGCACTTCAACGGGAATATTTTGTTGATCTAAACTGTCGGAAGATTCACTTGTGCTTGATAAATTAGCATTAAAGTTTGGATCTTCTGATATGCAGTATGCCTTTTGTTTTGATTTAGGCCAGCGCATCTTGATCGGATCCTCAGAGTTAAGCTGTGCCGTATAAACAGTACCGGTGTCGATTTCAGGTATACTTGTAGTTAAATTGGGTACTGTATGAGATAGGGTTAAACCGGATTCTGGTTGAAGCTGAATTCCATCATTTGGTATCGAATCCGTGCTTAACGTCAGATTATTTGTATGTGCATTCACTGCAGCGTTGTTTATCGGTGTCGAATTCGTGGAATTTCTTAATGACGAGGTTGCCATTTGCACCATAATGCTTGCGCGACTCGAAAAGCCCATTACTGTACTGATTTTAAAACTGAAAATAAATTTTTCAAATTATTTCATCTAAAGTGACATAACTCGAATGATGAGTAAAAAACAAGCAAAACAGTCAAATTGGTTGAAATTGAAACCAATAACAAATGATCACTTTAATAGTCTAGAACGACTCAATTAAAAATATAAACATTCTAAACTCACTGAGGCATAAATTACGAAAACTGCTTTTGACATGAAAAGTGTCATAACTCAAAATGCGTTAGAATATTTCTATTACAATGACATAACTTAAAATATTTAAAATTTAAATTTTTACCTTTGTTACTCTAAACGACACAACTCGAAATAATTCGGATCTTAAATTACACTTTAATCGACTAAAATGACTTAATTCAAAATATTACTAAATTCACTAAGTCATTGATTTATATGAACGACACAACTCAAAATAGCACGGTTTTGTACTCTAGTTAAGACAAACGTTCTCCGTGAAGTTTTAATTACAACTGAAAATAAATCGGTTTTGTTGCAGGTGTTGAAATTGTATTTTAACCTTGAAACGTGACATTAATGGAGGGTGTGAAAAAATTGAGAAGATAAGTTAATATGCTTATTGAGAGAGTTAGGTAGAGGAGAAACGATAATACATTATGCGAATAACTCCAAAAACGGGTTTTTTGAGTTGTGTCACTTTTTGAATACATGTGCGATTGTTCGTCGAATAATATGCTATTTACGAATAGTAATAACAACATGTTCGTTTAATTTTAGTTCTTTATTTATTTTAAAATTTATTTTATAAAATTTTTTTAGATCGTTATCCAATTCAATTTTCTCTAAAACACATTTATACAGTAAACTGTTCCAATTTTATCAATTTTTTACTAAACTCTCAAGCAACTAAACCGACTCAAACCTCTGCGCGTACTAAAAGGCATATTTTTCTAAAATGGCTTAACCGATTTTCGTTAAAACAACTAAGTATTTTATCTTTACAAAGACACCTTTATCATTAAAATCTATACAGTATACTTTACAAATTAAAGCAATAGGAGCAAAAGGCGATGTTTCGGTGAAAACAATTGGCATGCTGCAATCTCCTTTATAATACCACGATGACCGATATTTGCCATCAGTCACTTATCAGACGTTGACCTGAACAAATATCTACCAGTTTCATTCCTTATTTCCTCAAAATCATGGACTAATCCAGAAAAAGCCGCCTAAGTTGTTGCTTTATTGCAAGAAGGACACCATCAACGAGAAGCCGCTCGTCAGCTAAACATGAGCCAATCTGCTGTATCAAGAGTATGTAGAAGGTTTCAGAAAACGTCCCACTAGAGGTCAAAAATTGACAGCACTCTGCCGCAAAGAGCGACTCGAATTTGCTCGCGGACACATCAATTGGAACGGAAACTATCAAAAGCAATATTTAAAATTAAAAAATTCCTTACTGTTAAATTTATTAAATAAAGTTTTATTTATTGTGCTGTTTCTAATTAAATGGCCAATATGGAACCAATAACAAAAATTTAACAAACCAAATTGAAAAAGAATACTTTAAAATTATAGGCCTGTTCCGGTTAAAATTATTGTTGAGCCTATGAGCTTTCACAAAAAAAAATGCATGTGAAGTTTATCCTAAAAATTTCTTAAAACAAGAAAAACAATAATTTAGGAATATTTTAAGAAAAAATTCACATGCTTATATACAGACGTAAAGTTTATACTACAATTTTCCTGAAACAACAACAACGTTATATTTTTTGAATGTATTTGTGTAATGTAAACATTCAGGCGGTTTAAACAAAATATCAAAATGCTTGATATAGAATATAATATTTTTTATTTATCAAAATACATAATCATAAAAATTTTTTTTGCAGAATTTTATCATGGATTTGCTTCGGTCTAAAATGATCAAAGTATTGAAATCCTGTTAAAAATGACGAAAAATTTGGTTGGCCCAAAACCACTTTTTTCGACGTTTAGCAAAAAAAAAAAAATATCCGTCCGTCTGTCTGGACATCTGGATGTCTGGATGTCTGTACCCATGGTATCTCGAGAATGGCTTATCCATCTGTATCCGTCGCCAATCTGTATCTATGGTCAAGGCGGGAATTTGAAAAGCTTTTGGAGACTGTATACTTCAAGAGGGTGGGGTATCTGCCATACGAAAATATTTACCATTTTTTTATATATGCTGGTTTGATTATTGAATTGGGCATTGAATTTGGAGTTGATTTGAAGGTTAAGTTAGGGGCCAATTTGCGGGTTGAGTTGAAGTTGAGTTGGAGTTGAGTTGGGTTGGATTAGGATGTAGTGAGCAGTTAACCAGTTTTTTATATATCCTGGTGTGAGGATTGAGTTTGGCGTAGAGTTTGCGGTTGAGTTGAGGGTTGAGATACGTTCCGTTTGCGGGTAGAATAAGAGCTGAGTTGCGATTGGATTAGGGTTTAGTGAGCAGTTAAACTGAGGATTTGTGATTTTTTTTATAAAAATTTTATTGGGATTTTATATTTTATCCGATTTTGATGAAATTCAGTATTTCCAATGGAAATGGGATTCTCAAATTATTTTTAGATTAAGTTCTGAAATATGGCCAAGTATGATGTAATGGGTTTCTAATATGATTTTTGGATGAAGTTCTGGAATATTAGCTAACAGAGGTGGAAGTTGGCTACTTCTTAACCAGTATTAGTGAAATATGACGTGCGCAATATTGCTTTAAAATTATTGTCTGATGAGGTTTCGGTAAATCATGCAGCTATTGAAGTTTCTTTGAGGCAGCATAAACGTCTATTTTAATTGCCTAACGATCGAGATTATCTTCGAAATAATATTCAAGTTCGCCTAGAAACTTTCATCGCCAATCCTTCGCTTGAAACATTGGGGTATGTTTCCTGAGTATTTACTGTCAGAGCTGTAAGTTTGGCCATGCTTAAAAAAATGAAGTGTGTGGCGGACACGCGCTGAAGAATTAAAACTATTAACGGTAGTGTAGAGTCAAGGAATTAGCAGTATCATTTTAGAATCACATTTCTATCACAAATCTAGAATTTATCATAATAGATTAAGAAATAGCCAAATTCTATCCTAATTGGCCATATTCCAGAACTTCATCCAAAAACCATTTTAGAATTCCATTTCCAACGCACATGCCAAATATAATAATAATCGGTTGGGAAATAGGCAAGTTCCATCCCACTTGGCCATGTTAAGTTTATCCAAAAGTCATTTTAGGATCCCATCTCTATCGCGAATTTCAAATTTCACTAAAATCCGTTACGAAATAGATAAGTTTTATCCTAATTGGCCATTGTAAAACCTATATGCGGAAGATATTTAAACAAATCCACACGCCTTGACCAATTTCAAATAAACTTTACACAAATATAGTTTTGGAGGTTGAGCTGAAAACTGAATTAAGAGATTCAGTTTGGTTTTGGAAGTAGACTTAACTTTAAAGACCGAATTTCTGATCACCTAATGAGGTTTCAGCCCTTATATTTTGCATATTGAAATGTGGATTTATTTGCAAAAACACCATATTCGGTAGGGTTGTCGAACATGATGTAATACTAAACAGGGTTATAGGTCGTTCTCATCGGTTTCCATAACAGGGTAGTAAGATGCATACATAAGCCAACTTATCAGAGATTTGTAGAATTTTATCATGGATTTTGAATATAGAAATAAGCATTTTTGCGTAAAAACTTTTTATGTGGTAGGGGTGTCGAACATGACGTAATACTAAACAGGGTTATAGGTCGTTCTCATCGGTTTCCCTAACAGGGTAGTAAGATGCATACATAAGCCAACTTATCAGCGATTTGTAGAATTTTATCATGGATTTTGCATATAGAAATAAACATTTATGCGTAAAAACTTCTTATGTAGTAGGGGGTGTCGATCATGACGTAATACTAAACAGGGTTATAGGTCGTTCTCATCGGTTTCCCTAACAGGGTAGTAAGATGCACACATAAGCCAACTTATCAGCGATTTATAGAATTTTATCATGGATTTTGCATATAGAAATAAACATTTATGCGTAAAAACTTCTTATGTAGTAGGGGGTGTCGATCATGACATAATACTAAACAGGGTTATAGGTCGTTCTCATCGGTTTCCCTAACAGGGTAGTAAGATGCACACATAAGCCAACTTATCAGCGATTTATAGAATTTTATCATGGATTTTGCATATAGAAATAAACATTTTTGCGTAAAAACTTCTTATGTGGTAGGGGGTGTCGATCATGACGTAATACTAAACAGGGTTATAGGCCGTTCTCATCGGTTTCCCTAATAGGGTAGTAAGATGCACACATAAGCCAACTTATCAGCGATTTATAGAATTTTATCATGGATTTTGCATATAGAAATAAACATTTTTGCGTAAAAACTTCTTATGTGGTAGGGGTGTCGAACATGACGTAATACTAAACAGGGTTATAGGCCGTTTTCTGTTTAACAGCTTTAATATAGTCTTTGTTGCATAACCGTTATTCGCTGCTATTTCTAAAATTATATTAAGCTCTTTGTTATAATTTTTTAAACTTTTTAATTTTGCGTAATATTTACCAATTGTTTTTAAAAAAATTTAAAAATGTGTGTATTAAGTGTGTTTCGCCAAGTGCCTACGGCAGAAAGTTTAAAAAGTTATAAATATTAATTACAAGTTATTTAAAACCTTTAAGTAAAACAAATTTTACAAAATATTGTTTGTGTATATTTTGTTTTTGACATTTATCTGAAGTGAAGAGTGTCAATCGAGAAGTTTCTTCTTTTCAGTAGCTTAATTAACAGCTCGATTCCCTTAGTCGTATCATTTGTTACGCCAAATAACAGCCAAGTTATCATATTCTTTTTATAAACTCTGTATGGCTGCTATGAAAAACATCATATTGCACTGACTTTTTACGATTGAAGTCATTACAAATGACTTTCCTTGTCATGATATATTTTCAAGTGATGAATAGCTCTGCTAGTAGTCACTTGAAATTACTATTGTCGTAAAAAGTCAAGGCAATATGATGTTTTTCATAGCAGCCATACAGAGTTTATAAAAAGAATATGATAACTTGGCTGTTATTTGGCGTAACAAGTGATACGACTAAGGGAATCGAGCTATAAGTGAAGAGTACCTCAATTATCTGAAGTGAAGAGTTATACACTTTAGTTAAAACGAGCACGCCTTAAATAATCAAATGTGAATAACTATTGAACCGCAATAGCAGAAATATGAAACAAAAACTAAATCCTAGGTCATTCAAAACAATCTTAGGAAATGTTACAAAAGCATACTTTGTCTAATCATGTGGCTGAGTTTTTTTTTACTTATCCCGCAATATGGCATATAGGGCTACCATATTAGGGAAACCGATGAGAACGACCTATAACCCTGTTTAGTATTACGTCATGTTCGACACCCCCTACCCCATAAGAAGTTTTTACGCAAAAATGTTTATTTCTATATGCAAAATCCATGATAAAATTCTATAAATCGCTGATAAGTTGGCTTATGTGTGCATCTTACTACCCTATTAGGGAAACCGATGAGAACGGCCTATAACCCTGTTTAGTATTACGTCATGATCGACACCCCCTACCACATAAGAAGTTTTTACGCAAAAATGTTTATTTCTATATGCAAAATAAATGATAAAATTCTATAAATCGCTGATAAGTTGGCTTATATATGCATCTTACTACCCTGTTAGGGAAACCGATGAGAACGACCTATAACTCTGTTTAGTATTACGTCATGTTCGGCACCCCCTACCACATAAGAAGTTTTTACGCAAAAATGTTTATTTCTATATGCAAAATCCATGATAAAATTCTATAAATCGCTGATAAGTTGGCTTATGTGTGCATCTTACTACCCTATTAGGAAAACCGATGAGAACGGCCTATAACCCTGTTTAGTATTAAGTCATGTTCGACACCCCCTACCTCATAAGAAGTTTTTACGCAAAAATGTTTATTTCTATATGCAAAATCCATGATAAAATTCTATAAATCGCTGATAAGTTGGCTTATGTGTGCATCTTACTACCCTATTAGGAAAACCGATGAGAACGGCCTATAACCCTGTTTAGTATTAAGTCATGTTCGACACCCCCTACCTCATAAGAAGTTTTTACGCAAAAATGTTTATTTCTATATGCAAAATAAATGATAAAATTCTATAAATCGCTGATAAGTTGGCTTATATATGCATCTTACTACCCTATTAGGAAAACCGATGAGAACGGCCTATAACCCTGTTTAGTATTAAGTCATGTTCGACACCCCCTACCTCATAAGAAGTTTTTACGCAAAAATGTTTATTTCTATATGCAAAATCCATGATAAAATTCTATAAATCGCTGATAAGTTGGCTTATGTGTGCATCTTACTACCCTATTAGGAAAACCGATGAGAACGGCCTATAACCCTGTTTAGTATTAAGTCATGTTCGACACCCCCTACCTCATAAGAAGTTTTTACGCAAAAATGTTTATTTCTATATGCAAAATCCATGATAAAATTCTATAAATCGCTGATAAGTTGGCTTATGTGTGCATCTTACTACCCTATTAGGAAAACCGATGAGAACGGCCTATAACCCTGTTTAGTATTAAGTCATGTTCGACACCCCCTACCTCATAAGAAGTTTTTACGCAAAAATGTTTATTTCTATATGCAAAATCCATGATAAAATTCTATAAATCGCTGATAAGTTGGCTTATGTGTGCATCTTACTACCCTATTAGGAAAACCGATGAGAACGGCCTATAACCCTGTTTAGTATTAAGTCATGTTCGACACCCCCTACCTCATAAGAAGTTTTTACGCAAAAATGTTTATTTCTATATGCAAAATCCATGATAAAATTCTATAAATCGCTGATAAGTTGGCTTATGTGTGCATCTTACTACCCTATTAGGGAAACCGATGAGAACGGCCTATAACCCTGTTTAGTATTACGTCATGATCGACACCCCCTACCACATAAGAAGTTTTTACGCAAAAATGTTTATTTCTATATGCAAAATCCATGATAAAATTCTATAAATCGCTGATAAGTTGGCTTATGTGTGCATCTTACTACCCTATTAGGAAAACCGATGAGAACGGCCTATAACCCTGTTTAGTATTAAGTCATGTTCGACACCCCCTACCTCATAAGAAGTTTTTACGCAAAAATGTTTATTTCTATATGCAAAATCCATGATAAAATTCTATAAATCGCTGATAAGTTGGCTTATGTGTGCATCTTACTACCCTATTAGGAAAACCGATGAGAACGGCCTATAACCCTGTTTAGTATTAAGTCATGTTCGACACCCCCTACCTCATAAGAAGTTTTTACGCAAAAATGTTTATTTCTATATGCAAAATCCATGATAAAATTCTATAAATCGCTGATAAGTTGGCTTATGTGTGCATCTTACTACCCTATTAGGGAAACCGATGAGAACGGCCTATAACCCTGTTTAGTATTACGTCATGTTCGACACCCCCTACCACATAAGAAGTTTTTACGCAAAAATGTTTATTTCTATATGCAAAATCCATGATAAAATTCTATAAATCGCTGATAAGTTGGCTTATATGTGCATCTTACTACCCTATTAGGGAAACCGATGAGAACGACCTATAACCTTGTTTAGTATTACGTCATGTTCGACACCCCCTACCTCATAAGAAGTATTTACGCTAAAATGTTTATTTCTATATGCAAAATCCATGATAAAATTCTATAAATCGCTGATAAGTTGGCTTATGTGTGCATCTTACTACCCTATTAGGGAAACCGATGAGAACGACCTATAACCCTGTTTAGTATTACGTCATGTTCGACACCCCCTACCCCATAAGAAGTTTTTACGCAAAAATGTTTATTTCTATATGCAAAATCCATGATAAAATTCTATAAATCGCTGATAAGTTGGCTTATGTGTGCATCTTACTACCCTATTAGGGAAACCGATGAGAACGGCCTATAACCCTGTTTAGTATTACGTCATGATCGACACCCCCTACCACATAAGAAGTTTTTACGCAAAAATGTTTATTTCTATATGCAAAATAAATGATAAAATTCTATAAATCGCTGATAAGTTGGCTTATATATGCATCTTACTACCCTGTTAGGGAAACCGATGAGAACGACCTATAACTCTGTTTAGTATTACGTCATGTTCGGCACCCCCTACCACATAAGAAGTTTTTACGCAAAAATGTTTATTTCTATATGCAAAATCCATGATAAAATTCTATAAATCGCTGATAAGTTGGCTTATGTGTGCATCTTACTACCCTATTAGGAAAACCGATGAGAACGGCCTATAACCCTGTTTAGTATTAAGTCATGTTCGACACCCCCTACCTCATAAGAAGTTTTTACGCAAAAATGTTTATTTCTATATGCAAAATCCATGATAAAATTCTATAAATCGCTGATAAGTTGGCTTATGTGTGCATCTTACTACCCTATTAGGGAAACCGATGAGAACGGCCTATAACCCTGTTTAGTATTACGTCATGATCGACACCCCCTACCACATAAGAAGTTTTTACGCAAAAATGTTTATTTCTATATGCAAAATAAATGATAAAATTCTATAAATCGCTGATAAGTTGGCTTATATATGCATCTTACTACCCTATTAGGAAAACCGATGAGAACGGCCTATAACCCTGTTTAGTATTAAGTCATGTTCGACACCCCCTACCTCATAAGAAGTTTTTACGCAAAAATGTTTATTTCTATATGCAAAATCCATGATAAAATTCTATAAATCGCTGATAAGTTGGCTTATGTGTGCATCTTACTACCCTATTAGGAAAACCGATGAGAACGGCCTATAACCCTGTTTAGTATTAAGTCATGTTCGACACCCCCTACCTCATAAGAAGTTTTTACGCAAAAATGTTTATTTCTATATGCAAAATCCATGATAAAATTCTATAAATCGCTGATAAGTTGGCTTATGTGTGCATCTTACTACCCTATTAGGAAAACCGATGAGAACGGCCTATAACCCTGTTTAGTATTAAGTCATGTTCGACACCCCCTACCTCATAAGAAGTTTTTACGCAAAAATGTTTATTTCTATATGCAAAATCCATGATAAAATTCTATAAATCGCTGATAAGTTGGCTTATGTGTGCATCTTACTACCCTATTAGGAAAACCGATGAGAACGGCCTATAACCCTGTTTAGTATTAAGTCATGTTCGACACCCCCTACCTCATAAGAAGTTTTTACGCAAAAATGTTTATTTCTATATGCAAAATCCATGATAAAATTCTATAAATCGCTGATAAGTTGGCTTATGTGTGCATCTTACTACCCTATTAGGGAAACCGATGAGAACGGCCTATAACCCTGTTTAGTATTACGTCATGATCGACACCCCCTACCACATAAGAAGTTTTTACGCAAAAATGTTTATTTCTATATGCAAAATCCATGATAAAATTCTATAAATCGCTGATAAGTTGGCTTATGTGTGCATCTTACTACCCTATTAGGAAAACCGATGAGAACGGCCTATAACCCTGTTTAGTATTAAGTCATGTTCGACACCCCCTACCTCATAAGAAGTTTTTACGCAAAAATGTTTATTTCTATATGCAAAATCCATGATAAAATTCTATAAATCGCTGATAAGTTGGCTTATGTGTGCATCTTACTACCCTATTAGGAAAACCGATGAGAACGGCCTATAACCCTGTTTAGTATTAAGTCATGTTCGACACCCCCTACCTCATAAGAAGTTTTTACGCAAAAATGTTTATTTCTATATGCAAAATCCATGATAAAATTCTATAAATCGCTGATAAGTTGGCTTATGTGTGCATCTTACTACCCTATTAGGGAAACCGATGAGAACGGCCTATAACCCTGTTTAGTATTACGTCATGTTCGACACCCCCTACCACATAAGAAGTTTTTACGCAAAAATGTTTATTTCTATATGCAAAATCCATGATAAAATTCTATAAATCGCTGATAAGTTGGCTTATATGTGCATCTTACTACCCTATTAGGGAAACCGATGAGAACGACCTATAACCTTGTTTAGTATTACGTCATGTTCGACACCCCCTACCTCATAAGAAGTATTTACGCTAAAATGTTTATTTCTATATGCAAAATCCATGATAAAATTCTATAAATCGCTGATAAGTTGGCTTATGTGTGCATCTTACTACCCTATTAGGGAAACCGATGAGAACGACCTATAACCCTGTTTAGTATAACGTCATGTTCGACACCCCCTACCTCATAAGAAGTTTTTACGCAAAAATGTTTATTTCTATATGCAAAATCCATGATAAAATTCTATAAATCGCTGATAAGTTGGCTTATGTGTGCATCTTACTACCCTATTAGGAAAACCGATGAGAACGGCCTATAACCCTGTTATTACGTCATGTTCGACACCCCCTACCTCATAAGAAGTTTTTACGCAAAAATGTTTATTTCTATATGCAAAATCCATGATAAAATTCTACAAATCGCTGATAAGTTGGCTTATGTTTGTATCTTACTACCCTGTTAGGGAAACCGATGAGAACGACCTATAACCCTGTTTAGTATTACGTCATGTTCGACACCCCCTACCACATAAGAAGTTTTTACGCAAAAATGTTTCTTTCTATATGCAAAATCCATGATAAAATTCTATAAATCGCTGATAAGTTGGCTTATGTGTGCATCTTACTACCCTATTAGGGAAACCGATGAGAACGGCCTATAACCCTGTTTAGTATTACGTCATGTTCGACACCCCCTACCTCATAAGAAGTTTTTACGCAAAAATGTTTATTTCTATATGCAAAATAAATGATAAAATTCTATAAATCGCTGATAAGTTGGCTTATATATGCATCTTACTACCCTGTTAGGGAAACCGATGAGAACGACCTATAACTCTGTTTAGTATTACGTCATGTTCGGCACCCCCTACCACATAAGAAGTTTTTACGCAAAAATGTTTATTTCTATATGCAAAATCCATGATAAAATTCTATAAATCGCTGATAAGTTGGCTTATGTGTGCATCTTACTACCCTATTAGGGAAACCGATGAGAACGGCCTATAACCCTGTTTAGTATTACGTCATGTTCGACACCCCCTACCACATAAGAAGTTTTTACGCAAAAATGTTTATTTCTATATGCAAAATAAATGATAAAATTCTATAAATCGCTGATAAGTTGGCTTATATATGCATCTTACTACCCTGTTAGGGAAACCGATGAGAACGACCTATAACTCTGTTTAGTATTACGTCATGTTCGGCACCCCCTACCACATAAGAAGTTTTTACGCAAAAATGTTTATTTCTATATGCAAAATCCATGATAAAATTCTATAAATCGCTGATAAGTTGGCTTATGTGTGCATCTTACTACCCTATTAGGGAAACCGATGAGAACGGCCTATAATCCTGTTTAGTATTACGTCATGTTCGACACCCCCTATCACATAAGAAGTTTTTACGCAAAAATGTTTATTTCTATATGCAAAATCCATGATAAAATTCTATAAATCGCTGATAAGTTGGCTTATGTATGCATCTTACTACTCTGTTAGGGAAACCGATGAGAACGGTCTATAACCCTGTTTAGTATTACGTCATGTTCGACACCCCCTATCACATAAGAAGTTTTTACGCAAAAATGTTTATTTCTATATGCAAAATCCATGATAAAATTCTACAAATCGCTGATAAGTTGGCTTATGTTTGTATCTTACTACCCTATTAGGGAAACCGATGAGAACGACCTATAACCCTGTTTAGTATTACGTCATGTTCGACACCCCCTACCACATAAGAAGTTTTTACGCAAAAATGTTTATTTCTATATGCAAAATCCATGATAAAATTCTATAAATCGTTGATAAGTTGGCTTATGTATGCATCTTACTACCCTATTAGGGAAACCGATGAGAACGGCCTATAACCCTGTTTAGTATTACGTCATGTTCGATACTCCTACCAAATATTGTGTTGCATATAAAATCCTATTTCGAAATTTTAAGTTATACTTTTGTTAATAATTTGTTATTGAAATATTTATATCAATTACATATTTATTTCTTAATTATAATGTATTTAATAATTTAGGTACTTTTATTAATGCAAACATTATTAAAAATTATTTATAATTTCAATACTTTATGCAATCGCCTAAATGTATGCATTTTACTAATACTATCAAGTTTTTTAGTTGGTGTTGTTGTTTTAGGAAAACTTTAGGATAAAATTCACATCGGTAAAAAAAAATATTTGTTAGCACGTAAAATGTGTGAGTCCTAGTTTTAGTAAGGCCTCAGTAATTTTGTGGCCATCACGTGTACAATAAAATCAAAATGTATCATGTTTTATGATATTTTTTCTTTAAAATTTGTTTTTGTGAATAATAGTTATTTACGTCACAAGGGCGGTAAATGAGTTATTATAGTACGAGTTCGATTACTTCCTTTATTGAAAAAAACTAACTTCTTAATTTTGAACGAGTACTGTAACGATCATTTAACGTCCGTGTAAAGAACAACGTTTTATTTCATACTATATGGGACATTAATTCGATTTTTTCATTTAAAATTGAATATGCAATTTCGAAAAGGGCACATCTCGAAAATTTTGACAACACCGTTTTTTCACGTTAATGTGATCGAAATATATCCCCGCACCTATTTTGTTTGAAATAGGCACATCTCTTGTATTAATACTGCTACTGGTGTTGATGTGTATGACAATAATTTCGAAAAGGTCACAACTATTGTAGATGTGCCCTTTTCTAATTTAATGCATTTTACTAATCGGCGAAGGTGATATATGTCCGTCTTTTGCTGACGTGATTTTGATACATAAAAGTTTCGTAAAGTTTATACAGCACACTAGGTATAATATTATTGCAAATTCTTAATTAACTAAAAAACGGCTTATCAATTTTCAATTTTTTTTTACTTACAATTAAATATAAAAAATAATATTTAATCACAGTTAATTTCAAAATTCATTTCTATTCTGTGTTGTATATGATTAAACCTAATATGCATTTTTATTGAATAGTATTGGTCGTGTGATCTTCTTTCCGAATCACTTCACCAGCTCCTGGCATTTGTGAACGGTGATTTATTCCAAATTCGACAAATTTAAATCAAACATTCTTTTTCTTTCTGTGTTTCTCATTGTTAATAGACTGTTACTCGATTCCAAAAATGTTCGATCAAATTCAGATCAGGTGAGTGGTCACGCCGTTGTAATTTGCTTAATTAATTCTGTCGTTTGCTCTGTTTGAGGTATGGTTGGTCATTGTTTTACTGAAAATACAAGCCTACTGGGGACTTTAATTATCCGAACTGCAATGAAGCATTCTTCTATCACCTCTAACGAATGAAGGTTTATAAATCTTAATTATTTAGAAGGCATCATTCACAAGCAGTTGCTCAAAATGGTTTGAAAGACACGAGCCGTTCCTTGTTTATCCAAACATAGTTTTGATGCCGAAAAGGAGGAAAAAAGTACTATGAATTGACAAAATAAAAGCTAATCTGTTTGGTTCTGCAGGTCGACATTATAAATGATATCAGCCCAACACAAACTTTCGCCCTAATATACGTGGTAGTGGTCTTTTTCTGGCATGGAACATGACAATTTATTGTCCGAAAAATGGAATGATTGCGGTTGTTTAAATTCATATTATTAACTCATCTAATTCTTGTTTATATACCGAAGAAGATAAACCACCACGCTTGTGTTTTCAGCAAGATAGCGACCTAAAGAATACCTCGAGGTAGCAAAATATTAGTTTAACGAATATGAAATGGGGGTCGCGCAATGGCCAAGTCAGTCACCTGATCTGAATCCGATCGAACATTTTTAGAATCGAGTAAAAGTCTATTAACAATGAGAAACACAAAAATAAACAGAAATTTTGGAATTGAAATTTGTCGAATTTGGAATAAATGACCTTCCACAAATGCCAGTAGCACACGGCCAATGTTATTCAATAAAAACGCATATTAGATCTAATCATGCACAAATAAGAGTGGAAATGAATTTTGAAATTAACTGTGGTATTATTTTGAAAATCACTGTACGTTTATGTTTCAGGAATTTCGAAAAGGGCACATCTCTTATGTATAAAATATATAAAAAATATATAGAATAAAGATTAACATTAAATATTTATATAATTTTCGATTACTTTTTGACCCTACATGTAACCTTAAAATAAATTGTATAAATTTATTTACTACTTTAGAAAATAATTAGTTTTCTTCAATTCCTGAAAAATTTAATTTTTCAGACATGTGCCCTTTTCGAAATTGCATATTCAATTAAATTTTAAAGTAAAAACATGAGTTTGAAATTTAGAGAAAATCAATCCAAATGATTTTCAAATTATCAAGTTACCCTAGTTATTTTTTTTTTTTTTGGTTTTACAGTTTACTCTACTGTAAGGCCCGTTGCACATTTCAGCTAAGCTAAGCGAAAAATGCAATTTTCGTTAGCTTTGTTAGCTCGCCTAGCTCACCCCTTTACACTTTCCAGCTGATAACTAGCCTTATACAAACATACATTGCTGATTTTATATCTTCCCATTAAAATTTTTTATTTTCAACCGGTGCATAAGAATTTAGCTCACATCGCTTAGCTTAGCTTAGCTGAAATGTACAACGGGCCTAATAGCTCGTTTTCCGGACACTATTGTTCTCTGACGTAATGATTCATTTCCCGGACTGAAATCAATCACGTAAACATTGATTTTCGGTATATGTATTCGGTAAATGTATTTATTTCATACTATACCGAAAATCAATGTTTACGTGATTGATTTCAGTCCGGGAAATGAATCATTACGTCAGAGAACAAAAGTGTCCGGAAAACGAGCTATTACAGTAGAGTAGACTGTAAAACCAAAAGAAAAAAAAATAACTAGGGTAACTTGATAATTTGAAAATCATTTGGGTTGATTTTCTCTAAATTTGAAACTCATGTTTTTACTTTAAAATTTAATTTTAAATAAAAAAATCGAATTAATGTCCCAAATAGTATGAAATAAAACGTTGTACGATACACGTACGTTAAATGATCGTTACAGTACTCGTTCAAAATTCTAAATAAACGTCGAACTCGTACTGTAACAACTCATTTACCGCCCTTTTGACGTAAATAACTATTGTAGATCTAGATAGCAACTGGCGCTTTGTCAGTATCCTTTCAAGCGCGACAAAGTACTTTACGGACATGTTACACACGTTACTATTCCTGTAGGTATTTAATTAATAAACTTTTCATAAAGGGTCATTTTTCGTAAAACTGTTATTTTTGCCTTATAAAGTAAAACGCTCCTGTTCTATAGCAGATTTTTTCCAGAGTAATACAAGGTAAACAAAACGCTCGTTCTTGTTTGTATTCATTCAAAAAAACTAACATTTAAAATCAGTTAGTCTCACGAAGCTAAAAGATATGTGCGACTAAGAAGTCTCCAATGCGAAAAAGTATTGGTTTGAGGAATATAGAGGAAAACAGACGTTTTCGGCATGGCAAACAGAGAAAAGCCTAGTTTTCACTGTTTTTGTAGAAAAAGAAAATTTTGCTTCGGGAAACGAAAGCTTACTTATGATGAGTACTAAAAATCTGTGTTTTTACATAGTTTTTCAGTACCCAGATCGACCAGATAAATTAAATCGGAAATAAGAAACACAGCATTAGGGCCCAGATTTTCCTATTATTTTGAGGGCCCTGGAACAAACATTGCCTAGGACCTGAGTTTTCCTTAATCCGCCTCATTCCCAAACATTTATGCACGATGAAAAAAATAGTACAAAATAATCAAATAATTGAAATAAACAAATATTTCAATTCTAATGCCGTGTGCCTCATGTCGATTTTTCGACTAAATCTCTTACTTAACTAAAAATGCTACATTATGCTATTAACCACCAGACGGCTAACGAAAAGGAATGATATCAAAGGGCCGAATATCTTATTATATCAATATAAACGGAATATATACATATTACATATGTATGTATTGTAGATATGTATATACATATAGTCTTTAAAATTATTTAGTGAATCGTTAGGAGTAAGTACATATATTTGACATCACTAAATCACAATGAAATTATTTTATTCAAGCAATAATAAGTTTAAGAAATCTAAGAAAAACAAAATGATGTACCATGAACCTATATACATACGCCTATTATGACATGGGTGACATAAGGCTGAATTCAAATACATATCGTAGAGCACGGTATTTACAGGCATATATAATAGCCTATGGCCGAGTTCATTACACTTGGTACCGAACAAAATGGCGATTGGAGACGATATATTGGTAACATTACGAATACCAGACGAACACAAGCAACATCTAAAGGCAGTTTTCAAGAAATAAGCGACCCCGGTTTAATATTAAATTTAGAGAAATTCCAATTTGAACAACCATCAACTTTTTGAAACACGGAGTCACGGCACAGGGAACCAAATCATTACCGGAACTGGTTGAGGCCATCTCCAATTTTATGCGACCCAAAGCGGTTAACGAACCGGTAATACGAGCCAAAATCAATCCGCATTGACCGAGTATTTGCAAAAGTAGAGCATAAATAACGATAAACGTTTGATCGAATTGACTACCACAGTCGAGGAAGCGTTCTAGTTAGCCAACAAGTAGTTGAGCGAAGCTATATTGCTGGCACATCCGTCACCGACAGCTGAAATTGCCTTGATATTGGACGCTTCGAACATAGCAATCGAAGCCGCAGTACAGCAGTACGTGAAAAATACTTGACAACCATTACAATATTTTTTCCCCTAAACTATCGCCAGACCAGCAGCGTTAGATCGCATAAAATCGCGAATTTTTGGATCCATACTCAGCATTGAAAAAATTTCGACACCAGAGAGGAACGAAATTTCATCACCACGTAAATTTCGGCATTTAGACTTCACAAGATAATTCACAACGCGGACATCAAATATAATTCAGAAAACGATAATATTGTAGCAGACACACTACACACCTGACAGCATACTATTATACTTCATGAATCGATTAACTATATGAAGGCATCGCAAATGTAGAGCAAAATAGTGAAAAAATTCCAATTTCACTAAATTTACCCAAATTATTGTGTTGCCATCAATCTATCAGGACAACACGACCTATACATTCCACTAGACTTCCGAAAGTTAGTATTCGAAGCTATGTGCATAACCTGTAACATCCCGGAACCCTCACATCAATAAAAGCAATGACATAGCAATTCGTTTGGACCATCATAAAACAATACGTTAAACGAATGGTATAGTGTATTACAAAGAGCAAACGTACGTAAGCATACAAAAAGCCCACTTGAAAATTATCAACATTGAACCATTGCCAGTATCAAAAGGGCAACCTTACTGTGTAACAATAATCGACAGGTATAAGAGATGAACTGAAGCGTCATCCGTACCAGACATTAAAGTAGAAACGGTAACTGCCGCAATATTTAGTGTTTGAATCGCGCGGATTGGTGTCCTGACATTCATCGTTACTAATCAAGGTTCACAATTTAAATCCCATTTATACGCCGAGTTCGCAAAAACTTTGAGATTTGAGTAAAGAAGAACGACGAACTACAATCCAAAGTGAAACGGCAGCAATCCTGCGCCACGAGCAGTACTTCTTAGCCTACCTTCAACATACAGGAGCCATTTCTACAATCGCGTCATTGTAACGCATAAGAAAAGGTGAGACTGCATTTGCTCTGGACATCAGAGGCCACTAATGCAACATATCAATAAACATATTAAAACCATGTTTAAAAGATGTTGTAAGTCTAGCCAAAGACATCTCGCCAGTAGAACAAATTGACCACAATACATCCAAATAATTCAGTATAATTGAAACCAACCCAAATTCAGTCTACTTAACAGCAATTGCTTTTGTATTTTCTGTGATCACACAGCACAAAAGTGAAGTTATGTAGAATTTTAGTGAAGTCATCAACACAATAAATTTGGGTTTGTGCTAAATTGTTATGATCGATATGAGACGACCGTGTAAACTGAAACTTAAATTTGTGTTAATGTTTTTAGAACAATATTCATTTTAATTGTATTATGTTGGATTATGGAGCCGCCATAAACCTAAGTACTTAATTTAAAACAGAATCTTAACCATGGGTACGCTAAGCATTGGCTCAAATGCCGATAATTGACCATTATTAACAAAATTTTAACACAATTAAATTTAATATTTTAGATACAATTAACACATCACAATGCCAAATTAACTGGGACGTTGATGATGAGATATAGTTATACACATTTTATAATGAGTAATGACTTGTATGTTTGCCCCAATTATTTAAAATTTGTAAAATTAAGTTAAAACACTTTAGAATGGAGAGTGCAGATAGCTACCGTTTTTCATTACAGCACTGGACCAAAGTAATGAGAGAATACGATTTTAAGCAGGCGAAATATGATACTTCCTGGTTCGAGGGTTTCCGCCAAAATATTCAGATTTATTTGATTAAAACAAGGAAAACAATATTACAATAGGTATTATGATTCAAACAGGTATATTCAAGGGATTAGGCCGATAACGTTCTTAGTTTGTAATTGGTTAAAACAATTTTTATTTTATTTATTGATTGGTGATTTAATGTTGATTTAACCTTTTAAACGTAACTTGTTTATACTAATAAACCAGACCAATGTAGGTAATCATTTAATCATGCGTAATTCAATTTGAAGTTGTTTTTGATTGTATAAAAATAATTCTTTGTCGGTTTTAATTTGTTATTTAAATACATACTCTAAATTTTTTTATAGATTTTTATTTATGGTTATTTCGATTTTTTTTTAACGAGTTGTCACATGGTAACCAATTTTATGTGATAATATCAATTAACAATCATTTATTTTATTCCAATCGCTTTAAAATTGTAAGGCAAACTTGTGATCAAACTCTGAAAGTTAAATTTAAAGTTTAGAAAAATAGTTTAACAAAATATTCTTATTTCAGAATCATTCATTTCTTATTTTCATTTTCTTCTTAGACAGCTTATACTTATACCCTTAAAAGAATACTTAGAATGACTTTATAAGTTAATGATTACAAGTAGGTAAGTATAATCAAATTAGTTAACTTATTACCCAGTCAAATATGCTTTCGCTCTAAAAAAATCTGAGAGAACAAATAATTGTTTCTTACAGAAATGATAGAATAATGATGTAATAATATTGATAACCACAAACTGCTCGATTGCCCCGAGTGTGATCCAAGAGAAGGGCAACAAATCATATTTTGGTTAATAACTACGGTTTTATATTGATTTCACCAAAAGCACTAAAAACGGCAATCTTAAGGAACTCGCTCTGTAAAATTAATCCGATTTTGATGATTTTTCTAATCTCTTTGTGATGAGTTCTAGATTAAATTAAAAACAATGTGCTCCCCTGTAAGTTTTTTTTCGAAAGTTATTTTAAAGAAGCTTTAAAAAACTTCAAAAGTAAATATCCAAGTTATTATGATTAAATAAATAAATTTACATTAGTTTTTATAAGGCATATCAATTATTTTGCAGTAGTCGTTCCGATTTTGTTAATTTATTGAGCAAGAAAGAATAAAAAATGTACCTATCGAACATGAACGATACCAAACTTTTCAACATTTATTTCGACTGTCTTTTCCACGTAATCAAAGAGTCGGACTGTTTTGGCGGAGTTGGAAAAATACTGACCGACTCCGACTCATTCACCTATAATAGCCACCAAGCAAATATGTACTTCGAATTACAAAAATTCAGGATTTAATTTTTTGATGGCTTGAAAGAATTTGAATACGAGCAGTGTTATGAATTTTATATTTTGATTACATGTAGAACTTGTGTCGCAATAAAATAAATCTTTATTTCAACCGCACGTATAAAAGATTGAAAGTAATACCAAAATGTATTAACAAAACGGTAAAACAAATCATATGCCGCCCAGGGTCCGTATTTTTACTTTAGTATAAAACAATTTTAATTTTCGACTGAAATGACGTATTTCACTAGAAAATAGCGGGTGACTTTTTTCAGGTGAATTTCAAGAATACGAAAGGTAGCGAAACGTAAAGGAGCAAAAGCATGCTGTCGAAATCAATAAAACAGTTGTTTTCAAACATTGATAGGCTCACCATAGAAACGTACAACGCATAACGGCATCTGGCTAAAATATTTTACTATCTCGAATATCAAAACATTATTAAAACAAGTGAATAAAACAACCGATCAAAACTTAAGGAGAAAAAGAAGAATGATCAAAATGAAGTTGGAAAAGCTCAAATTTGCCAAACAGTAACGGGTAAACAATGCGTACTTCTCAACAAATAGCATTACACAAATGTCGGGAATCGCAAACATTATCCAAAACACAATCATCCTTTTTCAAATTAAATTCACCTTTATCCAAAACAAATTCATCTTTACCCAAATCAAATTCAACTGTAGACGATATAAAACCAACATAATTTATTTAATTGAATAAATTTATTGTATTTAAATTCTAGATACAAAATAACAAGTTACTGTATATAATAAAATAAATAAAACTTTACTATAATAGGGGAATAAAATTCACCTTAAAATTCGCCCTATAATTTATTATAAATTTCTCCTTAGATGGCATCGTAAAATTCACTGTAGAATTGATCCCAATTTGATTTAAATTCAATTTAAAATTCATTCCCAAATTTACCTTATTATGTCTTCTTAACAAAAAATGACCACCTTTAAGTTATCCCAGACTTTCATCCTAGGAAAATTTGAAATTACCTCCAACAACACAAGCGCAAAAACCCATCCTAGACTGGTTTTTCTACACTATTAAAGTGTACGAACTTGAAAATCCATTCCAGACTTTTACTAGCGCGAAAAAATCCATCCCAGGACAATCTTTTTTCTCGGAGCTGGAATTTCACCGGATTTTATTTTCTCGACATTATTAAAAACCACTAGCATTTCATTTCGCAAGTGTTTTATAATTTGATATACCTAACCCATAATTTTTTCTACCAATTAAAATTTTTAGCCGATTATGCCAATATTGCCAACCTTCTGCCGAATTTTGGGTTCGAGGAAAGTTTTGTGATACGTTGTCTCCTACCCACCAAAATTCTGGTGAATATCTTGATTCCCGTTTTTTTACACCAGCTATATAATTTTTTTTAAACCACCCCGCCAATTTCTGCCAATCGAGATCTTGAATATGGTGTTTTAAATTATTGAAGTAGTCAATTATCTCTGCCGATGGTACAAATGCCAGTCTTTTGAGCATGCGAACTTGTAAATTAAATTCTTCCTCGTTTCCATATTTTTTAGCTGAACCTCGTTTTTGAACTTGACGCCATAATATCTGGCTAAAGTGAAAAATACACCCCTTGTATTCAGCCGACGGAATGAATGATTTCGCTGCCGTAGAAATTGCTAGTTCGAAATCTGAAATGATTTGATCTGGGTTTAACGAAATGCCATTTTCACATGCCAACCGACAAAGTTCGTAAAATAATTCCTCATATGCTAATTTAGATTTGCTGCTCATCAAGCAAAACACAAGTGGTACAGTTTGATCTCCAATGACGCCGTGATTGCTAAATAACTGTCTCTCATTAACTGTCCCATTCATTATCCAACATTTACATTCACCTAGCAATTTGACTGATTTCTTGGTGCCCAACATAATTACACGTTCCCCGTCAAACTGCTTATCACTAAGAACGAAAAGTTCAGCTTCTAAAAATTTTAAACTGTCCAGAATGTTGATTTCATTTAAATTGGTTGGTTCTTTTACGGAACTTTTTCGACAACGAATTATTTTTTTTCTCTGTGCCTCATTTGACGATAGGTGTCGTCGGCAATTATTGGCATCAGTTTCAACAACAGAATTTGTGATTATTTCGGATGGACATTGCGTTGAATTTTTCGCAATGTTTTTAATTCTGGCATTGGTTTTGCAAATCGTTTTTTTATGCGCTTGCGCCGGATCATGAGTATGCTGAATGGCATTTCTTTGAATAGTATGTTGCCCCTCTATGATAATGGTATCCACACGACATTTGCAGCCCTTCGATTTACGTTGCGAGCAACTCCATCTAAATATATCGTTGGATTTATTATCGAGGTAATAATCAAACCTGTCGACAAATAGTTTTTCGTTCCCTTTTTTTCGATTTAACTATTGAAACCGCACTCATTTTATAAAATTGAATTTGATATTTGAATTTATATATGTAAGCGTTTATCGACCACTTCTATAACACGAAATCTGCAACAGAACAAAAGATTCATAGCACTTACAATAAAAACAATAGATTTTATTTGAAATAGCAATATACGTGCATATGTACATTAATCAGACAAAGGCGACTATACGCATTCTTAAGAAATTGTTTTAATTCAAAAACCTACTGAGATCCAAATTTATATACATACATATGTTTGAGTTGGGTACTAAATCTTGGTTTCCAAAATCTTGGTTTTACAAAATCTTGGTTTTTATAAATTCTGGACAATGCGGAATTTAATTTTAAAATAAATATACATAAAAAGAGAGATTAAAAGCGAGATTTTGTAAAAGCAAGATGTTGAAAATCAAGGTTTCGGGGCGCTCCCAAATAATTTTGAAATTCGGATGTATATCGTAATCCAAAAATACAAATCCAAAAGTGACAAAATCCAAACTTTTGAAAGAATCCAAATGTCGAAATCCAAATAGGAAATAATCTAAATATCGAAAAGCCAACTGGGGTGAATTGCAAAATTATTTGGGAGTGCCCCGAAACTTTGATTTTTAACATCTTGCTTTTACAAAATGTCGCTTATAATCTCTCTTTTTATGTACAATATATTTATTTTAAAATTAAATTCCGCATTGTCCAGAATTTATAAAAACCAAGATTTTGTAAAACCAAGATTTTGGAAACCAAGATTAGTACCCAACTCAAACATATGTATGTATATAAATTTGGATCTCAGTAGGTTTTTGAATTAAAACAATTTCTTAAGAATGCGTATAGTCGCCTTTGTCTGATTAATGTACATATGCACGTATATTGCTATTTCAAATAAAATCTATTGTTTTTATTGTAAGTGCTATGAATCTTTTGTTCTGTTGCAGATTTCGTGTTATAGAAGTGGTCGATAAACGCTTACATATATAAATTCAAATATCAAATTCAATTTTATAAAATGAGTGCGGTTTCAATAGTTAAATCGAAAAAAAGGGAACGAAAAACTATTTGTCGACAGGTTTGATTATTACCTCGATAATAAATCCAACGATATATTTAGATGGAGTTGCTCGCAACGTAAATCGAAGGGCTGCAAATGTCGTGTGGATACCATTATACAAAGAGTTTTGAAGCCCTGGTTTCTAAATGAAGTAATTAAACGTGTACGTGTAAATAAATAAATTAATTAATAAAGTAAATGACCTTTTTATTCGGTGAAAATTGCAGTGAATATGTTTAAACTGATAAGGAGTGATTTTTTTATTTTAAATTAGTGAAAATATGAACCAAACCATAGTACGAGTCAATAGAAAAATCTAAAACATTAATCAAAAGTGCAAAATTGCAAAATTTCCATACAACATTTTTTTATTTTTGTTATTGTTGTTTTTATTTTAATTGTTCATTATTGTGTGCATTTAGCACATTTTTTCATAATTAAGACATAAAGTCAGAGAAGTAAAAACTTTTTCTGTGTGTAAAGTTAATGAAGAGTTAATAAAATGTCTAAGTGCGAAAAGTGCAAAGGAACAGTAGACTCGAGGGAAAGAACCTCATTGAGATGTTTCGGAAAATGCAAGAAATTGTATCATTACACCTGTGTAGATTGGAACTTTGATAAGTACGGCAAGTTGTTTAAGGAATGTCCCTATGTAAGATTTGTCTGTTTAGAGTGCCAAAATTTGGAAGAAGATACTTTTTTTGAAGAGTTCAGCAAAATTAATGATTTCATCACGGAGTTAAAACAACATTTGACGGTAAATCATTTGAAATTAAACCAACAGTTAGGAGAAATAAAAAATCAAGTGGTGGAGATCCAAAAACCAACTGAGCAGCTAACATCTTTTGCAGCAGTAGTCAAAAACAATCCGACTAAGTTAGTTTTGTTACAACCGAAACAACCACAGGAAAATAAGAAAACTAGAGAAGATCTAACAATGAACATTGACCCTAAAAGTATACCACTAATGGGATGTCGAAATATTTCCAACGGTGGAATCATCTTACAATGTGATTCTAATGATGCCAAGGAGAAACTGAAGACACTTGTTACTGAGAAGATGGGAGCTGAATATGAAGTGAAACTACCAACGGAACGAAACCCAAGAGTGAAAATACTTGGAATGTCAGAGAAATTAGAAACTAATGAAATTGTGTCCGCGCTAAAACAGCAAAACCCTTTCCTGATAAACAGTGAAATTAAGGTAGTGACTACTTATTGTAGAAGAAATTCTCATAAGATAGATACAATTATTGAAGTTGATTCTGAAAACTTCAAAAAAATTATTCAAGCTGAGAAGTTAAATATACATTTTGACAGATGTCACGTAGTGGAGACAACAGGGATATCAAGATGTTATAATTGTAATGGTTATGGACATCATAGCAATAAATGTACCGCTAAACTTTGTTGTCCAAAGTGTAGTGGTGATCATCTATTAAAGGAGTGTAAAAGCCAGGAGACAAAGTGTTGCAATTGCATTGCAGTAAATACCAAACTGAACATGAACATTGCTACTAATCACTCGGCTTGGGATAGTTCTTGTACGGTGTACCAACGGAAGATGAAAACATTGAAAAACCAAATCAACTACCAATAGCAATTCATAAAAAAAGACATGCTGTACACTAACATTCGGAGCTTACCCTCGAATTTCTTGGAACTGCAGCAAATGTTTAAAGAATATGAACCAGCGATTGTGTTTCTCAGCGAAACACGAACAACAGAAGATATGTATGACTCAGAATTTTATATTGAGAATTACCAATGCGTGCGGTGCGATTCGGATAGTCGCCATACAGGAGGAGTTATTATGTACATAAATAACAATATAAGTTTCAAAATAATATCTAACTGCGAAAGGGACCGCGCTTGGTTTTTAGCGATTCAGATTATAAAAGGATATCATACAACTGGAATATTTGGTGTAGTTTATAGATCATTCCAAACGACAAACGCAATATTTTTAAATAATTTAGAGGAATGGTTTGAAAATGTTATCAATCAGAATAAACTCAATATTATATTTGGAGACTTTAATATTGATCTAAAAAACAACGATTTCTACAGTTTAAAATTAAATCAGTTAATTAAAGATTATAGATTGACACAAATAGTCCAGGAATACACCAGAGTCACGCAAACCAGCAAAAGTTTGTTAGATCTATTAATAACCAATTCAGCTACCGTTCAGTGTGAAGTTATAAAAGAACAACAAATAAGCGATCATTATATGATAAGTGCAAATTTAAGCAGTAAACAATCGGAGTCATTAGATGAATGCAGAATGAAAGAAATTAAATCATGGAAAAATTACTCTGAGGATAAGCTTAACTTCATTTTAAATCACCGGTTGCGGCAATTTAAAACGCAGAGTGACCTAAATAAGTATGCTGATGGCTTGTTATTGAATCTAAAACAGGCGGTTAATGAATTAACAGAAACAAAAATTAGTCAAAATAGAAATACAATACCTTGGTTCTCAGAAAATTTGAAATTACTGAAGCAAGAAAAAACTCGTAGTTATAGTGTTATGAAAATTATGAATTCAGATGAAACTTGGGAAAGTTACAGGAAAGTTAGAAATTTGTATAAACAATCGTTGAGAAAGGAACAATCTGAATACTTCAGAAAAAAGTTCATTGAAAACCAATACAACCCAAAGGAACTGTGGAAAACGCTTAAATCCATCTACAAGTCTAAAAATACGACACAATGGTGTATTCAATTTAACAACAAAACACTCACTGATAAACAAGAGTTAGCAGAAGCGCTAAATGAAGCATTTGTGTCCAGCGTGATAGATATTCACCAGAACATCCCTGAGATAAAGGACTGGAATTTTTCACATGATGACAATAATTTTGAAAAATTTAGCTTTCAAGAAATAACTCGCCAGGAGATATCAAAAATAATAAGTAAAATAAAGTCTCAATGTGGAGTTGATGGCATAAACAGAACGGTCATGCTGGATGCGATGAAGAACTACTTATTCTCGGAATATTTTACAGATTTAGTTAATCGAAGTCTAAAGGAAGGAGTAGTACCGGCTTCATGGAAAATATCAACAGTTGTTCCAATTCCAAAAACCACAAAACCAACCACATCTGAAGATCTGCGCCCCATAAATATGCTCCCAATTTACGAAGCAGTACTGGAACGAGTAGTTAAAAAACAGTTGGTTGATCATATTGCTAATAACAATATATTAGTGGATCAACAATCTGGTTTTAGAGAATTGCATTCCTGTGAAACAGCGTTAAATCTTATGTTGGACATATGGAAAACTCAAATAGACGAAAATAAAGTAGTGGTAGCAGTTTTTTTAGATTTCAAACGAGCTTTTGAAACTATAGATAGGAAAATCTTACTCCAAAAATTATGCAAGTACGGTATAGAAGGAAAAGAGCTTGAATGGTTCAATAATTATCTTCAAGGGAGACAACAATATACAAAAGTCGATAATTTTACATCATCGTTTATAGAAAACAATCTCGGAGTACCACAAGGTTCAACACTTGGGCCATTGTTGTTTATCTTATATATAAATGACATAGTAGATGTTATAAAGAACTGTAAAATTAATATGTTTGCGGATGACACATTAATTACTATTTCGGCACCAACTCAACAAGAAGCAGTACAAAAAGTAAACGAAGATCTTGAGAATTTACGGGGATGGTTGATGTTTCATAAATTGTCATTGAACATTTCGAAAACGAAGTATATGTTCTTGTCAATCAAAACCAAGTACGAGGGTATCTCAGATATTGTAATTGCGAACCAAATCATTGAACGAGTTAAAGAATACAAATATCTCGGTGTCGTCATTGATGAAAACTTAAGTTTTAACCAGCATTTGGATTACTTAGCCAAAAAGATGAATAAAAAATTAGGACTTTTCAACAGAATTAAAGACAAGCTACCAATGGAGACCAAAATATTATTTTATAAATCAATTGTAGCTCCCCATGTAGATTATTGCTCATCGGTTCTATTTATCATGAATCAAACACAATTAACACGTCTGCAAAAAATACAGAATCGATTTATGAGAAGCATTTTAAACGCGGATAATAGAACACATATTAAAGACATGCTAGAAAAACTAAGCTGGAAATCAATCACCCAGAGAATACACTTTAACGTGCTAAAACTGTTTTATTTACTCGAAAAAGGAGATCTTCCTAAATATTTAAATAGTTTGCTGTCTACCAACAGAGAAGTTCATAATTATAATACCAGGAATACTCATTTTAGATTACCAAGGTACGGTAAATCATTTTCCCAACGATCGCTAGGGTATAATGGTGTGAAGTTATATAATTCTTTCAGCAACTATTGCAATCTTAATGACCTTCAAGAGCTAGAGTACGGCCAGTTTATTCAACTATTACACATATTCATTAATGAAAAAATTAATATTTAGTTATTTAGTAAAATATACAAATGTATTTAATTAATTAATTAATTTAGATAAAAATAGGTTTTAAAAAAATGTCAATAATGATAAATAAATAAATAAATAAAATAAAATAAATAAATTATCATAGAGGGGCAACATACTATTCAAAGAAATGCCATTCAGCATACTCATGATCCGGCGCAAGCGCATAAAAAAACGATTTGCAAAACCAATGCCAGAATTAAAAACATTGCGAAAAATTCAACGCAATGTCCATCCGAAATAATCACAAATTCTGTTGTTGAAACTGATGCCAATTGGCGACGATACCTACCGTCAAATGAGGCACAGAGAAAAAAAATAATTCGTTGTCGAAAAAGTTCCGTAAAAGAACCAACCAATTTAAATTAAATCAACATTCTGGACAGTTTAAAATTTTTAGAAGCTGAACTTTTCGTTCTTAGTGATAAGCAGTTTGACGGGGAACTTGTAATTATGTTGGGCACCAAGAAATCAGTCAAATTGCTAGGTGAATGTAAATGTTGGATAATGGATGGGACATTTTATGTTGCACCTTCCATAATGAGGCAGTTATTTCGCATTCACGGCGTCATTGGAGATCAAACTGTACCACTTGTGTTTTGCTTGATGAGCAGCAAATCTAAATTAGCATATGAGGAATTATTTTACGAACTTTGTCGGTTGGCATGTGAAAATGGCATTTCGTTAAACCCAGATCAAATCATTTCAGATTTCGAACTAGCAATTTCTACGGCAGCGAAATCATTCATTCCGTCGGCTGAATACAAGGGGTGTATTTTTCACTTTAGCCAGATATTATGGCGTCAAGTTCAAAAACGAGGTTTAGCTAAAAAATATAGAAACGAGGAAGAATTTAATTTATAAGTTCGCATGCTCAAAAGTCTGGCATTTGTACCATCGGCAGAGATAATTGACTACTTTAATAATTTAAAACACCATATTCAAGATCTCGATTGGCAGAAATTGGCGGGGTGGTTTAAAAAAAATTATATAGCTGGCGTAAAAAAAACGGGAATCAAGATATTCACCAGAATTTTGGTGGGTAGGAGACAACGTATCACAAAACTTTCCTCGAACCCAAAATTCGGTAGAAGGTTGGCAATATTGGCATAATCGGCTAAAAAATTTAATTGGTAGAAAAAATTGTGGGTTAGGTATATCAAATTATAAAACACTTGAGAAATGAAATGTTAGTGGTGTTTAATAATGTCGAGAAAATAAAATCCGGTGAAATTCCAGCTCCGAGAAAAAAGATTGTCATGCAAAAAATGAAGCGCATTAACAAAATTATTGAACTGCGGTAAAATATGGACTTGAAAGAACATTTAAAATTAATTGCCTATAACATTTCATTACTTTTTATTATATTGTATTATTTATTCATTACTATTTTTAATTAATTATATTGGTTATTTTTAATTATATTGTATTTTAATGTAAATCCTTTACTAGCTGGAATATAAATTGTTTTATTAGTTGCAATAATACATACGTACATATCGTATTAAATTTGGCTTTGATTTAACTTAACTTTCAACGACGCACACACACACATACACACACACACACACACACACACACACACACACACACACACACACACACACACACACACACACACACACACACACACACACACACACACACACACACACACACACACACACACACACACACATGAAGGGGAGACATAATGTCCATCAGGAAATAAAGAGGATGATATGCCTGATCAAATCCTCATATAGCGAGCTGGAGAACAAGGTTCGGGATCTAAAGACCGAAGCGAAGGATGCCAATGACAAGCTAAAAGGAATAACCGAGAGCGGCGACACTTGTGCTGCAAAGGAGATCCAGACAGAGAGGCGCTCCGGAGCGGTTAAAGCACCTCACAAGTGGATCTTCAATCCTCAAGTAGGAGAAATAGTAGTGGAGAATACCCCGGCAGAAGGCAAACTTGCACCGGCGGGGACTCGGTGAAGAGAAGGAGAGAAAAGGAGGGTGATGCGGCCGGGCGAACCCCCGAACAAAAGAAGAAAAGAAGCGATACAAAGGTGGTAACCCTAGAAAAAAGGAAGGAGGCCGAGGTAAGCATAGACAGAAACTTCGGAAAGGAAGGGCAGGGTGAAAATCCGGAAGAGTGGACGAAAGTAACCACCAATTCAGCCGGAAGGAAAAAGGGTGGAGGCCCAAGAAAGCGCAAGAAACCGAAACCTGACGCTATAATCATCGGGAAACAAGGGGATGTCTCATACGCCGATATCCTCCGCAAAGTAAAGGGCGACCCGAACCTGAAAGACCTAGGCGAGAATGTTGGCCGCATTAGAAGAACCCGAAGTGGCGAAATGCTGCTCGAGTTCAATAGAGACTCCAGCAAGAAGAGTGGTGACTTTCGGGAGCTGATGAAGACTGCGCTAGGAGAACAGGCCAATGTTAGAGCCCCATCGCAGGAAATCACCATAGAATGCAGAGACTTGGATGAAATTACAACGGAAGAGGACATCCGTCAGGCGCTTGAATTCTTCGGAGTAAAAAACCGGAATGAACTCGCTATCAAGAATTTGAGGACAGGATATGGGGGCACGCAGATAGCGATAATTAGTTTACCTGCAGAAGCAGCAAATAAGCTACTACAAACCGGGAAAGTGAAGATTGGCTGGGTAGGTTGTAAAGTTAGAGAGCTGATCCAACCCAAACAATGCTTTAGGTGTCTAGAGTTTGGCCATATTGCAAGAGATTGTAACAACTGTGATAGATCGAAGCTCTGCAGAAGATGCGGCGAAACCGGGCACATAGCCAAGACCTGCAAGGAGGAACCAAAGTGCATGCTCTGCACTGGTGATCAAGGGCACATCGCAGGGAGTAGTAAGTGTCCACTATACATTAGGGAAATAAACTCAGCCCGCAGATGAAAGTGATACAGATAAATCTTAATCACTGTGAGGCAGCTCAAGATCTCCTTGGGCAAGTTGCGATAGAAACAGAAGCGGATGTGGTATTAGTGTTGAAACCATTCAAAATACCCACAAATAATGTATGGATAGCGGACGGGACAGGAAAGGCGGCAATATGGGTTTGCGGAGAATATCCTTTCCAAGAAGCCAAGGTGCGGCAAATGGACGGATATGCATTGGCAAAGATCAACAATATATATTTCTTTAGCTGTTATGCCCCTCCAAGTCTACAACTGTCAGAGTACGAAGCAATGCTCGCAAAAATTGTGGCGGAGGCAAGAGGGCACCATCCAATCATTATTGCTGGGGACTTCAATGCTTGGGCCGAGGAGTGGGGTAGCAAATATACCAACACTAGAGGCAGCACACTCTTAGAGGCATTTTCCCAACTGGACGTCATTCTGGCCAACAGAGGGAACACCAGCACCTTCCGTAAGAATGGTCACCAATCAGTGATTGATATCACCTTTACAAGTAGTCAACTAACGAGGGAAATTAAGTGGCATGTCAGTGAACAATATACTCACAGTGATCACCAAGCTGTGTTTTTTGAAGTAGGATCTCAGAGCAAGGCAAAACTAAAGCCAATTACCTGGAAAAGAAGAGGCTGGTTGCCCAATGCCTTGGACGAAGAACTCTTTCTGGAACTGCTCAGAGACGTCAGTATACCAGCAAGCACCGCCGAAGGTAAAGTTAACCATGTGGCCAGACAACTTTACATGGCATGTGACGCGTCTATGCCAAAAAGGACATCAAATAACAGAAGGAAACCAGCCTATTGGTGGAGTGAGGAGATTAAGGAACTAAGGGCTAGATGTCACAAGGCCAGAAGGAAAAGTCAAAGCTCTGCAAGATGCCTAGAATATGAGGAGCTAAACCGGGAGTACAAAAGGCTGAGGAAGTTGCTCCGTGACGAAATAAAGAGAAGCAAGAGAGAGTGTTTCAAACAGCTGTGTGACGCGGCAGACGCAAGTCCGTGGGGCAGCGCCTATAGAGTGGTCATGTCCAGGATAAAAGGCCAAAGAACCCCTCAAGAAAGATGTCCAGAGATGCTGCAAATGATCGTCAAGGCGCTTTTCCCGCAACACCTTCCCAAACCGTGTAATCGCGAGGAAAATCATACACAGGAATATATGGAAGAAATACCTGAAGTGACGGTAGAAGAGACGTTGGGCGCGTGCAATAAAGTGGGTGTAAACAAGGCCCCTGGTTCCGACTTTGTACCCAACAAAGCGTTTAAAGTAGCTATACGAAGTAATCCTAATCTCTTCGTTAATATAGCGCAGTCTTGCTTAGAAGAAGGAGTGTTTCCTAGGATATGGAAGAGGCAGAGATTGGTACTCTTGCCAAAAGCGGGAAAACCACCAGGTGAACCATCCTCGTATCGCCCGATCTGCCTTCTAGATACAGGGGGGAAATTACTGGAGCGCATTATTCAAAATAGGTTGCTTCCGATTACAGAAGGTGATAGCGGTCTCTCATCTCAACAATTCGGATTTCGCAAGGCACGATCCACATTGGATGCCGTTAATGCAGTGATATCCAAGGCCAAGGAAGCCTTACAGGGAAAAAGATGAAAAGGAGGAACCAAACAGTACTGTGCGGTGGTCACACTTGACGTTAAAAACGCTTTCAACACGGCTAACTGGGCCCACATTATGAATGCCCTACGAAGGTTGAACGTCCCGGCCTACCTCTTGA
The DNA here is from genome assembly GCA_963556165.1 of Tipula helvola. NCBI lineage: Eukaryota > Metazoa > Arthropoda > Insecta > Diptera > Tipulidae > Tipula > Tipula helvola. The sequence goes on along the minus strand of OY744482.1, from coordinate 169,989,006 downwards.
GGATCCTGGATAGCTACTTTGAGGATAGAGTGTTAGAGTACGACACTGAGGATGGTCCAAGGGAATATAAGATAACAGCTGGAGTCCCACAAGGTTCTGTCCTAGGACCAATCTTGTGGAATGTTATGTACGACAGTATCCTAAAGCTGCGCATCCCAGATGGAGCAGAAGTTATAGGCTTTGCTGATGACATCGCGATAGTGGTTTCTGCAAAGCACCTGTATGAAATCGAGATGGTCGCTAACGAGGTAATTTCAATAATAAAGGACTGGCTGGGATCCGTTTGCTTGGAACTGGCGGAGCACAAAACAGAAGCAGTGCTGATTAGCAGCCGCAAGAAAAGAGAAACGGTATCGTTTAAGGTTGGAAACCACGTCATAAAGTCAAATGAAGCGGTAAAATATTTGGGGATTATGCTGGATGACAGACTAAACTTCAAGAGCCACATCGATTATACGTGCGGGAAAGCATCGAGAGTGTATTCGGCGCTATCCAATATGCTACCGAATGTTGGTGGCCCAAGAAGCAGTAGACGTCTTCTTCTGTCTAGAGTGGTAAGCTCAGTGCTACTGTACGGGGCTCCGATCTGGTCAGGGGCACTGGATGTAAAATGCAACAGGAGACGGCTGGCACAAGTCCATAGGCTAAGCACCCTTAGGGTCATCAGTGCATATAGAACCACCTCAGATGAGGCAGCATGCGTTATAGCCGGCATGGTACCGATTGACATCATGGCGGACGAGGCGAAGAGAATATTTAAGGCTAAGAAACATAGCTCTACAGTTGGTCAGGCTATCCAAAGGACAGAGAGAGCCAAATCCGTGCAAAGTTGGCAGGAACGTTGGGATAATGCGATGAAAGGACGTTGGACAAACAGGTTGATTCCGAACATTAAACCCTGGCTGAATCGTAAACACGGTGAGGTGAACTACCATTTAACCCAATTCCTAACTGGACACGGCAGCCACCGAAGCTATCTCCATCGGTTTGGGCATGACGACACTCCTCTTTGTCCAACGTGCAATAAAATAGAAGACCCGGAACACGTATTATTCGACTGTCCGCGATTTTAGAATGAGAGAATGGACCTGTGTACTACCTCAAACACAAATTTAGGTCCGGACAGTGGATGAGATGTTAAAATCGCAGCAAGTATGGGATGCGTGCTGCGCTACCATAACTAAGGTGCAAAAGGAGCTAAGGCGACTAGAAGCGGCCCGAAACGTGTGAGTAGACATACTAATGCCGCCCCCCGAAGTAATACTTTGCGGTGGTTCCGGGGGGAACAACGGTCCGGCGAGAGGAGGTGGTTTTAGTGGGTAAAAATCCCACACGTCGGTAAGTACGCTTACCGTGTCTTTTGAAGATTTCCCCTCCTCGTTAAAAAAAAACACACACACGCACACACACACACACACACACACACACACACTCACACACACACACACACACACGCACACACACACACACACACACACACACACACACACACACACACCCGTGGGAGTTGCAAGTCTTCTATCGGGCGCGTCCCCAGGTGGCGGATAGGGGAATGCCCTCACCGGTACATCGGCGGGTAAGTGGGAAATAAAATACCACTCGTGGACCAAAACTTGCAAGAAGCGTCTGTTCACCAGGAGGTGCGGCTTCAAACAGCGTCTGCTCCTCATGTTAGAGGCGGCTGAATTTTTTACCTGGCAGTAGGTATAAAATGCTAGGGGAAGGACACTCTAACTAAAAAACCATCATGGTTCACGAAGGGGGAAAAATTATTACGGTGCAGGAACTCGGAAACCCAGTACCGGCGGAATTGTTGAGTGAACAAGCGGGCTCAACACCGTCGAGATCCAGCGACCGCAATGCTTCAGCAGTTGGGAACTTGGCTGTTGTTGAAATAGAACTACAAGTTTTACTACTACCCCAGGGGTGAACCTTAATCCGTTCGAGCAGAGGAGTAAGCTATCCCATTCGCCTAAGTCTGGTTCAATAACTCACGGGCACATAAGGATTAGTTCAGCATCGGATATTAGTGATTCGGATGCTCCTCAGATAGCAAGGAAGGTTGACCTAATGGAGCGCATGAGCAGGCACATCGATGAACTGGCAGAGTTCATAAAGGGAAAAAACAACGTCCACCACGAAATAAGGAGGATCGTTGGTCTCTTAAAATCCGCATCCCGGCAAGCAACCCTCAGAACAAGGGACGGTGCTGATATCGCTGTGCAAACGGAGTACGCTGTCCAAGACGAAACGGCTGGAGAATTGAACCAGGGTACTCCAGCCAGTAAGAGGCAATTAAGTTGTCTTTCATCTCAAATGCAGTTTGCAAAGCCCGTGGACGACCAAGAGAGCCGAAGCGTGGGTGCATCTGTTACACTGGACACAAACAAAAGGCCTGAGGAGATTCGTGGGAGTTAAGTAACAAATGAGTGGCAGGTGGTAGGGAGAAAGCCAAGGAAGCGCCACGGGAGACCTTCGAGGCCCGCCGCATTGATGATCAAAACCACTAGTCCAGCTTCGTTCGCGGAGGTTTTGAAAGGCATAAAAATAGATCCTGCCTTGGAGAGCGTCGGAAATAGTGTGGCCCGTGTTCATAAAACCGAGAAGGGTTATCTATTGCTGAGAATGCAGAAGTCGGCGTACGGTAGTGCCAACCTTGATACGATGCGCGGTAAAATTGAGACGTACTTTGACGGTAAACTAGAGGTTGCGACTCTTGCCGATCCCGATGAGATTACACTGGAGATATGGGATATTGACGAGGTAACAACGAAGGGAGACGTCTTTAACGCAATAGCTAGGGACTTCGACGACGGGAATATTCTCAATGAGAATATAGTGACTGGACTTAGACCTGCGCACAGAGGTACGCAGATAGCGGTCGTCAAAATACCTACGCCTATAGCTCATAAGATGACTAGTGTTGGCAGAATCCGTATAGGCTGGGTTAGGTGCCGTATACGTGAAGTAGTTAGCCCAGTGAGATGCTTTAAATGCTGGAGGCCAGGTCACAGAGCGGCCACATGCAAGAGCGAAGTCGACCTATTAAACCTTTGCTTTAGGTGTTGCAGAGCCGGCCACAAGGCAAATGATTGTAAACACGAACCGCAGTGTGCATTCTGCCGTACAGGAAATGGGGTATCAACTCACATCACCGGTAGGGGTGATTGCCCAGCACGGCGGTTGGTGATAGGGAACAATCATAGAAGGTGAAGCTGCTTCAGCTAAACTTAAATCACTGTGAGGCTGCCCAGGACCTCCTATGGCAGACTATACATGAATTGAAGCCAGGCGTTGCAATATTATGTGAACAGTACAAAAATTTGGATGATGCTGCATGGGTGAGTGTTCATAGTGGCAAGGCAGCAATCTGGGCATGCTCTGGCTTGGTTATTCAAGAAAGCCAGCAGAGTATCCGCGGATATGTTCGAGCAAAAATTAATGGAATACATATCTTCAGTTGTTATGCCCCTCCAAATGAGCCAATCGAGCAATTCATCCACTTCTTAGATTGCTTGGTCCTGGATGTAAGAGATCATAGTCCCGCAGTTATTTCGGGAGACTTCAACGCGTGGGCTACGGAGTGGGGTAGCGCCCAAACAAATAGAAGAGGCCAAGCCCTCCTGGAGGCTTTTTCTGTTCTGAATGTTGTCCTGTGCAACACCGGCTTTGCATATACATTTAGCAGGGGTAATGCTGGTTCTATTATAGACCTAACGTTTGTTAGCGAATCTCTCTGGAGGAGAGGAATAACTTGGGAGGTTTGCGACTTTTACACGCACAGTGACCACCAGGCCATCCTGTGTGAGCTCCATGGAATACGCCCAAGTAATAGTATACAAATTGCGGGATGGAAGACAAATGCTTTCGATGAGGACATCTTCAGGTTTATGCTCCGTGACTCTAACCTTACGGGCACCGCTAACACCAAGGCATCCCAGTTAATAGGCAGCATTACCAGTGCATGTAACGCTACAATGTCTAAAAGAAGGTTAAACCCGAGACGACCACCGGCCTACTGGTGGAATGAGGAAATTGCATTGCTCCGGCGAAAGTGCAATCGTGCTAGGCGCATTTCCCAGCGGGGTAGAAAGACCAGTTCCTCTCCCAGCCTACAACAAATATACAGAGAAGCACGGGGTGCGCTTAAGGTGGCCATTAAACAAAGCAAGCGGCGATGCTGGAAATCCCTCTGTGATGAGGTTGAGGATGACCCATGGGGTAGGCCCTACAAGATGGTAATGTCGAAGCTTAAACTTGCAAGAGGTTTAGCTCCAACATGTCCCATTGTAATGGATAATATAGTATCTTCCTGGTTTCCCCGCAAACTAGTGACTATTCACTCGAGTGCCATTGAAGTGGACGAAGTTCCGCTATTCACGATTGAGGAACTAATGTCCGCCTCTAGGAGAATTCCCAACAAGAAAGCGCCAGGACCGGACTATGTACCAAATGTTGCTTTAAAGGCTGCGATTCTAGAAAAACCTGAAGAATTTCTGGAGGTGTATAATTCTTGCTTAAGAGAAGGAACATTCCCAGATATTTGGAAGAAGCAGATGCTGATACTGACCCCAAAGGGTAAAGAGCACTCGGAAGATCCTTCATCATTTCGCCCAATCTGTCTGTTAGATGGAGCGGGGAAGTTACTTGAAAGGCTACTCGGTAATCGGTTAGAAGAAGCTATCGTATCATCTGGAGACCTTGCCCATAACCAATATGGGTTCCGCAAAGAGCGCTCAACTATTGATGGTATTCAGCTCGTTACCAGGTTGGCAGAAGACGCAATCAGCGGCAGCAGATGGAAAGGAGGCCGTAAAAAATACTGCGCTATTGTTACGCTGGATATTAAAAATGCGTTTAACACAGCACAATGGGAACATATTATGAACGCCCTTAATATCAGGAATGTGCCTTGTTACATCAAGCGGGTAATCTCCAGCTATTTTAAAAACCGCACTTTGCAGTACCGCACGATTGAAGGGTGCAAGGAGTATGCAGTTACATGTGGGGTCCCCCAGGGATCTGTACTCGGTCCAATGCTTTGGAATATTATGTACGACGATGTGTTCACACTCCAGGTCCCTGAGGAGGCGACGGTAGTTGGGTTTGCCGATGATATCGCCATCGTAGCAGTTTCAAAGTACAAGGAAGAGCTGGAAAACATTTGTAGTGATACGGTGGATATAATCCAACAATGGCTTGACTCAGTTGGGTTGCGGCTGGCGGAACAAAAAACGGAAGCGGTGCTCATAACCAGCAGAAAGGTACTGGAGACAATTTCCATTAGAATCGGAACACATACGATTCTCTCGCAACCCTCGATAAAGTATCTAGGGGTACAAATCGATGCAAGGTTATCATTCAAGGAGCACATAAAGTACGTCAGTGAGAAATCAGCCAGAGCTAGCAAGGCTCTTGTAACGAATTTCAAGTTGGGTTGTACTACCCGGTTTAAAATAGAATAAAAAAAATTATATGTATATTTGCTTCGCGTTTTGTATAAATTTTGGAACAAGTTCTTGAGATGGGATTACTAAATGAAAAAAAAATATGAGTATAGCTTAAAACGGTATCTGATGGTTCGATATATAAGCGGAAGAAGAAATGTGCTCGGGATAGAAAAAATGATAATTTGTTTGAGAATGACGTGCTTAGAGTGAAAACGTGAAAATTATAAATTGAAATGTTCGATTTAAAATAGAAAAAAAAATAGAAATGAAATTAAAGAAATATTAAGGAACAAAAATCCAAGTGTTAGAAATAATATATACAATAATATTGTTTAGTTTTAATAAGAAAAAAAAAAAAAACTTAGAACTTTAAGTTACTAAAATAAAGTTCCGTTTAAAAAAATAAAAAAATAAAAAGTTTTGTAAAAATAAAAATGTTCTGTTTAAAAAGAAATCTCGAGAAATGGAATGATAAGTGAATTATGTAGTCGTTCATAAACATTATTGTTTTGTATTCATTCATAAAAGTTTAAGAATAATAAACAATTGAATGAGATTTATGTGTAAATGTCCTAATATTAAACATTATTACCAAAATGATAAATGGAATTATGTATCAATGAAACGTATAGTGCGGGAAATATAAAGAATATCGTACTACATATTTGCTTTAATTATAACTAATTATAATCAGTTTTTTTAATTTAATATATAAATAAATGTATGAAGAACTAAAAAGTCAAACTAAATATTTTATTGTGCTTCCTTATTCACTATATCCTCTCCTTGTTCCGGTGAGCTGTGCTTTAAGCTTTGCAAAATAAATAAACTTACACTGAATCAAAGCAAGCAAATTCAGTGAAGTTAAAACAAAATTATAATCTCAAACGACGATAATAATAAATGCAAGCAGTTTTTTAAGAAAAGTAATAACTGAAATCATAATACATAGTAACATAAAATAAATTAAATTGTGAACGGTGCCATCTTGGCCATTATGTATTCTCAACTCATGGTTTATAACACCGTACATTAAACACGCAGCGATAATATTATCAATACAAATGTATTACTGGGTGCAGTTTGGATATATGTATACATTTAAATAAATGCAGAAGTATAATTGGAAATCAGATTGACCAAGGAACGAGAAAGCCGAGTCATCAGAGATCAACCATTTTTTTTTATTTTCTTGGTGATGTACTTATTTTTATTTATTTTATTTTCATTTAATTTCTTTTTGATTTTTTTCGCTAAATAACTTTATCTTAGGTTTAGTTTTTTTTGTGTGATGGATTTTTCTTTCAATATTTTTTTATTTTATTCACGGGGTATTTAACTAGGCTAGTTTTTTTTTTTGAAAGAGCACATTTTTTCTTTTTTGTTATTTCGCCAGCAATCGTAATGGCTGTGTGAATAATCGTACGTGATAGTGGGGTGGATATGAAAGCCTGGGGTATTAATGCAGTTTAAAGTCACACTATTTTTGGTTGATATGTTAATTGTACAATGACCTCCTACACCATGTGTTTTTTTTTTGTTAACCCACCCTAGCCACTGAAAGCTACCCGCAATTAACAGTGTGCCATGTGGTGTGAGGTGACCCAAGGTCAAACGTTACACTCTCTCTCGTATAATGCCGAATGCCGGCGGGCCAAGTCAAGGACGACGAAGATTATTAGTCGGTGTCGTAACATCCATAATGCTCTATGCGTCCCCTATATGGGCTCAAGCGCTGCATAGGTGCCATCCTATCGTCGTAGTTCTAACTCAGTATATCGTAGCTGCGCACTTAGAGTGATTAGTGCGTTTAGAACTCTGTCGGACGAAGCAGCCTGCGTCATTGCAGGAATGTGCCCAATTGATCTGCTGGCAGCGAAACGGCAAAAGTCATACAATAATAGCCATGGAGGTACACCAAATAGATCAATGGTGCGAGCGAACAACACAAGAACGTTCAGCGGGGATATTCTTTCTGATTGGCAACAGCGCTGGAACCGTTCGGAGAAGGGCCATTGGACACGACGTCTAATTCCTGAAATAGGCCCGTGGATAAACCGTAAGCATGGCGAGGTTGGCTTTTATCTAACACAGCTCTTAACAGGTCACGGATGCTTTCGGTCATACCTTAATCGTTTTGGGCATGACGATTCACCGTACTGTCCATCGTGTAGAGATTCCGCGGAAGATGCTGAACACGTGTTTTTTGTATGTCCACGGTTCCAGGGAGATAGAGAAGTGCTTGCTGGAGTCCTCGATCAAGTTGATATTATTCCAGAGAACATAGTAGAAGCGATGCTGGCATCCCCAGAAGAATGGAATGCTGTAGCAAATTTTGCAACAACAACTATTAGGGAGTTGCGACGGTTGGAACGCCATCGTCGCCAAGCAAGGTAACTCGTACCCTACAGTTGAGCGGGAGATCTGATCGTACAGTTAGTACAGACTCCTTCCCTTTCGAAGTAATACCTAGCGGTTGTTCCGGGGGGAAGGAGGCAGAAGGTGGTTTTAGTGAGTAGGAGTCTCACACCGTTGTGGTGGATAGCTATGTTATGTGTGTTGACACATACACACACAATCTGATATCTGTTCTAAACTACTCTGTTCTAAAGTTTGGATTTTTTTTTGGATTTTATACATTTGGATTTTGCCCATTTGGATTTTGTCCTATTTGGATTTTAACAGTTTGGCTTTTGGCATTTGGATTTTATTTTTTGGATTATGACACAGATCCAGTTTTATTTATTTTTTTTTTTTTTTGCATTATACATATAAGGACATAATGGCATGATTGTGATATGAATTCAACTACTACCTATATGTACATATATATGTATTAAGGTATATTAATAAATTTTTATTTACACTTTAAATTTTCTTTGACTAGAATGTTTAGTAATTTTGATCCCTCCCTAAAATGTTATCTGTGTGCGCGCCTGGATAATTTCAATTGTTCTGGAATTTAAGTAAGGGGTTAGGTTATTCAAAGCAGTCGTTTACTTGTAAGATAACGTATTGAAGCCAGCCTAACAAACACTCATTTGATAAACAATAGTTTTTCTGTCGAACTAACGTTAGTACCAAATGAGAAATAGATTACTTAGGTTGTTTCAAACTTTTATGGTTAAAAATCCATATAGGTTATAGCAAATTTACCAAAAATTTGATGAACAATAAAAGGGTACTATTAATATGATGGCATTACTTCAATTTCAATAAATTAGTTTTAATTAAAAAAAATTATAATAAGCAAAAAAATTCTGGCAAAGTAAAAATAAATATGTTGCTTCACATTTAAAAATTTAGTGCTTAGAAATTTATGTAGAATTTGCTTCATACAACTATATAAATGCGTACATTAAACATCTTTAAAACCTTTTCATGCATTGATCCCACACAAAACAGTGTGTTTGCTTTATCATTCTTAAGCCCATTATTCGGATTTAAGAAAAAAATCCCCATTACAATTTAGATCAATCCGCAGATAGTTCTAAGAACCGTATACAAACCACACAATCACGTCACATGAAATACGCCAAGCAATAAAATTATCAAAAATGTTAAATAACCTATTAGACAAGAATATACTCTAACACATGAGTAGGATTTTGTTGTTTTTTTATAAAAGAAATGGTGGAATCTTGAATTTACTAGTTTTGTTCGCTTCGTTTTATTTTTTGTGTCATCTCGCGCTTTTATCAACAATAAACATAAAAAAAATAATAGTCTCACGTGAGTATATCGTAATCAATTTTGTGTTGTTGCTGTTGTTGGTTATAAATGTATACAGAAGAAATCCAATAATTGATGACTTTAAGCAAAATAACATCACCACAATGTATATAAGAAGAAAAATGAAAATCTTTTGCTTTTTGAAGGATATTGAGAAATTTTTGTGTTGTTGTTATTTTTTTTACTTATCATCATGATTTGAATGAATGAATATTTGTATGCTTATGTTGATAGTGCCAAATTGGAATGTTGTTAATTGGTATATCCTTCTGATGTAAAATATTATTTCATAATTTTAAGTATAGTTTTTTATATAGAGGAAGAGAACTTGATTGCAACATAATTTATAAAGTGTTGCAAGAGATTTATTTACCGGGGAATTAAAAATAGTTTATAAGGTTGTGTCACATATTATAACATATACATACATAATATAGATCTGCCTTGATAAACAACACAATATTTATTATTGCTGATTTGATATGCCTAATACAATGCATACATAAAATGATTAACAGATCACGAGATAATAATTCAATTGATCATATGATGTTGATTAAACACAATATATAGGATGTGACTTTCTACTATACAAATTTATTGGCCTTACTCTGGTAATTGATTAGCATTGGTATTTAGTTAAAAAAAATAAACAAAATTTGATATGAGGTTTCACCTTCAAATACTCATCATAGTGATCAAAAAATTAACTCTCGTGCGATTTCCCTATAATGCGTGATCATCATAGAGACATCCGAAAACGTTTACCTTGAGTATACTAGTATACTATAGTTCGATTATCACATAATTATTTTTTTTTAACATTTATAACGTTAAAAAAACACATGATCATACATATACCTAAGTTCACAAAAACATTTTTTTTTTATTAGTTAAATTTGAAAGATGTTTAAAGCATTTATGTTAAACGCGATAGAGAGAAGGCACATAAAAAGCGTTAAAAAATTAATTGAACACTTAACGGAATGTAAATTGACATGAATCTCAATAAAACCGCTGTAAACACAGATTCAGAATAAGAGCAAAAATCGCTTAATATTAAAGTCAAGGACAAAGCCTGACAGCAGTGAATGAGAAAAAGATTAAATGCCATTATAGCTATTTTAAGCGCGCAGAAGTTGTAAACAAACTAATAAACAAAAGCGGATGCAAGTACACATACTTATACATATAGAATAAAATAATAAATGGGATAAACCCGGAACTATAAATATGGAAATTTTATTTGTAGCTCTCAGAGTATCCTCATGATAAATTATATATGTAGATCTATTTAGAAATGAGGTGCGAATCCCGTGCCATATTTATACCGATTAGTAAATTGAAATTCATTGTTTACGGATACAATTAATTTCGTTTATTTTTGCTTACATCAAAATATCTTATCGTTTCAATATTTTGTCATATGACTTCGTTTATTTTTTTCATTGTTTCTGAGCATTGGCTTGTTTACTTGTATGTAGATCCGTGAGATGAACAGACAGTATAAAAAACAAGATTTTTTTTTTTTTTTTTGTGTAGTATGTACATATACCTCTTAATATAAAAACGAGGTTTTATTCTTAGTTTTGGGTTATACAATCCGGTTAGAGTTCGCGAAAAAAGGTAAAACCATTATTAAGATATATAGTTTAATTCTAATTAATAGTTTCAATGTTCGACTATAATAAAAGTATATGTTCAGGATATGGCCAATTTGTGAAAAATATCTCAATTACAGCTAAAAAGTTATATTAAAATATATTTTGTCTTAAAGACATTTGGCCTTTGACATTCATACAATCTTGATTAAGTTTTTACGTGGGCGGGTCTTATATAGCACTGAGTACTAAATTTAATTATTTTATTTTATTATGTTAATATTTTCCTGTACATTTAATCGAAATTAGAATCGTTCCGCACAATATTAAGAAATACACACATTTTTAAAAATTTTTAAAAACACTTGTTAAATATTTCGCAAAATTACAAAAGGTTTAAAAAATCACTCGATCGATTTCGGCTTATTAGGCCATCATCAGGAGTATCTACTAAACTGTAAAAAATAAAAATGTAGTTAGATATATATATGTATATAGTTGGAAAAAGCAAAAAGTGAAACCAAATATACCAATAAAAAAATGTGGGAGTGGTAAAAATAAAATTGGTGACAGCAATAAACATTAAAAATTAAAAATTAAAAAAGGGGTGAGTTAAACACAGGTAAAATTTGTGAGAGCAATAAACATTAAAAAATAAAAATTAAAAGGGGGTGAGTTAAACTCAGGTATATGATTATTGATTAGTCAACGGTCGAATAACAAAATTCCAGATGTTGATTTTTTTTTTTTTTTTTTTTTTTTTTTTTTTTTTTTTATAACCCGATGAATTAGTAATTTTATGGTATGGAATGAGCATGTGAATAAAACAATGCGGGGTCGGTAATTGGTGAGAAACGGATTTCTCTCTGTTCGTTGAGGATATTTTGGTTAAGAAATATAGCTTTTCGGATTTCGTAAGATTCTAAGTTGTCTAAACGTCTGCTTTTTGGTTGTACATGCAATATTTCTAAATTGTTTAAACTGGATGTGTGATTTTCTAACGTTAAATGATTATAAAGAGATGATTCATGGCTACCAGATAAATGTTCTTTAACTCTAACTTCAAAATTGCGCCCAGTCTGTCCGATATAAGAGGAACTACAATCATTGCAATTGATCTTATAAACGCCAGACTTGGAAAGGCGATCAATTCTTGGTTTGTTGTTAAAAATCATTTTCTTAATTGTATTATTGTTATAAAAAGCAAAGCTAATATCTGTATTTTGTGTCACGATGTTACTAATCCGTTGACTAGTTTTTCCTATATACTCTAAGCGGCGCCAATTTTTCGGCATTGGGCTATCAGGTGGATAAATGTTAGCTAAAGCTTTATGTTTCAGTTTTCTGTTTAATAGCTTTAATATAGTCTTAGCTGCATAACCGTTATTCGCTGCTATTTCTAAAATTATATTAAGCTCTTTGTTATAATTGGATATGGTCAAAGGGATGTTTATTAATCTATCTAAGAATGAGTGGAAAGCTGACATTTTAATATTATGGGGATGGTTTGACGAGTTAGGTATAATGGCGTCTGTATACGTGGGTTTTCTATAAATTTTGAACTCTAATGAAGAATTAATTCTGGTTATTGTTATATCTAGAAAGTTAATAGATTTGTTTTCTTCTTTTTCTACCGTAAAATTAATGGTGGGATATTGAGAATTTAACCAAGTGAGAAAAGAGGTTAATAGCCTATCAGTTCCATTCCATAGACATAGTATGTCATCAACATATCTGTACCAAAAGATCATATGACGGAAATAAGGATTATTGCTTGATACAATCGTTTGTTCGAAGAAATTCATGAAAATTTCTGCTAACAAAGGTGACAGAGGGGAGCCCATCGGTAGACCATCAGTGAATCTGAAATACTTATTATCAAAGCAAAAATAATTTTGTTTAATACAAGTTTCAAATATCAGCTTCAGTTCATTCCGAAGGCTTCCATCTGCAACATCCCTATCTAAGTAAGTATAAACTATTTGAGACAAAATGTTAATTGGAATAGAAGTGAAAAGACTAGCAACGTCAAACGAAACTAATTTTGAGTGTAGTGGAATATCAACATCTTGAATTTTGCTAATCAATTCTACCGAGTTCTTAACCGAGAAAGCCGAAATGAAATTGGTATGACTGTTGAAAAAGTTTATGAAACCCTTACATAGCTTGTAGGCAGGTGCATTGCAATACGCTACTATTGGTCTAATTGGAATGCCTTCTTTATGGATTTTAGGTAAACCATAAAGAATTGGGGCAGATGGATTCATAACCGTGTACCTCCAACCAGTGCCATCAAAGACCTTTGGGCATTGGTTGATACACTTACTGACCAAAGTCTTAAATGACCTAGTAGGATCTCTATTGAGCTCTAATGCGTTGCTTTCTGTAATGAAATCAGAAATTTTATTGTAATAATCGATTCTTGTGAGAACAGTGATCGTATTGCCTTTATCCGCTTTACACGCTATCAGGTCATGATCACGTAACTTTTTCTTAATCGTACCAATCACTTTAAGGTTATTATTAGAAGAAGAAACAGAAGAATGAGAGGAGATAGAGGAGGAAGCGTTACTCAAGCCTTTCTTAATTTGTAACGCACATATTGCTTTCAGATGGGTTGACTGGCCGGATAAGGCAGTTTCGGCATCTATAGCGAGACTCTCAAATGACTGAACGCCGATTGTATTTGGCACAGGAGCAAAATTTACTCCATTGCTCAGCATTTGAACCTCTACGCCACTGAAGCCAACGGAAGACAAGTTCTTAAAACGTGAATGGAATTGGAAACCAGACATACCACTATTACCTCTATGGTTACGTGGATACGCCTTGTCTCGCAACACATTCAGTTTAGCTTTTTGCTTTACATATTGAATATGAGAAATTTCGGCTACCTCGGCACGAAACTTATTATCCAACCAGTCAAACTCAACAGAATGCAAGCGAGCCGCTAACTCAGTATGAACAACTTTAAGATGGAGACATAAGTTGTTCCTGGTAGCATACCCTTTACGTAGCTCACTATTCCTCCAACTACTACGAGCTAAATTAATAGCTCTTCTACCCTCTAAAGATTTAGTATTACATTTTATATTAGTATAATTTGGTAACAAATTTAACTTTTTACAACTATTGTTGAACCAAATCTGGTTATTATTAAAACTAATTCTTACCAGTAGGCGACGATATGTTATATGTTTTTAAACCTTTTGTAATTTTGCGAAATATTTAACAAGTGTTTTTAAAAATTTTTAAAAATGTGTGTATTAAGTGTGTTTCGCCAAGTGCCTACGGCAGAAAGTGTAAGAAATATTAAGAAATATTTGACGGCGACGTGATCGAAATTAAAATATCTAAATTTATTAAAATTTACAAAAACTTGTTGATTAGTCGCGAATTAATATATGCATTAAAAAAAATACTTTTTTTAATCGCCGAAAAGCCGGTTTACCGAAGTGTGTTATAGCTTCTTGAAGAAAATCACAAATATTTATATACTAGAGATGTACATAATAGAGATGTATATAATTATTATGTCATTGAACTAAATTCCTTATGGGTAATCATTGTAAGTATTATCATTTATATACATGATTCATTCACATAATCAATTTTGTAATTAATTCCACGACATTATTGTCATCACGTATCGTACCATTTTCAATATAAAAATTCATAAAGGTCAAGTTTTTCAAGATTTTTTGTTTTGTTTTTAACTAATTCTGCGCGATTTTTGTTCACATTGCTGGTTTCAAACCATGTATAAATTAATCACACGACACGAATGAAATCATGTACACATTATTTCCAAAGTTCCGGCTTATTATTGAATTTTCTGATAAAAATCGATAAAGACAAAAGACATCATTTCAATCTAATGGGTTAAAATATGAGTTGGCGACGAACCTGAAAATATGTATTCAGTTTTTATATTTATACAATTTGCGGTTAAGCATAGGAATTCTGGAGGTTAATATTTTTTGTTGATAAAGATTAATGAATCACATTTTGTTTCTAAGGAAATGCGCTAGAAGCTAAAGGCTTGTGATTTTATAAACAAGTTTTTATTTTATTTTTGCCCCTTAATAAAGCCAACTATATATGTTAACGTTTCGTAATTCTTCGAAAAATTTTCTTCTAGGAATCAAAAACGTAATTGTAAACTTGGCACCAGTGTAACTTAATAATTTCCAATAATAAAACTATAAGTATAGTTTAATCGAAGGCTCGGAACCAATATATTTCTGAAATTCTACCAAATTTGCAATTTTTATGACAGAGAATGTATATATTTCAAGATTACGTTTTGTATTAATTCACAAATAAAATTAAGAAGTTAAAATGAACAAATACATAAATGATAATTATTTTGTAAGATGAGTCACTACTAACCATACAACAATATTTTCAATATAAGAAATTCTAAAATTTTTAGTTACATATATGATAATAGATAACCAACTGTCGTTATCTTTTAAATTTCAGTTATTACGATAAGTTCCTTACATATTTTATTATAGGTATTAAATTTCGCTTGGGTGTTTTTAGAATTATTCTAACAAAAAAAACTGTTGAATATTAAATTTGTAATGAAACCCCTAGTTACCAGCTTTTGGGAGTATCATGATCTTTGGAGATACCCTCCACTTTAATTCAGCGACCCGTAAAGTTTAGATTTCTTATGGACAGATGCTTGGAAACGGTGCGTGTAGCCAACTAAACCTCAGGGTTGAGTATGGAAGAAGGGATTTCCAAGCATGTCTAAGAGATTTACAAGCCTTCAAATACTTCGCCCCGGTGAGGAATCATTTAATATTTTATATTTAAACATGCGAAGCTTACACAATAAATTTGATGATGTCCAAATTCTCTTAAGTACATTTCCACATGATATTCTTGCTCTTATTCTGACGGAAACATGGCTTAACAAGAATGATGAGCCATTTTTTAACATACCGAATTACGAGATTTTTGTTTCACAAGAACATCTGGAAGAGCGGTTGGAACTTGCATATACCTACACTCCAAATATTCTGGAAATTTAATCTTTGAAGAAGAATTCGAGGGGAGTAGTTACTTAGTTACATATAAACATATTAAAATATAATTTTCAACTAATCTCAATTTACAGATCGTATCAGTCTAACACTAATAATTTTATGGATAAGCTCGAACATTTACTCAATTCTTATCCAAAAATCATAGTAATAGGTATGACTTTAATTTAAATAAATTTAGCCGATAACACAAATTCCGTAAAAAAATATCGCGATTCAGTAACTATACCTCCGGCTTTACTTTTCTAAATAGATTGGACCCACGGTTTCCTACTAGAGTATCAAATACGATATCAGCTTATATTGATCATATTATAACTGACATTCTTGATCATGAATACAAAATGGTTTATTTGGATTCGTCGCTATCAGATCATAAGATGATTTTATTAAAACAATTCGGGAAAATTTTTAAAAAAGAAAACCTACCAAATCGACGTCCTTAACTATGGTGAAATAGAAGGAGATAATTTATGGTCCAGCTTGAATAAGTTCGATGGCTTAAACCAAAGATGATCTAATAACAAGATTGGAAAACACGAACAATATAGTTGGTACACCCACTTTTTGATTATAAATCCAAATTTGGAAAAGACACCTAGCGGACGATATATAATTGCTCTAAACCTCAGAAACAAACCATTATAAATACATTGATACGGTGTCGAATTATCGAACTAATTTTCTTATGTATAGTAATAAAATAATATTTCGGTGAAAATTCTATTTCTTTCATTCTCGAGTAAATACAACAACAAATTAAGTTTTTATTGTTGTTTTACTCGAGAAAGAAAGAATACACAGTTTCAGCGAGATATAATTTTAACCATACATATGGTATGTATTGATATACATACAATAAAACTAAAAAATTTATTTACGAACGATGCAATGGTGTGACGATGAAAGAAAATGAAACAACTTTGTTTTCTATGGATTTGTTATGAAATGTATGTACATACATAAATTAAAAATTGAAAATACATTTCTTAAGGATAAATACATTTATTGAAATAAGAAGTTCATTTAAACGGGTACAATTATGTCTATGTACATATTGTAAAAATTACGAATGATAATAAATACCTACCTTTTCTTTTTTTTTTTTTTTTTTTTTCAAATCATCTACATATAAAAATAATTTTAAGGTCAACAAAATTTAAAAGGACAAAATAGATGTTGGTTGTGTAGATAAATACGAGTATAAAAAATAATTTTGATGGTTTATTTTTTACTATGAAGAGAAAACACCATAAATCATCCATAACAAAATTTTGTGAATTTTTTTAGCATGTAGATGAAAATGCAGAAAATGCAAAAAACAAAACCCATGAAATAATTACATGATCGTAGGAAAATAAATAAAAACAGGAACAAAATTAGTTTAATTTTTCAACAATATATGTATGTATTTCAAATTTACGTATGTACTCGAATATGGAAGAGGAAAAGCCACATGGAAGCATATTTAGGAATTAAAAAATGCATACTTCCATTAGGCGTAAAAACCTCTTCCAAAACGATGACGTATGTTTAAAGGTACCAATAGTGAAATAATTATTTAGTTATAATATGTAATACAAATTGTAATGATTAATGATATTTATACATTCTAAAAGCGAAAAATGTATTTTTCACAAAATTTAATTTTTTTTAGCTTTACTGTTATTTCAGATACATGAAAAATAAAATAATAAATTCAGTAAATTTTTAAAAATTTTAAAACTGTATATACATAATTATAAAATTAAACTATATAATATGCAATAAAGTTTTGTCTTCATTAATCCAAATTAAGCCATAGACACAGTAATTACTCTTTCAAAATTCTCAGTCTTCGGTTGTGTTTGTCAACAGGGACATTTTGATTTGTATTTGAATATATTTTTTTACTGTTGTTGGTGCGCGCTTCTTCGTTTTAATTTTCTCTAACAGCCATATGCAGTTTTTTCGAATTAATACGAGAATTAAAAATTTAAGTGCATTTTGCTTGTGCTCCTTACAGGTTCCTGTGAACCATGTGGAATATTTTCCGTCTGCGGTGGTTGCATCTACACATTTATCATAAATGGTTGGTAAAATATCTTTATTATGAACGTGTCGTGCAAAATATTTTGTAAAAATTGTTACGTGAATTACAGAGATTTCCAAAAAAAGTCTGTTGGATTTCTTAAATAATTATTTCTTAATAAAAAAAGGTTTATTTTTTTACTCCAAGCAATTTGTACACGCTTCTATTGTTGGTGCCTTGATCACAAACAACTCCTCTAACTATTATACCTAGTTTGTGTAATACTTCAATATTGTTTAAAATTAGTTCTTTTAGCTTGGTTCAATGTCCACCAAATGATACAATGTCCACCAAATTTCAAATTTTGAGGCATTTTAAATTAAAAAGATTCTGACACAAAAACCCAAACTTGCAAAATTCGAAATACATATACTATAAATCAACGGCGTTTGGCGCAAAGCATAGAGTATCGGTCTCACACTCTCACTCGACTTACCAATATTTCATAAATACATACATAATAGAACAAATTGGAACAGTAATTGGACAGTAATTACTCTTTCAAAATTCTCAGTCTTCGGTTGTGTTTGTCAACAGGGACATTTTGATTTGTATTTGAATATATTTTTTTACTGTTGTTGGTGCGCGCTTCTTCGTTTTAATTTTCTCTAACAGCCATATGCAGTTTTTTCGAATTAATACGAGAATTAAAAATTTAAGTGCATTTTGCTTGTGCTCCTTACAGGTTCCTGTGAACCATGTGGAATATTTTCCGTCTGCGGTGGTTGCATCTACACATTTATCATAAATGGTTGGTAAAATATCTTTATTATGAACGTGTCGTGCAAAATATTTTGCAAAAATTGTTACGTGAATTACAGAGATTTCCAAAAAAAGTCTGTTGGGTTTCTTAAATAAATTTCTCCCGAAGAATTTAAATAATTTCTGAATTTTAATAGATATTCGGATGGTAATGATAAATTTTCGTCTTGCTTGACCATACATTCCAAACAACTTTCGCAATTCGATTTTTTCGTTATTTTATAGATTACATATCCCAAAAAATACCGCAAAGATGGTAAATATACTTCAAATGATTGATTAATAAAGTTTTCAACGAATGCTATTTCATTAAAATCCGAATCGTCAAATTCCACTACGTCATTATTTGGTGTCGATTGTATTTGATTGTTTGAATTTTCATTTTCTTCTATTTGATTTGAAAAATTATATTCATTTGGCTCTAAAATATATGTACAGTTGTCTGGCTCATAAATAAAAGTTGATGCGTGGAAAATTAATTTACTGGATATTATTTTAGCGACAATAAAATTAAAATCATAAACTGAAGGATTAAAATTATATCCACCTTTCGACCGAATTTGCGAAAATAAGTTTTCTTCTGCATCCGTTTGTAATTTCGATGTTAATATGTAAGTTATGTCGGGGTCTTGTTCAAATACTGCACTGGCCAATTGTTTGAATAAGACCATCTATGCAAAAAACCTTATTTTTACTTTGAACCTTTAAATTTCTCAAATAGTTGCACATGTCTCTTAAAATGGTATAAGGTGCGTTGCCACAAATTAAAGACAGTCCTGCATTTGCTTTGTTCGAGCAGAATTAGCCTTTGCTATTTAAAGTATCGAACAATTTGTTCAGCTATAATTGTTTGAATAATACCATCTATGCAAAAAACCTTATTTTTACTTTGAACCTTTAAATTTCTCAAATAGTTGCACATGTCTCTTAAAATGGTATAAGGTGCATTGCCACAAATTAAAGACAGTCCTGCATTTGCTTTGTTCGAGCAGAATTAGCCTTTGCTATTTAAAGTATCGAACAATTTGTTGAAATTTTCTAAAATTATAGCTGTGGCAGAAGCATGTTGTTTGTCTTTTTCTGTTTTAAACTTGTTTAAGTGATTCAATCTTTTTATACCATTTGTGCAGCTACGGCTCAGAACTTGAGTCGCCAAATTTACCCTCATTCTCTCAAATGTATCGGGGTATTATGTCTTGATGTTAATTTGGAGCAAACTCTGGTCATGGATTGACAATCAATCTGATATAACTCCTTTATTACACTCCATGTAGCCAATTCTTCTGGCGTAATTATATCGTATGATAAAAAAAATTCGGGGTAGGCTGTGTCTTCTACACGGCCGTAGGTGTTTTCCGTGATAACGTTTATAAGAGGTGCGAGAAATGGCACGATGTATGGGTTTATTAAAATAAATTTTTTTATTATTAGCATCATGAAATGAGAGTACAGTGATTGTTTGCAAACGATAAAGTACTGGGCGATAGTATGAGAAGTACGATATGAAGCGCAAGGTCTCAGCGGAGATGTGCCTAATGAATGTGAGTTCCAGACAAGTGCTTCCCAAAGTCGCCGAGGCTAGTGTGGTGGACACGCAGTCTAGGTCAAATATATATCAGAGTCCACAGTGATATATGACCTATCAGATCAGGCATTCCCCCTTTATAGTGTTCTCTAGCATTGTAAATCGCCACTTTGTAGATCTAAATTTTAATTAAAATTTATGTGAAAATTAATTATTTTAATTTACAATAAATTATCTGCCACATTTTCTTTTCTCACAAATTAGCACTAGAATTGCTCCGATCAGATAAGGCATGAGAGGTTCTCTCGCTACGGCGATCTCAAGCATTGTAAATCGCTATTTTGTAGTTTGTAATTTTAATTAAAATTTATGTGGAAATTAATTATTTTAATTAACAATAAGTTATCTGCCACAGTTTCTTTACGCACAAATTGACACCAAAATTACTCCGGTCAGATAAGTGATTCTCATGGTTGGTTGTAAATCGCTGTTTTGTACTTTGTAAGCTAAAATTAAAATTAATGTGGAAATTAATTATTTTAATTTAAAATAAATTATCTACCACAGTATTATTAAGCACAAATTAATAACCGAATTGCTCCGATCTGATGAGGCATTCTCTTGCTATAGTGCCCTCAATCTCTATAAATCCCTATTTTGTAGTTTGAATTTTTAATTAAAATTTATGTGGAGATTAATTAATTTAATTTAAAATTAATTAGCTACCACTGGTTTTTTACGCAAAAATTGACACCATCGGATCTCCGATCGGATGAGCCGTTCTCTTGCTACACTGGTTCAAGCATTTAAAACGGCCGAAATCAGAGGTTCGCGGCGCGGCTGTGCCGCCCAATGACGTCATTGCGATAATATTATGCGTGACACATAAAGCCAAAGGACCAATCTAAGCAATCATATCTTTAAATTAAAGGTAGTGCTTATAGTCGATGAGTAATTGCCCACGACCAAGGGCTAAACTACAATCGCTATTTTCTAGTTTGAATTTTTAATTAAAATTTATGGGATGATTAATTAATTTAATTTAAAATAAATTAACCACCACTGGATTTTTACGCAAAAATTGGCACCATCTGATCTCCGATCGGATGGGCCATTCTCTCGCTACACTGGTTCAAGCATTCAAATCAATCGAAATCAGAGGTTCGCGGCGCGGGTTCCTTTGTCGCCGGATGACGTCATTGCAATAATATTATGCGTGACACATAAAGCCGAAGGACCAATCGCAGCAATCATATCTTTAAATTAAAGGTAATGCTTATAGTTGATGAGTAATTGCCCCCGACCAAGGGCTAAATTTCGGGTCAGTTTTCTGAACATGCGGTGTAAAACGTTATCACGTCAAAATGTATTCCGTATAGATTTAAATAAGTGTGGTGTGTCAGACAGGGGGTCGTAACGATATCCCGCATTCCAAAATCCCGCTTTATCAAAATCCCGCTCAAGAAAAAAATTCCGCTTTTTAAAATCCCGCTTTTCAAAATCCCGATTCTGCAAAAATTTAAATCCCGCTTTTCAGAAAATCCCGGTTTTGATTTTTGTTTTACTTTGGGATCACTACATTTGCCTGAAAAAAAAAACCGGAAATTTTAAAATCCCGAATAGTTGCAAAGTAAAAATCCAGAAAAATAAAATCCCGAAAAAAAATCTACAAATTTCCGGAAAAGCAATCCAGAAAAAAATCCACAAAAATCTGTGTCTGCAAGGTTGACGAAGCATTTACGAAGCATTAAATCCATAAGTCGCTCGAATACATCCGTCGATACCATACTAACCCAACGAATGAAGCTAACCACAAAATAACTTGAAACATTTGTGGTAGAACTATCAGGAGAAGCGATATGAGCGATACGATTCCTTTGATCTGTGTACTGTGTCTGAAAGGTTGACGATGCAATTTCCATTATCATAAATATTAAGAACTCTACGTAAGAACCTCAAATTTGATAGACATTTTATAAATTTTAATTATAATTTGGGCCGCATTTTGATATTTATGTTTCTGGATTTTTATTTTTCTGAATTTTTTTGTTTCTGGATTTTTTTTTTCTGGATTTTTTTTTCGGGATTTTCAGTATCTATATTATTTTTTTCTAGATAAGGTAGCCAACCCTTTTACTTTATAAAATTTTCCTTCACCAGAAAGCGCGGCTCGAATTAAAAAAAATACGTCTTTCAAATTTCGAAAGCAAGATTTTGAAAAGCGGGAGTTTGAAAAGCGGAATTTTAAAAAGCGCGGGTTGATTTCAGGATTTTGAAAAGCGGGCGGTGCCTTAATCACAAGCAACTCCTCTAACTATTATACATACATATGTGCCTAGTTTGTGTAATACTTCAATATTTTTTAAAATTAGTTCTTTTAGCTTAGTTCCAAATATAGGACCTTCAGTTGCGACATAGCTTATGATTATGACAAATTTATCCGTGCTAAATAAGACTCTTGACATAAATAAACAAATATATTTTGCAATGTTTGGTTCTTTTTCATCATTACCAAAATTAACTAAACCGACAGTTTGATTACTCACTCTATTGTATTTGAGATCAGCCTGAATTTTAATTTCATCGAATAATAGGACATGGTGTTTTAATCTATTAGACATACTCTTAACTTTTATTCCAATTTGTTCTATTATGTATGTATTTATGAAATATTGGTAAGTCGAGTGAGAGTGTGAGACCGATACTCTATGCTTTGCGCCAAACGCCGTTGATTTATAGTATATGTATTTCGAATTTTGCAAGTTTGGGTTTTTGTGTCAGAATCTTTTTAATTTAAAATGCCTCAAAATTTGAAATTTGGTGGACATTGTATCATTTGGTGGACATTGAACCAAGCTAAAAGAACTAATTTTAAACAATATTGAAGTATTACACAAACTAGGTATAATAGTTAGAGGAGTTGTTTGTGATCAAGGCACCAACAATAGAAGCGTGTACAAATTGCTTGGAGTAAAAAAATAAACCTTTTTTTATTAAGAAATAATTATTTAAGAAATCCAACAGACTTTTTTTGGAAATCTCTGTAATTCACGTAACAATTTTTACAAAATATTTTGCACGACACGTTCATAATAAAGATATTTTACCAACCATTTATGATAAATGTGTAGATGCAACCACCGCAGACGGAAAATATTCCACATGGTTCACAGGAACCTGTAAGGAGCACAAGCAAAATGCACTTAAATTTTTAATTCTCGTATTAATTCGAAAAAACTGCATATGGCTGTTAGAGAAAATTAAAACGAAGAAGCGCGCACCAACAACAGTAAAAAAATATATTCAAATACAAATCAAAATGTCCCTGTTGACAAACACAACCGAAGACTGAGAATTTTGAAAGAGTAATTACTGTGTCTATGGCTTAATTTGGATTAATGAAGACAAAACTTTATTGCATATTATATAGTTTAATTTTATAATTATGTATATACAGTTTTAAAATTTTTAAAAATTTACTGAATTTATTATTTTATTTTTCATGTATCTGAAATAACAGTAAAGCTAAAAAAAATTAAATTTTGTGAAAAATACATTTTTCGCTTTTAGAATGTATAAATATCATTAATCATTACAATTTGTATTACATATTATAACTAAATAATTATTTCACTATTGGTACCTTTAAACATACGTCATCGTTTTGGAAGAGGTTTTTACGCCTAATGGAAGTATGCATTTTTTAATTCCTAAATATGCTTCCATGTGGCTTTTCCTCTTCCATATTCGAGTACATACGTAAATTTGAAATACATACATATATTGTTGAAAAATTAAACTAATTTTGTTCCTGTTTTTATTTATTTTCCTACGATCATGTAATTATTTCATGGGTTTTGTTTTTTGCATTTTCTGCATTTTCATCTACATGCTAAAAAAATTCACAAAATTTTGTTATGGATGATTTATGGTGTTTTCTCTTCATAGTAAAAAATAAACCATCAAAATTATTTTTTATACTCGTATTTATCTACACAACCAACATCTATTTTGTCCTTTTAAATTTTGTTGACCTTAAAATTATTTTTATATGTAGATGATTTGAAAAAAAAAAAAAAAAAAAAAGAAAAGGTAGGTATTTATTATCATTCGTAATTTTTACAATATGTACATAGACATAATTGTACCCGTTTAAATGAACTTCTTATTTCAATAAATGTATTTATCCTTAAGAAATGTATTTTCAATTTTTAATTTATGTATGTACATACATTTCATAACAAATCCATAGAAAACAAAGTTGTTTCATTTTCTTTCATCGTCACACCATTGCATCGTTCGTAAATAAATTTTTTAGTTTTATTGTATGTATATCAATACATACCATATGTATGGTTAAAATTATATCTCGCTGAAACTGTGTATTCTTTCTTTCTCGAGTAAAACAACAATAAAAACTTAATTTGTTGTTGTATTTACTCGAGAATGAAAGAAATAGAATTTTCACCGAAATATTATTTTATTACTATACATAAGAAAATTAGTTCGATAATTCGACACCGTATCAATGTATTTATAATGGTTTGTTTCTGAGGTTTAGAGCAATTATATATCGTCCGCTAGGTGTCTTTTCCAAATTTGGATTTATAATCAAAAAGTGGGTGTACCAACTATATTGTTCGTGTTTTCCAATCTTGTTATTAGATCATCTTTGCTTAAACTCAAATACGCAAACTCTTGTCTCAATCAGATGTTCTTAGATATGCAGCATGATTTGGACGTACATGTGATTGACTCCAGAATAAAAAAAAGAAAATCATCTAGTTCTTAACATAGATAAAACTAAATATATACTTTTCCGAAACAAACTATTAGAAGAAAACGTGCTACAGAACCTGCAAAGAACTTATGGAAGTAAAAATATCCAAAGAGTAAAATCATACAAATACTTGGGATTAATCATCGATTACAAATTAAAATGGGATAGCCAAATTGATCTTGTTGCTTCAAAAATTATTCCATACATCATTACACTCAGGAAAATTAAAAATGTCTGTCATACAAAAACCACGACTATTATTTATTACTCGTACCTACAGCCACACTTTACGTATTTCAAGACTATTTGGAGTCACAAAAAATAATTTTAAAATCCCATATCCATCGCACATGTCAAATTTCATTATAATCGGTTAAGGAATAGCCAAGTTTCATCCCACTTGGCCATATTCCACAGCTTTATTCAAAAATAATTCTAGAAGCCCATTTCCACACATGTCAAATTTCATCATAATCGGTTGAGAAATAGGCAAATTCTATCGTACTTGGCCATATTAAAGAACTTCATCTAAAAATCATTTTAGAATCTTATTTCCAACGAACATATCGAATTTCATTATAATTGGTTAAGGAACAGCCAAGTTCCATCCTACTTGGTCATATTCCAGAACTTTATCCAAAGATCATTTTAGAATCCCTATTCCATCGCGGTTATCAAATTAAACTGAAATCCGTTAAGAAATAGCCAAGTTCCATCCTAATTGGCCACATTCCATAACTTCGCCTAAAAATCATTTTAGAATCCTATTTCCAACGCACATGTTGAATTTCACCATATTCGGTTGGGAAATAGACAATCCATCGCGTATGTCAAATTTCACTAAAATCCGTAAAAAAATAGATAAGTTCCATCCTAATTTGCGATACATATAATTTGCTAAAGGTTTAAGTTGAAATGTAAAAAGTTCAATTTGAAGTGTAAAATGATCAATTTTGTGTAAAAGGTTCGATTTAAAGTGTAAAATCTGCATTCACAGAGTGATGTGTGTTACAAAAGATATCGCTCCCTAATATATTTTCTTCATTCGCTCTGCAGTATAGATAGGGAGCGATAATTTTAACTTTTTCGCTTAGCCTTAGTTAACAATTAACGTTACGTTAATTATCATTTGTTACCGAATCCATATCATATAGCATTTCATTAATTTATATATCTTCCAGCTCTCCTAAACCTGTGCCATACTAATGGCGTGATATTATTTTAAAGCCTCCCATACTAATATGCTATTAAGATTTGTATACGACTTTAAATAAAAAAAAATGTATTACTCAGAAATAATACCTTTAATGGCGATTTTATTAAAGCAATTCACAAATAATGTATCGATCAACATATCATTTCACCACATCGTATCAACAACTGCGTTTTCTTCAGGAAAAAAGTTCACGTAGTTCACAAGTATTCGTGAGGTTACAGGATGCAAGTCAGTTAACGTCGTACATTTGTTCTGTTCCATGTAATAACGTGCAATATAAGTAATAATAATTCCCTGAGCGCATAGGTATAAATCGCGGAGGTTTGTGTGTCGTACATCTTTTTAATGCTAGTGCCAGTTGCAGGTTCGAAAAACAATTCAAATCCTAACAAAAATCATAAAATTAAAAATTAACTACAGAACTTTATGTTAAAATAACATTCGATGAAACCGGTGTTAAAATAAAAATTTGGTGAAACCGTCGGTGATGGACGGAGCATCATTGACGTCGGGATTGCCGAATGCAGTCTTCAGTATCCGCGGAGAACTCGTTCAACTTAGTTAATATATCAAGTTATTAATTGATTACTTCATGTCAGTACATTTTTTTTCCATTCTATAAATTTGGCCCTAAAACACGCTTGGTTTTCAAGGTCATTCTCGAAAATAGAGCTGATTTCAATCTCAGTTAAATATTTAAGATTACTCATATTGATGTTTCTATTAAAATTAATTTATTATTAAGTTTATACATATTGATTGATTGATTGAAGTGTTCGACAAAGCGTTAAGCAAGATCTCCCTGAGTTATTAATGGCCGGGCCTCACCGAACAAATTGACCTGGTTACAGACACACTATGGCCAATAGTTACCCTGTTACATACAACATAAAGAGGATTTGGATAGGTTTAGTTAGTAATGATAGAAATTGGCCCTGTTACAAACACCCAAGTATAACCAATAGTTAGTAACACAATAACAGCATAATTCTAATCTACTTTTATATTTTATTAAATTAAAATTATAACTGCAATCTGAAAATAACCTTTGTTAGTTTTCTGAGACATATTCCTGGGTCCTTCTGAGAACATAATCATCATTAATTTAAACTTGACTTAACGCTAATAAATATCATCGAGATCAGCTGTTTGTTCCCATGATTTCCTCTATACTGATCCCTGTCGTTACATATAACTACAATTTGGTTCAAATTATAATACGTCTAGTGTTTCAGCAAGATTTGCCATTACGCTACCAAACCAAAATTAAAAATTAAAATTATAAGGCGCGAAATACACCCTGTTACTAGATATAATACTAATAAATGAAATTAGTATCAACTACTTATTAAACGATTTCCGCCATACTGGTCACTATCGCAAATTAAAACTACAGTTTAGCTCAAAATTAATATTATGAATGAAGCATTTCCGCGAACCCGCCACTAAAATTATAGAAGTTTGATCTCTGAATATGGACGCGGTTCTGTAATGAGTTACAATTAATGTAACCAAAATTAAAATAAAGCCCACTAAATAGTTTTTGAAGTGAATTCCGAACTGAAGTTCCTGTAACTAAAGAGAACAAAAATCAAGACAACACAATTTCTAAAACTACAAGACAACATGCTTAAAGTTTCTAGAAATCTGCGTTGAGGTTCTCCGAATATTTCTGAAAATCAAGGTCAAATTAGTTAATTATCACTAAATACTGCTTTTGAAAATACTACATTAGCTAGTAAATTAGACAGCACAATTACTAGGCTACATAATTTTTAACTGCTTGTTGCCTTGGAGAGTTGATTCAGGCTATAATTTTATTTCTGAAATTAGGATTAAATTTAATACCTGTAAGAATCATTAATTCTGGAACTATCATAGATTCTGAAATAATTACATTATTTATCAGTACCCTTAAAATAAACCCCTTCAAATACTCTAAACACCTTTATTATTATTGATCTAAGCTTACTTAAAACTACATACGCATCAGTCCTAGGCCACCTAAATAATTTAATAAACAATTAGAAATATTCTATAGGTGACAACTCTAAAAATTTTAACAACTAATTAACTTATTCCCATTAGTACTATGTATATGACATAAAATTAGCACAACAAACCCATCAACCAATTAACTCTCTATTGGATGCACCCCGAAACTCCAAACCAGACTGAAATTCGATATTTAAAATTCTAAGGCCCTAATTTATAGTCGTCGCTATAACTATAACTACTGTTATAGTAACAGTTTTCGTATATTTATAAACCTAACTATAAGATTTATTTATAATGTAACAATGGTTATAGTGATCAAAATCCATCACTATAAACGTTGCTACAATATATCCAAGACAAGAAAGTAAATTCGAAATTCGTATCGAATTTTATACATGATTTCAAAATGATTTTCGAAAATCTTTGCTATAACAATAACAATAGTTACGACTATAAATTCGGGCCTAAATATCAATAATATTTTAAACCAAAATTCTAAAATCCTAATCTATAAAAATCTTCTAAAAGAACGCTGAAATTCTATAAAATTTTCATTTCTAAATCTATAATAATTAATAGCCAGATTCCAGAAAATACCTCTAAGATCAGAGTCAAAACAAAAAATCGCCTGTCAGTCTATTCTGCTTAATGTCCCACTGCACAAAAGTTCAAATTAAATTTTGGAAACAGCTTAAAGACGTCCTTACTAAACAACGTCCAAATCCTGAGTATAAATCAATAACTCTGTGGAATCGAACAAAAACAGGATATCTTATAATCTAATTAATTTTCCAAAATGTTCATTCCTTTCCGAACAATATGTCGAATGGCAAATCAGGCATTCCAGTATTCATTCAAATAGAGCCCACAGTTCGGATTGTTTTCCTGCTCTACTCAATACGGCCTATGCATAATTGACACTCAACTTCAATATACTTTAGTAATCAAAACAGCAATTGGCACAAAAACAAAATGCAATTCATGCTCATATAAAGCGAAAACAATGGTACTCTCCATTCATCCATTGGTACTAAAACTAAATAAAATAATAAAATTTCCAAACTACTCCTAGAACAATTTCAAACCAACAAAATCTGGTTTAAAACTACTCCAAACCAAACGAGGACACACGGCACCGTTGTCGCAAAAACCTCAAAATAACACTATAACAGATAATCCATGAGAATATCCGATTTCATAGTTTAACGGCTGAGTGGAAAAACGTTATTATGTATTCCAAAAATGTTTTTCAGAAATTAAAAAAAACGTGTTACTGACTCTTATCAATCTTAAAGAATTTATTTAGTCCTGATAATAACGAAAAAACAAAAAAAGCGACTCGCCGTGGAATTTACCACAATAAATAACCACCAAAACCAAAAACGTGCCAAAATCCACAGTTTTATCACACAGTAAAAAATTTCCATTGAATTTTACATTCTTTTGAGAGTGGGCAAGAATCCATCACTTTTCACGTAATTTTACAGAGTTATGTAAAGTTACATCCTTAGTGTAAAATTCAAATCTTGTGCCTGAATTTTTAATCCTCACTTTTACACATCTATTATGTAAATAATTACAGAACGACTTATGTAAAATTACATTCGAAACTTAATATTAAACAATTTGTGCGTATAATTAAATACTTTGGCCTTTAATTGTACACTATAAGTTATGCAATTTTTACGTGAACAACTATCAAATTTACTGAAATAATATGCACTTTTAAACTATGTATAGATGTAAAAACTAACACAATGAATGAGAATATTCAATGAAAAACAGAGCAATTTTTAATATTTTCAAAACCCCTTTAATTTACAAATAATTCATTTAAAATAATAATACATACATTTTTAATTTATATTCGTAATTCGTCTATATTTTTACAAAATATTTTTTTAATTAAAATGGCTAGAGTTCGTCTCTATAAAAGTACATATATACATATAATGATTTTTTATAAATATTGGTAAAAATAATTGAAACCCAATATCAATAAAATAACAATTAAAATAAACTAAAATATTTCATTATTCTAATATACAATTTTTTTTATAAGTTTATGTTAGGTACATATGTATGTTAAAATGCTGTTAATGTGTATATTACAGATTTAATGAAAGTACTGTAACCGACATTAATTGCAGCTTTAGTTAAGAATATGTTTGAGAAAATTCACAATTTTTGATTTGCTGTTCATCTTCCTCTTCTTTGATCTAGAAAAATTTATTGCAATATTAAGAAATGCCCGTTGAAGTGTCTCCAAAGTCTGTGATAATTCGACCGGATACTCGATGTTGAACACGAAATAACTCGCAATGATGGCATATACAGCACGATTAATAGAGCGGCAGTCGGTATTTATCATCTCCTTTTCAATATAAAAATAAAATGTATTTTCCAATTGTTCATCGTGAAAATCTGAGAATATAAAAACATAATCAGTTGCTGAAATATTTGGATCAATAAACGTTGTTATTACCTACGATACCGAACCATGGTGTGGACATTGGCGCTTCCATTTCATTTTGTGTAGTGCCGACCTATATGTATACATGTAGGAAGAAAATATAATATTAAAAACTTTAAATTTATGTAGATGTTTAAGAAACAACTTGAACTAAGAACTTACCGGGAATATCTTAAACATAAAATCTAAATTTTCGTTGAAATGTTTTGCTATGGTTTTCATAACTTTTAAATCTTCGTCTTCTTCAGCAGTGACTATCTCTTCAAATTTTTTTGATCGGCGCGCAAAATTCAATATTTTCGGTTTTAATTCCCCCCATTTATCAAAATACTGCGATGCTTTTAGTTCCATTAAATCAAGAAAATGTTTTTTCAAAAAATCGTCCTTAAGTAAATGAGGACATCCGATTAACTTCTGTCATGACTGGATTTGTAGATAGAAACTTTCTCTGCGCCGAAAATGTACTCCGAAATGTTGCCATTATTTCATCATTCATTTGTACGTAGTTAAATTGCTGTTTAAGCCAGAGGCGTTTCTCTTCACACTCTTCCTCTGAAAATTCGCCATTTTTTTTATTATCGTAGAAGTTTGGAATACCTTGAGATACTGTAAGTTTTCTTTTTGATTGCTGATAAGTACCGGTATTTAATATCCTATTTAAATAGTTGTTGTGGTTGACTAGTTTAGCAGCTAATGATACAGCTTCGGTGCAAATTAAATTACCCTCGCTATCTACCACACCTACACTTTTTGGAAATGCACCTAAAAGCTGAGATGCAATTTTTCTAAAAATTGGCTGTGGAATGTAGTTTGAAAGGCGGCGCATATCGCTGACAATACAGTGAACAAACTGAGACAAGAATCTTCCTAATGATTTCTCGCTGTTTATTATGTCTATGAGATCTTCGGGCATCTTATTTATAGGTACGACGTAATCAGCAAACAGCTTCTCTGCTTGCTTAATTCCTATAAAATCTGAATTTTCAGATCCTATGGAACATATACGGCCGCTCGAAAGCGAAATTGTAGAGGCCAATGACACATCCAAAGGCGAACATTGACCATCTGAAACATTGGTGGTTATAATTGTATCAGTCGAATCAATCCAACTGATGGTATTCGTGACTAGATCATTAGAAGGAGTAACTGGAAGTGAAATTTCTGGTATAATTGTGGTAGCAGATGTACCGGGTGCTGGAATCCAACATTGATTATCTTCCAGCAAGAGGAACGTAGTGTTATTGGCACAATAGTGTTCCAGTATGTCAGCGTCTTCAATTTCTGTGCCATCTGATTCCAGTACTATCTTTTTTCCACTAATACCGACTGCATTTGCTGTAATTATAATAAATGTATTTCATATTCAAAAATAAAACTTGTGAGCTTTAGTATAATTATACAAAAGTACTATTTTGAACTTATTTATTAAAATATCGAAACAATATATGTACTTATTATTCAGGTTTAATTTAGCATTACCTTTTTGGATAAGTTTAGACATATCTCCAAGAAAAATAAAACTTTTTTTTTGCCGGCGATTGGCGTCCCAAATTTTTGCTACAAAAGTTGACATTATCTGTAAATATAAGTATATAGTTATGCATTTACATAGATATAAATAAAAATTATCCTCACCAAAAATATGGGATTGCTGACTGTAATGTAGCTCGCATTGATTGTCCGACTTTGTGTAAAATAAAATTGAAAGGAGAGGCCAGATTGCAATGAGAAATTATAGTATCCGTTGTACTAACATCAGTTACTTCATAAAATCCTATTTTGTACATATACATCATAGTAAAACAATTTCCAAGAAATGCTATCTTAGAATAATTATCAGTAATTAAAATGTTCTTAATGGTTAAGCAGGTGAGAACCCCTTCCATATCATTGGAAACTGCTATAGATTGTCCAATAAAATATTTTGTATTTTTGTACGTTAAGATTTTTACATGAAACGTATAAATGTGAGGAATGGTTATTGCAAATTTTTGAAAGTTTATGGACATCAAATGTTTTATTTCTATTTCGTTTAAAAATCTTTTTTCAAAGAGAGTAGACTGAAAAGTTTGATGCCTTTCGGTTAAAGTTTTCGTTATGTTAATAAAATTTCTGGCCTTTAAAACTATTTGCTTAAAATATTGGTGTTTACTCTCAAATCGCATAGTTGAAAATTTAACTAAAGGCCCCCACAATGTCATTAGATTTGGATAGTGCTGCAAATAATGATGCTTTGGTCTTAATCTTATATGAGGGAGAAGCAAAACTCTGAGCTCAAGATATCTATCTATCAATCCAGTTAGGCAATATAATTGAGAATTGGTTACTGTATGTGATGAAACAATTTGAGTAACCTCTAAAAGTGATATAACCATTTCTAATACGTTATCGTCTAGGTTTTTAATTTTATCATGAAGTACTAAGGGTAACAGAACAGGGTAAGAAAGTAAAAATTTTGCATCGCATGTCCCGGAATTTTTTTACTGTTTCTATTTATTATTGGAAAACTAACATTATACTTGAGTAACTTTTGTACACGCCCAAGCATTAAATTTAAATAGTCATACGTGAACCAATTGTTACTGACAAAATAATGCAGTGCTAAACAAATGTCGTAAGGAATAATGCCTTCATATAAATCATGTGCAATACATGGCGGCAAACCGGGGTTACTTACGTGAAAATATTTTAATGCATTGAAACAAGAATTCCCCTTAATTCCTCTGCTAGAGACATTAAAATTTAAGTTATAAACGTCCGAGTTATATGATTCCTTTGATCTTGTTTCTTTTCTGGTTTTATAATTTTCCCGAAATTCAGATAAACTCAAATGACAATACCTACAAAAGTATTGGTTTGTACTGAAATTTTCCAGAAAACCACCTATTTGGTGTGCTCCTAAGTTATCCCCACAAATAGCTATGATGGATCCTTTATAACATTCATTATTTTCGTCAAGTTGAATACCATCTGTTTCCAAAAGTTTTAAATCGTAAATAAGTTTCTCGAAAATTTTATTTATTCCAAATAATTTAACATGGGATTCCGTGCAAATAAAGGCTAAATTGATGTTATTAGTTTTGGATCTATTGTAAACATTTAAATTCCCTAGCATAAAGTAAACTGCCAAAAGTTTATGCTTCGATTTAGCTGAACCCAAAGGATTACAAATTTCAAAAGCATCTAAATAAAATATAAGTTCAATCCTTTTTTGATTATAAAAAAAAATATTGTTGGTGTAGAGTAAACCATCCGTATAATCTCGTAATTTCAAATTCGATTTTTCATTGATTGAATGAAATTGAGATATAACTCCTGGATCCTGAAAGAGCGATTTTATAGTTTCTAATATGGGAACATAATAAAAAAAACATTTTTTATGATAATTATTTACTCCTAAGCTAATTTTAACTGGCTTCACGTACAAATTGGATGTTTGGTTTGTTAGCTTTTGATTGCGTTTGTAAGCTGACAATGAACTATTTTTGATCAAATTTATGTTGGGAATAATGGAAAGCAACATTTTGGTTTTCAAATTATTATGTTCCGTATTTTCAAAAATTGTTTCAATGGCGGTTTTTACTTGGGAAACAAGTATATCAGAACAGTGTGCAAGTTTTTCGGCGATTACACCTATTATATGTTCTGGCATATTAAATTCGCTTTTAAGCTGCACTAACAAGTTTTCTATTTCACAACTAATGTCAATAATTGAGTTTTTATTTTCATTTAAATCATCTATTGTAACTTCTTCAGATGAACGTGTACCCAAGAGTGACGGTATAGCCAATTGTACGGGTAAATTTACTCGTTTGTCTGTTTGATTTGTCTTCAATTCACGCTCGGTTGTACAATTTAAAAATTTGATTTTATGAGTAAAATTAATGTGGTTGCGAAAAGTTTTGGCATTTCTAAATTTTTTAAAACAACTATCAAGAGGGCACTTTAACTCGAAATTAATTCGACTTCGTAAATGTTGCAAAACGTGGCGAAACGTATTTTCTAATACAAGAGATTTAAACTGACAACCTTGTTTACTACAGATAAAAAACGTGTCAGTATTTGTTTGCAGTTTAGACTGATTTAGTTTTTTATGCTGTCTAAAATAATGAGATGCGTACGTATTGAATTTTGAAAAAACTTTATCACACTTATTGAAAAAACATTTAAAAACTGCATCGTTGTCTAATTTATGAAACCGTAAATGGGTATGATATTTATACTGAGACGCACATTTCTTTCCACAATTTTCGCAACTAATCATTATTATTCACAACCTGATGTTATTACAAAGGAAACTAAACAAAAATTTGGATAAGATGGATGAAAGGAAATGAATGGAAGCTTCACCACTGTACTAAAAAATTAAATATTGTATTTAATTTATTTAATTTAAATCAAATTATTACGAGTAGGTGTACTACTTCTACTTACCTAAAAATACAATGTTAATAACAAAATATTAATTCGAATTTTAAATTAATATTTAAATTTTTTTATTCACCGCTTCACTATTAAAATGTTATTTTTCAAATGACAACTTAATATTAAAAAAGTTCACAATTTTCTTTAAATGTTGGGTTACTTTGTTTGAATTTACATGACTATATGAGTAATAGTGACTTTTGTATGTAATATTAAATTATTAAAATTACAAAATTACATTCCAATTCATGCGATTTCAACGAATTATTGAAATTTGATGAACATTTACTGGAACTATTTGAAAACTGTTTTGTTTGTTTTATGGTACAGCCTTAGCCTTCTTTAAATTCACGAAAAAATTTAATTTTACAGTAGAAAGAGATTAATAGTAAAGTTGAGTAAGGTAATTTTACTTTAAAAATTGAAATATGATTGAAAACATATGTTATTTGTAATATATTTCCTGTTTTTTTCAATTTTTGTGTATTAATACCCAACATATTTAATTTTACTAGTAATTTCAAATTTTAAATGAAAAATTGAATTTTACAGTAAAATACTAGTAATAATTGCGTTGAAAATTCAACTTTTTTGAAACAGTGCATAACTCAAAATAAAGGACATAATTTTGTTCATGTGTCTTCTAACTACCGAATTTCCCGAGGTTGGTGTAGTTTTATTCGATTTCCTAGCTTTTTCAGGAGTTTCGGGAACATAATACACTGACATATTATGGTTGAATTTTGTGTTTGTGAGCAATGCACTAAATTGTGATGGTTTAGATTGGCGTTGCCCAGATTCTTCGTTAATCTCCGAGAACCCAATACTAAAGTATGTTGGTTTAGATTGGCGTTCCTCTGACCCTTCTTTGGTATCCGGCAACATCACGTTCACTTTGATTGCCACTTGAAATTCTCCCCCAAATACCCCCAGTTCCCCAATAAAACGCAGAACTTCTAGTTTTTATAGCTTTTTTAATTTTGATTTTTGGTTTTAATTATTTTTATGTTTTTTTTTATTCCTGGAACATATTTAGTTTAGAAGTACACAATTGGGTTTTTTCTTATTATATTGACATTCACAAATTTCAATGACCTACTAACTTATTTTTACCGTCCTTTTTGGCATTTAGAACACTTATTTCTGTTAGGTGGCTCCAACGAACGAGGTAAGCAATACACTAAAGACACAATGGTCGCACATACTGAGGTAAAGGTTCGAGATTCTTGGTTTCATAGGGAGCTACCCCTGAGCCCAACAAGTTTCTCTACTGGAACCGACATACCGTTACCACTAATTCGTGCAACCCTGTCACTCCACAAAGGTAACTCCCTATACAGAATTCGGCAAACACTCGCATTTTGTTAATTATGAATAATTGGGGTTTAGTCATTTGGACCACCTGTATATTTGTTTTGACTAACTTTTATTTTTATCATATACGATATTGGTAACGAACACACGAGTACCAAAAAAATAATTAACTTTCCTACTAGGAAAGTAAGAACCACTGATATTTTATCACTTAAAATGTATTTTTTTTTCGACCTACAACTATCGTAACGACCACTCGAGTACACTACTCAATACTTAACTTTGATAATCACTGCAGGCAGACACGCTATTGGTCTATATTTTCTCTAGTTTTAGAATTTTTTTATTTTTATTTTAGATAAAAGAGAGATACTCGATTTTGGCACCGAATAACCGAGTATAGTAAATGAAAGTGAATTGTGAACAACACGGAAGAATCGATGTTCGACCCGAACAACAGAGTACCGTAATAAAATTTGAAAACCTCTAGCACAAAGAGCCCCTATTTATTACAAAAGTTTGTTTCTAGAACAGTAATAACAGTTTTCACCACGTTATCCTAACTCTATCATGAATCGAAGTAGACGCTGACCTTTTCAACACACTTCCAAATGACTTGACTGTGTTATCTGGAAACCCATTTAACCCAGGAACGACCGAACTATTATCCTTTATATGATTGTATTATCCTGAGAAAGGAGTACTAACGGTCCGTGCTAGACTCTTCCTCATATTTGTCGGATTTAATTTAATGTTAAATTAAAGAAGCAACATTAACGAGCTTCTTGAGAAAACTTTTTAAATTCTGTATGGTTACAGGGAATACTAACGATTCGTGCAAGACCCTTCCTAACATTTGCCGGACATGAAATTAATTTGAAATTTAAATAAAGCATTGACGAGTTTTTTGAGAAAATTTTTGGTACGATTAAGTATTATATTTGGTTGTTTTTATTAAACGCTTATCTCCGTCAGACGGAGACCTTTATTAACGTCTTTATGAATCTAATATAAAATAAGGTTGGTGTTGGCCTACTTATATAATTCAATTTCACAACTAATTGGCCACCTATAGATCATGGTGATTTGATAATATTGTACATTTTTCTATAAGGTTTCTTGAAGAGTAAAATATAGGTAACGATCCTCAACCAATTCGGAAATTTAAAGACAACATAATACGAACATTCCACTGGAATTCACACTCCGGCCTCAACTATGTAAAAATGATATTGAACACTTTGGTAAAAGAACGTTGGCATGTAGAGCTAGCAGAACAGGTCACTTATCAGATATTGTTTTCAATTATTAATCGAAATATTTCTACTTTAACTTTCCATAAAGATATCGGAAGAATTCCACTAATTTATGTGTTTAATTAAACATTTAAAATGAAAACTTAAATTTGAACACCTTACTTGTAATCTTAACTTTTTGCTTTTCAATGCATTTTAAAAATAGTTTTTTTTTTTTTTTTTTAAAGAATAAATTGACTACAACAGGCCAATTTAATCGTATAAAGTTTCGCCTTCCTTATTTTTTTTATATATTTTAATCAAATTTTGGCTTTTTATATCTTGTACTCGTTTCTTGCTCAAATGATATGGTAACCCTAGCAATACCAGAATTTAGAAAGCATGTTTTTTTTTGTGGAAAGACCTTACTATTAACCTTATTCATAAACTTAACAATGTTAAAGTGACAATTTACGCAATAAATAACATCATTGTAGGCTCAATCACACAACTTACGTTTATTCACTTTCGGAAAAATATTAATTGTAGATATTCAGATATTTAAATTTCTTTTTAATAATTTCTTTTTATTTGTGAACTGTAGATATATGATTTGGATATAATTGGATTTCATTTTTTGCAAGATACAAAAATAATTTCAATCAAGTTGCTTTGTAATTCATTTCATATTAAATCCAAATCCGATTGAATCGCGCAAAATCATAATACCTTATGTTTATTATAAATAATTTTTTTTTTACCAGAAAGTTCACTTTGGCCACATTGTATAGACAATTCCACTTGGCCCACATTACATAGGTTTCATGTTTTTCGCTCATTTGATTCATATTGTAGGAACACAATTAAGCAACATCATATTAAACAAGCAATTTCAAGCATTTCTATAAATTTATAGATGCTCCGAGAAATGAACCCTGTTTGTGATAGTCAGAATAATGCTTCAATATTTTTCTATCCGACTATTTAAACTTTTATTTCTTCTCTAATTTTTAACTTATTTTTTGTAATCATAAGTTACTAGTATTTTTAAGTTTAGAATCTTAAAATCCGTTATTTTTTTCATAATGAAATAAGTGCCTGAACTTTATTTTGTTTTTAGTGAATTAAAAATTAAAATCGAAGAAAACAAGAAAGATAATTAAAAGATATGATTATTTAAGATTTACTATGCTTATACTTCTAAACCTCAATATTACAGTTCTTAAGGTAAAAAGTCTACCAGTTTCGAATTTTATTAAAAATATTTGACTGCCAACTTTTCTTTCCTTTCGTAAAGCTCAAAATATTTTCAAAGAGAATGTTGTAAATGTTGTGGAGACACTAAAACGAATATTTAATTTTTATGACTTACGAGTAGGTACTAATTAAGAAATTCATTCGAAATATTCTTTCTCATAGTTTTGCGCTGATTAATTTAAATTTTAGTTGCATTCACACTAGTTTGTTTTAAAAACGTATAAAAAAACAGCAATAATACTATTATAATACAATAAATCCGCAATCATCTTGCGAAATCTGTATATAACTTTATATAATTAAGAAGGAAAAACTATATTACTAAGATAAAATCAAATGCCCCTGCAAATTAAATTATTTAAACATTTCTAAATATTTTAAAATTAAAGAATTTCACAAATTAACGAAACGTGTAAATAAATCAAATTTGGAGGTCAAAATGAAACCAGCAATTTCAAAATCTTTGTTTATGACTAAAAAGAAGATGTTAAACCAATTTGATACCATTGTAAAGGTTGCTTGTTAATTTTAAACAACAAGACATCAAATTTTAAGAACAAGTAAAATAAGAAATTCAAAATTTGTCTAATTTTTAACGCATTGCGAAATAACCGCACGTTTAACCGATTATGTTTATTTACTAAAGTTTCGATTTTTTTTTTCCTTTTTAAACCCAAAATCTCGCTGGAATTTTCAAATCCATTTCATACTCGAGTTCAAAGAACCATGACCAAAAAATTATCGTAAATCTTAATTTATTCTGCAAACAAAGCCACGAATGAAAAAAAAAAATTATAAAGTCTCATCTGTTATAAAATCTCTAACATATTGAAATAAACGCGGTAAAAGACATAAAACTAAATAAATCACGATTTATGTACGTTAAAAAAAATGTTCATCTAGGTAAATTCTAAATTAAATAATAAATACAGTTACAAAAAGTAAAATCCATACTCTTAAATAATTCTAAATACAATGTGGGATTTGCATAAACACAATGCTTAAATGCTCTCTAATCGCGTATGGTACTCAAAGCAAATTTTTAAACATACTTTATTTCCAACAAACACACACACACACACATATATACAAAATTAGCAACACAATACCAAGATGACGATGATCATTTGTGTATTGGCAATGGATGGAGTCACCCTCGAGGGGGGAAATATTTTATACCGCGTGACTCCTTTCACAACAAAAAAAAAACTTTCTCTTGAAACTATACACAAAACAAAGCTAAAATAACAAACAAAACAAACTTAAGTATACGTTACTATATTTATGCTTAAAGTAGTCAGTATAAAATTTGAAATCCAACGAGATAGACGAACTAAGTTTTTTCTAAAAAAAAATTTTTTTTTTTTTTTGAAAATTCAGAGAAGATACTTTAAGTTCTGTCTCAGTTGCGAAAAAATAAAATATTTTAACCAAAGTGAATCTTTAGAAAATATTTGCCACTTAGTCTGCAAACGTACAAAAGTGAGTTGTGTATTTTGAAAAAAAAAAAAAAAAAAAATACGATTTTGTGATAATTTTTGTTTTTTTTTTTAATTCAATGTGAAAAGTGAAATGAAATGAAAATTTATTAAATATATTTATTAAATTGTGAATTTTATTTTAGTGCAGTGCAACAAATTAAATCAAAATAAATTCCAACTCACGAAATCAATTAATTAAATTAATTTCGATATTGGTGGATTGCCTAACAATTTTATATTCCTTCAAAATTACACTATGCAATTTTATTTATTACACAATTTAATCGTTATGTACATACACACGTATATACATTTTATAAGTACATTACAAAGCTTTACGGAAAAAATAAAATATTCGTGTTAACGATCGAAATTTAAAAATGGATAATTTATTGATATCCCAATTTATTTAATATATAGATTTTGTGATAAGGAATAATATTTTGATTTTAAATTTTAAAGAAAATTAATTTTCTTTTTTTTTTATTTTCGTTATAGAAAAGTGCAAAAAATAAATTTTTAACTGGAGTTTTAAAAAATTTTATGTGCGCTAACACTATGACTCTGTACAATTGAAAGTTGGATTTAAAAACTATATTGAAACGATATTAAAAAAAAAAATCGCATACAGACTAAAGAAAAATACAACAAATTTTTCCAAAATGATACACAAAAGTATTTTATTTTACTTAAGGTAAGAGAAATAAATTCTATTTACTAAATAATTATTTTAAATATAAATGAGAGTGGCATGGGTCACGTCTCAAAAACTCAAAAAAGTGGCATTCGCATTATTAAGTCACGTCTCACTAGAATATTAATATATAACCAGCCATGACATCATCTCATTCTCAATAGACAGCACAATATTGGATTTCATCCAGTAATTTCACTTTCATATACATAATATATAAATAAAAAAATTGAAAAAAAAAAAGATTAATTTTAGCACGCTTCGCGTTCAAAGATAGGTGTGACCAACAGTTTCAAATGCGGCGCGAATTAAAAATTAAATTATTATAAATATTAGATTGTTACTGCTGTTAAAGTATGTAAATATCCTTAACCGTAACATTACAACCAAGATGGAAAAATTAATTAAAATGTATTAGCGTTTTTTTAGGGTTAAATAGGTAATAAATTTTCAAAATTCAGCTAGCTTCATAAAGTTTCCCAAATTTGACACCAAAACCAGTAGGAACCCCACTTTCTATGTTATATTGATTTTTATGTTAAGAAGAACCGTTGAATAGTTTTCACCATCGTACTTTATAATTGCTCTGGCACGTAGCTGAAATGTTGCGTACATACCATTAAAGCTAGTATTGTGTATCCAAATAATGGAAGTAAAGGTCAAGAGCTCTATTAAATTACAATTTATTTTAAATAACTTTAGTACTTTTAACAAATTATGTAAAATTAAATGATTCTAATTCTAAAATATAATTTTGCCAACACTTGCATCATGTTCAGAGAGGATAATTACTCAATGAAATCTGAGCCCAGCCTTAATAGTTTACTAAAACTTTTAAACTTAACTTAAATTGTTAAAAGTTGGAAAAACATTCGATCGTTTCCCACAATTAAACAAAAAATGCGAAGTTTTAATTGTACCTTTCCAAGAACAACTTACTTATATACAGAATAACGATCACATGATTTCAAAAATTGATAAAAGGTATATTTACTGGAAATATATAAAAAAATGTATTAATAATTAATAACCTCAAGATCATTGAACTATTTTACGATCATGTGCTAAATCCAAAACTGGTTAAAGCAGCAAGACTGTGGACGCGAAAGGTAGATTTGCAGGTCAATATCAAGATAAAGTTTCTTTGCATAAATATTCACCAAACGATTGATTCGACTCTCCTTCAACTCTAAAAATATAAAGTGAAAACTTAATATGATCATCGCCATCATCTGTTACTTTCACTCGTGTGAATATATCACATCGTTCACAAACCAGTATATATATATATACATATATTGTAAATCATGAATAATTTTTCGATAATCGAGATCATTCAATTTTTTTAAATATTTATTGAATTTACATACATATGTATATACATAAGTGACCGTGACCTTAAGTGTGAGCTGTGGAATTTTCGCGAATTCTTCGCAAAAAATTAGCCAACCATTTTTTTTTTTTTTTTAATAAAATACCCAGGTGTCGCCACTTTTTTATATCCATATATAACATGTACATAAATTATAAATAATGTCTCATCGTATATGTGTAAATATATGCATTTTCTTAATAAATTAAATAAAGAAATAATTTATAGCAAAAACAAATTGAGGTCATTGTTGAATTGAATAAAATACAGAAAAAAAAAATCGACAACTTCGAAGTTGGAATAATGCATTTTTTTAATAAATTAACCGTTGTTAAATACATAAATACATTATGGTTTAGTTTATCTCGTTAAATAAAAATTTGGCCCCTGTTCGAGTGCAGAATTCATGACTATGCCTCGTGCCTGAAAAACAGACAGCAAAAAATACACGATAAAATAATAATAAATTGGTCCGGAATTGAACAGCGGAAATAAAATTTAATAGGTATATGTTAATTTGGATGTATACTTAAGAAAATTTTAAATTCAATATATATATACGTACATATTTAAAACCT
The DNA here is from genome assembly GCA_963556165.1 of Tipula helvola. Lineage (NCBI taxonomy): Eukaryota > Metazoa > Arthropoda > Insecta > Diptera > Tipulidae > Tipula > Tipula helvola. The sequence continues at coordinate 169,945,985 of OY744482.1, read as the reverse complement.
TCACGTAGACAACATTTCCAAATAATTGTAATTAAACAGTTGAAGGCTGCAGCGGCCAATTAAATTTGTAAATAAATTTTAAGGTGAGAAAATTCTAAATCACTTAATAATGCGGCGACGCAACTATTAAAATCGCGGGAAAATATTTAAAATTTAATTTTAATTAAAATTTCGTGTCACGAAATTCAAATTATTTTTTATTTTTTTTTTTATTTTTTGCTTTTGTATTCTCTTTGGGCTCTTGAAAATAGAATCCTATGAAATAACTTGATTTTATGAAGAGGTTGTATTGTTCTTTATAATTTTATACGTTTGTAAGTGGTGAAACCAATATTTGCTTATAACTTATATAATGACTCGAAAATAATAATAATGTGTTGTTGTTAGTGAAATTAGTTGAGAAGGAGCATCGTTATTTTGTAAATTTTTTTGCAATCAAAATATTCTGGATTTAAAGGCAAACGAACCGGACACAATTTACATATATACAGATATAGATACACCAAAAACAGCGAGATTGTATTTCATTCGTTATTTATGTCTGAAAACTTATAAACAAGATAAATATATAGCACCTACGTATTCTGTGGGGTCATAAACAAATTGTAGGTGGATTATAATGAACCGCATATGCTTATTAATTAAAGAATGACTAAATCGGTTAGGAATATACACGTAGCAAAACCAAACAAAATATATGTTCGCGTTTTACTTTCCATTTTGATTGTCGCCGATTTTTTTTTTCCTCTTTATTGCTATATACATACATACATAAATATCCCAACCGCACACACTACATACCGCGAAATTGAATATGACGTGTTGAGGTCGAATTGTTACATTTTTTTGTTATATTAATATTATGCATATAATGCTGGTATTTCTTGTTAAACACCTTAATTAGAAAAAATAATTTTGTATATGTGCAGTAGTAATACACGAATTCGACTGAAAAATATCATAAAAGTTCGTACTGTGTGCATCATTGATCGCCGTGCGCACCAAATCAAGTTAAGTCAGATAATAAATTAATTAATTCATTAAATTATATACAAATGAACTCTGCGCGCGCTGTATAAATATCGGGGTCTGTTAAGAAAACAAATTTTATTTCTTTTTAAATATCACAAAAAACTTGTTTTAGTCTTTGTAAAACAAAAAAAAAATCATGCGCGTGATTTAATTTGAGACTCGCGCATATACAAATATGTTACGTACTTGAAGATGGGCAAAGTTGTTTTTTTTTTTTGCTTTTTTACTATTTACAACTATTATTTGTAATGATGATGGAATTTGTTGTTAAATTTAAATACGGAATTATGTTTAATATAAATTTGATGATCATTAATTATAAAACATTATACAAATATGTTTCATTAAATCACGACGCGCGCTCATCTTAATGTTGAATAAAATAACAAAAGATTTTTTTTTTCTTACCTTTATTAATAATAATAAAAAATATCTAGGTTACTAGGTAGAGTGGAGATATATACAATAAAAAACGTACATAAATAAAAAATATATAAGCAAGTACGATTTTGAGAGGAGGATCAATAAAATATCTTGTTGCATCGTCACCTTATCGTATTTGCTGTGGTACAAGAATATTATGTACAATTAAAAGTAAGATTTATATTTTCAGCAGAATCATATTTTACTTGGTTTTCGTGCAATATTGTTGAACATTTTACAAAATTCCTAATTTTAGAAATATACAACAATGCCACAATTAATGTTAAGAAATTCCTATCTCTTTACATTTTGTATTATGCCAAACTTTGTAATCAAATTAAGTTTTGTAAAAAAAAAAAAATATCAATGAAAAAATACGTGCGGATCAGGGAAGTAAATCATAAAATTGCTTATTCACACACAACACATATGTACATATTAGGATAGAGTTTACCAATTTCATAATAGAAAAATATACATAATATACAATCACGACCGAGCCTCATTAGCAAATTTTAAACAAAATGATTAATTACCAAATACTTTTGCTTCCAATTTGCCTATTAGGTATTTTTCGAATATGCCTACAACATAAACAAAATACCCCCCAAAAAGTGATTGTTTTACATAATAATTCGCGACCACAAAACTTTACGCTTTGAAGGTTCTTTTCGCAACTGCTTTACCGTAAAAAAAAAAGAAAAACTTGCAAAAATTACAAATACTATTTATTTAAATGATTTCTTAATTAATATTTCCGGTGTCTTGTGCAAAAAAAAATGATAAATGAGATGAGATAGATAAGTACTAGTTTAGTTTAAAATAATACAGTATTTAATCATAAATTAATTTAAAAAAATATGTAATATACTGGTTATTGTCTCTGTACAAATCGAGTTGTTGATATTGAAATTATATAAAAATTGATTTATATTGAAACAACTTTCTATCACTCGATTTAAAAATACCTAACTGAGCTATTATAGTTTATAACTATACGCATATATTTAAATGAAACAAGAATATTCTGCTTTTTCGTAGAGGCGCCTTCATATATGTAGATGCGAACGTTAAATCCGTCAGGGTTATACTACTTTATACACATATTTTGAATATTAAATGAGGAAATATAATTCTTTGCGCGAGGTTTATATTTTATGTACGTTTATTACATAAGCGAGATATATCAATTTCATGATCAAGGTGTTGTTTGTTTTATTTATTTATTGATTTATTTTTAAGCTTTCTCTCAAAAAAGCACAACTTTATAAACAACCCCAAGACTTTATTACATTTATTGATTTCTTATCCTAAATTTTTATTGTTTTTTTTTTTTTTTTTTGAAAATGTACTTCTCGTAAAAGTGAAAGGTCAGTTATATTAAAAATTTAGTATTACGGTGATATATAGAGAAGAAACAAAGCAAAAGGCTAGCCACAACCTTCACTTTAAATTACAAAAAAAAAAAAATTTTTTAAATACCAAAAGGAACTTTTCTTAACTTATTGTAGAAGTACAGTAGGTTTGCTGATTTTATTTATTTATTTTTACATAAACTTATTTAAAATGATGTCGGACTATCCAAAAAAGCAACAATGATATTATAAAAATAAACCAACCACTTTCATTATTAATAACTTAAATATAAAATAAAAATAAATATTAAGAAATTTTTGAGGAGTGAAAGAAATAAAAAAAATAAAAAAAAAATCACTTTCACTTAACAAAAAATTTATTTCTTAATCTGTTTCGTATTTTTTTTTTTTTTTTTTTGGTTTTTTGTTTAGAAAATGTATATGTGTATACGACGACACGATAAGATGATGATGACTTTTATTCGAAAGATGAAAGTTTTTTTTTTTTTTGTCTTTATGGATTGTATCATCGAGCGAGCGCGCGGATACATCAAGTGACTGGACTATTGCATGTTATCAATTCAAAATTGACTTAATCAATATCTTATTTGAATATGATATAAGATTTTATTTAAATTCAAATTGTTACAATGGATAGTGTGATTTATTTGTTTTGTTTTTTTTATGAAACAAGCCGTACATCAACCGTGATGTTGAATCTCACCAAATTTCGAATAAAACAATTTACATAATAATTTTTAATTGTGCGTAGACTGGAATTTTAGCAAACAACTAAATGAAAGTATTTCTGAACATCTATACGTAGGTTCACAAATTAATTTATGGGTACTTTGACATTATAAAAATAAGTGTAGGTTCTAACAAGAAAATCCATTTTTCATAAAAAAAATACAGACCATATCATGTAATACGGTTAAATAATGGTCTGACTGTTGTCGTTTGTCGCTAATAAATAATCCGACCGGTAGAGAAACGGTATCCACGAACTCCGTGCGAAAATTTGATTAAGGGGATTGTAGGAAATTGGTTGTTCTAATACCATTTATGCCGAAAAATATAAGATCTTGATGGAAGCATGGATCTTAACACTAATTTTCTGAACAATCATTTTTGCCCTAGCAACGATATTAATTCGAAATCCCGTTTAAATTCGTGTCAATTTATAGAAGTATAGTATAGAATTTTAATTTTTATCAGGCCCATACGACAAACGAAGTACATATATACGAAATAAAATTAATCTAATCAAATAGTGTCGTAATATAGTTTAACAAAAATTTGGAAACTTTTTGAAATTGACTTCATTTTCAATTTTGAAAGTAAATATTCGCGGAATAGGTATAGCCTGTATTCCATGAGAAAAATTGACTGACAGTCAAAAAAATCGAAAAGCGAAAAATAATCTGATACACCATATAAGAGACAAAGACAACGCTATTTTATTTGTTATTTTATAGCAAAACAATTTTGCTATAAAATAAAAAAAACACGTTGGCTTTGTCTCTTATATAGGGCATCAAATTATTTTTCTATTTTCATTTTTTTGACTGTCAGTCAATTTTTCTCATGGAATACTGGTTCACGCTTATAGCCTGTATGGGAGAAATTGACTGACAGCGAAATAAGAGACAAAGCCAACTAAGATAAGAGACAAAGCCAACGTGTTTTTTATTTATAGCATAATTGTTTCGCTATAAAATAAAAAATAAGAAGAAGCGTTGCCTTTGTCTCATAAATGGTGTATCAGATTATTTTTCTCTTTTCGATGTTTTTGACTGTCAGTCAATTTTTCTCATGGAATACAGGCATTAAGCATGAACCAGTATTCCATGAGAAAAATTGACTGACAGTCAAAAAAATCGATAAAATAAAAATAATCTGATGTCCCATATAAGAGGCAAAGCCAACGGTTTTTTTTAATTTTTTATTTTATAACAAAGCAATGTTGCTAATTAAAAATCACGTTGGCTTTGTCTCTTATATGGGGCATCGGATAATTTTTCTCCTTTCGTATTTTTTTCACTGTCAGTCAATTTTTCTCATGGAATACCGGCTTTACAAAAAAACAACGAGCGAGTTTACCCTCAACTCGCAAAATATTTAATTTCAAGCCATTTCGATAAGGGTCAGAAACCCTTTCATAAAGGCGGGTGTGTTCGCTCCGTATTTAAACTAAGTTACATTTTTGGTTGAAAAAGTCAAGTTATTCTACTGTTTTGAATTTGGAGGACGAACCTTACTAACATTAATTGCATTAATTGAGCTTGAGCAAAGTACAGTTCTGTTAAGTTAATCACTTAAACCTGCCATGTACGCTTTAAAATATACCATTACTCATACACAGCAATCTTTTTCAATATTCCATAGTAATAAATGGTCACGGCAAACTCGCTGAATAATGAAAAATCGCATCGCTTTATTACTGATCAGTTTAAAATAAATTAAATAGAGCGGTTCTATTTGAGCGCACTGTTTGTCGTAAAACCATTGCAATTGGAAAGAGTAGCGCGAAACACCCCATAACCAAACTCGCCAACAGCATGAGCAATACTAATAAGAAACCATACCGAACCGATTAAACAATTTTAAAATTATTATTTTATTATGTATCAATGTACATACATATATGTACAATTTTCACAGCTAGCTATTTCCATTAAATTTTTTTACACTACACTAGCATAATTTGTGGCCCTTTTGCTCGTATGTAATTTTCATTTTCAAAAACACTTAGGCCCGATTGTATGAACACGGATAGATTAAAAAAAATCCGGCGATACAGATTAATCTTCAACCGACGATTTTTTTTTTCGTCGATTGTATAAACACGGATAAAAAAAATTCTATCCTCTGTTTATTGCAGTTTTTATTGCAGTTTATTTTGGAGTGTCAACACTTTTTTGACGTTTCAAATTTAATTTATTGTTTATTTACATTCTCATGTGTGTACTTATTGTACACGAAAGTATTTTTTTATGTTTTTCTACAATAGAAAAAAAAATTCGAGTTGGGCATTTGAAATTTTACGTTTTTTCGATTCCATTCCGATTTTTTTCCAATAAACGCAACTACAATCAAAATGTTTCGCCGAACCAAACAAATAAAATTAAAATTATGTCAAAAAAATAAACAACATCTATCCACTGTTTTAGACAACAAAAAGAGAAGATAAAAACAGTGGATAGAAAAGAATCCTTGGATTAATTTTCGTATTTATCGTCGTTCATACAATCCAAGCGACGATTAATCCGCCGATTAATCTTCTATCCGCGTTCATACAATCGGGCCTTACTGCTGCGGTCGTATAGATATAATAGAGGTATATATTTTCACAACAAAATAAATTAAAGTAGGCGATTTTTTTTGTATTCGGCTCATGATGTTTTTGAAATGCCGGATGATGTTGTATATTGCATGTGTATGCGTATATTTTGCATTGATTTTACGTTTTATTTATTTTTTGTTCTTGTCGATATTCACACATACCTGCAATATTTTTTGTTCGGCACTTTTATTTCCGTAACCCGAGTTCTATACAATTTTTTACTTACTCCTGCCGCTAAAGATGTTTTCACATCAAAAATATGAACATCCGAATTTGGTATCTTTAATAATAGAATAAGATTGTAAAAAATGTCGAAATTGACAATTATTGGGTCGCTTACAAAATATTGGTGAACGTTCTAAGGGATCAACCCACCATTTCAATGCAATCCATCAGTAAATTATTTTATTTATTTATTTTTATTTATTTACATAAAATTTGGGACACCCCGTTTTGAGCAAGAGCTCATTTGTAACAGGGTATCTGTAAATAAAAGGGATCAACGACGTAATAATAATTTTTTGTTTCTAACCGCAATTTTTGAAGATCCATTCGATCTAACCAGGATGTTTAACAAACTTTCCAATATGTGCTTTTAAATTCGGTCATTTTACATCATCTTTGAAAAGCGCTCAAAGGCTCCGGGTTGTTGAGGAATTTTAGCATAAAATACATTTCGTATACGAATATATATTTTAAATTAGTCAATATAAAATACAAAATTATTTTTGAAGAAAAATAATAAAAAACAAGACTGCCTGACAGGAGAGTCAAAGCAAACAAAGCCTTTTGTTAGGTGGCAAACACTTGTTGTGAACATTTGATGCATGGTGGATGCACTTGTTGTGAACATTTTCTGCTAAAGCTAACTTCAGGCCCAACGCATTCATAAATAATTCAATCACGTTCATCGATAATCGATAGTAATATAAAATTTGGAAATCGAATAACATTTTTTATTTTATTTCTGCCTACTCGTGGTTTTATATTCAAAATATTTTCTGCCGCAAAACAATTTACATTATTGATCAAAAATGTAGAAAAATTGTATTTTGATTAACCTTAATAACAGTGAGTCTCATTGGATAATTTTCGCACAAGACGTACATACATTTTTTATTATAAATAACATTCACATCTGGATTTTCAGTTTTTCAGCTTGACCTTCTCGAACTTTCGGCAATGCCTCCATTTCCAAACAACAAATTCCTCAAATTATTGTTTCATTTGTTAAAATATTTACCAATCTATTTCTAATATTATTATGGGTTACCTCATCTAAGTTTGAAGTGGTAATTTTCTTTAGCTTCTATAATTTTAGGATAAGTGAGTTTTTTTTTCAGACGTTCAGGATATATCAAAGGATATATTTTTCATCATCCAATTCTCTACTCATTAGTTCACCTGACACCCAAGTATATTTCTGCACTAGAAACCGATTGCGATGTTGGTCCCAAAATAACTGGTGTAACTTAGCACACATTTGTGATATTTATTTGAAAAATTGCACAAACCCAAATGTTCATAGTCACTTTTTAAGATAGTTTGTGGCAGCTGCAAAATAAATTCAATGTGGCTTTGACTTACTGTGCCGATTTTACTTAAGTGAATTTGCTAAACAACTTAAAAAGAAGTAACAAATATGTAAGGCGGGGGAAACATATCAAAAAATGAATGCACTATTCGGACAGCATAATAGGAAATTGTTAATGTAGGGGAATATTTTTGAAATAAATGTCAAAAATGTGTACTAAAAAATATTTATCATAGATTTCGGACATAGTCTAAATATATAACTAAATAGCCTCGTCTTGGCGGTAAAAGCAAACTACTAAACTTCCTCCTTTCGTCAAATGTGCGAACTAATTAGTTTTTTATTGTTGTTAGATGTCAAATTTTGAATTAGGCGTCATTGAATGTTACAAATTACAATATTTACTTTTAGCGCTCAAGCGAAATTGTAAAGCTTTTTAATTTTTATTTGAAAAGGATTAACAAATCAAAAAATCAAGAAAAGATAAAACCAAAGAGTTTTATTTATTTCTAATCAGTATGTCTGGGCCTGCAAAATAGAATAAACACGCACATACATACACAATAGAAAACAGAAAACATTAATTTTTTATAATATTTTGACAAACTGATCAAAGCGATCCACCCATATTTTGTGAGAAGTAGAAGTATATTCCAATGGGGCATGCTTTTAGTAAAAATATCTGCCGCTATGTTTATGGCAGCACGTTCGTTTCCAGGATAGAATCAAATTGTCATTTGTGTTTTCTATCGAAATCTATAGTAAAAATAAATAACATCATGAAACAATTTTTGCATTTTAAAATATTTCTAAGTAGTGTCAATAAAAAGGATAGTTTTAAATAAGTGAAATGTGATATGGTTAACTATTTTAACCTCAAAAAGTTTTGTTTACTCCGTTTCTATCGCACAACTTATAAATATTTAAAAATTATTTCATGTTGGGTTTTTGGTTACGTACATATTAGTTGCTTGCTTAGTATTAAGTTTCTTTATACATGTAGTTTAGTGTTGTTCATCATTTAAAATAGATTCAGAATATTTGAGTACATCTAGCAGTGAAAAAAAAAAAATGTTATTGAATTAAATAAAAAAATCTCTTAGGAGGAGCGAAAATTACTAGAAATAAAAAAGGGACTGGGAACCTAAGTAGGAGTCTGTCAGCAGCCATTCCCAGTTGATAAGGAGCCGTATCAAGACCTCTCACTGTTAACAACAAAGAAGTGGAAAGGTTGACTCCGACAGTTATTCAATTAAATTTTAAGTAACGGGGGGATGATCCATATTTTTTTAAATGCGTTGGTTCGGAAAGCGATGAAATTGTATTCCCGAATTTTTTAAAAACTTGTTGTTGGATTTCGGCACACAACAAGTTGTAACCATTTTTCAAGACTTCTTTTCAACTCAAATTAAAGTAAAAAACCATTTTTTTTATTAAATATGAGATTAACTTTAATGTTTTATATTTTTCTCTTGTACTATTATTAAATTAATTTTTAAATGCAATGAAAATGAACAAACGAATGAAAGTCACCATACTTTTGAGTATAAAATACAAATATCAAATTTAAAGCTATCCTTTAAACAGACATGCTGCCATCTGATGACTGGTAAAAGTATGATACTATATCCGTTTTGCCCGCCCCATTAAAAATGAGTATGTAGGATAATTAATTATAGTACTAAACTGTACTAAAAATGGTTAAATTATGTTCGTATTTTTCATTTGCTGTGTAATATTACACTGGTATATCAAATTATGTTTCAATTAATTATACCGTCAAGACAAGGCAAATATATAAACTGAAATTTGGAAAGAATAATAATGAAGTAAATAATCGAGTACATCTTAACAAAACGTCGTAAAGTACGTGAAGACAAAATCAAAAGTCTTCAACTGAATAAGAAATCATATCCCCGTCTGATCTTATTAGTATTTCGGTATTTTCTCATAACTTAGCGTATTATTTGGAACTTACGATAAATGGCGTTTATTAAATAACAATATTTGAAAAACACACTTGGTATGTAACAATTTGTTGTAGTATTATCTATAATAGGGTGGCCCTTATTTTGGGAAATATTTTTAAAACTTAGCAGCACCCCCTAGAAATTTAATAATGGACCAAAAAATAAGATCACCAAAATTTGAAGTGTCTAGCTTGATGGGAACACGTGCCACCAAGCGATTAAAAAATGAAAAAAACGTTTTTTCTTATTTAATCATTTTACACATTTCGGAAAATATTTTTAAATGCTCTATGATCCAATCATATTCTTGGCCTATTACGCAACACAATTTTCTTTAAAACAAGGCAATAATTATGAAAATAGGCCGAACAATTAAGTTTTAATTAACAAACAAACAGCAGAACATTTTTTCACCTCTAGCTTCGGTACATGTGTACAGCCCATTTCGCCGTTATTGCTCGAAAATGTTAAATTTCTTCGACTCTTCTATTACTTTATAGAACTTTGAATTTTTGAAAAAACCTATTTAATTCCATATTTATGTAAATAAAAGCAGCAAACTCATAAAATAACCTTATGTATATCTATCTTGTTCCCTTCTAAACGGTTTTTTGATGATAACACCTTTTGTTGGCCAATTTTCATAATTATTGCCTTGTTTTAAAGAAAATTGTGTTGCGTATTAGGCAAAGAATATGATTGGATCACTGGGATTTTAAAAATATTTTCCGAAGCTGTGTAAAATGATTAAATAAGAAAAAACGTTTTTTTTCGTTTTTTAATCGCTTGGTGGCACGTGTACCATCAAGCTAGACACTTCAAATTTCGGTGATCTTATTTTTTGTCCATCATTAAATTTCTAGGGGGCGCTGCTAAGTTTCAAAAATATTGCCCAAAATAAGGGCCACCCTAATCTATATATACACATGATATCGTTATCTATATCTCTCCTATCAACCAGGGCGTCGAGAATGGGTTTCATGTTACGGAATGAGTTAATTCTCAGGTCTGCCCTATACCTAATGCCAAACGGAATACCATAGTAACATGCAAAATTTATTGTTCGGTACTGAAGTCTGAAGCAACAACAAAGAACAAAACGCTTAGGCTGGTATTAAGAGAACATCAGAATCTTTTACATTAGTTCACATCACAATCTCGCCTAATGTATTTTAAAATGTCCCGACTAGTTATTTATCTAATAAATGCCTTAGAATTATGGGTCCACAGTAATAAATCCTAATTTCAATATTTGTAACTTAATATTTGTTGACAAAGGCCTATGGTAGGAGAAACACAATCGTTAGGCATAATATTCTTTACTCGAAAAGTATATATGAAACAGCTCTACTCGCGATGGATGCCTTAATCCCTTGAGCTATGATTAACAAAAAATAGAACATACAACTTAAAAAAATATGCTCAATATGTAATATAGGTTGGACCATCGTATTTCTTGACATTTCTCAGAACGGTTTAAATTTTTGTGAAGTGCAAAGGCATACAATTTGCTATGAAGTTTGTTATGAAAATAGACCATCGCTTGTTTGCTTTAAAACGGCATTTAAACAACACAACACAAGAAGTGGATAATGTTGGTAAGGAAGGCTTTTACCTTCAAAAGTATGGCGTTGCCTGCCACACAGCTTGTCAAACAATGACTACTTTGTACTTGTATAGTATTTTGTGAATGTGCATTATCGAAATTTGTCAGTTCGCCCGACTTGACACCACAATCCTGTACATCCGGATGTGGTACAGTATCTGAAAAGCAAAGTGTGCATCAATCGCCCACTGAAAAGTTGAAAGAAACTGTCTACATTTCGAACGAAATACTAGGCCACGTCATGGAAAGTGCCAGAAACGAACCGAGGCTTTCATCATTGCTAGAGGTCCCATTTACCGGACAGAATTTTGTATACCTAAGCAAAACATGCATTAATACGGATAAAAGAGATCAATCGTAATTTTATCATTTTATCATTGGATACAGAAATTTTGGAAAACTTGCATTTAAAAAATTCCAGAGCATTTTGTAGCATTTAAAGAAAAATGTATTATAAAATGTAATGACGAGTGAGACCGTCAATGTGCGATTGCGGGCAAACAAATCGCATGACATCGGATACGTCATTGCTCAAGGGGTTTATTGTTAATTCTCGATCAGAAACTTTCTCAATTGTCAAATTGCAATTGGATCCCCAAATTATGAAATCTGCATCTTGCCATTTGAATTGTCGTACCTCAATTTCTCATAAAAAAAAACGTTTTGCCGTTGATTTATTGATATAGTTTAGTAGTATTTAGAAAAGTTATGAAGGGTTCATTATCCAAATAACCCCTTGGATCTGACATGGTCTCTAGTTTATCCCAGAATTTTGTACCTGGTGCTTTCTCACTCCTTTGATAGTTGTCTTAAAGCTCTTTAATTAAACCAAATAATAATACCAGATCTCTTACCACTTTCTTAGCAGCAACATAAGACTTTCCTTGCGTTTCTAGTTTCACATGAAAGGCATTAATATGTAACATCCATTTGATACTCAACTCTACTTAAACATTATTCCTAAATGGTTTAAAGTAACATATTCATCTAATTGTTCGCCAAGTAGAATAATCAACTGCAGGAGATTCTTTATGCAAGTTATTCTGCTCTAAACTGGTTATAAAATGATGCTATAATCTTCTGTCTCGACTATATGAGATTGAGGTTCTTTATGCTTGGAATTGCATCCAATTGAGCGAAGGTAAGTTCCAGCATCCAACAAAGTATTTTGTCAAATAAGACTAAATTTAATAAGATGTAGGCAACAGTTTGGTTTCGAAAGAATTTATAAACAACTTTATTTTAAAAATATATAAATATTTTTTCATAGAACAATTTCTTGGTGTGATGAACTCATCTATAAGTATTTTAATTTATGATAAAACTTATTAAAACAATTAATTGGTCTTCTTCGATTTTATCTCTTAGAAAAACAATAGAAAATTCCATGAGAGTTTCGAGTCAAAATTATATTATTACAATTTTAATACTGAAATCTTTTACTATTATGAAGTTTGTAAAATATTAATAAAAATATCATACCATCCCCAAACAATTATAATGTAACAATTTTAAATATCTTAAAAGCTGCAAGACCTACTAGCTCCATAAATATAAAGCTTTCCGATTTCAAAGATACTTTCAATTCAAAATAATGCGAAAAATATTATATTTAAGAAACCGCACCCAGCCCAAATGATATGGCCCAAAAAATTCTTCAAAACGTGATTTTAATCTATTTTAGATTAAGAATATTTATAGAATCGGTTTAATGTCTCAGATATAAAATTTCATTAAAATATGTACATCGACAAACAAATTTGTGTGTTACATTTGGCTTTGTATGCAAAACCAAAACTTTCAATTCTAATTTTTGATTTATAGTATTACGATTAGTATTCCAAAATATTTTTTGCCGTTGGGCCCTGTTCAATTTTAAAAATTCTGATCCCAGATCAACCTTCTAGCTGACAAATTCTTCAAGCCATGAAATAATAGGTTTTATATTAGAGACTATTTATACCTACAAAACACTTCAGACTAATACCCATCAATAAATGTACTTGTTGAAACTTTTCTATAGAAGAGTTTTCAACACACATATGTTTTGTGACCAGTGCACGATCGTCGCCACCAAACCAATTTTTAGGGAGGGAGTATTATGCTTTGGGCAAGCCTCTTATGTAGTGATATACCTTTAAATTGGATAAAAGATAATAGACCAAAAACGTCTATATGGATGATATCCTCCAAAATGGATGAAACCGACCTCAATCCAATTGAACATCTGTGGAAGGACTTAAGATAGCTGCGATCCGAAAGGGAACCAAAGATAGGCAACAACACACTGGGCCTTAAAGAAGCCTAGAAGTTTATAAGCCAGTGTTTTATTCTTTTAATATTCGTCTGTCTCTAATTTTGTGACCAGCTTTTATTTGATTTTTTTAGATTTTTGAATTTATTTCTTATTGTTTATAACCATCTTCAAAAGGATTACTAAATTTACTTTATTAAATTAAATAAAATACTGGAAAAAGGTTACAACATTAACATTAATGAATTTTTCCCATATCCCTAATTTCCTGACTACGAATTTCTATAAGATACCTAGGGGCACATATTGAACAATTATCTTTAAAATTTGTTGTTTAGCCTTTGATTACGGAAAGTTAACTGTTCATGTCAAATCATTTAAAATAAAAACGATTAGCAACACACTAAGTAAATAAAAAATCTTGCCCTCAAAAGATTGGAATAGAACACAATACGTGAGGTACGCAACAAATTAAAATTGTAGAGTTCACTCTTAATCTCAAGTTAGGAATTGAAATTTCGATAATAATCTATAAGATAACGATAATTTAAGGATTTTTTCTGATAAAATTAATAAAAATCAATTTTTTCAGTTGTCAACATTTTGACGTATAGAAGAGAGTCATTATCACCCACTCAACTGAATATTCGAGAATCTACATTGCGGAATAATATTTCGAAAATAAAATATACGCCAGAAAGTAAATAAGTAAAATTTTCGATTAACCGATAATTTTAAAATTTTAAATTTAAGCTCAACTTGCAATCCCTTCCTCAATTCTATTTTAAACTTTTCTTTTAACTAACTTCCTATAAAGTACTATTCTAACGATAATTTGAACATCTGCTTCTGTGCATTAATCGCTCAGTTTGAGACACTATGCAAGTCAAGATTCAGAACACCGCAGAAACACTGCGCTTTTGGCAAAACGAGTTTAGCTAAAAACGATCAGCTACAGCTACAGGTACTCGTACTTTATACAATAAAATATGTTATACGATTAACAATAGTAAAACTGAGGTTAACATAGTTGCAACGAAACGCTAAAAATTTAGTAGGCTAATGTTGCTAAATCGCAGTCAATTTCATTATTCCTCTCCTTCCTTTAATTAAAATTTAAAAAAATAAGGGCGGTTCAGCCAATTTCGCACAGGGCGCTCAGAAGTCTTGAGCCGGCACTGATTACTTTCGACAAATAACACAAAATTTAGCGCTAAGACTTAAGCGTTGTTTTCTGTCAATAATAAACCGAGTAAAACCTGCTGTTTATATCCCGCTTCAATATCGAGATCTACTTTCTTATTCCAACTTTCAGAGCACCATAAGAAACTACAGACCAAACGTTGAACATAACATAACACATACGTCTTATTTACATTTCTTAAATCGATTAAACCGAATCGAAAACGTATACGGTTCAACTAAAAAGTTACAAGAGGTCAATATTTAATTTCATGTTACGTAAGAAAGATTTTCTTTACTCGTATATTTATATAACGTGCACAATGCAAAACTATCTTACTTAATGACTCTAGTTTATGCGATAAAAAAAAAAATATCGCGAATTTTACTGAAGACATAATATAATAATAGCTTAAATAATCCAATCTTAAGCTTAACGCGTAATATTTATAAGGAAATTATTAAGTAATAATTGTGCGACCACAAACAAGCGTCACTTTTACACAACTTTTATAAACATTTTTATTCAAAATTGAAAATCGTCCTTTAAGAAGGTTTTAAATATACCCTAAATACAACAACTCACATAAGTATATATGAATCTGTTATTATCTTTCGATTAAGAATTAAAACAACTTATAATTAAATTTTCCGGATTCAAAACCAGTGATAAATTAGTTAAATACAAAAATCGTGAAACAGCTACTTGTAAATTCTAATTGACTTTACAAAACAGTTGCCGATTAAGTAATTAATTATATACATACATTTATAATATAGTGACGAGACCAATATTCGTGTTTATAATTCAATTCTTGATATCATCACAATATCTCGTAGACATATTTGATGATTTCAATTTGATTGTAATCACAATTATCATCACTTTTATTTATTATTATTAATACTTATTGCCTATATAAAAATAAAACATTCAAATGGATTTGAAACATGCAATTTTTAATTATACATAAATATGTATTTTTATTCGATCGAATAAGCGCAAAACAGAGCACGATGCAAATATTTATTGATTTTCTGTCTACTCCTAAATGGTTTTGATGCGATACTTATCTAAGACTTATATAATTCAGATGTCATCTTTAAAAATTACTGAAGAATTTATTTGTAATTTTTAATCTATTATTATTGTTTATAAATCCGGTTCATAATACAATATACTACTACTGATATATTATAATAAGCCGCGAATATTCCACTGCAATAAAACAGTTACATATTTATTTCAACTTTTTTTTTTTAATTATTTATGGAAAATTATAGATTTGGTTTTTAGCGAGATGGCATTATTATATTGTTTTGTATACAAAACTAAAAAAAAAAACTAATTAATTATGACACGGATACCGGAAGAATAAAAAGTAAAAAAAAATCGTTTTTAGTTTATAATCGCGTTACGGCAGCTGTTATGTATGTATGTACATACATTGGCTAATTTCACTTTTTAATTTTGTTTTTTTTACACCTACCTATAAAATTAATTATTTATGGCTCTCAATGAAATTGAAGCAGCGCTTCAATCGACAATTAAGTCTATTGTAGATTATTTGAATTATAATCAATCATTGTATTTAATAATCGTTTATACTCGTGTGCAAGTAATAACCATCCATGGAATGTGTTTGAATAATATAAAAGATACCTAACACGTTTTTTGTGAAACGATTTATTAATATTCTGAAATACCATCTTGGAACATCATGCTCATGTACATGTCATTACGGAAATTTATCGCGTTATTTACCTTCTCATGTTTTGTATGCGGTTTCAACACAATACCTTCGCTCAATTCTAAATTTAATTTAAAACGAATTTAACAATCAAATGTCCTTCATATACATTCTTAATTAATTGTAAAAAAAAATAAAAAATTATCTATGTAAATATATACAAAATAAAATCATCAACAAGCCGAGAAGAGAATTGTTGATTTTTTACATTTCGTGATGATGAATTTTATTTTTAAGAAATTTTTATTTATTTTATAAATATTTGCATAAAATTAATTTTAAAGTGAGGAGAGTTTCAATGATTATTTATAATGAAATAAATGTGTGTATATATGTATTTTGTACTTCCTTAACAAAACAAAAAAAAAATAAATAAATAAAAAATTTGTATTTACTGTGTATGTGGTTTAAACGAGTGAAGCAAAAAGTAATTAGCTAGTATTCCATCCACAAGGAAAGTTATATTGTATTTTATAGGAAATGATAGTCGGTTGTGGCGGATTTACAAATAATTAATTAACAAATTGAGCGCAACGAATAATTGCATGCTAAAAGATTATTGAGGGTGGTAGTATAGAATTTTAATTTGAAGTATAAATTCTAATGTCAAAAACTTCGGATGTTGAAAAGGGCATAGCTTATGCTCGCTTGCATTTGTCCTTCGGTTAAATATTTAGTTGCACGAAACCGGGCAGTCAAATATTAACCCGTATCAACTTACAAGATTCCTGTAAAAAAAAAAGACTGCTCAGGTGTTGATAGGTCGCAATTTTAAAAAAAGGGAAAGAGAGGAAAAATATTTTTATTTCTCTAGCCGTTGGCTCTTTTTTATGCAACAGGGCATTAGCCCAATAAAATAAGATTAGCGTAACACTCAAGCAATCAAAACTTTTAGTTCAAAAATCTTATTTGGCTGTTAAAAATGTGTATCTCTTCTATTCGTAGTGTTAAACCACCGAAAAATGTTTAGTTTTTATTTTTAATTAGCTAAAATCTTTCGTTAACTAAATAGATTGCAGACCTTTATCAAAATATGTATTAGTACACATAATTTTGGGCTCAAAACCTTCTACCAAATGAATCCATACCGACAGCAATTTTATATTGCTACAGAACTGCTGAGAACCAATAAATTTAAAATTATCTGTGGTAAACACAATTACACCACAAAGCTTGTACATACTTACAAATGACAGGGGAATATTTTAACGTTAATCTTCGTTCATAACGTTTTAAAATTAAAACGCAATTTAATATTTGGACTGTGCCCGAAAACCATGATAAATATTTTTTAGTACAAATTTTTGACATTTATTTGAAAAATATTCCCCTACATTCACAAATTTTTATTATGCTGTCCGGCTAGTGTAATAATTGTTTAGTATATTTCCCTGCCTCACATTTTTGTTGCTTCATTTTAATTACTGTAATTTTCGAGAAATGGATGGATGTTAGAGTAATGTCATGGATGGAAAATTTATTAAGACATAATTACACTAATTAAGTAAAATCGGTACATTATGTCAACAGCTAGTAAATCCAACAATGATTTTATTCTGTAGCTGTGACAAACTATTATAAGAATTGAATATAATAATTTGAGTGTGTGCGGTTTTTTCCAAATAAATGTCAAAAATTAGTACTAAAAATTATTTATCACAGGTTTCAGACACAGTCTAAAATTCAATTTCACGGCAAAGACGGGCGACTTTTTTACTAAAATGTCAATGACAACAAATTTGGTATAGTGATGTAATGTTTAAAATTTTTTGAATTAATCATACAAATTTGTAAATTTCTAGTTCGAAAATTTAAATTTTCTAAGATGACATCTACTAAATAAGTTAAACTTTTCTGATTCGGAATTTATTATAAAATAGAGTCTACAAATGTTTTCAACATATTATATTTCTTATTAAAACTTAAATTACTGCTTATTTTAATTTTTCAATTACAAGATGATATATTATGGTCGGTCACGATCACACTTACATTTAATGCTTTTTTTTATATTATGAAAACTCATTAGAAAAAATCAGAAATAATTGTTTTGCAATTCACGGATTAAACTACTTAATTATTATTGTTTGTGAACGCTTTTACAACTTTACTCATTAAAGTGATTGACGTTACAACAAACATCTTAAAAAATTTAAAATTCGAAAATGTTTATAGCGATCAGAGGACAGACATGTTTTACGAGAAATATTCCCTTCTTAGTGGATTGAATATTACGACCCTAAATTTTGAACAGTTTATATTCTGTGGATTTCAAAATTATTTGTGCAACACGAAAACTATTTGGAGCGGCATGTATCCCTGATTTAGAAATAATGTGTATCATATTTTATAATGAAATAAATTTTATTAATTTTACAAAAGAATGTATTTCAAATTGTATACAGAAAAGTTTTATATGTTTGATAGAAACATAAAGAAAAATTAAATTAAGTTCGTTTCAAAATTATTTGTGCAATATGAAAAAAAAATCTATTCAATTAAATTTAAAAATATTTTTGGCTTATTAAAACCGATAAATTGTATCAACACTCTGTGTCTTCTCGGCAGTGGTCTATAAATGGCCCCTTAAGGTCCACTGAAATCTTACTCTAATCTATTCTATTATCAAACCACGCTAAATTTTTGGTTTTTAATTTGAACACACATTTGAACCAACTCAAGCTTAAATCGGAACTACTCTGTCTACACTACTTTCACACAAATTGCAAATGAGGGCAGTACTCTGTTTGTTCCTTGGTGCGAGTTTCAAACAAAATGTGCCCTGAACTATTAGTGAGTTATAGGTTAAACTGATCGAGACCATATAGCTTCAGTTCGGTTTATTGAATGAGATAACATTCCTTATAGTTGGTGGATAAATTTATTTGCTCATCAGCGTGAAAACGCTCCCATAAACAAGAAAGGCCCCACTGCCACGAAATTATAGAAAAATGTTGAATAGAATTAAATGATTTAAACTTTACGGGTTCAATTAGAAAAGGAAAAAAAAGAAACGCGATACCTTTCATAACAAACTAATGCTAAATTCTTTGCAGAAAACAGTAATCTGAGGGTAAAAAACTAATCTAACTGATCTAAATAATTTCCGTTTTTTTTTATTTAGATTAGTCTTTTTAACATAAAGCTTCGTTAAGCTTCACTAGCACACTGTTTTTGTTACATTTAGGCCCGTAATTTTAAACGACGATAGTGATAAATCCTCAGATTTATACCTCGATATCGATGGCTAAAACAGTGGATAGGGCTATTTTCGAAAATTTATAAATATAAAACGTCATTTACTGTCAAATATAAAACTAAATTTATGTTCATAATGAATTGCAAATTTAAGTTACAGAGCCTGGTGAATCAGAATACGGGATAATGTTGTCGATACCGATCTAAACGTCCTAAAGTATTTCACAATAGAATAGACGTGGAATTTTATAATAAGGAAGAGTTTCAGCGCCGATTTCAGTTTTTTAAAGAAGGGATTCGTTATTTAACCCACATCCTCCGAGAAGATCTCGGTTATAATATCGTATGCTACGTGCACCACTCGCTTTCTATTTTATTTATTTCTTGTGAAGGAATGCCACAAATCACGATATTGACTAAATAATAATCCCAAGATAGATTCAAACTAGCTAGTCGCGAATTCGAGATTATGTAGTTCGGTCATTTGCATTTAAATCTCACATTTTTTATCCCCAAACATTTTAAATTTACATTACAATATAAATTTAATTTGCCGACATAATTATCGTAATCTAGAGTTTGAAACTCGATGAATATGAAATACAAAAAAAGACAGAAAACTTAAGGGAGAAAGAATTGTTTTATTTTGCGGTCATTTTTAAAATGAATTTGAAATAGTGATCTGATATTATTGCGATAATTGTTTTTGGTCTGTCAACGGTAACAATATTGGAAGCAAAACAAACAAAAAAAAAATTACAGATATTCCAGCAAGCAGTTCTTAATTTGAAAATTGATTTCGAAAATTGCCGGTTTTAGCTTCGTTCAAAATTTTCGACATAAAAAAATCCACGGATCTATCCACGTTTAAAATTGCTAAAAGTAACCTCGGCTAAATCAGTGGATTATCGAAAACTATTGATTAATCCGTCGATTTATCCTTGTACAAAAATACGAGACTAAATGCATTGCCCCGTGCAAAAAACGCAAACAGGCATTTGAAACCATCAAATTCAATTTTTGGCCAAATGATTCATATTGGTCATATCTGTAAGTACCACCTTATTCTTAGAAAATTTAATTAAAATTGACTGGTTAAAATGCATGCGGCATCCCCTGAAAAGCCTAAGCAGAACAAGGGATACATCAACAAGCGATTACGCTCGTAAAATTAGAATACAAACAAATCAAAAGATGCTTGCAGAACAATTATCGATGCTAAAATTATCGGTGTATTTTATCGATCTATCTCTTGTTCATTTGAGCCTTCAAATTAATTGTTTTCATTTCAGTAAACCTTGGTAGAGGTAATCGATTTTTTTTATGCGAATAAGTGGAGCTGGATTTAAAATGGCAAAAATCAAATATAAATTAGAAAGTTTATTAACCGCAAAGAGAGTTTCAAAGCGAGAATTGTCGTATTACGAGTAATGAAATGCCTAACAGAATAATGAGACCTTCCATGGTCACACACAATCATATACACAAAATTGAACTCTTTGTTTAATTCGAACGGTAACTGTTTGAAAACTTGATAGCTAAAATTAACGTGTTTAAAAATATGAAACTTCGCAAATTATTTCGGAGCGCATACTAGAATTACATTCCGGTAGATGGGTGGGGTACGCATATACTTCCAAGATTAAGCAGGGGAAATAGTTCAAACGACAAATGTGTTTCAATCAATATTTAAATTTAAATTTAAAGGTTGCATTGAATATAGATTCATTTATCAGTGAGGACCAACAAATTTAAACCAAATAGTTAACAAACAAATTGTGCTATTTTCGGTATCGACTGTTTTCTCATATGTGGTACATTCATTTTCTTTTTCTACGTTTTCCAGTTTGGATTCAAATTTGAAAAGAGAATAATTTTTAAATAATGTTGTGTTTGAATCTTTTGACAATAAGCTAAGTCATAAACGCAGATTGATTAACCATTGCTATAAAGAATAAATCCATAGAATTTTTTAAAAATTCTTTCATTTAGATTGTTTTAGAATTGAATGTTCAAAATGTTGTTGCTACTTGAACGGTAATAATAATATTCCAGCGATCTAATCTACTTATCGTTAATCAACTGGTAAGTAGCTTAAATTAAATTGTAATTTGGAGTGCAGTCATTTTAAATTATGAACTTCGAAAATTAGAACTCTGTAGCCTATAGCGTTCTACATATTTATAGTGTTTCAGAAATAAAGTGGAATTTTGAAAATTCGAAAATTTCTTATACCATTATACAAAATATATTAAATGGCAAGATTTTCAAATGGCTGAAATTTTCAAATTTTGAAAGTACCAAACTATTTTTAAATATTTGGTAAAAATACGACCTTAAATTTTAAGGTCGAAATTGCTTATTTTACCAAGTTTAAAACGATTTAAATTTTCATCACTCCTAAATTTCTCTAAAGTCTTAAGATACGATTTAGTTAAAATTACAACATCGCTGATTGTACATCATCATAGCAAGTAGCAAAATCAAAAAATAGAAAGCAACGTCATTTTCCGAAAATTTGTAATATTTTGTGTAAATTAAATGCATCTAGTCGCGGTGGTTCTCAAACCGTATGCCGCGGCCCCCTAGGGAAACGTGGAGCTGTTGCCAGAGAGCCCTAAAACCTCGCCTTAATATGTCTAATAAACCGCACAATTTCCTCGCACACAAATTTCTGAATCTACGTATCAATGACCGCTACGATTTTCTGTGCTGTTAATGATTTTAGTAAGATATACATATGATGTATATATCAATTCCACAATCACGAGGATTTTGGTAGGCAAGTTCTTATTCAAAAATGAACATGAAGAGGAATTTCAGATCGCAATCCTTTATCTGCGGGACAAAATAATCATTGTTAAAATTGAGTCCTTTTATGAAGTAGCAACATTTTTAAATCAGAGGTCGATATCCGAAGTAAATTCTCGGAAATTTAGGAGTTAAATTTAAACTAAAAACTATAGGAACTTATATAGGTCTATGAAAATTTGCGAAATTGTATATTGAAAATGTACGTATTTAGTATGTAATTTTAAAAAGTTACACGTACCTTAATTTAATTTGAAATTTCAAATGGCAGCTTGTCAAATTTGGCTTCAACAATTTCAATTTGGTTAAATTGTATATCAGGTTAGTGTTGAGAACTTCAAATCGAAAATTCTAGGATTCTAATGCCGAGTTTTTTGTAGGGAATCCTAAACCGATTTTCGATAAAACGGTTGATAACCGAAATGTTGGTAAATTTTTGGAATACTTACCGAAAACTTCTGTAACTATCTTTAGATGAAATGCCTATAAATAACTGATCTACTTTCATCTACTGAGCAATCATTTTCTATTTCTATATACTATGGCACGATCAGTTTTTTTTTTTGGTTTGGAAGAACTCGTCATAAATAAAATTTCAAATTTTGGATATAAAATTGCTAAGAGGGCCAAAGCTTTCAAATTGGTTGATTACATTGAAAATTAGTAGTTGAAAAAAACTAAAAAAAAACTTTGGATAACTCTGAATTTTGTATAGAAAAATTTAATTAATTTTTTTAATGTTTCAATAATGTTAATAATGTTTCAATTCAAAATTTGACAAAAGAATTAAAAACGAAATAAATTCGGATCGGGTTGCGGTCAAATTAAAGAAATGTGCAAAAATTGAATTTTGACAAATTTAGAATAGTCGTAATCTCAAAAATGTTTAGCTTTAACTTTAGTTTAGTCATTTCGGTATATGTTCTGCTCCACTCACATGTCCAGCTAAAATATTTAGTTTCGGAGTTTTTACAGGTATATATGCATATCTAATTTTTAATAGTTACTTATGTATAATCCTCTCATGTTTTCTAACACCAAGCTTAACAATTTCACGAAATTCTACATTTTTTGCCTATTTCTACCTGTAACTCGGATAAAGCTGAAAGAATATTTTGGGTTAGTAGAACATTTTTTTAAATTGGCGGGACCAGGGTGTGACACATCTGGAATCCTCGGAAAAGAATGCCCAAAATGCTTAGTTGTAAATTCATTATTATTGAATAAAACATTTGGGAGCCCTGAATTTTATTTTTTTGATTTCGGGAGCCGCAATATGATAAAGCACTGATTGCACAATTTCTTGATATTTGCTGAAATCAATTCAAACTTGTCATATTGCGAAATAGTTTACGATATTTGATTTGGAGATCTGGGCCCGTATTCTTGAAATTCACCCGAAAAAGTCGCCGATAATTTATACCAAAGTCACCGGTGACTTTTTTCGGTGAATTTCACGAATACGGGCCCTGTTCCGTCATTTTCCATTTGAACTAAAGTAAAACTTTATATTCAGACTCCTCGAAACTAAAAATTTGACCGCAAGATATTTTTTAACTTTGGAAATATTAATTTAAAGTATTGGCAAGGAAATGACTGAAGAAATATCTTGCACTCAAATATGTTTCTTCAGGATGTCCGACTCTACAACATTGAATTGGCACATCTGCTAAAATGAAATAAGCATCGAAAGAATTGTTTATGGAAAAGCGGGATTCATATATCCAAGAGTTTATCACAATTTTGGAATAAAACTATAAATCAAAATTACACCAAATTTTAGAGAAAGACACAATTTTTAACTGAAATTTGAAAATTTTCTCAATTTCTAATGAATAAAAGTATATCTTAACTAGTTTTCCACTACTCATTAAATCGTGATAACTAGGCCGCGGCGACTGGCCTGTTTGTACATACAGAATTAACTGTGCCGGTTGTATATTAGCGAATTATACCAACACAGCCAAATTCCCTTACAATTTTTTCCTCGTCACATTCACACAGCTTTATTCCTGTGTAAGCAAATTTAATCATTTTCTACTTTAACTTGAATTAATTATTTTTTTTTTGTGATTACACGAATTAATACGGCTGCAATTAATGAGGATGTGACTGATATTGTATTAAAAATAGCTTCTGCTATAAAATTTAATCTGGAATCTCATTCTTTTACGGCATTCCGACTCAAACGTAACAAAACCAATTCTACACTACCAATTGTTATTAAATTTGCTTCAAGGCCACCGGCATTGGATTTTTTTGTAAAGTATCGATCAAAAAAAAATTTAATGTTGAAGGATATCGGTATTGACTCTACTCTGCGAATATACATCAATGGCGGACTAACCCATAAAAATAACCAAATCTTCGTCGAGGGTAAAAAGTTACAAAAGAAAGGAGGATGTCATAAAGTTTTCATTAAATCCGGATTAGTCTATATTATGGCTTCTCCTTCCAGTGCGGCCATCCTCGTAAAAAAACTGCAGGATATTAAATCATTGTTCGATAATTGCAATACTCCTGTGGCGTTGAAGTCGAACACTAATAACCAAACATCTTTTAATGATATTGATGACGCAATGGCTATTAAACAACGACCGACGAGAGCTAAGAAGCCCTCTGCATCCAGCCTTAAATAACTTTAGTCAAATGCTCAATATGAGCTGATGGGAATTTGGTAACTCAAGTTTTGTATTTACATATTATTATTATTATTATTATTTTTTTTTCTTCTCTTTATTTTTTTTTTATTATTATAATTTTTTTTTATATTTTTATTTTACATAAATAATCATTATATTTTACATATTTTGTTATTATTACATAATTATCATGATTGTTACAGTTATTTTCGCTGGTATATTATCATTGTTTTTTTGTAAAGATATTCTTTTTTTTGTTTTTGAATTAAATAACATGCACAAATTATTCTATTTTATAATTTAGTTTCGACAAATATAAGAGGCTACTCAATTATTATGATTACAGATATTTTGGATTTGCCTATATTAATTAAGTATTTAGTTAGTACGTTAAAATTAATTTTAAGATTTTCCATGACCATCGTTTCATTTTACATTTTTGCTGACATTAAGTTAACCTATAAGGTAGTGATCTACATGTTGAAGTGGGAAGTGTTAAGTATTTTTTCGGAAGTGGCTGGGTTCATGCCTGTTTGATCGGTGCGAGTTGTCTAAATGCTGTCCCTTCATCTATGATTAATAATGCAGTTCTTAAATCATCAATTAATAAGTATAACGGATTAAACGTTATGTTTTTAAATACTAGAAGTATTCTTCCGAAGTTAGATGAAATTAAATATTTGATTGAAGATGTGGACTTGGATGTTCTGTGTTTTGCCGAAACCTGGTTGAACGATAGCATTCCAGATTCGACTATCAATATATCTGGATATAGTGTTATAAGAAATGATCGTACTTTTAATAATAGAAAACGTGGTGGAGGTGTATGCATTTATTTAAAGAAGACAATTAACTTTACATTGATACACAAGCTTTGTATTCCTAATATTGAAATAATTCTAGTCGAAATAAGGTTGGAACTCCATAAAGTGTTATTGGCGGTGGTCTATAAGCCGCCCGGGAAGCAATTCTGTGATGATTTAGGAGAAATTTTTACCAATTATTCTCTGGATTATACCGACATCATTTTATGTGGTGATTTTAATTGCGATCTTAATAAAGCATCACGGAAACCAACGAAATTCCTACGTTTGTTGAATAAATTTGGTTGTAAGACCATTAACAGTGAGCCAACGTACTTTTTGAACAACGCATCCTCACTTTTAGATTTGATTATTACAAATACTGACAAAATTGAATTTCATAGTCAAATCTCGGTTGGGTTCACAGATCATGATCTAATTTATTTCTCCTACAAAGTCAGTTTTTGCAAATCAACCCCTATAATACGTTTCCGTAGTTTCAAAGATATTGATATACCTAAATTGACTGAGTCCTGCTGCAGTCTTGATTGGAATAGATTATTTTCAATTATACAACCTGATGAAAAAATTCAATATTTATGCTCTAATATATTACAGTTATTTGAAGAACATGTTCCACTTAAAACTTTAAGTCTTAAACCTTCCAAGCCTCCGTTGCTCAATGTTGAAATTATAAATATGATTAAACTTAGGAATTTTATTTTTCAACGTTGGAAACGCACTAGAGATAATAGATTATTTCAGGAATTTAGAATTATCAGGAATAAAATTAACGTAGCAAAATCTAAAGCCAAACTAAAATATTATTCAAACGTCTTGAATCCGTCATTACCTTCTAAAACTTTTTGGAGAAATTTGAAATCGATTAACTCCTTTAAGGATCCTGGTAATTTTAACAACTGTCCGTTTTCTGTTGATGACTTAAACAGTTATTTCAGCTCCCACTCTTCAGGGGTTGGTTTTGTGGATTATTCAACGCAGATTCCACTTTTTGAAGGCGACTTCAGCTTTAAGAACATTGACATAGTTGATCTGCACCAAGCTCTAGAATCGGTTAAATCAGATGCAACGGGGACTGATGGAATTCCGATTAAGTTCGTTAAAATGATATTTCCCTATATTGATTGCTATCTCCTGCATGGCTTTAATAGTTTAATTATGACTTCAACATTTCCTTTGATTTGGAAACATTCTAAAATAATACCTATTCCAAAAAAGGAAAAATGTACTAATTTATCAGACTTTCGCCCTATTAGTTTGCTGCCTGGGCTATCCAAGGTATTTGAAAGAGTCTTGCAAACACAAATAGTTGAATACCTAAATTCCAAAAGCCTTCTATCTGAATTCCAGTCAGCCTATAGATCTAACCACAGCACTACAACTGCTTTGCTCCAAATCAGCGATGATATTCGGAGGGCAGTTGATACCAGAGAGGTTTGTACCTTGGTGTTGCTAGATTTCAGCAAGGCTTTCGATCGGATTGATCATCAGCTTCTGATTTATAAACTCAAAGAACATTTCAAGTTTTCTTCCACTGCGAGTCAATTAGTTCATTCATATTTATCTAATCGCTCACAGATTGTCACCATGCACAATTCCATATCCGGATCTAATAACACTTATTCTGTTGTTCCCCAAGGTTCAATTTTAGGACCTTTTTTATTTATGATGTACATTAATGACTTGACGAAAGTGATTACACATTGTAAATATCATTTATTTGCTGACGATGTTCAAATTTATAGATTCTGTAATCCTATGGATATTGTGAACAGTATTAATAAAGTCAATTTGGATATAGGCCTAATTGTGGAATGGTCCGTGAAAAATCGTCTGGGTATTAATAGTGAGAAGACTCAATCTATTTTAATATCGTCCCACGTTCGATGCGTCGATGATCTACCGAAAATTTCTGTCAACGGAGCCAGCATAAATTTTTCTGATACTGTTAACAATCTTGGTTTAATTTTTGATCGAACTCTATGTTGGAACTCGCACATCGAAGGAGTTAATAGGAGGGTAATATTTTTACTTAGAATGCTCTGGGCTACGACTAAATGCTTTTCTAATGAACTCAGACTTAGATTGGTCAAATCTTTTGTACTTCCTCATTTTCTTTATGGTGATGTAGTCTTTTTTGATCTGCAAATGAAATACTTCTCTGAGTTACAAATGCTCTTTAATAGTTGTGTAAGGTATGTTTTCAGACTTAGAAAATATGACCATATCTCTTGTTATTCCAACTTGCTATTCGGTTGCTCTCTTCATGAGTTGTATACTTTTCGAGTGTGCTTATTTATTTACAAGCTTTTAAGACACCAGCAACCGAAATATATTTTCGACAAGTTGGTAAAATCTTCTGATCGCATGCAAATGTTGAAGCCAGCCAGAAATAAATGTAAATTGATGA
Source organism: Tipula helvola (assembly GCA_963556165.1). Taxonomy (NCBI): domain Eukaryota; kingdom Metazoa; phylum Arthropoda; class Insecta; order Diptera; family Tipulidae; genus Tipula; species Tipula helvola. The sequence goes on along the minus strand of OY744482.1, from coordinate 169,917,647 downwards.
ATTCGTCTTTCTTTGTTAGAGGGATAAGCATTTGGAACAATTTGGACATTAATATTAGAAGATCTAGTTCCCCGGCCATTTTTAGAAATAAATACTTTGAACATTTTAATTTTACTCTATAACAGTTTACTTGTAGTCACTTCTTTTCTTTACTATTTATCTTAATTCTTTAGTCAGCAGTGATGTAGAAGTCTTTTTCCTTATTTTATTTTTTTTTTTTCTTATTGGGTTCATGGTCATGTTAATTAGTGGTGATGGTAATTAGTTAAGTAATTGGGTGGCATTTTAGATTTTAGAATTTAAAAAACACTTTTTTTTATATTCCTAATGGAAAAAGTTTTTGTAACTTATTACATTTATATATAAATCAATAAATAAATAAATTAAATAATTAATTCAAGTTAAAGTAGAAAAGAAAATTGGTAAATAAACTTTGGTTTTATAAAACCTTTACCAGGATTCGGAAATTTTTTTCAATTTTTACAAATACCGGAATTCTCAAAATTAAATATCGTCATTTTCGAGATTAAATAAAATTCTATAAACTTAATTATTTTGATCAAAATTAAAATGGTAGTTGTTTATTTTAAGACTAAAAATTTCCTCTGCGGAAAAAAAGCTTAGCTATTCTCACGGAGGTTTAAACACTTGCCGACTTTGCCTAATGCAATAAGCAAAATTGTCTTGAAATATGTGACAGATGTTCGAGATTCAATTAAATCTCAGTTTGATTTGCTAAACAAAAAGAACGCACGTTTTACGTTACGAGTATATTTCGTTGATTGAAGTTTAACTAGAATTCGAAGATATTTTTCAGTGGAAAAAATAAGCTTTGTAATCTAAAGTTCGAATAGAATATGCTGCTGCGAGCTGAAAAATACTTAGAGCTTCTAGAAGCTATTTAGGATCGCAATTTATCTCACTCGAAAGATGTAATTTTCATCATGATAGATGATGCCAGATTTTGACATCCGATGAATAATTATGTTTCGCATAAGGCATATTCTTTACAAACTTTTTGAAAAAGTTATCATAGTTGAAGATTTCGGGTTACAGTAGTAGTAGTCTGTGACAACGACAAGATCCGTGATAAACATGATGAGGCACTAGAAAGCGATTTTTGTGAACTCATCTCAAGATTTCATTTGTCTACAATTATAAAAACAAGTGCAAGTCATGGTTAAATTATTTCCTTCGTCATTTACAACGGCGATGAAATTTTGTAGAAATATGTCACCATCGATCACGGAAAGAAGGTTTATCCGATTCTAGATTGAAAAACCAGATGTAACACTATCCTTGGAATGGTTGAAAGATTTATGTTATTGAACAAAAGCATTCAAAAAGCGTAGCATCATTTTTTCCTCAAATTTATTCAAGTATTGGAAACCATTTCTCTATAAATGCTGCCAAACCGGTTCTATTAATCGTAGGAAATGGTTTATTTGGATATTTTGTAATAGTTTTTAGATAAATTAGTTACCTATAACTTTTTGTTTGTATTCCAATCCCGATATTAACACCGGAACCCCCGTATTGATTTCGTCAATCTCGATAAAAGCGGTATTGGATTTTTGATCAAAATTTACATGTCCTACTTAAAACTATTAAAATTATTTATTTCATTTTTAATTTGTAAATTTCATAATACGTTAAAAATAATTACACAAATTGTTCAATTTTTGGTTTTTAAGCAATTGAATCTTTTCATATAAAAGAGTTGGCAAGATTCGGCGCTCGTTTTTCAAACTAATTTAGTTCAAAATCGAGCATTTGCGAAAATTCAAAAATAGAGCTTTCTACAATAGCTGCATTTCTTGACGTTTGATCTGATCCGGATCAAATCATGCTTCATGAAACGACAATGCAAAGACCTACCTACTCTGGTCAAAATTTTCATCCAAAACTGATCACTATGCGTCTAGAAATGCGGCTAATATAAGCAACGTATTTAAAACGTTTTGCCTTTTTCAATTTGTAGCTATAAGTAGGTGCACCTAGGTACATTTCCTTAAGCTCCTTTCCATCCCAGCCCTCAAATTTCATTACTTATACCACATTTACATTAGTAGAATAAAAGTATGTAGCAAAAAATTATCGTAATGTGAACTCAAATTTAAATATTTAAATATTTAAAATTGAGTCCACATTACGATACTTTTTTGCAACATACTTTTATTCTACTAATGTAAATGTGGTATCAATAGTACCTACCTAAGAAAAAAACACTTGGATAAATTTAGACATAAAAAATACACGGTTCCTTAAAACAAATATGAAATTATAAAATATTGCATTACTTATTGGTAATTAAAAAACTAAATTATTTCTTTAAAATAAATAAATAGCTAATAAAAAAATTATTACAAAATCCAAACTTATAAGAAAAACAGTTAATAATAATTATTCTTGCACAACACTAAACAATGCTAAGAGCTTGGGGTTGAACATGTCAAATCGTGTTTAACTTAGTAAACCATGAAATCCTCATTTTTCTTTGTAGCACACATCACAGAAATGATAAAGAATAAATTTATTGATATTTCTTCACAATTAATAAACTATTTTTCCGACAATAAACTATATATTTGTTAACATTTAGTTTTAGACGATCAAAATAAAATTCTTGTTCATTCAAAATAATTGACAACCGCCTTTTGTTTTTTTAAACATCAAAATTGCATCCAACTTCATTGCGCTTGAAATTTTATTTGTTTGTACTTTTTACGAAAACTGTCGTGATAGCTGATAGCTATATTCAGATCAACGGTATAGTACCTTCACAGAAACCATATTTTAAACAATAAAGTTATAGAATAGCATTATTTGACAATAAAGTGTTTATAATTTACATAAAATTAAAAAAAAAACGCCCAAATATTAAAATTTCACTTTAGCTTGAAGCGAAATAAAGCACAAACAAAATCTTAAATACTTTCAAGATCAATAATCATAAGTAAATTTATGAATGTATGTATTTGTACGTACATATATAGCCGCGTAAAGAGATTATGGTGTGACAGAAAAGAAAAGTTGAAATTTCAATATAAAAAAAAATACTTTGAAACAAATTTGAACAGGTTTTATTCGTATTTTATTTGTTACGTACATACACAGATTTTGAATGGTACATAAAAGATCATTGTTAAGGTTGCAAAAGGTTAAGTCGCGATCTTTTCTTTGCATATATACAAAGACAAAAAGATCATCTAAAACGTTTATTATATAAATAAATTAGTTTCATGTTGATTGATTTATAACATTTCATTAGTTAGCTGTAAAAAGATCATACTCACTTCCACGTGATTTGATAAAAGAAAACCAATTAACAAATTTGATTAAGAAAATTCAAAAGTTTCGTTTTTTAATAACACAAAATTAGTGTGTTAATTCAATTTGCACAGTATATAAGTGCGCTTTTACTTTTTATTGTCTCACATTTATAATAAATATAAAGATAATGGCACATGATGATGACGATGATGACATCAAAGAAACAGGATTTAAGAGTTTTTTTTTTAGATGATTGATCTCGCCATTGCGTACGATCATGTGAGTTGTATTATGTATCAAAACAATATATCTGTATACAAAAGGGAAATAAACTTAAAAACGAATATTTAAAATAACATGACATCACCATCTCGTGATTGAAGTGGATTTAATTAATAAATCGATTCCAAATTTAACGTTTTTAGTTTTTACATTGACCCCGGAAATCACGCGCAGTCTTTTTTTTTGTTATGTTCTTAATTCTTAAAAATTTGTTATCAAATTATGTAAATTAAATGAGCGTCAGATAAGAGAATGGGCGCCAATCATGTATATAACAAAGACCTTCACTGTGTATTCTGAAAAGGTGTGAAATATTTTTAAGTTTTCAAATAAAAGTCCAAAATCTTAATTACTTCTTCATGTATAATGCGGAAATCTTCTCAAATTTATTTGAATTCTAATTTACGTGATTTATGTAAAATATAATTTAAACTTCATAATCGAATTATACATAGACGGTAAAATACTGCATTAAGGGGTTAAACCGGCCTTGCGATTTTCCATACAAAACGAAAGTAATTTTACTTTTCATTATTCGACTCCAAACAACAACAAATTAAGCAATCGATAAGACGTCCAAAATACGGAATGTACATAATGTGACGGCATTTTTTTAACCAAAACCAAATCTATACACAAAAACTAGTTGACATTCTTAAGCACCGTTTATTATTATAATTATTTATAGTTACCAAAAAACACCTTTAAGCAAAATGTTTTATAATAATCGATTTATAATTTTTGAAATGCGGTTGCACAACAACACGATACCATAACGAATTACCATGGAATTAAAGCGTTATACCTTTGTACATCGTACTCTACCAATTTTAATATTCATCCGGAGTTTTTAGGGCTTCCTTTTTACACAAAACATTATTGTGTTCGCTTTTCTTTATTGTCAATGGAATAATATAAATTTATGCAATTATGCAAATTACAATTAAAATGCATGCAAGATTACAATCTCAATTCATAACAATATATAGAAAAAAAAAAAGTTGCTCAAGTGACATGTGATCTAACATTTTTATTTTGTTCTCTATTTTCAGCTTAACTCTAGTCACAACCCTAGTTAATTCATTACAAGCTAGTAATTACAATAATAATATATTACCAGATGATCTAAAGGAACGGGCTGATCGTGCCTTATCGCTGGAGATACCAAATGAAAATTTAAAATGTAAAGCGGTCCGTGCAACAGATGCCTGTCCGCCAAGTAAATTTCGCTCGGCAACCGGTGAATGCAATAACATTATACATCGAACATATGGTGCACGAGGTGATACATTCTTACGCATTTTGGAATCTGCCTATGCGGATGGCTTGAGTGAGCCAAAATTGTCGCTGACCAAAAAATCGTTACCAACACCGAAAGCCATTATCAACAGTCAACAGGCGAATACTGACGAGAAATTAAATCATCCTCATATTACTGCCATGTTGCCAGCATGGGGACAATTATTGTCGTACGACTTAATTCAGACGGTTACACCAAATGCTACGGTAGAATGTTGCAAAAATAAAGCCGACGATAGTGATCAATTGGTTCAATGCTATGTCACGTCTGACGGAAAGTGTAAAGAATATTTCCGATCAATCCCTTCAAATGACCTCACAACATGCGAATTCGTACAACGTGAACAAATGAATGCTGCATCTGGATTTATTGATGCATCCGGATTATACGGTGTCACCGAAGAAGATATTCAAAATATTCGTACCTATTCAAATGGTAAAGTTGATGCCAGTTTATGCCACCGTTGCAATGAGCCGGGTGCAGTTGGAGCACTTCACACTCTTCTATTAAATGAACACAATCGAATTTGTGGAATTCTAAGCAAACTCAATCCATCATGGAACGATCACACACTTTTCTATGAATCACGACGAGCAGTTACCGCCCAAATTCAACATATTACATATAATGAATTCCTGCCAATCATCTTGGGTCTTCCAATTGTCAACAAAGATGAATTACGACTTTTATCTGGCAAGCACTATCACGGATATGCGAGTGTTAATCGTGGTGGTATCTTTAATGAGTTTGCAGTAGGTGGAATGCCAGCATTTTTGACGATGCTACCACCAGAAATGCTCAATGAAACTATTTCGGCCGAAATCTTAATTGACACACCAGCCTTACAAAAATCGTATCATCCAATTACAGTAGAAAACTATAAAAATTGGTCACCAATCGAGCTAGCAATTCATCAAGGTCGGGATCACGGTATTCCATCTTATCATAAATTATTGAATTTATGCGAAGCTCGTCTCGGAGTGGACAAACATTCAAAACTTCAATTCTCCGATTTACTTACGCTTGGAATTTCAGCCGATGACGTTAAGCGATTTGAGAATTTATACGAAAATCCCGAAGATATTGATTTATTGGTAGGAGCCCTAGCCGAAAAACCAGCACCAGGCACAGTATTCGGTCCAACCATTTCATGTTTGATTGCCACACAATTTGCAAATCTCAGAGTTAGTGACCGATTCTGGTATGAAAATGACTTGCCACCATCCTCTCTTAATCTAAATCAATTGCAAGCAGTCAGACGAGTAACGCTATCTGGTCTCTTATGTGAAAATAAGGCAATCTTAAAATCTCAACCAAAGGCCTTTATTCGTGAAGATCCATATTTGAATGTCCGTCTATCGTGCGATCAATTCGCCGGCCTAGATTTACAAACATGGCAAGTTTTAGAACAAGACTTTATTGATGAGGATAAAGAAGAATCGACTGAAACCACTACACAAAAAGAAGAAATCGAAGAGATTAGTGCGGATGTGTTGGAGCATGCTGTAAACCGTGCCAAAGAAGAATTAATTGCTCGTAAGAAATTCGAATATGAATCATGGTTAAGTCAAGGTGGAATTGATGCTCGCTCTCCCGATGGTACATACTCATCGTTCAGCAAAGCAAATAAAAATGCCTTATTGATCGCCAATTCATCATTATTCTATGAACTCACCTCCAACGAAATCATAAACGAGCTTCATAAACTTCGTCGCCGAAAACGTCAAGTTTTCGATAACAATCTAGGATCATTCTCAGGCAATGACTTCAGCGATAGTTTACAAAGTATTGACGTAAACTCATTACTCGGTTCAATTTCACCACTCACCTTGGAACCACAATGCGAAGATTTCTCAATTCCATGTGATGTGAACACACCTTTCCGTTCCCTATCGGGTCACTGTAATAATTTACGTAATCCAAGCTTAGGACAATCATTAACAACATTCGCCCGTTTATTGCCACCACAATACGAAGATGGCGTATCAAGACCACGTATAACATCGGTGACTGGTGCTCTTTTACCAAATCCACGTACAATTTCATCTTTAATCCATCCAGACATTTCAAATTTACACACAAGATACTCACTGATGGTGATGCAATATGCTCAATTTTTGGATCACGATTTAACCATGACACCAATTCACAAAGGTTTCCAAGAATCAATTCCAAGCTGTCGACCATGTGATTCCCCACGTACAGTGCATCCAGAATGTAATCCATTCCCAGTGCCACCTGGCGATCATTATTACCCGGAGGTAAATGTAACAAGCGGAGCTCGTTTATGCTTCCCATCTATGAGATCATTGCCAGGCCAACAAACACTTGGACCACGTGAACAAGTAAATCAAAATACAGCTTTCTTGGATGCCTCGCAAATTTATGGTGAAAACAAATGTATAGCAACTATGTTAAAGGGATTTTCTGGACGTCTTAATTCAACCACACATCCCGTCCGTGGAAAAGAGCTTTTACCACAATCACCATTACATCCTGAGTGTAAAGCCGCAAGTGGATATTGTTTCATTGCAGGAGATGGACGTGCTTCAGAACAGCCAGCGCTCACCGTTATTCACACAATTTTCCTACGAGAACATAATCGTATCGTTGAAGGTTTACGCGGCGTTAATCCACACTGGTCTTCAGAACAACTATTTGAACATGCCCGTCGTATTATAATTGCACAAAATCAACATATCTCATACAATGAATTCTTACCGCGTGTACTTAGTTGGAACGCAGTTAATTTGTACGGTTTGAAATTATTGCCGCAAGGATATTACAAGGACTACAGCCCAACATGTAATCCATCGATTGTTACTGAATTCGCTGCAGCTGCATTCCGTATCGGCCATTCACTACTTCGTCCACATATTCCACGCTTGAGTCCATCTCATCAACCAATTGATCCACCACTATTGTTACGTGACGGTTTCTTCAGACCCGATATGATCCTACAAATTCCCGGCATGGTAGATGAAATCTCACGTGGTTTAGTGTCAACCCCAATGGAAACCTTAGATCAATTTATTACCGGCGAAGTTACCAACCATTTGTTCGAGGATCGTAAAATTCCATTCTCAGGAATTGATTTAATTTCGTTAAATATTCAGAGAGCTCGTGATCACGGTATTCCATCGTACAATAATTATCGTGCACTATGTAATTTGAAGCGGGCACAAACATGGGATGATTTGGGACGTGAAATTCCACCAGAAGTTATTTCAAGATTGAAACGTATCTATGCAACAGTTGATGATATTGATCTGTTCCCCGGCGCTATGTCTGAACGTCCGCTACAAGGCGGTATGATTGGACCAACATTTGCATGCATTATTGCCATTCAATTTAGGCAATTACGTAAATGTGATCGATTCTGGTATGAGAATGATGATCCAGCGGTCAGATTTACAGAAGCACAATTAACTGAACTTCGTAAGACCACTCTATCGAAAATTTTCTGTGAGAATTTGGATATTCCTGGAGATATGCAACGTGCTGCATTTGATTTACCAAGCAATTTCTTGTAAGTACACTTATATTCGATATTAAGCGCTCAGGCTTTTATTAATAAATTTTATATTATTTTATTATATAGAAATCCACGAGTACCATGCCACGCAATGCAACAAATCGATTTGAGTGCTTGGCGAGAAAATGTACAGGGCTGCCAAATTGGAGGACGTCGGGTATCTATTGGAGAGTCAGCATTCCCATCACCGTGCACAAGCTGTATTTGCACAAATGAAGGCGTAAGTTATAAATAAATGTTATAACGTTACTAAATTCTAACCGATTTGTTTTTTATATATATTCCGCGTTATATATATAGGCTCAATGTGCTTCACTGCGAATAACAGACTGTGCTCAACTGGCTCGTGAATGGCCACGTGAATCAATATTACGAGACGATGTATGCAGTGCCCAATGTGGTCTCGTGTTACAATCGACGCCGTCACGTCAATTACGGAATAGTGATTTTACATTACAACGTCAAACACGTTCAAGACAATTCCCTCCACAATTTTCCCAATTTCAAGGATTCAAATTCCCTGATCTATCACAATTTATAGTTTGAAAAAAATAAAAATATCTATACACCCGCATACATAAAACACATACACTATCTCAATTTTTTGACTAACACACATACACACAACAGTTTAGAAGCCATATTTAACTAGATAAATTTTTTTGTAAAACGCAGGAACAAACTGTAAGCTTTTCCGAACCGCGCGCAATTTTTTTATTTAGTTTTTTATAAATAAATAAACTACGAAACTACTTTTTTTGTAAATAATAAAAATTTTTTTTTTTTTAATTATTTTAGTCGATAAATATAATTTTTTTATAAAAAAACACATAATTATATATAATTTTAAGCCAGTAAATGAAGACAAACCTAAATGGAACTAACAAGTAACAAAAAAATAAGTCATGGTTTTCCTTTAAAATGCTAGCCTCTAGTTTAGTATATATAGAAATGGAATTCTTGTATTGAAATTTATAATTTACTGCCATAACGTTTGTTTTAGGGCAACGAAATCTTAATAATTTGTTAATAAAAGTAGCAAAAGTTTTTTTTTTTTAAGTTTTTGAGGACGACGGTTTAAGACTAGCAATTTTAATATAAATGCAATATAAGATGACCGTGTAACCTGAGTGTAATTATTAAGTATATTGTATAATTTTATTTTAATTAATTAATTTTATTATTATTATTATTATTATTATTTTCAAATAAACTATATTAATTTAATAATAAAAGAATGTTAAAAAAATTAAAAATCAAAACAAGAGTTTTTCTAAAAAAAATATTAAAAATTGAGTGAATCACTTCGTTCGGAGCGCGGCGTGATTTTTTGAAACAAGTAAAACACTCTAATATCTTCACAGATTGCATAACGCGTAGCGCGGGTTTTGGTATCCTCATTCGTGAATATTTTTCTGTTGTTGTTCAATACGATGAAACTTCACATATGTATTTTAAAGCGCCGGTACTAAAGTCTACCGTCTAAAGCAGGTGCAGAGCCGTGGAGCTGTTGCCGGGATTTAGGTAGGCAGGTTCTTATTCTACAATAAACATGAACAGGAATTTTAGATCACAAAACCTGATCTGCGGGACAAAAAACCATGGTTAAAATTATGCCTTTTATGAAGCACATTTTTAAATCAGAGGTCGATATCCGATGTGAATCTTTGGAAATTTCGAAACTAAATTGAAAGTAAAGCTATAGGAGCTTAGATCTATGAAAATTTTCATAATTGGATATTGAAAAAGTAGAGGCGGTGGAGAAAATTTTGTAAACACCTCGGTTTTTTATCATTTTACTATTTTAAAATAGTCAAATTTTTTTTTGACCCCTTGAGTGATACCTTGGTTCATTCTGAAAAAAAAATCGTATAGGGGTCAATTTTTGATATTCTTTGAGATACAGGGTATTTAAAAAATTTGGTTCAGAAAAAAAGTATACCCAAATATTAAACTGTAACTTCCAAAATATTTATCAGAGGGCAACCACTTAGTCTCATTTGACTGGTAATTGTAGAGGCTATTTTGGAAGTTACAGTTTAATATTTTGGTGTACTTTTTTAATGAGCAAATTTTTGAAACGCCCTGTATCTCAAAGGATATCAAAAATTGACCCCATACGATTTTTTTCTCAGAATGAACCAAGGAATCACCCCTTAACGAATTAGCACCCCGAACCCGGACACTCCTAATGTTAGCAAAAAAAAATATTTAGTAAAATGATAAAAAATCGAGGTGTTGGCAAAATTTTGTCCACCGTCTGTAGGTATTTAGTATGTATTAACACATATAATAAATAATTAAACTTACAGCTGGTCAGGAATTCTGACTCCATGTTCAGTCAAAGCCCCTAAAGGCATTAGTCTCATCTGCATCCTGGTCCAGGTTGGTTAAGTTGGTCTCAATTGGTAATATGGAGACTCTTGAAATGGATCACTTAAATTCGCCTCCCGCAGTCTTAACCGTGACCACACAGCAAATCCGTCGGAACCGATGTGAGTCTTCACAACGCGTCTCTTTATCCACTTCATAGGTGGGAGATTGTTGTCCTTCAACAGGACTAAGCAATGAATGTGAACATTAGAACTAGGACTTACCCATTTGTGTCGTTCTTGCAATTCGGACAAATATTCCAAGGGCCACCGTCTCCAGAATAGTTGGAAACAATACTGAAATTGTTCATAATTGTTGTTAAATTTTAAATAACATACCGAAGGTTCAGGTATTGCATTTATTGGCCCTCCAATGAGGAAATGGCCAGTTGTGAGAACAGCCATATCTGATGGGTCACTAGACATGGGAGAAATAGGTCTTGAATTAAGACACGCTTCAATTTGCGTTGTTAACGTGGTCAAGTCTTCAAAGGTACATCGCGTATTATTTAACACCCGTTTTAAGTTATATTTGGCACTTTTCACTGCCGCCTCCCACAAACCGCCGAAGTGTGGAGAACGTGGTGGTATCATTTGCCAACCTATGCCTTCCTCTGTGCAGTATTTTAAGAATTCATGCTTATGCGATTCAGACTCAAACAGACGCTTGAATTCTTTTAAATCGGCTCGCGCACTTATAAAATTGGTAACATTTTTGTAATAATAGCAACGATTGAAGATGAACTGTGTCTTTATTATATGTTATATTAACATGGCGGACACCATCATATACAGTGATATACCGTCTATGCGATCCTACCTTACATACAGTAGAGGGTGTACATTTACAATACATATGTTACATCCCCCTTTTTTTATAAATTTATACATAATTCATTTATTAATTCATTTAATTAATTATTTTTTATTTTCTAATGATCTACATTCAAAGATTTAGTCTTATTGGCTGTTTTACCTGTCTACCTGATCGCGTATGATATTGATTCGTTACCGTGCTTTTTTGATCGAGACGGTTTGAAGTATCGTTGTTAACATTATTCTCGATGTTGAATTCGTTATTTGGTCGATTCTCATCTTGACTATCTGTTATTATGATTGGATCATTTTCGCGTTGTATATTGATGTTGGCTTTTGTTGGATGGATGTGATGAAAATTTCTACGATAATATTTGTTGTCTTCGGTTTTTACTATGACTGATCTTGGTTCATCTAATCGTCGTATTACTTTACCAGGGATCCATTCCCTGTTCTTAGTTTGTAATCGAATTTTTTCATTAATTTTGGGTTCAGCTAGTGTTTTGGTACTTCTATCAGCATAAGTTTTTTGTTGATTACGAAGAATTTTTAAATTTTCCGTCACTCCAGTTATAACTCTTGGCTTTAACAACTCGTTACTTATGGGTATGTGTGTTCGCGTGATGCGACTCATCAATCTTTGATTTGGTGATTCCAAATTGCTATCACGAGGAGTATTCCTAAGATTTTGTATCGCTTGATAAATGTCTGTATTGTCTTTCTCGCATTTTCTCAACATATTCTTTATAGTTTGAACTGTTCGCTCAGCTAAACCAAATGCGGACTTGACGTCTTGTGTGTGAAATTCCATTTTTTACTAAAATCTTTAAATTCTCTCGATGTATATTGTGGTCCATTATCGCTTTCTACTACCTGTGGTGTTCCATGTATTGCGAAACATTTTTTTAAAAAATTAATTACTGAATGTGATGTTGATTCTTCTAGCTTTTCCATGTCCATAAATCCGGAATAGCTGTCAACTATTGCTATGTATGTTTCTGAAGCGAAATTGAATAAATCTGTTGCTACAATCTGGAAAGGTAGTTCTGGAACTTCTTTGCATATTATTGGTTCTTTTGTATTTTGTCGTTGTGTTTGTTGGCATATCCCGCATGACTCCACAAAACTAGTGACGTCATTCGTTAAGTTTTTCCAATAGAACATCTGTCTTGCTCGCTTCATCGTGGATTGAATACCAAGATGACCTGTATGAGCTGCTGTTAATATTTTGAATATTTGACTTTTCGGTAATACTATTTTTTCACCTTTGAAAATTATGCCATGATAAACTGCTAGTTCTTCTGGGAAATTGGAAAAATGCTGAATTTCCGGCGATAGTTTTGATTTATCGGTTAACTCGCCCCTCTGTATTAACAGCATTAATCTACTTAATTGAACGTCGTCTTCGGTGTCCTTTTGAAGGCTTTCGAATGCCGTATCGGTCATTGGAATTATTATCTGAACTTCAGGCTCATCTACGTTTTCCGGATTTTCATTTATACAATCTCGGCTTAGAGTATCGGCTTTCGGAATTTCCTTTCCTTTTGTGTATATTACTATTGGATTGTACTGAATCGTTTCTAATAAGATTCGTTGTAGTCTTGCCGGTGATGAGTGTAATTGTTTTTTGAAGATCGACTCCAGGGGTTTATGGTCAGTTTCTATTGTGAGTTTTTTCCCATAAATATATTCATGAAATTTTTTAACTGCCCATCGAATTGCAGTAGCCTCCTTTTCTATTTGAGGATAATTTTGTTCTGCTTTCGTTAGTGATCTGGAACTATACACTATTGGATGTTCATCTTGCATCACATGATATTTTTACGTCCTTATTTACATCATAAAACTTTAATACTGGTGGTGATACTAACATATTTTGGATTTCCGTATAAGCTTTCTCTTGAGCTTGATCCCACAAAAATGTTATATCCTTATGTAGTAGTTCTCTCAGTGGTGCCGTTATTTGAGAAAAATTAGGAATGAATTTTCCCACATAAGTAACCATTCCCAAAAATCGTTGCAACTGTTTTACGTTTTTCGGCCGTTCTAATCTCTTGATTGTTTCCGTTTTTGACTCGTCAATTTCCAATCCTTCCTTGGAAATGATGTGTCCTAAAAATTTAATTTTTGGCTGGTTGAATAAGCATTTCTCTCTATTTAGTTTCAATCCATTTCTAGACAATATTTGCATAACTTCGTCTGTATGTACTTTTAATTCTTCGATTGTTTCAGCGTGTATTAGGATGTCATCCATTGAACATTCCACGTTATTTAATCCCTCTAACAGATTGTTCATTATCTGTTGGAATACCCAATTGGGAGCGTGGGTTCGAACCCCACATCTGACACCATGTAATAATAGCAACGATTGAGGATGAACTGTGTCTTTATTATATGTTATATTAATTGGCGGACACCATCATATACAGTGATATACCGTCTATGCGATCCTACCTTACATACAGTAGAGGGTGTACATTTACAATACATATGTTACAATTTTCGCTATACAAGTTTGTGTACCGCCCTCTTCGGGGAACAAAACGTCTAAATGCTGCCAGGAATCCTTGAGTTGACAAGTCATGAATAACTTCCAGATGAATTGCTTTTATTGTAAAACAAATAAAAACTGCAATAAAAGGTTTAGTTGTTACATTTGTTCGAATGGGTTGACGAAGAACAAACGGACCGCAATAATCAATACCTATACCTATGTTCGAATGCATGAGAAGGTCTGACTCGATCACTAGGCAATTGACCCATAATCTGATTTATTGATGTCGGTTTTGTTCTAAAGCATAATATACAATTGTGGACGATGCTTCTGCACAGCCTCCTACCGCCGATGATCCAAAATCGTTGTCTTACAAAACAAAGCAATGATTGTGGTCCTGCATGTAAATTTCTAAAGTGTTCCCTGCGTCCCTGCGAACTAACAGGCTGGTGAAAACATGATTTGATGGCAGAAGCATTTGTTGTTTTTGATCATATGGGAGTAGAGAATTCTTCAACCGGCCACCAACGCGCAATATGCCGGTGTCATCGAGGAATGGGTTAAGTTTGAAAATAACACGTCTGTTGACTAGGCAGCTTCATTTTTTTTTTTTTTTTTATTTTTTTTTTGTTCCGTTTACTCTGTTTCCATCTGTGCTTTACCTTTTAATACTAAATTATTGTTATAGTACAATAAATAAAGATTAATTTCAACACTGAAGAATCTTGATTGAACGGCTTTAATTAATCCCTTGAGTGCAGTATCTATCTCTACTGATGATAATTCACCGAATCTTCGATTGTCGACACTGGATCGAGCGTTATGACAATATCGAAGACAAAGAGCGGAAATTCCAAGAAGTTTGTTAATGTCTGAGTACCGCTCAAATAGATAGTCCATATCCTTCGTTACTAATAACAAAACTTTAGGTCCTATTGATTCTGTATCCTCATGACATGCTAGATTTATAGTAGGAATATTCTACGAGTCATCGTTTTCCAACAAAAATGATGGACCTCTCCACCACAACGTTGTATCAATCAACTGAGACGGCATCAACCCACGTGATAGACAATCTGCTGGATTTAATTCAGAGGGAATATACCACCAAAGCGTAGAAAGAGCAATATCCTGTATTTGCGAAACTCGATTTGCAACAAACGTTGTGTACTTTTACGGGAAGGAATTGATTCGGAAAAGTGTTATCTCTGAGTCGACCACAATTTTACCTTTTCAAATTCAATTTGAATTGATTGACGAACTTTATCAATTTCTGTAAAAACAATTTGGCAATGAAAACTGATGGAGCGCATATACCAAGAGAATCAAAAATTTGTGAGATTTGTGACAAGACCGATCTCTTATTTATACTATTTGAATAACACCTGGGATGGGAATTGTCTCCCACTCAAATTTGAAGAGTATCCTGACGAGTATTCCAAATGATACCCAGAGTACTAACTACCTCGTCAAGTGAATGGCTCTGATCAGGGACAACGTTCCTAATGTTAGAAGACCATTTCATCAGATCGAACCCACCTTTGGCAAGTAATACCGTTAGTTCGGCCCTGAGAATATGCGCTTCTTTTACAGTCTCCAACAAATGCTGAGAAACGCTCATGTGGTTTTGATGGTCATCAATGGTCAATTGTTTTAAAGTTCCGACGGCTAAGAATGGTGCACTTGTGGTGCCGTAAGTGACGGTATTCAATTGATAAATGTTCAGAGACTCTTCCTGAGAACCACTCTGGATGAACATTTATTTGCCGATACATTTTTTAATATCAGCACTGAGAGCTACATTATACTTTCGAAACCGCAGAAGAATCGAGAATAATTCTGGTTGGATTGTTGGTTCTGTCATTAGGGTGTCATTCAATGACAGGCCAGACGAAGACTTGGAAGAACCATTGAACACAACCCGTAATTTTGTTATAGATGAGCTTTCTTTGTACACTGCGTAATGTTGGAGAAAATATGACAAGTCATCATGGGGTTCGTTTGCTAGTTGCATGTGATTCAATGAAATATATTCTTCCATGAATTGAGAATACATATAACCATCTTAATTCAAGATTTGCGTTCAATTTGTTCTCAAGATTATAGAACTGTCTCAATGCATTATTTTTGTTACTAGACAAATTTGAAATATTTGTTTTCATTGGAAGAGCCACACTATATATCTTCCATTGGAATCACGTTTAACGCTTTTGGTATAAGTGGCTTCACACGCTTTCTCTTTCAATGAGAAATTGTTTTTAGTCATCACGTCTTCGATTTCATAAAATTTCTGAACTTCTTTGCGCACATATCGACGTCACAACAAAATAATGACACAGATACTGGCGGCATTGAATAAGTTAATTTTTCACAAAGTACATACCCAAATACCGATTGTTGGAATGGTGGAAGTTCTTGACATACGTGAATCCTTTCTCCACTAAAAATATCACTGAGGATTTCTACGCCAATCAGAACATCAATGCGTTCAGGCACATAAAAATTTGGATCAGCCAATTCCAAATTGTTTGGTAACATGTGCAAGCCAAAATGAACTGGGTGCAGTGGCAATTTGCCGGTGATCTTTGGGAGAACTAAAAATTCCAAACTTTGTTTAAAGTTTTGAATACGAGACTCAATCGACAAATTAACCTTATAATTAATTTCGGATATATTTGAATTGATTCCCTTGACTGGAATATGAACTGATTGTTTTTGAGTACCTACCCAACATTTGACAAATCCTTTCTGATATAAAATTAGATTGGGACCCGGAAGCCAACAATGCGCTACATAAAACACGCGTACCCCTTTGAACATGTAACCCAAAGCAAAACAGTGGATAATAGTATTTGAGATTCGGTTGAGTAAAGACAAACTTCGCCCTCGACATCTGTGTTAGTCACGATATTTGACTGAACTGTGGCAATAACCTCGCGTTGAGTATTAGATGGAACGGTCTGATTCAAACTAGGAACTTTGGAAGCACTACTTTTATTAGTATCTGTAGTTTGTTTCGAACCACTCGAAGTAGCAATTATATTGGAAGGTAATGATACGTTTTGAATGGACTTTGAAACCTGAGTCATATCATGATTAAAAGTTGAAATGTGTAAGAGCGTATGATGCCTCTTCTTACACGTGTAACACGAAAGTTTGGACTTGCACTTGGATATATGATGCGCACCAAGGCAATTGTGACACAATTTTTTATCTTTCAGCCATTGAATTTTGTCCTTCCATGGCATTGACTTAAACCGTTCACATTTGTAGTTCAAATGTTCAGACTTGCAATAGTGACACGCGATTGTGTTTCTTAGTTCGGTAACCACCATTGAATACTTTGATTTTGGAGAATTTTTGACAATGGATTCTATATTTGATGCCTTACAATCAGTAGAAGATATTGCTTCTAGTACACGTACTCCATGACTTCTTGTATGGTGAAATCTCTGTCAATCGATTTCTTTATACACACATTTTTAAATTTTTTTAAAAACACTTGTTAAATATTTCGCAAAATTACAAAAGGTTTAAAAAATTACTCGATCGATTTCGGCTTGTTAGGCCATCATCAGGAGTATATACTCCTGATGATGGCCTAACAAGCCGAATTCGATCGAGTGATTTTTTAACCCTTTTGTAATTTTGCGAAATATTTATCAAGTGTTTTTAAAAAAATTTAAAAATTTGTGTATTAAATGTGTTTCGCCAAGTGCCTACGGCAGAAAGTGTAAAAAGCCGTTTCTTTATTTCAATTTAATGACGTGATACTGAGTCCACCAATTGAGAAACGTGAAACACCAAATACAAATCCCACTGGCCTATGGGAATTTTTAGCGATTTTAAAGCATTATATTGTTTCCAGAATAAATCTATGAACATCTGTTAATCCTTTGCACTATTTTCTTTTCGAACTGGTTCTAAATTGTACAATGATTGCATATGCAATGTTTTTATTCTTGAATGATTTTCATAGTGTTTGAAAAGGGAATTCCAAACTTGTTCATAGTTCGCATCGGAATTTGGGATTGATTCAATAAAATAGTAAGCTGAATCTCCTCTGAGGCAACTCTCCAAGTAAGAAAACTTGAGATTTATATTAACTCTGGTTTCGTTATGTACCCATTGTACAAATGTTTGGCAAAACCCCTCATGATAAAAAAGTTCCGTCGAACTTTGGAAGAGGTATCTCAGGCAAAGGTAAAGAACAACGTTTAAAATCATTGATATGGCTTACCGACATAAGATCGGCGAACTTTACACTTTTACTATTTAAGTTATCCAAACCATTCCGGATACAAGATTCAATAAGTCTACAACTTGTCTCAAAATTGTCACGAGTTGTAATATCCAAATCAGTTAGTTTATCAGTCTCTTCAAGCTTGAAATAAGCATCATCGAATTTTAAATATATGTAGAGCCCCAACACGACCCAACATAGACTCAAGTTCACCCTTAGTCAACTCTGACTCATCTGAACGCAATTGATTACTGTAATACTTTACATGGTTAGTTATACTGGTAATCAAATTTTGACATTTGACTCCCTCAACAGACATTTTGAATAGGAAACAACCAAGACTAAATTGAATTTAAAAACAAAAATAAAACTTAATCCTAATTATATAATGAAAATGTTATAAAATTTTAGTAATTTAACCTGGTTTAAATTATGTAGTTTCCATATGCTATCCAGTAACCGCCGATGTATTGTTACTGCTGTAGTGCTGAATAATGATGCGTGTTGTAAATTTTGCCAACGTGTATGTATGATAATTATAACCTCAAACTTGGCAATGTGCTTGATGATTGATGAAATTGTTGAGTATGCCACAAAACAGCTTTTTGTTTAAATTTAATTCCACGTTGAAATTATTGAAAGCGCCACAAAATGACTTTTGATGAACTTAATTCCACGTTGAAATTATTGAAAGCGCCACAAAATGACTTTTGATGAACTTAATTCCACGTTGGAATTGTTGAAAGTGCCACAAAATGGCTTTTGTAACTTACTCATTCGGCTCTCAAAGGAGGTCCCTGTAAATTTCAGTGCAAATCGGCCAACCGGAAGTGGATATCCCCTTGGGCCAGAAAATTTATTTTGGAAAAATAAA
Source organism: Tipula helvola (assembly GCA_963556165.1). Taxonomy (NCBI): domain Eukaryota; kingdom Metazoa; phylum Arthropoda; class Insecta; order Diptera; family Tipulidae; genus Tipula; species Tipula helvola. Next base: position 169,898,458 of record OY744482.1, on the reverse strand, counting down.
TCACTTTCCTATAGCGACTGAACTACTAACTTATTATCCTCGTTTAAAAAAATACAAAAAAAAATGAAACAAAATAAAAAAATTGTTATGTTAATTTTCGACTTTGTGATTTTTGGGTTCCTTAAGTCCGAAAAATTGGGTTTCGAAGTGGTGTCTGTTGGTCTATATATCTGCCAGTTTGTGGCTCAGATGTTTAACCAATCAAACTGCAACTTCAAGTTTAAACTTTTTCATAAATTTTGAGGTCCCAGTTTCCAGGTCTCACGAACCTGAAAATTTGTTTTGTAAATATCTCAAAAATTTACAATTTACAAAAACCATAAAAAAAATTAAAAAAATCTTAAGTTTGTAAGAAATTTGCATAATAAGTTTCTTAAAATTCGCGGTTCGTAAAAGAAAGTCGCGTGTTGATCATACCTCAATTTTTTTTAGTCAGTTTAGAATATTCCTAATGGCTTAAGACCAATGCCGACAAAACTTATTGAAAACGGCACAAGGGAAATTAAGCACGACCGATTTGCTTAAGATATATCATACTTCGGAATATAAAGGGGTAAGCAGATCTCAAGCCGTCAAGTAATGGTATAGTGTCTGCAGGATTAGGACATCAGATGATAATTTTCGAACCATTAGAAAGCTATTGGGCTAAACGCCAAAGTTTGGTTCAAATAAATATGCATCACTTTATAAATTTGGACAGCTTAAACCTACTTATGACTAAAAATATTTCATTTTTTTTTATTGAATTATGAATCCTATAAATAAGTGATTTTTGTCAATACAATTTTCTTTTTCCCACTAAACAATTTTTGTTTTTTTACGGAGGGAGAAAATTATCAAAATAATTGATAATTTTCTCCCTCCGTAAAAAAAAATCTAATTTGGCGAGGACCGATAAACTTAACATTTCAAATTTTTGTTTTTGTTTCTTCCGAATGTATGATACTACATATATCAAACCGACCCTGCGGGTCTTTGACAAGACATTTACAATTTTTTTTTCTTCAAAATTATGTTTTTTAAACCACAAATATGAGTGGCATGTGAATATAAGTAAGGGAGAGTCTCCGGTTGTGGGCACAGTTTCATTTTTGACTCATAATTTTCCTTTGAGTCCATATTATGTGGAGATATGAATATCAATGGAAAGCTAAAGGCATTAGCTAACAGTTTGCTAAAGTAACTACATTGATTCCGTCAACTAGAAAAGTTTTACGACCAATTTTGTTAAGTCATCTTTTTGGCCAAAAAAAAATCGTAACCGGTTGTGGGCACCCTTCGAAAATTCGCTGAAAATAGGAATATTTTAAGGAAAACGCACCTAATTTGAAAGAATTTCTCGGTTTATCAATTTTAAAGGCCTTCAGTGGCAAACATAACAAAAAAAAGATTTTTTAAAAATTATTCAACTTCAGTCAACTTCGATGGCAGAAGCTTCAAGCAGATGATGCAAAGTCGATATCATCATCAGATGATGGAGAGTTCTTTTTTTAAGCTTTTGGCCGACGTGTTGCCTTCTTTTTTTACTCTTCTTTGGGGGGAGGGGAGACGGATGCTTTAAATGGAAAAAGAGAGTGCCCACAACCGGTTACATTTAAGTGCCCACAACCGGAAATCACGACCATTCTCGGAGTAACGAAAAAAAATGTGATGTGTCATGATTTTGATCAGACATCGAAAAACTCATGAGTGAATTGCTCATTTGTACCATTATTTGAGAATGAGTAAATTCAACACACACATAAAAAATAAAATACGAATATCAAGAGTTTTTTGTTTCGCATTAGAGTAGTTTTTGTTTTTTCTTGAATATCCAAATTCTCTTTTCTGTTTTTTGTTTCAACTCACATTGAAAAAACTCAAATGAATTTTTTTTAGCTTGTGCAATGAAACTCTTTTGGTAGAAGCATTCATTTTTTAATGTGCATTAAAACACATGAGTTTTAAAACTCAACACCATAAAGAACGAAATGTGTGAAGTGAATGGGGATATTCATCAAAATTCAGTTTTTCTTTATTCTTCTTTCGTTGAATTCACAAGCATTTATTCTAAATGTGTGAAACGAAAATTCTTTTTGTTCTTTATGACGATGAGTTTTAAAATTTATATGTTTTTAATGAAATTTCGATGTATTCGTATTAAAAATGAACCGAATTTTTATTATTTTTTTTGTTGTGCATGAGTAAAAGATCATTAGAAAAAACGTAAATTAATCCTTGTATTTATACCCAAAAAAGTATGCTCTAATACCCGACGGCTATAATAAACCACGAAGACACAACATCTGATTAGATGCGCGACACGACTGGGCGAATCCCTAAAGGGTATGCTTATCATCTGATCCGAAGAAACGTAGGAATGAAGTCGTGTGATATATGTAAAAGATCGGTACTCGTGGAACATACCAACTCAGCGATAAAGTGGTCTACGTGCAATTATTATTATTTTAGTTTATAATTGCTAGGTGCAATTATTATTATTTTAGTTTATAATTGCCTGATTAAATTTGAATTATGTATTTATTATTTTCAAACCAAACTTTCATAACGTAAACCTCATATTTTGTACTTTCCACCCGGGTCAAGGGTAACAAAATGTTTTGGCGAATAATTTAGTCAGAAAATAATTAGTAATTGAATTTTCTGTAAAAATTGGTAAAATACATCCAAATCTAGGAAGTCAAGGGTTTTGAAACACCTAATACCAGATTTAGTTAATCCTCGAACATTTAAAATCGAAAAGGCCATCCGGGTGGCCGGGTATACACACAAGGGTTAAAAAATGAATTTCACAATTTTTTAGGATCTTGATTTTAAATTCTCACGAATTTAGATTTTCATAGGAGTAAAATAAAGATGATGAACAACAAATTTAATTATAAATCAGATACATTTTGTTTTGACGTGATAACGTTTGACACCGCATGTTCAGAAAATTGACCCGAAATTTAGCCCTTGGTCGTAAGCAATTACTCATCAACTATAAGAAATATTTTTGAAAGTACGCGCTAAAATAATGTCTAACGTTTGCTTTATTTGCAATATTTTTAACCTGGATTTATTACAATAAATTTGGTTTATTATGTTAATTTTTGTGAAATAGATAAAAATAAATAATGACTCAAATTTTCCGTAAATAATCAGAAACACCATTATATTATTTGATACAAATAACCTAAAAAGACGTGGTATACCAATCAGCCGGGCAGTGTCATAAAACAAAATACAAACAACTATTTTTTTAGTAAATTGGAAATAAAATCAATTTTTAATAAACTATCCACTTTGGAAGGTTTGTTTAGGAATTTGTTAAAAAACTGTAAAATTTTGGGCGGAATTTTTTATTTATAAACGAGGACCTCTGTATTGAAATTTTTTTATTAGTTTTTTTTTGTTTGATTTACTTATAGACTAAATAAAATAAAACTTATTGAAATTAAATAATTTTGAAAATAAAAAAACACGTTTTTCTATTAAATTTGTAGAATTTGTATAGTACATATCATTTAAAATCCGTTCTAAGTCATATTCATTCACCTTCGTCGTCACTAATTGTAAAAACTTTGTCGGAATCGTTTTCTAACAAAATCATGTCACTATCAATATCATTGCTAACAGAAGCTTATCGGCTATAAAACCATGCTTCACCCACAGTAAGAGACTTATCAATGCTGGAAGCTTTAATTAATTGTTCAAGCAGTAATATGTTTGGAATTAATAATTTAAATGTCGTTACAATTTTCGGTCTCCGAATAATTATCATCATCAAGCAAGATATACATAAAATAGAGGTAGTATTTTCCTGTGTCTCATTTTCGTCTTTCTTTACGCATCACGTCACGTGTAGACTACTAATGGTGGATTCAGCGAGAACAATTTGCTAGCTCGTGATCACGAATTATTGAAATTTCGTCAACTTTTTTACCCCCTCCAATTTTTTGTTTACTTTTTTAAAAGAGCAACCATAAGAAAAAGTAAACAAAAAATTGGAGGGGGTAAAAAAGTTGACGAAATTTCAATAATTCGTGATCACGAGCTAGCAAATTTTTCTCGCTGAATTCACAATAAAAAGCAGATATTTATGTCGTGTTCTTTTCGTTTTTTCAAGTCAACACGAATTTTTTGGGTGAAAAGTACATGAAACAAAATTGACGAAGTTTTGTGCTTGTATTGGTTACTTGATTGACATTTCTAAACGTCAAATTGAAATTTGGCGGCTCATTCTATTTAATTAAATTAAATAATTAACACAACAAATATTAAACACATTAAACTAAACACAAAACGAGAATAAAAATGATCGAGATACAAAAAATCACTGCTATTAAATATTGAAAAATTTTGACAACTAAATTAACGTTTCTATTTTTGTTGGTGTTAGTAGCTACGGATGTGAAATTCATGAAAAAATCCGCATCTCGTAAAATTGATGCACATTTCAAAAAAATTGACGAAGTTTGGTGAAAAGAACACAGTTTTTGGATGTGCGTTAATTTTTTTTGACGAATTTGGGTGAAAAGAATTCAACATTATATTAAGTTTGGCGGTTTTTTGATTAATTTTTTAAATAAATCAAGAATAATCGTAATTTTTTTTAACAAACCGTATTTACAATGATAATGATAGTTTCCCGAGACCCTTTTTATGCTTTATATTTTTTTATGGTCCAAATATTTGAGAAATAATTCCTTCGAGTATCTAAGATAAATGGAAAAAAGGGTAGACAAAATTATGAGTACATAACATAAAACAATTCAATTATTAAATGTTTTTGGTCGTTTACGTACCAATTATTAATATTTATTTTTTTACGTTATGTTTGTTTGGCTTGAAATTACTGGTATCCACGTACTTACTATTCAAATATTACAGATATGTCCATACAATGTAAAAATATGTTAAATAAAGATCCAGTACACTTGTGTCATAGTCATTTGTGTTCTTATCAGAACAAATTTAGTATATTTAAAATCTAAACGTTCTCTGCATTTAACAAAAAAATTATACTCATATATTCCGAAACTTGTTATGTAATGTGCTCAAACAGTCTGCTCTAGACACGAATATTAAAACATGCCTCATTGCCTGAAACTCATTTTAAATATCAGCATTTTTGACTACACGTGACGTCAAATTGCGAATAAACGATAGCAACAGCATGCGCAATATTATACCTTTATTTACTATATATCTTCATCATCAAGTATATTTCGTACAAGGAATAAAAGACAAAATTCGCCCGTAGATTTCACTTTATTACTACTTGTTGAAGCGCTGAACAACAACGTGTTGCTTAAACAATCTCCATAACGGCATAACCCCTTCTAAAATAAAATTATGATCGGCTTGAATATCACTACATTTTATAACGTACAAAATACATAATGGAACAAAATCAAAAGATTGCTTTTTTGGAAAATGTTTTTAACCATACAATACGTTCATCTTCAGCCAACCCCTACTTTCGGTAAAATTGGGCCATGGTTTTCAGATAAGCCTATCTAAGAAACCCGATTCACATACATTTGTTTTTGTAGAAGGCACATATTTAATGTGTGCAAAATATTTTTCGAACAATAAAGACAGCATAAATTAAGAAATGTAGATTCACAGAACCACACATTCAAAGAAAATACGCAAATTCGATGAATGAATTTTTGTATTCTTCACTTGAAGTTTTAAAAAATTTGTGTGTTTTATAACTCTTCTACCAAAAAAATTTCATTGTGCAACCTAAAAAAATTCATTTGAGTTTTGCAGATATCCAAATCATTCATTTTTGAGTGTGCATTAAAACACATGAATTTTAAAACACAATAAAATGAAGAACACAAAGGACTCTCTTCACAAACACATTTAGACTGAATGTGTGTTACGTCTTACGTGAGAAGAATAAAGAAAACTAAAATTTAGTGAATATTCACATTCACAAATTCAGCAAAATGTTTGTAAGAGAGAATTTTTTGTGTTCTTCATTTTATTGAGTTTTCAAATTCATGTGTTTTAATGCACACTCAAAAATGAATGATTTTCGATGTCTGATTTTGATGTAAATCGATGTGGCATCCCAAATCACAACGAAAATACTGTAGACATATCGATAACACTTACCTGTTTGAGATTATTCACTTTGATTTATCGCACTTTTAAAACATTGGAAAATTACAATTGCGTTGATTTTTATGAAATTTTTTGCTAATGTGATCGCAGCAAATGAACAAGCTCGTCCATTCACTTCGATATTACCTAGAAAACTGCGTACTGTTAACATGCAAGTACGATAAAAGTCAAATCAGCCATATTTGCATTCTGTCAAAAGTTATGCAGGGGTGCCCCCAACCGGAGAGTGCCCACAACCTGAGACTCTCCCCTAATATTTTGTGTAACTAAAACATAGATCGAGCAAGAATAGGTTAATGTGAAGCTGGCTATCAGAAGAAATAAGTTTTTAATTTAAAAAAAACGTAAAGCAAATTTTTGTGTTAAAATAAAACCTCTACTTCATAGGTACAAGAATCATTTTTAGGGGCACAAGAAAAATTGTACGGGGTGCCCGAAATATGTAGGTAGCTACCTGATATACTATATGACATAGTTCGTTAAGTTTATCAATACATGAATTAATTTTTGAATAGTATTGTTCCTTACCTTGGGTAATCTGAGATTTTCCAAAATTCAGATAATATTTATAACTCGATTGTATGTAAATATTATTGAATCAGGGTATTTTTACAAATATCTGTGAAACTTTCCACGCAGTTTAATATTTTTATAATGTCATATTATTGAACCACGGTTTATGCTTTTATTGCTTTTGTGACTTGTTTTTATTTTTCGGGAATTTGTATTTTGATTTAAAATTTTAAGAAGAGCATTTAGTTCATCAAAGCTAAAAACATTCTTAATCTCATTCCACAACGAGGACTATTGTATAGCGTTATAATCGACAAATTTTATTATGCTACTAATTAACTTAGAACGGCTTACGAAACGGAACAAAATTATCTTATGAAAAGATCTTGAGAAGTCACCTAAATGAAACTCAAACGACATATTTAATATGTTAGAAATTACATGGTTACCTTCGATAAATAATAATGGTAATGATTAATGGTTCGGAGTATTTTAAATTTATTAACTACGTGCTTTGACTTTTACGTCAATTGGACGTTTTTTTTTTTTGTAAAATTATTTCTCGTAAATTTTTTTTTTTTTTTTTTGTAACTTTAATTTGCATGTTTATTTGTGCACCAAATGCAACAAAGCTACAATGTCCGAACCGCATCATCCGAAAAAAAGATACCATCTGAAAAAAGCTAATTCATTTTTATCAGAAAAAGTTTTTGGAAAATAAAGAAATCGTGATCGGACGGCCCCTGCTGATCAATTGATACCAAAACAAACCCGAGGCGAAGTTGACCAATTGCTGGATGGAAATTAAGCATGGATGATAAATTTACTGCTTTTTTAAATAAATAAATCATACGTTTTGGCACGCTGTATTGTAAATGAGCTTTAGCTCAAAATAGAGTGTGCTAAAATATTAGTAAATTTCTATGTAAATAAATAAATAAATGTAAATATTTCCAAATTTATTAACATACTCCAATCGCGGTTGTTTTCATAACACCCTCACGTACTAAATCTCGCTTTTGGGTTCAGTATTGTTCCGGCGCGTGTCCAACCAAACACAAATTTCCAAGGTCGTCGAGCTTCTTGAAGATCAGCGAGTCCTAGCCGATTCTCTGCCATGCTTGTGACAAGGGCTTCAAAAGCGGCTGTTTTCATAACGAAAACATGTTCCTAAATCTCGTAATCAGGTTCAGTATTGTTTTGGCGATGTCCGGTTTCTTGTTTGTTCAGATTTTAACATTAAAGAATTTTACGTATGCGGGTCGTTTAAAAGAATTTAAAATTAATCAAGAACATACGTATGTAGACGATTCCAGACTCAATACACAAACCAAAATAAAAAACCAAATTAATTTTTTAATTTTTATTTATTTATTAACCAATTATTTTTAAAATAAATAAAAATAATTAGATTACTTTATGTGAATAGTTGTGTGTGTGTCAGTGTGTTGATTTACTTAATCAAATCAAGATAAAACGACAGAATGTTTGAAACATTAATTTTCTTAATTACATATTTTAATTATTAAATCACAATTTATTGTGAATTATCTCATTATTAATTCATTTAATAAAATTTTTTATTTATTTTATTTTTAATTATAATTTACTTCATTTTTTATTATTTACTTTTTACTCATCTAAAATATTTTAAAAAATTCTATAACTATAAAAAATGAATAATTATTTATAAATTGATTATATTAATTGTACTACTAAATTTAATTTCTTTTTTTTTTTGCGTTTGTGGATCATTATAAACCAAAAACATAGTTTTAAAATATTTTCGATGTACTGTTTAGTTTTTAAAACGTAAATAAATTATAAATTACTGAACAAACTCCGAAAATAATTATTTTATTTGGAACAACAAGAAACACATTTTGCACACAACACGTTTGCACTTACCAAATTATTATGTACCTCTTGCAGGAGGACATAATTGTGTTATAATAAATTTAAAATTCTTCATGTGAAGCGTATTGATGACGTAATTTTAGCAAAATATTCTCCAATGATTTAGGCACAATTTAACAATTATCATTTAAATTTAAATAAAGAAATTAAATTAAATTTCTTGTCATTATTAAAATAAAATAAAAATACTGAAAACATATGTGTAGGTAGGTATGTAATTAATTAATTAGTAGAATTGTTATTCTTGTTGTTGTACTGGCATTGTTAAAAATGTTAGCAGTGACTTGATAAACCATTTGACGTAATGCTACTATTTGAAGAATTTGGTGGTGCTGATAATAGGTCACAATATTGCAGAAGTGCTTCACGAAGTGAACGTGACACCTCGGGTGATAATGTAGTTGTGCAATCAACTAGATATGGATACAGATCGATTAATTGTTCCCATGCTGTTTTGTCAACTGGAATGAGAAATAAAATAATTTGATTTACTATAATGTATGTGATTTAAAATAGGGGAATTCAAAAATTTCTAATTTATTAAATTAATTAAATTTGTAAACAGGATTTTCCACGACGAGTGTAAATAAATGGTGTACTGAGCCTATATTGATGCCCTAGCCCACCGATTCAGTTCTTCTAAGTTTAATTCGTTCTAAGATTCTGTTGCGGCCCGTTTATCTCGACTTGAACGAGAAATCATCGTAGCTTACACTGACCTTAAAAATCTTGCAAATAATCAAAATGTTTTACTATAAATAAAATGTGCAGCGGCCAAATTTTAGGAATATGCTCAATGGGGGACTCGAGATCCAAAATAGAACCATTTACTTATTTCGTTTATTAAAATTTATACTGAAGAGGATATACTTGAAATAAACAATTTATAAAATTTTCATTCTAACTTACCTTTCAAAAGAGGTGCTTTCTTCATTGAAATTATCAAAGTGGCCACCGCCTTTAAAACAAACGAAATCTCAGATAGGCGATACCTAGGCAATGGACATTTTCCACTTTGCCGCTCGTCATCATTGAATTTTTTCAAAACTTCTTGAAACCGATGGAGCAATGCTGTAACTGCCAAACGACCAGCAACCCCACCTTCATTCGGACTGTTTTGCGCTGTATCGTCCAACAGCGAAAATTGCAGTAATGTATCAAAACATGTTTTAGCAAATTCCTCACGCAACTTTAAATCCGTTTCACAACCAACATTTGATGCCGTGGCCGAATGTATCGAACCCTTATTTAATAGTACAACCACTTTTAGCGTAAACTGATTTGGAATATCACTTGAATAAGGCAAAACTTCATCTCGTAATAATTCAATCACTTGACAATCGATTGCTTCGTCGAGTACAATCTCTTCGAGTCCACGATCCTCAATGGTGCAGACACTTTTGGGGAATAAAAATTGATCAAGTGTATCGGCCAAATCATTCCACATTGCGGTAAATTGTTTTGGATTGGCACGAGCTACTGGAAGACCTGTATGTAGTACCGTCATTAAACTAGATATTGCTAATTTCCATGTACTAGCTGACATGCATTTATATTTTAGGGCCAGCGGGACGTGTAATGCTTTAATAATTTCGTGTAGTATTTGTCCTTCAATTACGGTCTCTTCTTTTGCGGTCATTTGATATAATTTAACGGCGACGGATAGAGCTTTTTCACCGAATGGAATGTAATTCATGCTGACCCACTCGATACTTGTATTCTGGTTACTATTTCGTGATTTAATGGGACGCGTTTCAACACGCTCAAAAGTTGGTGGCGTACAGGAAAATTTACTAAAGCTTAGTAGCTGGTTGAAAATTGATGGAATCATAGTTTTGAAATTTGGCGTGCCCGAAAGTGCTTCCTTCTGTAATAGATCAATACAATCTAATACACCATCGTGAAGTGGTGTAAGTAATGAATCTGATATCGTAGACATAATGTACGGCGTTGAGTCGCTGTGCACTGGAACAGCGACGGCATTCATTAGAACAAAGCATAGCTGGGTTAAATCCTTGTTATTAAAACGTGCACGAATGTGTTGGAATAATGCGGGAAATATTTGAACGAGTGCCGTTAAAAATGCTTGACTAGGGATATATATTTCGTCTGATTTATCAGCCCCTTCCGTAATCGGTGGCTTCGTACTTTCGGTACCAATATTCAACCAAACTCGCCAGGCTACATTCCAAATATCGTTATCTTCAGCAGTCGCACCTTTTGATATCACACTGCCACTACTGTCCTTCTCAACCTTCTCCGGTTTATTATATAAAATTTCTTGGAATGATTTAAGCGCGGCCAATGATACTTCATTACTTTTACTCAGTGCGGAATTTTCAATAAACTCAAGCAATAAACTCCAAGCTCTTGGAAAATCTCCTAACATTTGTAACAATTGTCGTTTTGTATTGAATACTCTTGAGACCCCTGACAGTGTTAATACTTGAGTTTCGGCCCATTGTTTTTGTGCTGTATTTCGAGAGTGATGAATCAAAATATTTCCACTCGTATCCACCTTCTCGTTACTTGCCGAACTCGATAAATTTCGAACTTTATCTAAAAGCGGGAATAGAACTTGCCACAACACAGCCTGCCATGTTGGTGGATTTAGCAGATTTCCGTGTGCTGATATTGTCGAGAATAGCGTTTGTCCAGCCGATTTTCTTACAGCTGGTCGTGAATCGACACATAACTCTCCAAGTCTGGCGTACAAACACATCCACAGGCGGTCAAAATGTGGCATATTTAACGTGCCTGGAAAATCAGGCAAGACCGAGATATCTTCGGTTACTGTTTGTGAAAGCTTTTCTTGATTTTGATTAAAATAATCCGAGATATTCCACATCAAACCGACAGCGGTTAGAGAAATATTCAATTCTTGTGTTTGGGATCCAAATTTGGCGGCAGTATTAACGCACAGTGGTAGACAACGCCATGGCATTACGGGCAAGAAATCGGTAACCACTAGCTGAAGGCATTGGAATGCGATTCGAATTAAAGCCTCTCCATGTTGATCATTTACTGCACCAATTATTCCCAAAACTAATGGCCAACCGTGAGACAGCGTTTCACCAGCCCCATTTAAAACCTGTAATACACATTCAAGCTGCCTTTGTCTAACATCGCCATGTGGTACTGATGATAATTCAGCCAATGGGCCAAGTAATAATGTCTGTAGTTTTAAATTATCCTTTAGCGGTTTGTCGTATTTAAATTTTAACGCCGATTTTACTAAATATGTGATGGCTTCGACACCCCATTCCCGCATTCTAATGTGAGGATGTTGGCACACTTCCAGTAAATGATTAGTCAGTGGTCGCCATAAAACTTCAATTCGGGGTAAATTCTCCAAACCCGTTTCTAATAATTTGGCAACTGCAAATAGTGATGGCTCTCGATTTGAATATGCCAGCTCCATCGCCTCTTGTGATAGTTTGCAGAGCGCATCGATCAAATGGTGTAAAGCCACATCGTCTAAATATTTACTAGATTCAAACAGTTGGCTTAACATTTGTGAAAGAACTGGGAGATCTGCCATTACAGCGGTGGTTATAACAGCGTTTGTGTCGGTTGTTGCTTTTGGAACAGCTTGTAAACTGCCTCCAGTCGATGGTTTTAATCCCAAGATCCACACTAAATGTTGCAGGGTAGCTAATACTATATGCCATGAAGTGCCTAAAATTGGACCATGGCAATGAGCCAGATGTAGTATTGCACGCATACATTGTAAGTTTTTTGCTGTCAACATAACAGGTCCTTGTTGTGCTCCGATTGGTAGTGAAGATGTGGGCAGAGGTGTGCCAACAGCCACGACTTGATGTCGAAATTCACTTTCACCACATTGTGCTATATATTGAGTGCCTAAATCTTGGCTGTTTGCTCGAGAATGAGTTTTGAAACCGGTCCCTTGATAGCCCATATTTAGGACAGAGAGAGCATAATGCGGTGGCAATGAAGCTTTACAAATAGCCGTAATAAATGCATCTCTTGGTGTTTGTAATTCTAACATTCCACAAATGGCAGCATAATTTTGCATAGACTTTAAGATACTTTCGGTGGCCGATTCATCAGTGGCAGCATCGATTAAAGGTGTCATTGCAGCCAGTAAACCGCACCAACTTGAATTAATTAGCTGACAGTGGAGGGTATGTTCATCCTCGTTAATCTCCTTACTTCTAATTTGAATTTTCGTTTCTTCACCAATAGTTGATGGGCCGTTAATTGCTAACTGTATTGATCGGACAATATCCAATAGACAAGCGTATGCAACAGAGATTCCAAATCCCTCTGGAATATTTGGTGGCTCCATTTTATCGAGCATATCCAAACTAAAAATAAAAATTAACCAATTAAAACATAATAACTTGATGAAATCGAAATTTACTTACTAAGTCGATTTCGTTTGACCAATTGGGAATGTGATGACAAGCGGGAGCCAAACACCTCTAAATAAAAATCCTGGTTGTGGTGTTACTCCGCCTCCCATTGGAATCCCAGATATTAAGGCTGGTGATTGTGATGTAGCCGATAAACTCTGTGCTGATCCCACTAATTGCGGGCTAACAAATAAACTATGGACGTATGCTCCAAGCGAATTTATAATGTCCTGAAATATATTGGTGGCATGATCTTTGAGATCGTAACATTTACAAAAGGAAACCAAAAGATCAGGCTGTATCGTCATTTTGTGCAGCACTTCTAGCGCCAACGAGCGTTGCCACGACGGTTTATCCGGATCCAAAAATTTTACAATCAACGATAAGAATATTTCACATTCTGTTATCTAAAATTGAAATAGTTTATGAGCGACCTGCATAATCTATCATAGTTAATGAGTAACTTACCAATAAATTGTGATATTTCTGTATTAAAATCGATACAACACGTAGTAATCGCATGCTAATCGGAAAATATGGCTTATCGTGTGGAGTCTGCTGTTGTGCGTTTTGTGGCATAACCGTGCGATATTTAATATTTGGTGAGAAAAGTTTTATGACAAGGGCGCAAACCCGTTCTTTAAGCAAAAATGAAAATTCGGGATTTTTATAAAACACCGAAGTAAACCCGGATAAAACGGTTTCAAGTAGTTCTAAACCGAAAGTTCGTGTCATTTCGGTCATTCCAAGCAGCCAGTAAGGTTGGTCGGCGTTTACCAACTGCACTAAATCTTGGAATAATAAATAGGCATCGGCGGCACAAGGTCTTAGACCTTTGGGTGGTAGACCGGTGGCCAATTTGAGCTCTTCTAAATTTACCTCTCGTTTTAAATCTGATAAATCGGCTTCATTTTCTTCCGCGACAACACGTTCAAATACAAGTGACACCAATTGACGAACGGTTGCCCCAGCCGTATTAATCGTTGTTGAATCTTTTGTGAAATGTAACCGAAAACAGAGGACTAAGGTTTTGGCCAATGTTTCACCGTGCACAATTGTATTAGTGGTTAGCAGAAGCGTAACAGTTTGTAGCACTTTTACTTCTTCGGTCCCATTCTCCATCAGCATCCAAAGCGTGTCGGTAATGTAACGTGCACCTTTTTGATCGACAACTTGTTGTGTGATGAGTCGTTGCATCATACCAAGACAAAACTATAAACCAAAAATGCATTAGTTTGGAATAAATATATTCGATATGTGTAAAATTTTGTAAATCAAAGAAATAACGTTCCGTGGAACGTTACCTAAGAAGCACTGCTATAGATTCATAAATATGAATACCGATTTTTTTTAGCGATTGAGATTGAGAGTAATAATTGATGAAATGACATTGAAAGTTAGTTAGTTAGTTACAGACACAGGTATAAACCAAAACTAATCTGAAACTTATCGGTTTTAGCATGCATCAAAAATATAACCTAGTCTAATTTGAAAATGCAAATTGATAATGGCTGCCAAGCATGGGTTCATTAGTGATTGGCCTCGAGTCGAGGCTTTCAAAATATAGTTTTGTTCTTTGGGTAATTTTATGATTTCTGATCTTTAGTAGCTTACCTTGATAATTTTAACATCTTTTGATTCACATCCTTGCACTAAAGGATAAAGAATTTGATTCACTACATAGTAGACTGGAGTTTGAGGATTGGTAGCGGCGCTCTTCAGTTTCTGTATGGCTTCTTCGCATGACTGGAAATGAATAAAAGCGAAGAAATTAAAAGTGATGATGATATCGTGATGTATTGTTTTAAGTTACTAGAGTAGGGTTTAGGTGGAGGTAATTTAATACACACACAATAAATAACAATCGCGGATTGCATAATCGCGTTTCGCTACGTCGAACAGTAAACAAAACCTGTATGAATACATCGACATAAAAAAACACATAAATTTCTAGACTGATAAGCGAATTTTCGATGATGTGGAATATAGATAATGATATGTCATAAAACAATAACGCACCTCTTTTATTTGTGGATATTTTTTCTTTGTCTCCTGGCCTAAACTTCGAAAATCATTCTGTAGAACATCCAAGAATTTTTGAGCTGCTTCATTTCCAGTCGTTCCACTTACGAATGACATTTTCGATCACAGCTCACAATTAGTAATACTAAACAATTTTCTCGATATTTAAATCAATTTCGTGATAGTGAATTCATTCAATTTTCGTAGATTTTCCACTCCTGTGATAATTTTCACAAAAATTTTATGAATTAAATGAAAATTCGTGATTCTTTTGACATTTTCTTGACACGTCAAAATCCTAAACAAAAATAATATACACACAGCACTCCGACTGCAACTTTACTCAAAAATGCGGTAAAATAACGTGTAAACACTAAATATATTATTTAAATAGTAATATAAATATTTAAATATTGTTTTGGTTATTTTAGTTTATTTCTAATAAATTTTATGCGTCGTTTTTAATAAATTCTTTTTACGACTTTACTGGATTCGGAAAATTTTTACTTTTTTATGTCAAATTAGAATTTGACATTTTCTTGAATTATCTTTATTGTGATGTATGTGCCACCTAGTGTTTGGTGTCCTTAATAAAAAGTTTTAATTGCATACAGATACAGTTCAGTAGCGTACCTGAGGGTGTTTGCGATTATTCATTCTACAAATTACGAATTTTTTGACGTCTTGAATTTTGTTTGACAATTTTTTGTTGTTGCTTGTTGGTAAATCTTGCAAAAAATCTCGATTTGTCAAAATTGATTATAATCAAAAAATAAATGATTGCCCAATCGAACACGCGTAATGATTAAAATATTTTTTCTGACAGTAAATTGACTATTTTGCCTACTATGTAGTAGTTTAGACATAAGTTCCCATCAACGAGCAACGGCGGCCATTAATGGTAGCAGCATCAGTCGACTTCTTATTGTTGACACGCGTTGAAAATTTAATTTTTTAATCGACACCGGCGCAGGCATTTCAGTACTACCACCCAAATTCTTTAAAGACATCCTTTCGGCAATAGCACCAAATTTATTTGCAGCAAATGGAACACCAGTCAAAGCTTTCGGCGTTAAAGTAATGAAATTTGTCATTGGACTTCGAAGGGAATTTATGTGGGAAATTGTTATAGCAGACGTGTCCATTCCAATGTTAGGATCAGATTCCCTAAAACACACAGGGTTGTTATTAGTTGACATCCAGGCGGGTAATAGACCCATTAACCTCCTTGTTTATCAAAGGGACTATTACAAATAATGCAGAACAAGCACTAACGGGCTAAGGTGACCATATTATTTGCAAATCAAAAGATGACATGTTTCAAAAACATATATACCACCCTTCAAATTGCGTTCTTTTGACAATAAAGTACTTTTCATACCAGGCGCCGAAATTTTTAGTTACCACAAATGAGAAGCTGAGACCCTTTCATACCGGTGGCGTCGGCTTTGCACATTTAGTTGCTATTAAATATTTTATATAGGTCCATTTTACACGTGAATTATAGCAAGAAATGAGATATTATGAATTTGTAAGCTACATATGTGCTAGATTTTTCGGTAAATATAAAACAGTTGTACCAAAAATGTGATTTGTAGGTTATGTTGACAAAGCGCTTCGCTTTGTACTATACCACAGAATACCCAGAAGCGACATAACGCGGTTTTTATATGGAGAAAAGTGGACTCATTTTTTTGACCTTGGTTTATAGAAGGTAAGATTTTCGGTATTAAATTATCGTTCAGTGGCTGAAAATTCAAAATTAACATGTAAAATATAAGGTAAGAGCAAAAATTTCTTGGTCTACGTAATGTCGGTTCTGGTTGTTTATTATTCTGTGACTATACTTTAAAATGTCGCAGTCGAGTGTGGAACGCATTGCCTTGGCTTTGTAGATAACTTCATTGCAATATATTTTGATTTTTTTTAAATTATCACTTAAAAATAAATTATTTCTCAACAAATTGAATTTATTTCTATAAAATTAAACGATATCAATCAAATAAAACTAATTTGCATAATTGAAAAATGAAATAAAGAATTTTTATTTTTGAAGCTCAAAGCCGAGGCGCCTGGTATGAAAAGTACTTAAATGTGTTGCGTTCATTTACGTTCACAGATTTAAAACCGTTGAAATATATTTATGGCAATTATCATACAATTTAATATCAAATTTATACGATATGATGAAAAATATGACAAAGATGATGATTTTTGTAAAAGATGACAAAAGATGGCATTATTTTTGAAGATGACGATCATCCGTAAAAGATGACTGTCATCTTCAAAAGATGACGTGACGACGTCTGGTCACCTTAAACCTATCATTGCTGGATAAGTCGCTTTTGCATACCAAAATTCAAAATCTACTCGCAAAATTTCAGGAAATTACAAAGGGCGCGCTGGATAAGAACACACCGGTTAGAGACAATGGAACCCCAACAGCCTGCAAAACGCGGAGACTGGCTCCTGACAAATTGAAAATCGCAAAAGACGAATTTGAACTCTTGATGGCACAGGGCATTTGTCGTCCCAGTAGCAGTGCTTGGTCAAGCCCATTACACTTGATAATGAAGAAAATGGTACCTGGAGACCATGCGGTGATTACAGGGCGTTAAACAATATCACAGTACCCGACCGATATCCTATACCACACCTTCAGGACTTTTCATACCAGCTTGAAGGATGCACAATATTTACGTCCCTAGATTTGGTTCAAGCGTATCATCAAATACCGATCTAACCGTCTAATATTCCAAAGACTGCCATTACGACACCCTTTGGTTTATTTTACTTCACCAAAATGACATTCGGTCTTAGAATCCGCCCAGGAAAGGATAGAAATAATTAAAAATGTTGAACGACCAATGACAGTTAACCATCTCAAAAGATTTTTGAGTATGATTAATTTTTACAGGCGCTTCATCCCAAACGCAGCTCTCGACCAAATCTTGTTGAACGATTTCTTGAAAGGATACAAAAAAAAACAGTAAAACTCCGATACAATGGTCAAATCCTTCAATCCAAGCTTTTGAGAATTATAAGGACAAGCTATGCCAAGCGACTTTACTGGCATATCCCTCAGCCACGGCTAGGTTAGCCATAATGGCTAGACCATAATGGTCGACACATCGGACACGGCGATTGGGGCCGTGGCCCATCAGTATGTTGCAGGAGCTTGCTAACCACTCAGTTTCTTCTCAGTACGACTCAACGAAACACAACAACGGTACATTGCTTATGCCAGAGCTTGCAGCTTACTCTGGTATTAAGCACTTCAAATATTTGTGAGAAGGTCGCGAGTTCACCCTGTTCACGGATCATAAACCGTTAATTTACGCATTTAAACAAAATCCAGAAAAAGCATCACCGCGACAATTTCGACATCTTGATTTCATCGGCCAATTTACTACCGATATAGAACACTTCTCCGGCGTAAATAACGTTGTAGCAGATACCCTCTCACGTATTAATCAAATTTCAATTCCCGAAAGTATTGATGGCGAATTACAATTACGAGAACTATTGAATAATAATTCAAACACTTCACTCATTCTTAAGCCAATACCCTAAAAGTTCGACTCAAACAAAACTATTTGTTGTGATTGTGATGTTTCAACCGGTATATCAAGACCTTTTATTCTAGTAAGTTTTCGGAAAATTGTTTTGAATCTTTACATAATGTATCACATCCGGGCATACGCGCTTCAGTGAAACTTTTAACTAAAAATGTTATGTGGCCCTCCATCACTAAAGATTCAAGAATAATGGCTCAAAATTGTATACCATGTCCATGTCCAAAAACAAAAATTTCAAGGCATACACATTCACCTCTCGGTACATTCGTAGTTGCATGTATCGCGGCGCTTTTCTTTAATTCATCTCGACATCATTGGGCCTTTACCAATTTCTGGAAACACCCGGTATTGTGTGACGTTAATAGATCGTTCGGGCTGAGGCGATTCCAGTTCCAGGCATTACTACTGCCTCGGTCGCATTCGCCGTATATTCTGTCTGGATAACCAGATTCGGCGTCCCTGATTTCATCGTAACTGACGAAGGAGCACAGTTTGAATCACTTCTGTTTGCTGAATTGTCGAAACTAGTGGGATTTCTACACAAACGTACCACAAGCTACAACCCTAAGTGTAACGGCATGATAGAACGGTGGCATCGAGTGTTAAAATCCGCATTAATGTGTCATGGCAGAACACACTGGAGCTGGGAGCAGCATACTTCCGCTGATTCTACTGGGATTACGGACTACGGATAGTATGGAACTGAAGACCACACCGGCAGAACTAGTCTACGGAAGCACACTAAGAATACCAGGACAGTTTCTTGACCAAGCCATGGACAACAAAATTAGGTAATTACACAGACATCAAAACCTACCTTCACAACTCCACATTATTTTGAACTTCGAACTCCACGTTGCATTCAGTTTAGTAGCGTATCCAGGATACAACTGAGATCTGAAATATATGCAGTTCAAAATTTAAGTCAATAAAAAAATTTTTATGTGGAAAACTGACAATTTTTCTTTATTTCATTTTCTTCTGTTTCAACAAATGATTTCTTAGCTTGATTTGTTTATCCCTAAACGATCTCTTAACTTTAGAACGGGCCTTATGCCGCATCATCTGGAAGTTCTTTGTCTTACTCTTTTCACGATTTGTCTTCGAACAATGAATATTGAGACGCTTATCTTTCCAGCCAAATTTCTCACGATCCACCCGCCCTGACTCAACACTTTCGATACGTGCCTGTTTATCGTGTTTACGTTTCTTGTGTATCATCTCGATGTCGTCCAATTTTACAAAATCTGAACGTTCCGTTTCGAGTGGACGCTTGCGCGAATGTGTAACTTCCTTTTTAATTTTAGCAGCATCGATGCGTTTGAAGTCCTCATCTGTTAAAAATTTGGTTAAAATCAATTCTTGGGCAGCTTGTTTTGCGCCGAGCACGGGAATATCAGATTTAGAAGTATCTTCAGAAGCAGAATTTTCAGCCTCCTCTTCTTCAACTTCGCCAGCCGACTCATTATCATCTTCATTCTCATCATCATCATCCTCTTCTTCACCTTCTTCTTCTTCATCATCACTTTCTTCCTCATCCCCACTCTCGTCGATATCCACACCACCTCCAACATCATCATGATTAACATCAACCCAACCATCATCTGACTCATCATCTTCAGACTCCTCTTCTTCCAAATCAATTTCTGGAGTTTCCTTAAGCAATACTTCAGCTCCTGGTATATGATCCAAAGCAATAACTTCACCATATTTTCGTTCCACCTTTTCAGCCATCGCCTCAGTCGGTCGACCTCGATCCTTTTTCTTTAGAAGTCCAGGTAACTGCTCTCGATACAACGTAATCAACGATCTTGCAGCCATCATAACCGATTTTTCTTTGTACGTCTTATAGAGCACCAGATCTTGTAGCAAATCTTCACTCATCGCTAACGGACATCGTGTACAAACCTGCCGGATGGCATTCAGCCCAATCGCCATAACATCACTTGAATTCCTTTCGCTCACGAAATTATTTACAATTGCTTTGATGACTGGTTCAACAATATCGCCGGGAACTAACTCGTGCGATGCTTGTGCCGCAAACTGTAATATCCTGGTGACCATTCGTTGATGGGGTTGAATGAATCGCGTTATATACGGATAGAAGTTGAATAAAAATAACTCGTGCAAACCTACTAGGCGAGATAAAACATCCAAGTGCATTAGTTTAACTTCGAATCGTTCATTTCCACTTTGCAACTGTTTAAATAAATCTTCCGCCATTCCTTGAGGATTATGAATTAAATGTATGGCCGAAAAATTAAATCCGGGCGCTTGACTCTTCTTCTTTGAGGATTTTACAACGGCTTTCTTCACCTGCTCCAACTGCTTCTTACGTTTCTTCGTTTTTTTATTGACACGACTAGCAAGCATGGCCATTTTTAAATCTGGCTCGTTTTCACTGTCCGAATCATCAGATTTATTTTCTTCGTCATCATCGGTGCCCAAAAAGAATTTTAACGAGGCCACCATTACCTTGGTGACTTTAGAAAAGCAGCCAACTGTTGCGATTACATTCACGGTTTTGGAATCGTTCCAAACATTTTTCTTATATAACTCAATCATAATGTCGATCGACATTTTGGCCGCCTTTGGAAACGAATCCTTCAACATCGAGTACATGAAATTCTGAAGAGTTGAATTCAGTTTGTTGTCTTTGTGTTTTGCATTCATATTTTTGATGTCGCTAATTATATGATTTTCCAGGAATTTACGCAAAGATTTATCTGGACATCTAAGCAGTTGAAAAAACAATTCTAGTAAATCGAGTGCTGATATTAAATTCTTATTCCGCAATAGAATCAGTGCCTTACAGAATGTATTTCGCATCCCAGGATCCAAAGTGGACGAATGTGATTTTAACAAGTCCACGATTTGTTGTGGAAATTTAATCAAATCGTCGGCAAAACATTGTGCCACCTGTGCAATAAACATAACCAGTTCATCAAGATTTTTATTCGGATTGTCCGGTTCCAGCTGGAATACTTCGACCAGGCTCAAATAGTGACGGTACTGCTGCAAAAATTCTTCACGATACAGGTCGGGTTCACGTTTTATTAAATTTTGCAACTGTGGCAAATTGTCAGGCAATTGATTATTATGTCGCACCATGATTTTAGGGTAATTTTTCACTATTTACTAGAGAAAATTGCTTTTAACGATTTAACCAAAATAAACACATGTCAACCGTGTGAGATTGACATTTGGAAAGACGTAAAAAATATTTTGGATTCGTTATTTTGGTACGCCTGTACAATCAACAAATGGATGAGTCCGTTTTATTTGCAAATAAACGATTTTGTTTTAGAATCTTAATCATAGATGGCATCAGATATTTGTAGTATACATACATACTTAGCACATTCGAAAAGAGACCATAGTAAATTTATACATAAAATTTGTTTTTGTTATGTTGGTAAAAAATTTACTAAAATTACCTTGCCCATACAAAAAGTTAAAATATATAAAATCCAATATCGAAAAAATTCGAACACGCATTTTCATGGATAATAAATCGCTTGCCATTTAAAACATATTTTTTTGTATTTAATTCGATATAAAGTTAATTTTTCGTCACATAAATCCAGTCATTAAGATTAAAAATGCCAAAATAATAAAAACAACGACATAAAAATTTACTATAAATTTACTACCCATGTTCGGAAAAAGATTGACAAATTTTATCTTCGAATTTTACTACAAATTTACTTTGGTCTTTTTCCGAAAATGCTAATTATTGGTAATTTTACAATTGTAATGTTCCATTGGAAACAATTTACTACTTGAGTTACAAGTACTTGTGAGTAGATGTCCAATGGAACGCGAATTTTCGTGACAGTAGTAAAACATAACCTCAAATTAAATAAAACTGGTAGATTTTGTCAAAAAATACGTTGTTCCATTAATAATAATAAGAATAAAACATTAAACAACAAAATAATTAAAATATTTTTACGATTTAAAAATTGCCGTGACGTATCACAAACATAAACAATTTTTTTTTTTAACCCTAATCTAACCAGCATATTTTTGTTATGTCAGTAAATTCCATAGAGTTAAAAGGGATAGAGCAGAAATAACAAACGTCAAGCGTAAGCAAAGCGGTGAGAAAAAGGGATATACAGATAAAATAGAACAGGGCCATATTTAACACGTTAATCGCCACAATAATTTCAACAAAATTTTCCTCCGCGCCATGGTAATTTTATTACATAATTTAGATACTACATAATTACGAAAAGCAATATGACAATTTCGTGAAAATTTGGTTACTGATATGCTTAGATTACGTTCGGACACAACTGACAAACGAAAAACTTCAACCCATATGCTAAAAACAATGTTTAGTTCTGAAAAGAAGAAAAGCAAAAGAATGTGCGTTAGATGTTATGCCCAAATAAAAGAAGCAGAAGGTCGAGAAGCAGCAAAAAATAGAAGGGGGGGGGGGGAAAGTTTCAATTTATTGCTCAAACTGCAAACAAAACCCCTTTTATTGCTTAGGTTAGAATGTTTTGAGCAACATAATAAGTCAATGTAACTTCTTTTATCAAAATAAAAATTATTGAAATGTAATTTTTCAAGTGTAACAATATAGCATTATATAACTAAATCTATTTTATTTATTTTTCCGTAGTAAGCCAAGCAATTTTCAGGTTTTGCTCAAAGCAGGCTAAGCTTTTGAAAGATATAGCAAATTTATCGTTTGCGTCGGATATCAGTGACTGACGTGGCCTTCTATGTACTAAATTCCGTATGTCAGACATATATGACTGACATGGCCCATGGAGAAATTCTTAGTGTCAGACACATACGACTGACATGGCGATTAACGTGTTAAAATTTTATTCAATGAGGGACTTTCCCAATATCGATTTTAGTTCATTTGTCCCCACGCTTGGGCAGCGCTGACTACCATTTTTTTTTTACATGCAAAAACAAGTAAAATCATGTTTACAAATACAACTTTCTTGTCTAAATTAGTGGATGTCCCCCTACTTTTTTTTATGATTAATAAAGATGAGTATGTTGCGATTAATAATAAATATCAAATTTTAAAATTAATTTAGTCGAAATTAATAATTTAATGAAACATTCAAGACACATTTTAACCATATAAAATTACATATGAAATATTTTAGCCGCCAGTCAGCAGGCGTTGGAATTATATTTGGGAAAATCACTAATGGAATGGGTTGCTTAAAATAAAACAATTAAAGTTTAAAAAATGTTTTTATTTTAGTTGCTAATACACGGATAGTTATTATTTAGTTCAATTTTTTAATAAAATTAATTTTATTATTAAAAATAACTTTTCTAAAAACTGGTAAAAAAAAAAAAAAAATGGTTAATTTGTTTACAAATCGTACCTTTCCAACCAATCCAACAACAACAAAATTTGTTTTTTTTTATAATTATGTAATAAATTTAAATTAAAAGTGCACTTTTTTTTATCACAAATTACAATGTTTATATCACAATTTTAATTTCGTTTTATGTAAACCAGAATAAAACTTCTCGATGAAATGAAATTCCCGGTAATTTGTTGTAAGTATTGTTATGACATTTTCTGATTAAACACTTCATTTTTCATAAATTTTTTTTAATAGTTTTCCACAAATAATAATTAATTATATGTTTTATGTATACACTTTTTGTAATTGTTTTGTTTTATTTGATAATTTTTAATTTTCGCGAAACTGCGCAAAACCACAATAAAAACTAAATTGTTTGTTTACAAAAAGAAAGAGCATAAAACATAATAGATATATAATCCTCTCTCTCGAACTGCTTACATGAAAAAGACTGAATTTCCTGTGTTAATTTGTTGTTGTTTTCACTTGTTTCAGGTCTATCTTTTTATGTCTATGGTTATTACGTTTGTTGGTAAACAAAAAAACCTTATGTCAAAACATGGACTTGAATGAAGTTTGCTCCAGTTTAAATATCTTCGTCAAATGAAGGTGTCTGCTACGATTCATAGATGGCGCCCAAGCGTTTCATTTTTATTATTTTAACGAAAAAAGCGCTCAAATTTGCGCTCCACATGTATTTATGTACATATTTACATTAATATTTTAAATTTGAATAAAAACACCATAAATTTGTAAGCATAAGATCGTCTGACATTTTGTGATTAGAGAGTGTTTTAATATTGTTACAGACTCTCAAATTAAACAATTTTATGAAGACCACAATTATGTATTACAACAAATAAAAATTTCTGTTACCAAAAACGTTGAGATTCGTTTTTTTTAAATAAATTATTTGTTAAAAAGGTGTGGTGGGATTTAAGTACTTTTCATACCAGGCGCCTCGGCTTTGAGCTTCAAAAATAAAAATTCTTTATTTCATTTTTCAATTATGTAAATTAGTTTTATTTGATTGATGTCGTTTAATTTTATAGAAATAAATTCAATTTGTTGTGAAATAATTTATTTTTAAGTGATAATTAAAAAAAAATCAAAATATATTGCAATGAAGTTATCTACAAAGCCTAGGCAATGCGTTCCACACTCGACTACGACAAGTTGGCAGATTTGGCCACCCTCACCGTAACATATCGTCGTCTTCTGGTAAGAATTAAGTACTTTTCATACCAGGCGCCTCGTCTCGAAATTTTTAGTTACCACACATGTGAAGCTGACATCCTTTCATACCGGTGGCGTCGGCTTTGAACATTCGGTTACTATCAAATATTTTATTTAGGTCCATTTTATACGTGAATTATAGCAAGAAATGAGATATTATGAATTTGTAACCTACATATGAGCTAGATTTTTCGGTAAATAAAAAACAATTGTGACAAAAATGTGATTTGTAGGTTATGTTGACAAAACTCTTCGCTTTGTACTACTTTGAAATGTCGCAGTGGAGTGTGGAACGCATTGCCTTGGCCTTGTAGATAACTTCATTGCAAAATATTTTGATTTTTTTAAATTATCACTTAAAAATAAATTATTTCTCAACAAATTGAATTTATTTCTATAAAATTAAACGATATCAACCAAATAAAACTAATTTTCATAATTCAAAAATGAAATAAAGAATTTTTATTTTTGAAGCTCAAAGCCGAGGCGCCTGGTATGAAAAGTACTTTAGTTTTAATAATAACCAGATTTGGTTTAACAGTAGCTGTAAAAAGTTGAATTTGTTACCGAATTATACAAATATAAAGTGTAATATTAAATCTTCCACTCCCACATTTTTTATTTGTATATTTTGGTTTCACTTTTTGCTTTTTCCAACTATATATCATATATAAATAACTACATTTTTATTTCTACAGTTTAGTAGATACTCCTGATGATGGCCTAATAAGCCGAAATCGATCGAGTGATTTTTTAAACCTTTTGTAATTTTGCGAAATATTTAACAAGTGTTTTTAAAAAAATTTAAAAATGTGTGTATTATTAAAAGCACCCTCAATATCGAGAAATGCTACCATGTAAAACTCTTGCGAGTAAATTGATTTCTCAATCGTGCGTACTAGATCGTGCAGAGCTGTGTCCACCGACTTTCCCTTACAGTACGCATGCTGCGACATTGCCCAATTCCTGGGTTCAATTCTTGATCGAATAAATACATCTATCAACCTTTCCAGGGTTTCCAGCAGAAAGGATGATAGAGTTATAGGCCTCAGGTCCTTTGGATGAGCATGTGAGCTCTTTCCCGATTTCGGGCTAAAGACGACTTTGACCTCTGTCCAATTCCTAGGAATATAGACTAGTTTCAGACATCCCCTGAAGATAACCTCTAGCCAGGGGAGGATGACTGCCGAGTTTTTTTGGATCTCTGCTGGTATAATCCGATCCGGACACGCCGATTTATAAGGCTTAAATCCCTGCAGCGCCCACCGGATCCGTTCCCTATCCAATATGCCCTCCATATCTATTGGAGGTGTTCCTCGATGAGCTTCAGGCTTCATCGAGTCATCAAAGCTTCCCGGAAAGTGGGTATCGATGAGAAGCTCCAACGATTCCGCACTTGAAGCTGCCATGACCCGTCTGGTCTAATTAAGTAACTAAGACTAGTTGGGTTCTTTGATCCGAGCACGCAGTTAACTTTACGCCCCCTTGGTGCCATCCCGCATCTCTACAGAACGGAGGGGGTCCTGGATTTTCTCTCAGGACCTTGATGAAAATGGAGTTTAGTGCATTATACACTTCCCTCCACTTCTTTGTCGTGACGCTCCCATCTTCTTGACTTCTGTCAATTACCGCTAGCACCAGTACGTTCTCCTTTAGGATTTCGCTGAACAATTTCGGTTTTTCCTTGGGATCTCCCGATACCGCTCCTGTGACCGTCTTGGCTCGTTTGTTGCCGCCCACTTCGAGCTCATCCTGGGACCTCTGTCTTTTAGGCACAAGTACCCTATCCGAGCTGTCGCGGCCGACAATCTCCCTCGCCCAAGCCACAGATTGCTTCTGTTCTACTGTAAGCTACCCGTCAGGGGTTGCAGCCAGTTTATCCAGAATCTTATGGGCCGACCGTTTCTCCCTGTATCGTCGCTTTGCAGGAGGGATCCTTCCCGATCCCCCGCTTTCTTGCCTGGCATTGGTATCGCTGACTCTTGGCTTTGGTGCCATGCTACTACTTACCCCTGCCACTGATGAGGTAGCTCCACCTTTAAGGTAAGAGCCACTTTATTCCTTCAATTTTTCCGGTTTATCAAGGGTACCGGCTCCCTTATTTTTATTTTTTAAATCTTCCATAGTTTTCCCACGAGTGTCGGAGAAATACTGGTCCACCTGTGCAGAGATCCGTATACGCAGGTAAGGCTAAATACAACTGGAGGTAGCCAGGTATCCAGAGGGCTCCGTTAACGACTGGGATTTGTTAAATGGGCCCCCAGCCTAGCCGATCATCAGCACGGGTCGCATAACACCTTAATCCAGCCCATTGGCTCACCAAGCATCCCATCCCAGCACCCCCGCCCCTATTCATCTTCCACTCAACCATTCACCCATCTATATGGATATCCCAAACCAATAGGACCCATTCCATTCAAGGGGGTAACCCGTTTAAAGGGGCCCCTCACTCACTCCCTGGAGACCCCGGAAAATGTGACGCTCAGTTTGCCTGTGTTTATTAGTTGATGGTTTTATGGCGCCATTCCATACCGGGTATCATAGGCACTCAGAATTTCAGAATACCACTCCCCAGTTTCCTGAGACTCTCCTCCTAGGAGGGCTACGGTTGGGGGCGGCTTATTTAATTCACCGCTAACCCCCCCCCCCCCCCCGATAGCTGCAGCATGCCCCGGGATTTACCAAATAGCATTTATAACAAATTAATCAGAGGGAAAGCAAAACAGCTTTTCCGTATGACTAAATGGCTATTCACATCACAAAATTGTCATTCATAGAAAAATCACATAAATGCCACACTGGGGTCTTTTAGACCCCAGCATGAAAATTGCCTATTATTTCTGGAATTTTTCTATATCTAGCTTTAACAATTTTTTTCAATATAGTTTAAAGCTTACTAAAGGAGATCAAATTATTACATTAATGAAATTTTAATTTTATGATACCAAGAAAAAAACAGGTTTGTGAAAAAAATAAGAAAATGGTTTGTTTTACATAAAATAACCGTATTTTTTTAATTTTGAATATTTTTATCTAAAGGTTTAGCGGTATACCCTTGAGATAGTATCTTTTTAGATAACAATGCATCCGATACTAAATCATTATAAAAAGGTATTTATTTTGCAATATCAAAGTTGAATTTTTTCTTATCGTCGAAGATGGCCGACCACGGCTCTGGCCAGCCACTTGACGCTCTCCTACATACAAACGCAGTTGATCCAAAGACCCTCACCCATATCTTTCTGGTCTACTTCCATGGCACTCTCTGGAGCACCGCACATCGGAAAGTCTGAATCATAGTCTTTACTGTCCTCAAACACGTTATCTTGACCCCCTGAAGATGCTTCGTCGATGGGTTCTAGCACTTCTCGTACGGTTTTGCTCTGCAAATTATACGCCATCTAATAAAACGTCAAAATCAAAAGAAATATGACAAACTAAATATATTTAACAACGAGCGCAGTCTTACCCACGAACAAAAAGCAATAAAACAACACATAAAACGGCAAAAACAACTTTGAAAAAATTATTTCGTATACAATACAAATATTTTCATTCAATTTTGATCAAATCCGATCACCTAGAGATCTTTGTCATATCACATTTTTCTTGTCTGGTCAAGATCTATTAGTATGTCTCTGTTTCTTGAAAATCGGATAAGTATCTTTCGAATTACTTTGTTTACAGACAGATATCAGCAGCGGGGATATAAGGCATCTCTCTCGCTCGAGGTCTGCTAGAGTTGAGATGCCTAAAAATTATTCCGATGTTCACACAAATATACGTATATGACACACTGGGGTCCGTTGGACCCCACCGTGATTTTGGACATTTCTACACAGCTGCTAGCAGTCAACCGGCTTGCGCTGAGTACGTAAACAGGTAGTGCAATATCTCAACTTTAGCAAGGGAGGGGTCACGAGATGCATTTCCGGAGGAAACATTTAAATATGAACGATTGAAAACGGTCTGGGGTCCACTGGACCCCATGTGTCATTTAAGGGTTAACCTATCCCGAGACATGTTAGTGAATAAACAAGCTCAATTGAGTAAAATATAAAAGGATATTCACATCCCTTTCAGAGGAATTAGAACGCGATCTTCAATAAGAGTCACTAGTTCCTCCATTTGGGCTAGCAGCAAAAACACTCGTTCTACAAACGAACAAAGGTATTACAATGAATTGTGTAAAGCTAATAATGTGTTAGTTGATGCAAACAATATAAAAAAGCAACTGAATGATACAATTTGTAATGAGCTAGAAATAATGAAGATAAAGCTTTAATAAAAAATATTCCAGCCGCATGACGATCAAACATTGGAAGCCGAAATAATAACTGTTCAAGATATGGAAGAAAATAAAGAAATTCTTCCGACAAAGTTAAGTATCTGGATGTTAAACTGCGATGGAAAGCATACGTCAAGAAGAAAAGTAAAGAACTAAAACTTAAATATAGAAACATGTATTGACAAAGCTTCTACATTTTAAGCAAATATTGAAACCGATTTGCACTTATGGTATTCACTTTTGGGGATTTACCAAACAGAGCAACGCAAATATCATCCAAAGATTTCAGAATAGGGTATTAAGGAACATCGTTGATGCACCTTGGTATGTCAGGAACAATAACCTCCATATGGACCTTAAAGTGAACCTCATTTGGAAAGACAATGCACGGAAGCATGAAGAAAGGCTTCACCAACATATGAACATTGAGGAAACTTAGCCCTTATTCAACACGAATTTAGTACGCAGACTTAAAAGAACCAAACCTTTTGAGCTGGTTTAGTTGTTAGGTTAAACAGCATTGTGCTGATCTCAGATCCACTACGAAGATGTAGTTTACTTCAACTTACCAGACACTAAGGAACGCCAATTTGTAATAGAATAACAAAAGTTAGTAAATTAATTCAAAATCAAATTACAAAATATCGAAAATCTTTATGTAATTGTAGACTGAGTGCGACTTGTAAATCGTGAGTCTCGAACTTCGTAATTCTAAATACGACAGATACTTAATCGCCATCCAGAGGTGACCTCCGCAGCTACATAGTTGGAAAGGGAATTTATTTCTACAAAAATCATCAATATGAGTAAAAAATCGTCTCCATTTGTATACGACCAACAGTCTGCTTACAAGCAGAAAACACATTTGACTTTTTAAGTATATAGTTTATTTTATTGTAGTCAGTGATGCCAGAACATGATAAAAAATTCAAAAAATCCCTACTTTTTCTACAAATTATATTTTGCTAAAATTGTTTAGTCTTGAATTCAAGTGTTAAGCATTATGATGAACGATTTATGGGAAAAGTATCGTTCGGGGAGTCGGATATACCTATTTATTTTTTATGGTATACTGAAATATATTCTTTCCACCCCGTTTTCGAGCATTTTATGGGCCAGCAACTCGTCCGGAATATGGTAAAGCATGTACATTTAAACCAGACAAATTTAAAAAATAAAATATTAAACAACATCGTTTAAATAATGAGTTGACTCTTATATTTAATTAACTTATTTACAGGGCAAGGTTAATTAAGCTCATAGCATTAGTTCATTTGAATTTAAGTCATAAAACTCAGTTTTATTCTGAGCTTCAATAAAATTTCAGCTATTTAAATCAATTGGTAATTTCGCTTGTAGTACGCTTTTAGTACGCTGTATACGGCACTTTCATTTTAGGAAATTGGGTTAACTTTTGTGCCATTTAAAAATAATTAACCAAATTGTTATGAATTTTCTGAAAATCTACACTTTTGAATCGTTCGCCAACTACATTTTACCGAGAACTGAATAAATAAAAATCGCGACAATTCCACACTTTACTGTATTGTTTGGTTATTAAAAATTCAACAACCGATCTGAAATTAGTCTCTGAGAATTGTAAGCTTCTTAAGTATTTTAAATTAAGAAATAATTGTTGAGTTCGTTTTCTTTTATCCTACATATTATGGTGCTGTTGATCTTTATTTATACAAAATAAAATAAAACAAACTACATAACATATTATATACATAAAAAATAAAAGGGTGACCTAAAAAGGTTTATTGTGAAAGTGATTTATTCGCGCTCAGAGCGCAAGTACTTAAAATTTTACCTTGAACTTTTTTACCAACGACTTATATATTTTTAAAGATTTAACGTGCTTACAATTTTAAATAAAAAGATTGTAAAATAGATGTATAATGTAACGCTATATTTGCGGCACACCTTAAAAGATATATAAATAATTCTTGCTAAATGTTGTTTTATATAACCAACAATTTGGTGCCATTTATGGAAATGGCTGTAGGTGAAAAATCAACAAAATTCTCAAAAATCTATTTGCCTTAGAAATATTTTAAAAGTTAATCGCACATGCTAACACCAACACAACTTAATTATTAGGATTTCTGAATATTTAGTGCCCATCCTATTGTTTGTTCAATTTAGCACTATACACGAAAAAAAAGAAGTTTTAATTTAATTCGTTTTGGAATTTTTGTGCACTGCAAATTCATTCAAACAAGATCAGACAATCGAGATATGCACACACACGAATTACCAGACGCACAGTACAAAGATTAAATATTTTTTAAATAAATTCTATTTCTTAAAATATAATACTCGAATAGGAGCATCTTTTGTTGTCTCAATTAAAAAGAATTAATCGAAGAGTGTTTGCGAAGATATTATATTGTACATAATTACGCGACAATTAACCTTTCGTAAAGCATTTTATTCTAAACACGACCTTTAATAATAAGCTAATTAAACTCTTACACGTCATAGTTTAGAAGTTGTCATATTTTAAAAGATTAATTCAACAAAATGTTAGTGTGATTTAAGATTTTTGTGACATTTAATTAATTTATATAAATAAGAAGACCAACAGCACCATAATAAGTCTAGCGTAGAAGAAAAAGAACTAAATAATAATTTCTCATCCGTAACAAACTCTTAATTTGATGTGGTGTTCCCATTTACATATTATGGAATCACTAAAAGTTCACAAAAGTGATAACTCATCAAATCCATTTTTTCACAATCGATTTCTCCAAAATTTTGCCTTTACAAAATCCACTTTTGCAAATTGTCAAAACTCATAATCCGCTTTTAACAAAATCTATTTATGGTAATACAATCTATTTTAGTTTAAACTAAATTTATTTTATCAAAATCTTGAAAAATAACAAAATCAGTGGATTCGATGTTTTTCTTCGAAATAATTTATATCACCGCTTCTTCAGAAGCTCAAATTTAATCTTACTAACCTTGTTAATGTGAGTGTGTATATATAGTAAATGCACTCTTCATTGAAACGTAGTAATTCATCTGGGTTATATTATTAAACAAACTTCTGCCTGACAAACCATTAAGGCGAGCTTATCAGTATATAACTTCCCGTCTAACATTCTTATTATCATCGGGTCATCCGCCAAGAGCAGAATATCATATGTTCAATTATGTCACTATAGAAGGGTTGAACGAAATTGCTTTTGCTTGTGTTATATTTCACAATGTCCGCAGTTCTACCGCGGGACAGGTTGATGTGTCAAGTAATCTCGGGTCATGGCAAATTTAAATTATTTTATGCATACATTTTAACTAAAGATATTTGCGTATGTATGTATTTTTGTCGTGAAATAAAGAACTGATAATACTGGTTTTCCTAATTTGTATAGAAAACGAAAGATCATCTGTGGATTGCTAACTTATCCGGTGAACTTCGTAGAAAGTTAAAGTTAGCCGTTGACTGTTTGTATTTTAGTTGGCTGAACTATTTGAAATGAAAATACTCAGCAATTTTTTCTTGTTTATATTAAAAAATAATTGACGGAACGAAATAAGGGGAGATGCAACAGAACGTTAAGTGGGATTGAGAGTTCCGTCTTCAAGAATCCTATATTTTTGAAATTGAGTATACATTTCTGTAAGTTATTTACCAAAGGGAAAGCCTCGACGTCCGCAGCCCATTTAACAAACGCGAACTCCGAAGGAAGATAATGTTTTGAAAGAGAGAGAGAGAGAGAGAGAGAGAGAGAGAGAGAGAGAGCGCGAGAGAGAGAGAGAGAGAGAGAGAGAGAGAGAGAGAGAGAGAGAGAGAGAGAGAGAGAGAGAGAGAGAGAAAGAGAGAGAGAGAGAGAGAGAGAGCGGAAGAAAGTTAAAGTGGCTTAATTTACAAAATCCTCACGAGACGCATGTCAACCAAAACTATTGTAGTCAAAATCACTTTTTTAAGTTTCGATTTAACGAGTAGAGAAAAATCTGTAGAGCTTTACCAAAATTTAGTAGAGCTTTGCGGAATGTGGGAATGTGTACAATCGGTGAGGTACAGAGAATTTTAGTAGAGCTCTAACAGAGCGCATTGTGTTTACATTTGTTTAATTTATGATAAGAAAAGTTGCAGTAGAAAACTTTCGTTGAAAGCGCGTGTGGAATTCAACAATAACTCACAACTAGTTAATAACTCCGTTATACTTGATATGAGGCCCAACTTAAATTTTTTCTTTCGTCCAATTTCCTTGAGGATAAACACTCAACAGAATTAGCTTCAACATTATTGATATTAAGTGCATTGTTTAACCGTAGTATAATCTAAGGAACATTTCCGGAATCACTGAAAATGCCACTGTTATTCCTCTCTTTAAGAATGGCGATCGTCTGTTGTGGAGTAATAGACCAATATCCGTATTGTATATAAAATCGTATATAATACATATAATCTGAAGTGTAGGTATTTAAATTTTTGGTTTAAATTAATCACAGAAATAATAAATAGATTTTGATAATGAATAAATGCTATGTGTGTGTGTGTTGCTATAGTGTCGAAGAAATTTTTTGGTGTTATTTTGATGTAGTATTTGACGTTATCGCTAATATTTCAAATTTTTCATGGTTATGCAATGTGTGTGTAAATTGTATGGACGTTAATGGCGCTGAAATTGCATCAATTATTGCTGATCTTGATAAATTAAAAAAGTTGGCACAGTATTCATCTCATCATGATTCTAACAAACCGTAATATTATAACTGTTACAAGCATATCCACTTTACAAGTACAACTTCAAGTGTTATCGTGGAATGCGATTTAAAAAAACAAAAAAAGCAAGGATGGAAGTTTAATTAAACAAAAATTACCTGTTGTCACAAATGGAACTGGGACTGATACATCGACGCAGTCAAAATACAACAAAAACATAAACAATAATAATAATATTGTTGTAAGGAATGTTGTTATTGGTTCATTACTTGGAACTGATAATGTCATTATTGTGCAGCTGATACAAGAAAATGGGATTTCATTTTTTGCGATTTTGCGGATGCGATTCGCCTCGTATGTCTGGGGCCCTATTATGAAAAAAATGCGATTTCGCATTTCCATGCGATATCGCATTTTGGTATTATGAAACACCCTTTTCGCTTTTAATCCGATCTTAGTCGAACGATGCGCCATATTATAAAATAAAAAGGCGGATTTTTGCGAAAATACAAGTGACAAATGCGAATGCTCAATAGCAGTCGAATATCGCATTTACAAATAAAAAATTTAATTTACGCATACGTTAAAATGTAAGTAAACACGATAGTTTAATATTTTGATTATAAATATCTACATATATACCAATAATTTTACAAATAAATTGAAATATTTGTTATTTTGTACCTATTCACAATGTAATTAATAATTATATACATATAATTTATAATATCAATTTAGGGGAAGCACAACAAATAATAAGCAATTTGAGGTACTAGTGGAGTTTATGGTGAACAATGAAGGTGTAGCCAAAAATCTTTTAAGTGCTACACAATACAAAAACCGGTTAAATATGCTTTGGACAGAATTAAAAAACAAATTAAACAGCGAAGGCCCGCCAATTAAAACTGTGGAAGGTTGGAAAAAGGTAATTATGTTGCAATGGCTTCTTAATTTGCTATACCAAAATGTAAATGTACTTTTATTTATAGGTGTGGAGAGATTACAAGTACCATATTAAGTGCAAATTGAGGCAAAATAAGAAAGCCATCACAGGAACAGGTGGCGGCCCAAATAGGACCTATAAATTTTCAAACCCTGAGCAGCAAATTGTCGAGTTACTCGATTTAGAAGCAGACGTGGGTGGATTTGTTGCCAAAACGTTTGGAGCCCCTCAACAAGAAATAACTAATCCAACCGAACCTGGATCAAGCAGAACACCAACAAGTGATAGTCCCACACGCTATGTGGAAGAAATATGGTTGATGCCAGAAAACGATGTTAGTGTTGACAGTGATCTTCAAGCCAATGCCATTCAAGTTGACAATGACGCGCAAAACAATAACGATGTTGATAATGATGTTCAAAATTTACCACCAAGACGCAACAGAAAACGTACAAATTTAAATTTGTTGCAAACACAAGTGGATTCCCAACTTGAATTTCACAAAACAACCTTAAAATTTTACGAACAATCTTTAAAGATACAAAAAGACACATTAAGAGTTTTAAAAGAAATTAGGAGATTAAAAAAAAAAAAATTAAATTATTTATAGAAAAATGTCAAAATAAACGAAAAAACAGGCTGGAAATGCATAAATTAATGCAACAGAAATTACGACTTAAAGCTGAAGTATTAGAACTACAAAGACAGTGCCTTGACACACAAAAAATTTAAAAACTTTAATTAACTTTTTAACTGAAATGAATTTATTTAATTTTTGACTGAACTGAATTTAATTTATAATAATAAATGTGATGATTATTATCTAATTTTTTGTTTTTATTCAACATAATTAAATTAAAACTACAATGCATTTTTTATTCGATCGCGAATTCGTTTTGCTTCCAAACCGGTGTTCAATGTAGTTAGATTAAAATTATTATCCAGCTCTCCTTCACTGTCCACAAGCAGCGTTTCATCAAACTCCACAATCACATTATATTTTATACAAATGTTATGGAGCATATCGATGGTTCAAAGGTAAAAGTCACTAACTGCATTTTCGTCGAAAATGATATAAGTACATGTATGACGTTATAATTTACTAATCTTTAGTCTTGTAAAATTATTTTTCAATATTTCCTTCATTATACTTATATATAATGAAGAAAATATAGAAAATAATTTTACAAGACTAAAGTTTAGTAAATTATAAAGTCATACATGTACTTATATTATTTTCGACGAAAATGCAGTTAGTGACTTTTACCTTTGAACCATCGATATACGCTACATTTATTATTTGAGCTGCTTTTTCCGGATTGTAGTGCAACTCTCTCGCACCCAAAAGACATCTAAATCGTCCTTTCAGGACACCGAAGCATCTTTCTACAGTGATCCTACACTTGGAATGAACTTCATTATATTTTGCTTCGGTAGTACCTTCCACAGCAAATTTATAAGGCGTCATTAGCCATGGCTCTAGTGGATAACCACTGTCACCTATAAGCACCAAAAAAATTTATATTGTATAGAATATTATGTTTAATGTACCTAATAGCCAAGAAAATGTATCTCCATCTTTATATCGATTTTCTAAGAATTGCCGTTCTCGACTTATCGACCATACAGCTGAATCATGAGAACATCCTCCATGATTTGCAACAACACTGGTGATAATTAATTTGTGATTGCAGGTCTACATGAATATGAAAATCTTAAATTTAAAGAAAAAAATTGTATCGTACTACACGTTTACCGCCATAACATTTATGCTATGATGACCTTTTCTATTATAAAAATGATGTTCATTTTTCGTAGGCCGAATGATATTTATATGGGTCCCATCAATGCACCCTATGATACCAGGAAAGCCCAGCTTTAAATAATAATGTTGTTTACATTTTTTTTGTTCCTCTTCGGTTTGGCCAAATTGTATAAATGAACCGCAGAACGACTCCAAAATATTTAAAACCTCCGACATAACTATGAAAACGGTGGGTTGCGCCATTCCTACTAAATAATCTTGACCAACTGATTGCTGATAAGAGCCCTCTGCTAAAAAACGTACGGTTGCAGCTAACTTTAAAATAGTTTTTGGTTGGTTTAAATTTTGAATGAGCCAAGTCTAACAAATATTTAAATGACTCTTTAGATAGCCTGAAAAGTCGTTGAAATCTGTAATAGAAATCAAATAGATATAAATAAATGAAATATAAAATAACAAAAAATAATACTAACTTTTTTTCAGGAATTTCTAAAGGACATGAATTATTTCTCAACAAATTTTTTTTAATCTTGGAGTTTCATCGTCTTCATCCTCGTCACAGTTAAAATATAACGCCACAGAATCCATTATATATATATTTTTTAAATAAATCACAGCGTTTCTTACTCACACATAATTTTTATTGACAAAAAACAAAAACAAACAGCAAATTATATTTTAACAATTTGACAGATGAAAATTTCCCAATAAGGGTGCGATATGCGATAATGTAATTTCATAATTCAACTGACGAAGCCGATCGCATTTGTTGAATCGCAAAAAATACGAAATGCGATCCGCTTCGCATCAGTTTCATAATAGGTCCCCTGTATTATGAAAAGCGACATCGCATATCGCATTCCTTATAAGAAATTTTATTTTGGGAAATAAAAAAAAATTTTTTTTTGTCTAATAAAAATTATTTTTTATTATTTTTAACAAAATAAATTAAATATTTCTTAATAAAAGGCATTTTAATTGAATATTAAACATAAACAGAAACAAATTATTTATTAACACAATCATTTCGCAAATGCGATATGCGACTGCTATTGACGATTGTAAAAGTAGAGAAAGCGCCTCTCGAGGACAATAGTTAAAATGATGCACCTGATAAAATGACATTTGTCACAAATGCGACGAAAGAAAATTTAGCAATGTGGTAATTAAAAATTGTTTTTATAGTCCGAAATTGGATTAATTTACAATTATTAGCAATCCGGTAAGTAAAAATTGTATTTACAGTGCAAAATTGGAATAGTTTACAATAATTTCGAATGTCAAATTATCAGGTACTTCAGTTTAAAAATTTTCCACTAGGTGGAATCCATGATGCTCCAATCGTCAATAGACTAGTCGCATTTGTCAATTTCAATTTCGCAAAAATGCGCTATCGCATTTTATAATAAGCCACCAAGAGCGCATTTTTTGCGAAAATGTCGTTTATAATACCCAAATGCGATATCGCATGAAAATGCGAAATCGCATTTTTTTCATAATAGAGCCCCTGATCTGGTTTTTACTGACGAAAATTTACATCCATCTGTGCAACCTTGTGAAAAACCGTTGTTAATTAAATTAAGTTTTCATTGTTTTGACTTATGACGATTATATTCTAAATGATAATATTTTAATCTTTGATTTTAGTAATGGTGATTATAATTCTTTAAATGGATATTTTTAAAATATTTCCTGGGATTTCCTTTATAATAAGAAGGATATCGAAATTATGACTAACCGGTTTTACGAAATTTTGTATGCGGGGATGAACGAACTATTTATTGAAAAAATTGTCAACAAACATAATTCGGAATGAGGACGAAGGGCCGAATTTCAAAGGGCCGAATGTCGAAGGGCCGAATGGGTCGAAGGGCGAATTGGTCGAAGGGCAGAATTTTTTTGTTTATTTTTTTTTTGTTTTTAGAAATATAATTTTTTTAATTTCTTGTTTTAAGGAATACATATTTTGTAAATTTTTTTATCAAATATAAATCAATTTCTTGTGATCGGCAAATATTGTATCGGCAAAAATTTTGCATTAAGTATGTTGTTTGTCGTCCGTTAAATTAAGAATTGATGACTCCCCTGTAATTTCAGCAACAATAGGTATTGGCTCATACTCTATATTTCCAGTTGCAATAGAATTTGGGTTGTTCCTTAATGGGGTCATTTTATTTATTGGATTAAAGTTTAAACCTTTATCATCATCAAACTCAATTTCCAAATTAATTTCTTGGCCATCGTCAATTCGATTCAATTCGATTGAAAGTGAGATACTTTTGTCAATTTAAGATAAATCTCGTGAAGAAATACAAAATCTTCAGAATAAGTTGCCTGTGAATTTGAAAAATTCTCCAACTCTTTTAATTTGTGTGCCCCGATTATATCCTTGAAATTTTTTTGAAAAGTGATTGTGTTCGAGTTATTGTCACTTTGGGCCAACACATTACTTGTGGCTACGTTATTTTTGCCTAAATATCGAGAAAAATCGATGGCATTTTTATTGAAGGAGTATAAGCCGCAGCCTTAAATCCGTTTTTTATTATTGATGGAAATGGGTAGTAACTGCTTTCTGAAGAATAGGTGCTACGTGGGCTTTAGTATAACGTCGACATTCGGATTGTTTGTCCTAATTTATATGATTGCTTTTTTCCAACCGTCTTTCATAGGCTTAAATGCTGCTACATCCGCCGGTTGCAAAATCCTTGTTACATTTGGATAAAGACATACTAGAATAATGTTTAAATGCGCACATTTCCAATAATCCTATGTTCAAGTGCGACTTATGCCCGTCCAGAAATAAAATTATCGGAAACTTCACGTTCTTTGACAGCAAATAAGGATGTAGTACATTTTTAATATAATTGATAAAAATGTCTGT
Source organism: Tipula helvola (assembly GCA_963556165.1). Classification (NCBI taxonomy): domain Eukaryota; kingdom Metazoa; phylum Arthropoda; class Insecta; order Diptera; family Tipulidae; genus Tipula; species Tipula helvola. The sequence goes on along the minus strand of OY744482.1, from coordinate 169,858,787 downwards.
TTTCATCCAGCCACTTTCAGATAAAACGAACCCCCAACCTTTAGGAATGAGTTTAACAACATTCGCCGGAAGCCATTACGGAGAGACAATCATTGGAGATGTTATTTCTCCCGAAGCAGCAAAAGTAAACATTACGGTAAGCTTTTCCTTTGCCTGTCCTTTGTCAATTTCAAAAATGTTTTTTTGTTTTGTTTAACTTTTTCGGTTTTCGGACACAATAAAAAATCGGTTTCGTCTCAATTGTAAATTCTAGTTGGATCAATTAAAATGGAGTCGTACCATCGGATTGTAATTCCTTAAAAACATTATCGAACCAATTCTTGATATCCGTTTCGGACACTCGTGTGGATGCTGCCGTCATCGCTTTCGGAACACGTTCGGTAACAATTGAATGGCGGCTTAGAAATGACTTGTACCATTTTTCTCCCTGTACATTTTCTTTAAACGGATTCTGTCGTTCAGCTTTATCCAAAAATTCTGTAACGGCATCTTCCTCCGTTCAAGTAAGCTCCGTTTCAGACCATTTCCTGGTTTTTTAACACTACAACCTGATATGCGCCCCTGTATAGTTTGCCGTGGCACCTGATAAGCATTTTGGAGCATGCATTCTGTCTAGTTTTTAATATTTTTGTAAGGCTTCTTAATTTTAGGCATTCCAAGTTGAAAAGAAACTCTTTAAGTAAAAAGAATTTTTTCACTGGTTGACAAAAGATTAAACAAAATAAGGCAAACTATGCTAAATTGGGTTTAAATTAATTTCAAAATAAGGCAACAGATTTGCAGGTATGTACCTATACACTTGTGAGAATTAAAGTTTAAAAATTTGAAGATAGATAACTTCAAAATAACCGAGACGAGACAAATATGACTAATTCATAATGGGATGTTTGAGAACAAATGTTCATTCTCCAGCAAGAGAATTTATTAAATGTAAAACAATTTTTTATTAAATGAGGTGAAGATTTGGCGAAATTTTAAAAGTTCAATGTCTAACTTACTTATACGTAGGAACAGTAAATTTCAACAATGCCCATGGTTGTCAAAAATGCGGCATATGAGTTTTCCGAGAATAAATTGTGTTTTAAGGATAGATGACAAGTTTCGCAACCAAACTGATAAATACCACCATCTGGAGTGGACGCCTTTGGTCGATCTTCAATCAGTGAATTTAGTCGAAGCTTTTATATTAACGGATTCATTGCATTTACTGGAACTAGGGCTAACGAAAATATGCCTAATTGGTAATTGGTTTGATACACATTGACTTTAATATCAGAGCTAAAATTTCTGCAATTAACTTCATAGCACTGTCTAAATCATTGAAAGATTGTAATAAACGGATGTCTACAGAGCTACAACGAGTTTAAGTTGTTTGAAATACTAGAAATGCCTCAGTGCAGGACATTTTTACTGTATCTGCGAATGGTTGATTTAAAGGATCACTTGCCCACTGAAGTTTATCACAATTTCCTTAAGCTGTGTTGCACGGTTTCATTATGCTATCGCAAAGAATACTTTCAGTATCTCGATTACCTGATGTTCCTTTTAAGGAGTATATGAAAGTAGACATGAACAAATTTGGCGATTTAACTACTCTATCTGCTTATCCTTTTGCAAGCTTTTTAGGAGCTATGCACTATTTGCTTCGATAAGGAAATCTTCCATTGGAACAGCTTAGATTTAGCGAATTGGAAACACTTACAAGGAAGGCACCCAGGTGTTTCTAATCGATTGCTTTGTAGTTTGGCAATTCTAACTCGCTAATATAAGGGGTAAAAACTACTTACAATGTCGACCCCTAAACACATTTTTATAAATATCTCGTATACCATTCAAAATTATTTGATAAAACAAAATTGAAAATTTTTGTTATAAAAAGTAAAAATAACCCATGGTCAATAGGATCTTAAGGGTTGCATTCCCTATTGTGTAGAGGGTGAAAATACATATTTTCGGGGGTAGTTTTGACCCCTCATATTAGCGAATTAGCAGTAAAAAAATACGTGACTCATATTTGTTTGTGTACTTTAACATCGCAAAACTTCGAAACAATCGATGAGGTACACCTTGGGTACCTTACTTGTTATAGTGCCACTAAGGAAACAAGTGAAATAAATTATCCGTCTAGTCAACATCGGAAAAAGAATAAAATGTTACATATTAATTTACATTGTACTTATATAAATCCGGGAACTGTATTTTCGCATGAAATTTTAAGTTGAGTAAACGAATGTTCGCTTGTAGCGTTGCGTTGTTAGTGGTTTAGTATTAATAAACGAAGCGGAAAAATAAAAGCGAATAACAATGAACACTGACGGAGACGGTAGTAAGGCGTAAGGCCCCAGAAATGGTCAATAAAATCAATGACCTGATGTTGGATGATCGGACAGTTAAAGTGAATGAGATTGCTGAGGTTGTCGGGCAAGTACATAACATCTTGGTGAAATATATAGCCATGAAAAAGCTATCCCCGTGTTAGGTGCCGCCTTTGCTTACGATTGATTACAAACGTAATCGAATGACAACTTTAAAGGAATGTTTGGCAATGTTTAAACGTAGGAGACCAAGGAACAATCGATTATCTTGAAAAGTGTAAAACGATAAACGAAAAAAAGAAATGCAGAATTATTGGACCGATTTCGACCACACATAACGAAGAAAAAGTTCTTGGTATTTGCGATAATAATATTTTGGTAATTGCTATTTTATACAGAGCATTTCCTGGACGACATATTGAAATTACGCGAACCAATCCATCTGGTCCCTGGTGTGCGATGTGTTTCAACAATTCTACCTTTTATCCATTTTGAGGGCGGTAGATTGTCTTCAGTTAAAAGCACAAGATTGCCTACTTGTAGCTGTATCTTTGATTGTTACCATTTTGGTTGTTGTTGTTGTTGTATAGTTTTCGCAAATGCTCCTTACTCCATTGCTTCCAAAAGCTGGTTTCAGTTTTTTTAACATCTGCCATGTTTGAATATGGTAGATTTTCTTTTGGCAGTTAGTATTGAGCCGATTAAAAAACTGGTCAGGTGCTAGAACTTCAAAATCTGCTATATAATTGGATAAATTGGCCTTCAATTTAGAATGGCTTCTATTTGATACAGAAATGGATTTAATGACATTAACATGCTTTTTTTATCTATTGAATTATTTTTCATTAACCGAGTTACTTCCGCGTTGTAACAATTTCGTTGTGTGTACATACTTCGATGACCTTCTCAGATTCATTTAAATCATATTTATTCAACTTGATTTTTCTACACCTTTTTATAAAATTTATTACAGTTCTAACAATCCTCTTTAATTTAGTGAAAATGGATATTTTATTTATTAAATAAACTATCATCCTCTGTGATGGTGGTTAAGTTGATATTTTTTAGTTCTGTTGTTTGCCGTTCTTCTTGTTCAAAGAAGTTTTGTAGGTCTGACGAGTTGTCGTGCTTGTTTTAAAGCCAATGAAGTTCTGACCACTAGAGCTAATGTTTAATCAGTTCATAAACCGTTATTCCGCGGCCCACGCAGTCAGCTAGATTTTCTCCTGATTTTATTCCTAATCCCTGATACTCTGTTAGCAACGTAAGCTTTATATTTCTGAATATCTCGTTGTATCTATGACACACTATAGTTAAATTGATCCAAGTGAAAGTTGATGCTTGCTATATTTAGAATGCTTGTTTTACTACTTTAAGTAATTTAGCCAACAGAAGGTTGCCACTTTGTTCCAGCCTTGGTAATGTTACTTTTAGTTTCATCGGCGCGGCTCTCGTTTTGGCTGCTATAAGGCTGATGTTAACTTCATTCTATTTATTCGTTACTTTTAGATGAACGTTAGACAAATTTGAGGTGAACACTATGTTCAAAATTTTTTTTTTACTGAATTTTGTTAAATAGGTAGATGCTGGATTGTTGCATTTATCATCAACATAAACAGATAATCGGTATTACCGTTTTTGAGATATTTGGCAGTTCCTTCATTTTTCGACTCAAATAAACCCAAAAGTTCACACAAGTTGCTTATTACTAAACTCTATCTTTGTGCAAAATTTCGGCCAAACTGCCAATATGAAAGAAAACCAAAATGATTGTCTCGAAGGACGAAAGGATGGAATAAGGAAAAACGAACATGACATTTTTTAACCAATGTTTTGGAATCATGGTAACCTAATTAGTGGAGAAATGTGAAAATCTGGAGCAACATTTCCCTTCAAAATCCAGAATTTCTCGAGAAGAAACTAAACAACTTTATATAATAAACTCTTCGAATTATAATTCTTTCAAATCAGTTACGAACACATATTTTTTGCTCTGTCAAAAAGTTCATCTCAAATAACTCTTTTTGGGATAAAGGGAAAGAAGCCATGAGTGAAATAAGTGACATGTGTGACAATAATCGCCCTTACTCGTCTAAATGTTGAGTATTGCTGCTCCATCGTACACATGTACATTTAATAAATACTTCACAGCAAACAGATTGATCTTTAAAATTTGTAGAATAAAATTCTTTGTTTGTTGTACGGGGCATGCATATTGCGCGATGAGAAAAAAGAAAAGCGAAAGTAATAATGGATTGTTGATCTTGATTCTAGTTTTTTGTTGAACATTTTTTTTTTATTTGTTTTTGTTTTCTTATAGCTCGAAATTGATGGGAAATTATAATTATAAACTACATCCTTTGTAAAAATTTAGTTGACTGTTGTATGGGATTTATACAAGATTTATAGAAAGTGCTTATTCTCATACTTGTATGTATATTAAAAAATTCTGCGCGCGAACGGAAATTATGTTGTAACAGCAGGTTCAAACTAGGTTGTGCGATGTGTTGACATAAAATGTATCTATAATATAAACAACACAACACAAAATACATGACAGTCTTGTAGGTGCGTACTAAAAATAACTGCTAGCGAGTAAACATTTATGAGATCGTTTGAGCGATGCGCTGCCTTAATGTTTATAATACTAACAGATTTCTAATTATATCCATATCTGAGTATAAAATCTAAACAAAAGTGTATAATTAACATTGCTGTTTACTTAATATTATATATGAGACTGCATTCAAAATAATTTTATGTTGTGGTGTGTTAATTACCATAATAAATACAATATTTTTGGATCTTTGATCATGTCGCACAAAAATTTAATGTTAAGAATGTCATACAACACATAAATTTTGTGTGATAGGTAATACCTCAAATAAAAAAAATTTTAAATGACCCGCATTTAAACAAACTATAGTTTTGTCGAAATTATTAATGCAAAATTCATAAATTTTTTAATATTATAATTATGAAGTGCAAATGGGTGAATACAAATGTGCTTCTTTTAATTAATCGAATGGATAAAGTAAATAAAACAAACTGAAACATTATATTGTCAATAGTTTTAATTGTGATAGTTTATGTTTGTCTCTGCCACGGGTGAAAAGTGAAATTAAACTGATACATTTTTTGTTTCGATTATTTATTTGTCTTATGTGTGATTAGAAACAATGTTTATATGATCGAGTTTACCGAATGATTAAGATTTAGAAATCTTTGTAAAGTATTCCAGATTTATTAACTAAACATAAAGTAATGTACTTTGAAGTTGTTTACAATATGTTACATGTGACCATATTAATCATTATTTTGATAATTTGATGTGAAACAAGTAATTTGTTGTTAATTAAAAGAAAATCAAAGCATATTTAATTGTAATTTAGTATTGACCTCATCTAATCAGTCTATTTAGTTATGATTGCTTTACTAGTAGGTGTGACAGAATGTGGTAACGTTATTAATCGGTTTACCCCTACACAAAGACTATAAAATATTTACATTCTTGTCCGAGTCAAAACTGTTTTTCGGGATCTTCACCTGTATTGGCTTGTCTGTGGAGCGAGCTATCCGGTTACTGGTGTAAGTAAGCTTCAACTTACCGAGATATTCAGTAAGAACAATTGTTCACAAAATGCTATGTTTGTCAAACTGGCACCAAAAGTTATAAAATTACTAAGCTTGGATGTATATAGGATCATTCGAAAAAAAATTAATCGGCGATCGGAAACTTCAATCTTTTTGAAAGCACTACGTGCTTAAATCGGAAATTAGATTGCAGCGTTAACTTAATGGCAGTATGCGATAGTTCCGGAAAATTCATTAATATCTGTTGCGGTTGTGTACATGATCTGAGGGTCTTGCGGAATACCCAGTTATATCGGAAAAGATCATTCCCCCCAAACGGATATTTTCTTTTAGGTGACAGCCATTATTACACTGATTATTAGAAGAGGTAACTTAACCGCATTAGAAACAAATTTAACCATGTGCATAGCAAGGCCCGAAGTATTATCGAAAATGCATTTTTATTGTGTGAAAGCTATAACAGGGTGTTGTGTAATGCACAATATCTGTCTGTACAATAATTTCATGTTGGAGCCGGTTGAAGAAATATTAGATGAATACTTTGATAATCCGAATAATGGTCCAAGTGATGAGCTCTCGAATTTCGGAGGATGCTGTTGCGGGAATTATTGCCGTAGATTATAAGGAATTTTTTTTTTTTTTTGTTATATGAACATTTAATAAAACAAGATGAATTTATTAAATAATTCAATCTTTTATTTAACATAAAATTTATTTCAAATTCACTTTATGGTTTTAGGTACGATTTACACTTCCTAGGATGCCAAATTAAGTCGATGTCGACATATATTTTATATATAATTTGGTGGCCTTTCTCTAGCAGTTTCAACTGGTTTGCCTCGTCTATCTGTTGTTCATCACCTTTCTTTTTGCGCCAGTGTGACGTTGAAGCTTCTGTATGACTAAGCGGTACGCTGTCGTCGGATTCGGTATCCACTACGTAGGACAGATTGATATGGTGCCGCCTCGAACAGTACTCGTGTATTGATTCAAAGTACGGCCAAGTAGCGACTTTGGGCCGGTATGTTTTCATTTCCTTCGTCCATTGGCGGCTCAATTATTGTCTAAAGAATAAAATTTATCAGTTCGGTTTCTGTGGCATATTTACATATAAATATAGTTATAATAATAATAATATAGTTTCTGTTAATCAAATTACTCCATTTCTTCTTTAACTTCCTCCAATCATCTTCCTGCAACTCAGCTTCTGCTCCAACTTTCCTGTAAAATGAATTAACACAATTATTTATAAAATACTGTCCATAAAATAACGTGAATTTATCATACTCCCAACAAGTTTTCAAGTCGAAAGTTTTGCCATTAAATAAACTTTGTAATTTTATCCTGGCTTGAATAAATTTTTCGGTTTCTTCTTGTGTTCATATATTATGTACAAAATATATAAAAAAAATTATGCGTAATATACAGAATAATATACAGAAATAAATTTATGAATTACAGTTAAACTTACACCTTCTGTACTTCACTTGACGACTTCACGCCAAACAATAAAATGAAGTCATTGAAAAGTAACCTCGTAATTTAACTTTTCGGTTGCCGTCTATGAGTCAATAGTGGAAGCTTCACAATTTATTTAGTTTAGTTAGTTTAGTCTTCTGAGGCACACAGCATTAGTCTGTCAATGCAATTAGATTAGTGGTAGATTAGCTAATCGAGCTTAGCTAATCGGGCTTAGTTAGTCCCTAGTCTGTCAGTGGTATTAGATCGAATAGCTGCTACGATAAATACTGTACGAGTTTGTTTCATGCGACAAATGTCTTGCTTGAAAATCAAATGCGTGATTAGTGAATTTTTCGAGATTAGCAGTAGTGTGTCAAGTTCAAGATTAGCTAATCGCTTTTAATTTCAAGATCTGACAAACTAGGGTTTAGTTAAGCTAATTGCATTGACAGACTAACATTTAGTTAGTGGCGCCACGAGTTTGAGGTAGGTATCGAAATTAATACAAAAATCATCACTTTTAGTTTGAGCTGATTTATTTGATTTTTTCAACAAACAAATCAAAATAAAAACAACGTAAACATTATAATAAGTTATAATTTAAATACTTTAATTATTAATTAATATTTTCATGCACAAAAGATCTTTTAGGTCGCAGTGCGGGGTGGCTTGAACGCCCACATGGCCCTCAACTAATAATAATATAATATTAATTAATATTTTCTATTTTTTTTTTTGTTTACCACAAATTTTTTGTGCGTTTAGAAATGTCAATAATCACTGTGTTCCATTGGAAACAATTTGCTACTACTGCTAAGTACTTATGAGTAGATGTTCAATGGAACGCAAATTTTCGTTACAGTAGTAAAACATAACCTCAATTTAAATAAAATTAAGTCTGATTTCCATGAGAAAATCTTACTGACTAATATATTTTACTGAAAAAGACAAAAGAGTAAAGATAACCAAAAATTCCATTAGAGTGACAAAGACAGTATTTTTTTATGGCAAAACTAAATGGTTGTATTTTGACAGATTTTTGTTAACATAACGTGTTTCATTTTTTTGTATTTTCGATAAATTATTTATTGCGATGGATAGTTTGGAAACCAATTTAATTGATTATTTGAATCCTTTAAACATAATGCATATGCGGCCAGAAGAAACTGGGAAAAATGAAGCTTCAAAAGAAAAATTTTTAGAAATATTATTAGAATTAAATTATTATTACAATTATTATTAGAATTTATTTAATATAAATAATAAATCATATAACAAAACTTTGTCTACATTAAGTTTATTTTGCGTTTTTTTATCAAAACGTCATTTTATACCATAAAAATGTCGAAGTGGGGTTAACTTCATTTTTTTTATAGTATTTGCTTCAGTGTGCGAGAAAAATTTTCTATTCTTACACAATCTGTTTGTAGATGTATTGTAAAATACTGAAAAAATATACTTCGCTACATATTTTTCTTCAGTAAATTATGGTTATATACCAGTAAATTATGGTTACATAATTGTCAGTAAATCCAAATTCTAAACATATAATTTACTAAATTTTTTCAATGAATGCCAAGTACGTTGTATGGAATGTATGGAAATGTTCTAAAATAAAATACACACAAATTTATAACTAAATTAACATTATTTTGAAATTCGTTGCATTTACCAAATGAGCCAAAAAGGCACACGTTGGTTGGATTAGGGTTAAAAATTACATTCCACACAACCAAAACTGGTATAGAACCATCTATTGGAATTGTTTGAACTAAAATCGCTCTACCGATAATTTTATGCGTAACTACTTCTCAACTACACCATCATTTGATCATGGGTAGTTGTGAGTAGATACAAGTACTTATGAGTAGTTTACTAACGCCAATGGAACACGCTTAATAGTGATATCTGTATTATTATAGCGGAACTCATTAAAAAGAGATAAAGTTCAAAATATTGAGAGATTAAATCGATAATCGCGCTTAGCGACTAATTTCGAAATAAAAAGCTAATCTTAAACTTGACACACTATGTTTATTCTCGAAAAATTCACTAATCACGCTTAGATAATTGTTAGGATGTCAGTATGATTAGATGGAAAGGAAGAGGAAGCACATGTGTCATTGTGCTTCCTCTTTCTAGGGAAAAAAATAATTAGTTATTGTCGTGAAATTCCACTTTGGATAACTGACCGATTCTTCAAATAAAATTTAATTTCAAACTCGCTACGAACTTTTTATTCAAAATCACGATGTCTCTCGTTTTTCCTCTTGGTTTACATTGTTCTCTTTTTGAGAAATCATAAAAGACTCCCGTTATATAAAAAGAAGAAAGAGATACTCATATAGAAGAAAAGAATAACAATAAAGTACAATGAGTGTGTGTATTCTAACACAAAATAATTCATCATTGCTGATGCTGACATCTACGCGGTACTAGCGAAATTAAAATTTAAAAATATAACCAGTAAGGCTGTTTTCCAAACACCGACTTATTGACTTATTCGAACTTATTCAAATAAGTCTGCTGAAAAGGTGACTTATTCTTTAGTAATTTTTCCTATAGAAAACTTATTTATTTTTGGTGTGATGGAAACATTCTGTCTAATTATTGTGTATTGTCAAAAATTTTCAAAATAAGTTAATAAGTCTGAAATAAGTCGGCGTTTGGAAAACAGCCTAAGTTCTACATTCGGCTAACCTAATTCAAGCAATTGTCCCGATTGCTGTGATTATATGGCTTCATATTAAAAGAAGGATACACGCTCCTAAATTTACGATTAGTATCGCCACAACCCGGAATACTCTCCACTGTATATCGATCAGCTGGCAGGATCTCGGTGACGACATATGGACCCTTAAAACGAGGCAATAAATTGTGATTCACATAATCACCCTTGTTGTATTTATGAGTTGCAATACGCTTATACCGTAGACAGATACAGAGTTAATCGCGATTTTCAGTTGTCATTTTCGTCAAAAATCGCGTTGTGGAAACAAAATAATCCGGTTTAGGTGAAAATCGTGTAATGACGGACGACTGTCATTACACAATCTTCACAAAAAACTGGATTATTTCGTTTTCGTAACGCGATTTTTGACAATCGGGATAAATGAAAATCGCGATTGACTTTGTGTCTGTCTACCGTATTACAGACTTACGGTCGAAATTAATTTTATTCTCCATTGAAGCTCGTTGTATGTTGTTAGAAACCTCATCTCTAATTGAAGCTAAGTCCCGCTCGTTGTTTTGATTTTGCTCCAATATCAGATTTTCTAATTCATCATTTTTAATACGCTGTCTTATACCAAACATCGCTTCTGATGGTGATGTTCTAATGGTGCGGTTTAAGGTGTTGTTGAGCCAGGGTTGCCAACTCGGCGACACGCTTCGCCCGGAGTATTGGAATAAAAAGCAAAAATAAAAATTAACGTTTATTTATAAAATAACGGCACAGAGGTTAAAGCTGCGGCGTTTGGATCGGGAGGTACCGGGTTCGAATCCCTATAGGGGCGGGATGCAAAAGGGATTTTTCATCATCTGATTACGATCGGTGATGAAGATGAACACAACTATGACCCCCTGTTGAGAGTGCAGAATCCATGGGCCGACCCACCTTCCATGCCAGTAATATAGGCTGTCATGAAGCAATTCAATTTTCAGGTGTTCCATGCAAAACGGGGCCCTATAGCCGTACGTCCTAGATTTGGCTACTGCGTAAGGTAGGACGTAAAAAGCAAACTGCGAACGAGTTGGGAGTGCCTTGAGCCCCACAAATGATTGCAGAGATAGAAACAAACAAACAATATTTATAAAATAAGAAAATTCAAATCACATTCATTTCTTACACAAAAAAAATCCTAGTTCATTCATATATCACAAACGATACAATTTAATTAAGCTCTTCTCAAAATTATATTTCCTTTGACTTTGAGCTTATTGAACAAGTTCTAAGTGTTCTGGCGCTTTTAAAAAATTTTAAAATTGTTCACAGGTCTTTTCATAGTTTATGCGAATACAGAGTTCCGCTTTTATTAGCTGTACTCGCATTCTATTGCGGTCGTCTCTCCACACAATAGAAAATCCTCTCCACGAATGCATTACTAATAGGAATGCTTAATGCTTTAATGTCGATTAAATTATCATCGATTAAATTATCCAATTTTTGGAATGGTAACCCATAATGCTTCAGTAGAAATTTTTCCACTTTTTATCTAGTAATTTATATCATTAATCACATAGTACAACCGATCTTCATTAATTGGTATATTTAAAATGTACCGACTTTACTATATCGCCAAAATTTAGTTTCCTTTAATATTAAGCGGTGATAATTGAACGAATGGATTAAAGTCTTATTCTAATCGTTTGTTGATTGATAAGATTTTCATTTTGCCCGGAGTTTTGAGAACTTGGCCCGGAGACCGGAGATTCGGTCTGAAGCCCGGAGTCTCCGGGCGAAAATGACCTAGTTGGCAACCCTATGTTGAGCACCAATTCGGTTTGACTCAAGAGCGCTGGGACCTCTCCCATTGATCGTGCTTAGTATTGGCGACTAACTTCGAGAGTACAATTTTTACTACATGATTTATTCGTTCCACTTGACCGTTGCTTTGCGGTGAATAAGCTGCCGTAAGTATATGTGATTTATCTTCTTTAAGTTCATGAAATTTTCGAACCTTTTCGATGCAAAACCTGACCCATGATCCGCCACAATTCTTATCGGGGCGCTGAGTTGATTAAAATACATATTCAAACGTGTCGCAAACAAACGTGTATATTTGGAGAATGCATCCACAGCTCCCAATATGTATTTGTTGTGTTTATTCGTTTTAGAAAACGGGCCGATATGATCCACATGTAGCGTATGGAACGGTTGGTCAAACTTCTCGTAGATGTTCAACAATCCTTCTTTCTTACCAATTTTTGGCTGGTATTCGATACACGTTAATTATTTTTTGATAAAACTGCTCACTTTGAACGTCATATCCGGAAAATAATAATTACGCTTTATCATTTCGGTTGTTTTCGTTACTCCAAAATGTCCAATTTCGTGGTATCTTCGTGTAACTTCTTCCTGGCTGGTACAAACAGTAGTAACTTATCCTTCAATTTATGGTATAGGATACGATCTCGACACTCGTAACGATTATTTTCATTGCCCGGAGTTAACGAAGTCATTGTTTGAATTATGAATTTGTCATTTTGTTGCAACGCAATCAACCGCTTAAGCAAGCTGCCTGTCACATCAAAATTTAATTCCGCATCGACACTAAATTCCTCTTGAATTAAACCGGTTGTGATACTGTGAGCCACACTATTACAATCTGGCATATTCTTGGCGTGAACTTTCGAGCAAATTTTACATCTTTCGCGTCGTGCAGGTTTGGAACAATCTCTAATCAGGTGTTCTCGTTCATGACAATTATAACACTCAATTCCACCACTTCGATTCGTGTTAAATTGAATTATCGGTTGTTGTTTACCATCAACTGTTGGTTTTAATTGAAAATTTGGCTTTGAATACTGCAAATCTTGACGTCTGACAGTTGGTTGACTTTCGTCGTGTACTTTTTCACTCACTTTTATTGATTTGGTACTCAGATACCATTTGATTCTATTACGAAGTTCGTCCAGAGTTGTCATCATTGACGCGTTGTTCAGATCACGGTCGTCCACGTTAAAAATTATACAGCGGATCTAACAAGATTCCGATATATTTGCATGTGATGCTATCGATGTCATCTCATAAAAATACATGCACCATCAAGCCTTGCGTCAAGTCTACCTCAGTATACATTGAACCGAAATTCTCCATAAATTCATTCGCAAACTGTTCTAGTGATCGGATTTTAAATTGTACACTTCGATACCACAGAACCGTGGAGACGTTGCGCGAATGCTATTAGAATTAATTCGTCCGGTATGTTGTGCACTTCCTTAATTGACATCACGTTTCCAATGAATTGACTGGCTGTTTGGGATGAGAAGCTACTAGGATCAAAATGTGGTAATAATTCGACAATATCTTTCGCAGATAAGGATCGGTTGCTGTTGCAAATACACAACACGATGTGTTTGCTTTCCCATAGACACCACGTGTATACTTCCACTTGAAATATTTGTAATTGACCGCGCAGGTGGACCAACTGTTTGCTGATAATCGCTTTTATCTTGTTCTTTTCATCGCGTGCTGGTTTAAATCTAGAATTGTGATCAAATTGATCAACAATATTACGAATACTTAAATCACTTTTACATTTGTTGGTTTATCGAACTGTTGATTTTCGAGAATTTCTGACCGATTAACCTCGGCTTTCTTCAGTCGTTTAATTAACGTTTTCTTTATTTCAGAGGTCCTCTTTCACTGAGCTCACTTTTTAGTTTTTTTACCGTACTCATTTTTCACACTTTTATATTCGTGAGGACAGATGTCCGTAAATCAAAATAAAATTACGTCTTCGATTCAATGGCAGCAAAATAAACTCGCACGTTGTTTTTTTTTCCTTCTTCGCTTGGGGCTTACCTGTCGTTCGAATATTCGCTTGGGGCACTCGTACCAAAAACAAAATTACGTGTCTGATTTTTTCACTGATTTCAACACTCTTGTGTATGTATATCCCACTTTTGAAAAATGTCGTGAAATCCCACTTTGGTAAAAAACTACTATTGCAAACTCGCTACGAACTTTTAATTCAAAATCATGATATCTCTCGTTTTTCCTCTTGTTTTACGTTGTTCTTTTTTTGAGAAATCATAAAAGACTCCCGTTATATAAAAAAAAGAAAGAGATACTCATATATAAGAAAACAATAACAATAAAGAACAATGAGTGCGTATTCTAACACAAAATAATTCATCAATGCTGATGCTGACATCTACGCGGTACTAGCGCAATCAAAATTTAAAAATATAACCAGTAAGTCTTACATTATTGAACGAATTTAATCTGAATTAGTTGTTGAACGAATTTACAGAAACTCGGAATCTCAATGTGAATTTGAATCCTTTCATGGTTTGCTGTTTCAAAAGTATTTCACAAAGAGTATGGGGAGAATTAGCTGATACTCTTAGGTGTTTTCGGATATAAACATCGTCGTTTGACAAACCTATTTGTAAGTAGATTTCACTGTCGTAATAATTCTGTGGATGCTACAAATAAGATAAAAATATTATTACTACACTGCGCCAATTAAAAAACGGAACAGAAATTTTCTTCGAAAAAATACTCAGATTTGAACGCTTGAATCTTGGTGAAATAACACCTTTTAAAAAAAAAAATTTGTTTCTAGTTGAAGGAAATTTTGTTTTCGACGAACTTGCTCGATATTTCATTCCAAAATTCAAATCGGCCATTTTATAGAGAATTCAGAAACCTTGCAAAATGATACTAGGAAAATTTCTGTGCGGCCACTCCTTGTCGAGGTGTTGCAGTTTTAGAGAAAACGTATCAAAAAGCGTAGAAGTAAATTTTTTTATCTTATAAACTTAGCACTCTACGATAAAATGTTAACTCACTTTAACACTAAAACTTCAATAACTCGACAAGGAGTGGTCAGACAGAAATTTTCGTATCATTTTGCAAGGTCTCTAAATTCTCTATAAAATAGCCGATTTGTATTTTTGAATGAAATATCGAGCAAGTTCGTTTACAGTTTCCAACAGCAGCAAATTTTTTTTTTAGACACCTTTTGTTTTACTCAAGAAAGTCATAAAAAAACAAAATAAAATAAAACGGTTTCCAGTATCGAAAAGAAAACAAAATTTCTTTCAACGAAAAACAAAATTTTTTTTTTGAAAGGTGTTATTTCACCAAGATACAAGCGTTCAAATCTGGGTATTTTTTCGAAGAAAATTTCTGTTCCGGTTTTTAATTGGCACAGTGTATAAGCTAACCTCACAAATTATATAACTCATGAATTACTTTTGTTAATCGTCTCGTTTTATTTTTTTAAGTCGTCTTTTATTTAATTCATACTTGTAATAACACAAAAGTATATTGGTAAAAAAGTGGTGTGGCAATATCATTTTTTTATTATCATTTAACACTTTTGTATTTGTTTATAAACTTCGAATGACATTTGTATTTGGTTTAGTTGGATAAGAGGCACAGATGAAGATTGTTTCACTAGTGACATCTATTGATATATTTTCTGAATTAATAGAATTGAATTAGTTTAGTAAGTTTAGTCTTTTGAGGCACACAACATTAGGATTAGTTAGTGGTGCCACGAGTTTGTGGTATCGGTATTAATGCAAATCACTCTCGTCGCCCTAACGTTTTCAATTTTTTTTTATTTATACGAAAATAATTTGAAACTTTTAAAAATGTTAATAGTACTTCCAGCTAATTTTTGTTTACTTTTTTGACTTATTTTTCTTCATTTCGATTTGATGAACTTCCGTAGTCACTAAAATGTGGCCTACTTCCTTACGTTTAACGGCAGATTACCTGCAAAATATATCAGTTTAAATCATGTAAGTTTCGTGTTTTATTTCTTGAAAGTCTTGATTTTTAAAATCTGTTCATTATTAGTGAAAAATCTAATTCATAGTATGGAAGAAGATCCAAACGATCGTGCACGACGTAAACACAGAGAGCGTCAGGCGCGATATCGTAAAAGGAAAGCTGAGGAAAGTGCTCCCAATGAAAACCAATCCAAAAGATTTAAACATGCAAATGATGCCGGAGTGAGGAGAGCTAACGAATCTGAACAGGAAACCCAAGCTCGATTGGAACAAATGGCAGCTACTGCATGCCTCCGACGAGCAAATGAAACAGAACAACAACATGACCAATGCTCATCACTTTACAATTCACGTCGCACTGCTCAAGAACAAATTAGTCAAATGGTTCGAACCGCAAGCACCAATTTTGATGATTCAGCAATATCACCACATTCATGTGGACTCATGAATGATATTTGTCAATATTGTTGCTCCCGGAATTTTAAGGACGAGAGGCCGTCAGATGGATTATTTACACATTGTTGCCGAAAAGGAAAAGTTAAACTACCGAAACCTGTTGATATTAACAAAAATGAACTTAAATATCCTACATTTTTACAAGACCTAATGAGCAACCCAGCTAATTCAGCTAATACCATCTGATAAGTCATCTGAATCCACCAGCTAACAAAACGAGAAAATATGCACAACTATACGTGATTGACAGCACACAAGCTCTAAGTATTCGGAATCAACAGCAGGCAAATCAAAACTGCCCTTCAAGAATTCTTGATAAGATAGATCGTTTTTTTTCGTGAAAACAATCGAATTACCCAGACATTTTATATGATTCGCGAAGTGGAAAATCGAGAGAATATTGCAGCAGCTGCAGCAAATCAGCCTCCTCCACAAGTTAGTTTAGTATTTCGACGCGATCGACGGTCTGATAATCGTCGATACAACAATCCAACATCGAACGAGATTGCAATGATTTTTGTCAATGAAGATGGTGAACCGCCCTTTGAACGAGACATTAGAATCTATCCAAAAAATCCAGAAAATTCGAAGCACCAATATGTGCAGTTAAATATATTGTCATCAAATCTCGACCCAATGACGTATTCAATTTTGTATCCATTTGGAGAGCCAGGATGGCAGCCTAAATGACAGTGTGATTCATATCCAGGGGCGCTATCATGAAATCCGGACGGTAAATATTAGCGGTAATAAACAATTCTATGGAAATTTTAGAATAAATTCAAAAAATGGTCAAAGTTACCCAAGTTATTTTGTATCAAATCGCAATTACATGAAGGTTTAAGGGCAAATTTCTGATCGTCATGAAATATTTGTCGCAGACAAATTTGTCGATAAACTTTCATTTATTTTCAATTTCATACAAAATAACTTGGGTAACTTTGATCATTTTTTTAATTTATTCTAAAATTTCCATAGAATTGTTTATTACCGCTAAAATTTACCGTCCGGATTTCATGATAGCGCCCCAGGATTTCAAGGCAATAGAGTACGAAATAACATCTCAATGCTGCAATTCAAAGTAGCACAAACCGCCGTATACGTGATGAATTTAACCCTGTGATTCACGCTGGAAAGCTAACACAACAGTGATTAGTTGATTCGTATCTTCAAATTGAGGCCAACAATTTGAATTACATTCGATTCAATCAAAAAAATTTACGAACAGAATTATATAAAGGTTTAATGGATCATATGGAAAATGTCGCTGCAAATCAGAATGTTCCCGCTGGAATACCCGTCATCCTACCATCATCATTCAGTGGATCTCCGCGCAACATGAGAGAGCAATGCTGCGATGCAATGTCAATTTTCGCTAAATTTGGAGCTCCTGACTTATTTATAACGTTTACGTCAAATCCAACTTGGACAGAAATTACAGAAAATTTGGCTCCAGGAGAAACATCATCTGATAGACCAGACTTAGTAGCCAGAGTTTTTAAAATAAAACTTGATTCCCTTATCAATGACATTACAGTGCAAGGAACTTTTGGAAAATGTTTGGGATATGTGTACACAATAGAATTTCAAAAGCGAGGTCTTCCCCATGCGCATATAATGGTTACACTGCAACAAGATCACAAATTTACCACAGCTGAAAAAATTGATAGTTTAGTTTCTGCAGAAATCCTAAGTTCTGAAACAAATCCACAACTGCGTGAAATTGGTATAAAAAATATGATGCATGGACCGTGTGGCGTCAATAATCTCTACGCACCATGTATGGAAAATCGCGAGTGTAAGAAGAAATTTCCAAAAAGTTTCAACCAGACAACAAAAACAAATGTTAATGGATATCCAGTGTACAAAAGACGAGAAGGAGAGAACGCAAAAGTTAGAGATGTATGGATGAATAACAGAAATGTTGTTCCTTACAATCCTTTTAACAACAGCTTCAATATGACGAGATAAGCAATTTCATAAGCTGTCGATATGTTTGTGCTACAGATGCTACATGGCGAATACTCGAGTATAAAATGCATGATAGGTCCCACACAGTGCAACGTCTTCCCGTACATCTTCCCAATCAGCAAAGACTTTATTTTAAGGAAGGAAATGAAGAAGAAGCGATTTTAGCAGCTCATAGTAAGCTCACAAAACTTGAATCTTTTTTTAAGTTGAATGAGACCGATGAATTAGGACGTCAATTACTTTATGCTGAGATGCCGTACAATTACGTTTATAAGCAAAATAAATGGCAACGTCGTCAAAGAGGTGCCAACAATGTCGTATCTCGAATTTATACTGTTAGCCCTCGAGATGAAGAAAGATTTTATTTGAGAACACTACTTTTGCATGTCCGTGGTCCAACGAGCTATGTGGATTTAAGAACACATGAAGGTATCATACATTCATCATTCAAAGCTGCTGCAATAGCGCATGGTCTTTTGGAATGGGATTGTGAATGGATACGTTGCTTAGAAGATGCGGTCACTTATCAGATGCCCCGTCAACTTAGAGAAACCTTTGCGTACATTCTACATTTTGGCCAACCTGCACGTCCATTTGAACTATGGGAAAAATTCAAAAATGAATTTATTTTGGACTTCGCAAGTGCTAATCCAGAACAAATAGCTGCTAATTATGCATTACATGCTATCGAGACTACTCTGAAAGATTATGGAAAGAATTGTGCATTCTATATATGGCTTGCCAATTCCTCAAGGAGATCCTCCAATAGAAAATGCTGCTTATGATATAGGTCAAGAAGTCTACATTGTACAAATCAATATTGAAAAACTAAATGAAAAACAGAAAGAAGCATTTCACAGAATCATTAATGCTCTTGATTCTGTTGATCAACAACCTCGCTGCTTTTATCCTGACGGTCCAGGAGGATTTGGTAAAACTTTCCTATATTCAACCTTATTAGCATTTGTGAGAGGCCGAGATCAAATAGCACTTCCATTCGCAACGACAGGAATTGCAGCAACATTATTAAAAGGAGGACGGACAGTTCACAGCGGTTTCACATTACCAGTTCCTATTGAAGACACTTCTGTTTCGTTGATGCGCTTGGCATCAGACGATGCTAAACTTTTACACAACGCATCACTCATCATTATCGATGAAATTACCATGCTCTCTAAAGATGGTTTACGTTGCATCGATTTACTGTTGCGTGACATAATGAAAAGTAATAATCCATTTGGTGGTAAGGTGTTGATCGTAGGCGGGGATTTTCGACAAACGTTGCCAGTCGTTCCTAGAGGTAACCGAGCTGATATAGTTGAAGGAGCATAACAATTGGTTGTTAAAAGTCTGTGAACGAATCATTCCGAGAGTTCCTTCTTTAAGCAATCCTGATCTTATTCGAATTCCTCCGCAAATGATAGAAAATGGAAGTTTAATAGACGCAATATTTGAGGAACATCCTGCAGAACTTAATGACGAACAATTGTCGAATCGAACAATCGTCGCAGCAACGAATGTACAAGTTCTTGAAATGAATTGAGAAATAATTGGCCGACTACATGGAGAACCTACAATTTATTATAGTGCTGATTCTGTGATTTCAGAGGACCCAAATGATGCTATAAATTTCACGACTGAATTCCTGAATGGATTAACTCCATCTGGAATGCCGCCTCACACTCTTTTACTCAAAAAAGGCACCATACGGAACTAGATTGATAGTTGAGGAATTGTCTAAAAAGACTATAAAAGCCCGGATTATCACGGCATGCAATCAAGGCGAATCTGTAATCATTCCTAGAATTGTTCTTCAGCCCAGCGACACAACATTGCCATTTGTCCTGCGAAGGCGTCAATTTCCAATAATTCCGGCGTTTTGCATAACGATCAATAAATCCCATGGGCAAACATACAATAGAGTAGGAATAGATCTTCAAGTTCCTGTATTCACGCATTGTCAACTATACGTTGCCTTCTCACGCGCACGTGATGGTAGAAAAATTAAGGTTAAAATATCAGAAAACCAAGAGCAAGGTCGATTGCTGCATGATGAACAAGAGTTCACTCGGAACGTAGTTTTCAAAGAAGTTTTTAGTGCGTGTATCAAATAAATAAATTATTTTTTTGTTTGAAATTATAACAAAAAAGTGTTTCTAGAAAAAAATTTCTTGGGGCCACTGAGTGGCCACGGGGTTTACTAGTTTAGATATAATAGCGCAACTTGTACCATCACTAAACCCAATACTACGAAATAAACTTCAAAATTTTAAAAGATTAGTGCACTAATCTCGATTAGTAATCAAATAAAACGAGATTGGCTACTCTTTAACTTGACACACTACAGCTAATCTCGAAAAAATCACTAATCGCGCTTAGCTTTTCCCTAGTCTGTAACGGGTATAAAACGGATTTCGACCAAAAATTGGCAATGTCAAAATCGCAAATAATAAGGTGATTTGTTATTTGGTTTTGTTTGGTTAGATATAGGGTTTCTGAACCGGATAATGATATATCCGTAACCGATATCCGCGAATATTTTTAACGGTATCCGGAAATATTTTTTTTTTATTGAATATCATGAGTTTTAATTATAAATATGTGCGCTCTTTTTTGATAAGCTGTTCCTTTCAATAATGTGTTAAAGTTAAAGTATTCAACACAATAGACCTTACTACGATCCTCATTAGTTGCTTAATTTCTCCTCCCTTTCACCGTTAAACGTGAAACTATGTACTAGGGTATTTTTTTCATTTTTCATGCTCATTTTATTGTAACGCAATAATTCAGAAGCACTACCGCATTAACGCACATACTCATATCTCTTAAAAAAGAATTGAACCATGAACTTGAACTACTCCTGGATATTAAAATTCGCTGGAACTCGGTAACGCTAATGTTAGAAAGGTTCTTAAAGGTAAATACGGCCATTACTCAAGCTCTATAAGATTTAAACGCTTACTCCATGATGGAAAAATTTGATTTACAGTTAGTCAGACATCTCGGCTAATCTCTACATCCAATAAAACTGGTAGTTGAAACGCTGAGCGGAAAAGACCCAAATATTTTTGCTGCTTAAGGTGTGTAACGATCTGATGGTAGGCGAGTGGGCCATCAAAATATCTCAAATGAATTTTGATGCCATGTTTTGCCCACATCGGTATCAGAAAAGTTTGTTTATTTGTTTAGGTAACTAGAGACTTCACAAAGCGGACTAATCTAGCTTTTCTTTTCATTTACCGTCCCTCACTCATATTATAGTCAATTTCAACCCAAACCGATTTCTTTGAATTAATCAGAGGTGGCCGCCTTGCCCGTACTTGTAGCGACTTAAACGTTACAAATCGTGGGGACGACCTGTCCCTGAGATGGGTCTCATGTCAAGCCATATAAATTAATTAAATCTTTATATCTTTTAGATGATATACTCCCATTGATTTTCCGTCCATATCCGTTAACTCGCAACCCACACTACCAATTAGATTCAATACAATGCATTTAATAAATTTAGGAGCTAATTTAGCTGCAAAGCTCTCAGCAGCGTTACTCGGGGCAACATTTCTGACAAATACGGTTTGCCCTACACGAACTTGTGGAACCTTGCTTCGTATATTGTATAGAGATTGGGATTTTTTATTAGCGTCTTGCAAGTGCTCTGCAATTTTACGGTAAACTTGATGTAACCTCTCAGGTTTTTGATCAAAATATACATGATTTCCAGCGAGTTTTTGACTTGCTTTTAGAAGTTGATATACTGATCCGTGAAGGATATTATGTTGTCCGAATACCGCGAAATGAGGTGAAACACCAGTAGCCTCGTGAATCGAGTTGCGGAGCGCATTAGTGACAGCGGATTTTAATCGCGGATTAGTGAGATTGGTATCCCACACCTTTTGATCATTATGTATATATGAACGTAAAGCAGCAAGTAGTGTCCGATTCACTCGCTCGGATGCTTTAGCCTGTGGGGCGTATTTCGCAGTGAATAAATGTCGGACGCCATATTTTTGACATAATTCTTTCATTAAGTTCGAATCAAACTGTTTCCCATTGTCGGTCACTAGCATCTCAGGAACCCCAAACATTAGAAAAACCTGTGACTCGAGGAACCCAACCACCTCACTTGCAGTAGCCTGTCGAATAGCTCTGGTTAACACAAATTTGGATAGATGGTCAACGACAATCAGAATGTAAGTATTGCCATTGCGTGTTCTAGGATAAGGCCCTAAGAAATCCACATAAATTCGTTGCCAGGGTCTGGAGGTGGTAGGCAGTGTTCCAAGAGGAGGTCGATTGCAATAGTTTAATGCCTTATTCGCCTTGCAAATATCGCACGAATTAATATAATTTTTGACATCAAGAGACAAAGCTGGCCAATAGAAGTATCCCTTAAGAATGTCGGTGGTTTTCCGTATCCCTAAATGAGCAGAGGTCGGCGGTAAGTGTGCCGAATCCATTAAAGCATGCCGAAGTTCCTCGGGAACAATTAACTTCCAGCAGGGCACGTCAGCATCGCCTGTAAAATCAGATTGAGGCTTTAGATTAATAAAGACTCTCCCATCTATAGATTTGATATTACTCTTGACAGCGCTCCTTTCCAGCGCGAGGATGAGCTGGACGTAATTTTCCGACTGAAACGCTGGGGAATTGTAATCAATGTTCAAAGGCCGATCTGAAAGAGAAAATGCGTCCATATGTACTCGCGACAAAGCATCCGGAACACAGTTTTGTGAGCCCTTACGATACTCGATCTCGAAATTAAAACCTTGGAGCTTTAAGCTCCAACGAGCCAAACGTCCGGTTAAATCCTTAGTTGACATTAGCCAAGTTAGGCTGGCATGGTCGGTAATTACAGTGAACGGTAGCCCTTCAACGTATGCTCTAAATTTCTCGACTGCCATCAATGCGGCTAGACATTCAAGCTCCGTTATACTGTAATTCCGTTGAGCACCTGATAATTTATGGGACATAAAGGCTAATGGTCTATCTTCTGAGTTTTCATCTTTTTGAAACAGCGGTTCCAACACCTGTTGAGCTAGCATCACATTGAATGAAGAACCGTTTATTGAAATCAGGCGTTGCTAATACAGGGGTTGAGACTAACGCTGATTTCAATTTGTCAAAAGAATGTTGGGCTTCTTCATTCCAGAAGAATTTTCGGCCTTTCTTTAAAAGGTCCGTCAGGGATGAAGACAAAGCAGAGTAATTTCGGATGAAACGACGATACCATCCCGTGACACCCAAAAATCGTCGAACTTGACGTACAGTTTTTGGCGTAGGAAACTCTGCTATGGCCCTTACCTTCTCGGGGTTGGGACGCAATCCTCCCTCACCAACGACATGACCAAGGTATTCGATTTCTCTCAGTAAAAAAGCACATTTTTCAACATTTATGGTAAGCCCAGCTTTGGAGAGCCTTTCTGCAACTTCTGAAAGAATTGCAAAATGTTCATCCAGTGTGGCTGTGGTTATCAAGAGATCATCGAGATAAACGAATACCTGATCATGAAGCTGATGGGGAATAACGCGGTGCATCAACCTCGATAGTGTTTGGGGCGCATTGCAGAGCCCAAACGGCATTACTTTAAATTGATATAATGGGCGTCCCGGGATGGTGAACGCTGTTTTCTCTCGTGAGCTAGGATCCAAGGGAATTTGCCAAAAGGAATCCTTGAGATCCAAGCTAGAGATATATTTTGTATGATTTAGTCTGCTCAGGAGGCCGTTGATCAGCGGCAACGGGTAAGCGTCTTTTTTGGTGAGTGCGTTTAATCTCCGGGCGTCCAAGCATAATCGAATGTTCCCATTTGCCTTTTTCACTATAGCCATTGGGGAGCTCCACACGCTGTAGCTTTCTTCAATGACGTCTAACTGAAGCATTCGGTCAAGCTCAGCATATATTAATTTTTGGACAGCCGGTGACACAGAATAAAATCTTTGCTTCACTGGGGAGGCATCCCCAACGTCAATATGATGAGTAAGCAAAGGAGTTCGCCCTAGTCCCATTTTGCCGAAGTTTGGTAAACGCTCAATTATCCTTTGAAGTCGCCTCCGCTGATCTTCGGTTAGATCATGCTGTTTTGACAACTTAGAATTTACAGTGGGAGTAGCAGTATTTGTTTTTAATTCCGAAATAATCTGGGGCACTATACCAAAAGTTTCCCAAAAATCTCATCCTAAATATAAAGGTTGCTGTAATGAAGGGACCACAAAAATTTTCATCGGCACTTGTTTGTGATTGAAAGATACTGTAACTTTGACATAACCAAATACTGGTTGAGATGACCCACAGGCTGTTTGCACAAAAGTGGACATTGGATACACAATTAGTTGATGTTTTGAAATAAAATCTTCCGCTCCGTTACCCAATGCACTAATTGTAGCTCCACTATCTAACAATCCTTGGATATTAGTACCTTCAATTACGACGGACGCATACGGGCGTTTATCTGCACAAGATCCAGATAAATTGGTTATGACGGTTTCTGAACATTTAGCAAACATAAGCTTACGCTCCTTAAAATATCTCTTGGACCGAAATCTAAAACAAGCCGACTTAATATTTTTGGAAGATGATTTTATGGAAACAATATTAGAAGAATTGATAGAATTTATGGATGTTTTTGATTGCTCGATTGGGGTGCTGGATTCCTCAATTGAGGTCTCGCCAAAATTGCTCTTGGTCCGAAACTTGACTGCCGGAAATGGGATGGACCGTTTTGCCTCATTTCCGTGAGGTTGTTTGTTTCCCATCTTCTGTGAACAATTTGGACAATGTACGGTTTTAACCTCTGGTTTCCCACACGTATAGCAAAATGTTCTAGATGGTAAATCACATCTAAACCAATGGTGTCCTATTTCCCTACAGTTAAAACAATATAGAGGGGTTGGTGGTGCCGCTTGAGGATTATACAGAACTGGACGATTAGGGTTTAATGCGGAGATGTTATTCGGATTATATTCAATGGCATTTTGAGTTGCTGCGTAATGTGAAATGTTAACGTAATCATTAGGAATAATCGATTGTTCTGTATTCATATGAGATACGGTGGGATTTTGATATTGCACTGGATTCATCTGTGAGGTAGATACTTCGTGAATGTTATAGGACTTTAAATTCATAGCTGATTTAGGAATATAACCAATTCGTTTCCAGGTATCCTCTGTGGAAATGCATATGCTAACCAAATCACTGAGCGACGATATAGGTCTACCTGCTAAATGGCTAATTAAACCGAGACGCATATTTTTTTCAGCATTTCCAACAACTCGCTTTCCGTTAACGGGACTTTCATAGGCATAGCCATCGATAGAACATCGTAGTAAAACTCTATAAATGGTTCCTTAGGCTTCTGCTTACGATCATCTAGGAGTTTACGAATATCCACATCCGTTCTTCGGTCTTGGAAGCGGTGTAGAAATGAATTCCGGAGACGAGGCCAATTACATCCCGGATTTTGCTGAACAGTTAACCAATAATGTTCCAATGCAGGTCCGCTAAGTAGGAAACTTACATCATGCATAAGTTGATCTAATGATACACCATGTGTTGTCGCCAGATGCTCAATTCGCATGACAAATTTTTCTACTGCCATACCAGTAGGCAACCCGTCGAACTTTATGTTCCACTTATGAACTGGTGTTTGTAAGGGTAATTTAGCTACTAGTTGTGTTTGCTCTCCAATAGACCCACCTACCGGAGCTTGGGAGTTTACCTTTGAATGAAATTTGAGAGTCATGCCTAATATTTTGTGGAATAACATTTCCCCTCCATGGTAACCGTGGAGGTTGCGGGACTCCAGTGTAACGTGGTAAACTTGGTCGTACATATGGTGGAGGAATCGGATTATAGTAAACTGTTTGCGGTGGAGGTTGAGAATAACCAGAATTCATGACCATAACTTCAGATTGGGAATTTGACGTGGTGGGTACATTCTCAGAAGTATTTTGTATTAACTTTGGGGTTGAAATACCCTGTGGAGGTTCTTTTTGTGGGAGGTTCGATTCTCTTGTTCCCTCTCTCACCTCGTCTTCGAATTTCTTTATGTGAATAGCGCTAACTTCCGCTAAGGAAGAATTAATATCCTTAACGTTGTTTTTATGGTCTTCACATAAAATAAGAAGGCCTTGGCAAATTTGGAGATATTCTAAACTCGCTATACGAACTGCTTCGATGTTTGATATTCGCTCAAGACGACCTTTTAAATGGAGTAACTGCGTCGTAATGATGTCGAATTCTCTTTCTGCATCCGGATTATTTTCCATAAATCTGACGAGTCTAGCTTGTAAGTTTTGCAGTTTAGCCGAACAAATTGATGTTTCGTTAGTAGGACACCTGCTCGCGTACGGGTGAGGTTCGGTTGGAATTAAATCATGATCACTAAGTTCATTATTGAGCCGAGTATCTAATGCATCAAATTGTGATTTTAGTGTACCACTAATTTGGCGTACTTCACATTCTATACGAAACTCGTCGGTTTCCAAATTTTCGGAGTTTAAAATAAAAGATGACATTGAATCGAATCTATTTTGAATATCAGGGTGTTGCGAAATATATAGCAAAATGTAGATTTCAAACGGATGTGACAATCGCCCGGAAAAAAAATTCAATTAATATTTAACAATTTATTGTGATAATACCGATATTTCTAAGTAAATAAAACCATGGAGGTTTTGCCAAAAATAAACTTAAACTTAAAAAATGACCGTTTAACCTAAAAATAAATTCAAATATAATAGAAATAATTCAAATAACCTAATGAAATAATATAAGCTAGAAACGGTAATATTAAAATATTTAAATATAAGAAAATAATTTGATAAATTGAGAGAATAGGAGGATGTGACCACAATAGAGTAGCATAATGTAAATATAGTAGTACCCTGCCTGTGCTGGTTTGAAAGGTTAGGATAATATAGGAAAACAGAAAAAAAAATTTACTACCAGATGCAAATTAATCAACATCATTTTTGATGGAATAAGGAGCACTGATGAAATTATAACAACACAAATGAAAAATCTAACATTAAAATCAATAAAGTAAACTTTGGAATCAATGCGAATTAAATGTGTTGTTTGGTATTGAACTAATAGCTTCATGTAAGCAGCATTGAAATACACATCCAAATCGACATGTTGGTACATGGAAGAAATGCTTATTCAAAACCGCGTACTCGAACCATATTATTTTCAATCAAAATTATAAAACTAATTGGAAAAAATACTAGAATTAAAATGATCCATAAAACTAACAAATGTATCAACATAAATATATGGAATCAGTTGCGCAAATGGACATTAAAAAAAATGGTTGAGGAAAAATAGGAATAGGAATAGGAATAGCCAGTATTTTGGGCGCCACTGTAACGATCTGATGGTAGGCGAGTGGGCCATCAAAATATCTCAAATGAATTTTGATGCCATGTTTTGCCCACATGGTTATCAGAAAAGTTTGTTTATTTGTTTAGGTAACTAGAGACTTCACAAAGCGGACTAATCTAGCTTTTCTTTTCATTTACCGTCCCTCACTCATATTATAGTCAATTTCAACCCAAACCGATTTCTTTGAATTAATCAGAGGT
The DNA here is from genome assembly GCA_963556165.1 of Tipula helvola. Taxonomy (NCBI): domain Eukaryota; kingdom Metazoa; phylum Arthropoda; class Insecta; order Diptera; family Tipulidae; genus Tipula; species Tipula helvola. Next base: position 169,830,939 of record OY744482.1, on the reverse strand, counting down.
GGCCGCCTTGCCCGTACTTGTAGCGACTTAAACGTTACAGGTGTTTTATCTTTTTTAAGAAATAAAATGAAAGCAATTAGTTCCGAAATAAGTCATGAAAATGTCTTGTTGATCCAAATGTGAATCCAACAAAATTAATTTTGAGTTTTGCCACAAACCTCATGAATCAATAATACGGTGATGAAACTACTCGAGTTACCTAGAATGACGAAGCAGAACATGAAACAGCTTTGACTGTTGAATTAGATTCAGAATTAAAACTATCATTAACTGAAGAATTAAATCTTTATATTTCAAATGCAACGACAGTTAAACAGGTAACGACATCAAATTTTCCGAGCAGTTTAAAACAAGAATTTAACCGCTTCAAGAAAACTGGTAAGATAACCCCAAATCTTGATTTATTATTCAAGGCATTAAAAACTGCAAAGCCAACATCGACCGATTCAAAAATAACCTTTTCGGTTTCAGGTGATTTTTGCACTAAAATTGGGTCTCGTCTCTCCTGCACTTCACTTAATGCATTAACATTTTTAAAATATCATTAGTAAGATCAATTACTTAAATATATAAATATGAAATATAAAAAATATTTAAATCCATATTTACATATGTTGTTTGCGTATTATTTCACTTTTAAATGATTTTTAAAATTAAAAACACAAATTTTACTTTTATATTTAATCATTTTTATATAATTTTTATATTTTATAAGTTTGCTCCTTATAGTGAAATTATTTAGTTTTTTTTTTTTTTTATATTTTGATTTTTCAAAATCGATTTCGGTATATACATATGTACTTATACCATCGTCAGTTGACTGCTCCTTAAACTTTATTGAATAATATAACGATTTTTCCCCGCTTTTATATAAAATTATATAAAAATTAATAAATATAAAAGTAAAATTTGTGTTTTTAATTTTAAAAATCATTTAAAAGTGAAATAATACGCAAACAACATATCGCTTCGCACATTCTAAACTATACTATGTCTACTTAGAATGTTTTGGAATGATTATGTTGTTGCATTCCTTTATTTGTAGGTTATGTTCTGTCAAAAAATTGGAACAATCCGATGCCTCCCACGGTTTTTATGTCGGAATTTGTAATTAGTATATAGGTACAAAATTAAAATATTTCCTATCTAGATTATAACAAATCCTTTTAATATGTTTTAGTTTGGAACTATTTAACACATTGTTTATTTATGATGACATAATATGATGTTCAGCGGATTTTTTCTTTGTAATTTCTATACTATGTAGTTTTAGTATACTTTTTCTGATAAATAATTCAATTCACGCCTAAAATAGAGGTATTATGTTGCATTTAGAATATTTCAAAATTTATAAATTTTAAATAAAACTAGTTTAATTCCATTTAGAATACTTTTAATTGGAACTTGTTATATATTTTGAAAATCTTCGAGTTGACTTTTTTGCGCTGGCAGCCAATATGTTTATTTTACAGCAACGATTATTTTAACGTATAAAACCAACCCAAATGTCCTTGCAACGAACATTGTTAAACATAAAATAAACAGTTATTTTGTTTGTTGTTGCATCGGTATTTGTTTTGATTCATATCGTAATACCTCATCGGAAGCTATTGTATTTATAATTGTAACGGCTCTTTATATTGTTTTATGTGTATTGTTCTGATTTTATTCGTAGTTTATTTTAGTATGTTTTAGCTCGTGATGATGAACAGATCAAAGTTAATGGTGCTGCTAGCCCAAAATAATGTTTTTAAAGGTAAGAATACTACATCTTATTATTATTAACTGTAATTTGAAATTTATTGATTAATTTGAACTTCTAATTTTGTTTCCATTACTGGTTTGTTTTAAAAGGTAATAAAGAAGAATCAAGTAGATCCCAAACATCGGTTACTAATAATTCCCTTGTGGACAAAAAAAATAACGGTAAGTAAATTACGGTTTGTAAGAAAATATTTGAAATAACAAAATTATCTAAATCACTTTTACTTTTTTAAGCAAGACTGGAAAAACAAAAATCTAGACGGAAATAATATGAATGCCATTATATCTCACCAATTGGATGATGTAGCTGTCAATTATTATAAAGTGATTTCGAGTGAAAAATATTCTGTTACTTCAGAAAATGCAAATGTGATCGACCAACCGTCTAATTCTTACTGTAGCCAACATATTAGCTTAGGGGATCATACTGGTGAAATATTAATTGATATATGTAGTTACATTACAGTATCTTTTATAAAATACATTTTCTAGAACGTGAACAATTCTTCAATACTCTAAATCTTTCCATATCGACAAAGCCAAATCAATGCCTCCATGAACAAGAAACAAACGAAAGTAGTCATATAAATGTCGTCACAAATTTTAGTGATTTCGAAGAAGAAGATGCATATGACAGTGACAAGGATAAAGAATATGTTCCGTCCGAACATGAAGGTAAAACTAGAATTTCAATTAAATAGATTATTGGCATCCTAATGTTTGTTATATTATGTTATATTAGATTCATCAGATGACTCAGGTATGTTAATACATAGTCCAATAACTCCGAAAAGGAATATACCTACTGCCAATATTCGTCAAAGTACACCAGTTTCTGTTATTCGGGCAAGAAAACGAAAGCGAAATCCGCAAAACTGGATTAAGAATATTTTAAAATCTAAACGAAACAAAGGTGAATCATTTAAAATAGGCGATAAGACAGTGGCACAAAAGGAATTAAAACCTGGTTGTGGGGAAAGTTGCGTATTGAATTGCGGTACCAATTTGCAAGAACACGAGAGAAGAAATATTTTCCAGCAATTTTATAGTTTGGGAGACAGAACTAGACAATGGGAGTATATTTTGAAGTTTGTAAAGGAAACACCAAAGAAAAGTTGCAGAAACCTAACTAGCACCAGCCGCCGATTATACAGCAGAACGTATTATTTACCCAGTCCACATAATTCGGACATAAAATTTTGTAAGACTATGTTTTTAAATACGCTGTCAATTACGCAACAGTGGGTAGAAACGGCACTTAATAAGCAAATTGATGAGCAGGGAATCGTAAAACCAGATGCAAGGGGTTCTCACATTCGAATTCGTAGTGAAAATTCTTCAACAATAGAAAAAATAGTTTGTCAACACATTAAAGCATACCCCGTCTTCCTTCACACTACTGTCGAGCCAACACTAGTAGAGAATTTTTAGACGGAAATCTTAATATGGCAAGATTGTATAGATTATTCCTGGATTGGAGAAAAGACGAACCACTTTCATCCACCACAGTAACCCAAAGACAATATCGGGACATTTTTAACCATAAATTTAATATAGGGTTTGGATTTCCGAAAAAAGATTTATGTGATATTTGCGAGGCATACAAAAATATGGATGATCACGAGAAACAGATAAATCAAATATCTCAGAATGAACATTTGTACAACAAAAACAGAGCTCGTGAGATCAAAAAAGTGACAAATTAAAAGCACAACAAAACGCCGCGCTGAATGAAGGTCATCTGTTTTGATTTTCAAAAAATTCTTCAAACACCGTGTAGCGAAGTTAGCGCTTTTTATTACAAAAGAAAATTATCTGTCTTTAACTTTACCATCTATGATTTTGCTACTAGAAAAGGTTACTGTAATGTATGGGATGAAAGCATAGCTAAAAAGGGTGCCAATGAAGTTAGCAGTTGCCTTTTAAATTTTGTTATGGAATGCGTAAGAAATGGGGTTAATGAATTTATTTTTTGGAGTGACAATTGTTATGGCCAAAACAAAAACAGCATTCTCTTCACATCGTATGCTTATATGGTGAATAAATATAAAATAAGTATTAATCATAAGTATCTAGAAAAAAGACATACCCAAAACGAAGGGGACAATGTTCACTCAAACATAGAACGAGCAAAAAAAAAACTATTTACATACCAGCCCAATGGTACAGTGTCATGAGGAATGCTAAAGTAACGGGAGACCCATATGAGGTTTTTGAAATGACCCAAGATAGTTTTTTTGATTTTAAGACAATATCGAAAAAGTTAAACTTCAACCACAATATTCTAAATTTTTTTTTTTTTTCATTTTATTTTATTACGACTGAGACTGCGCTCATCTAGCAATTTTTCTTTCAAATACAAATTTTTATATATCTAGTAAAATTCACATTTGTTGGGGTGTAACCCACTGGTTAGCCCCATAATCAAATAAACCTATTTACTAATTTTAGTTTGGTAAGTTCACTAGGTCAAGTGGCCTCGTTCTTTGGAGTCTTCTTTCAACGACAGGGTTATCTATCATATGGCGAATATAGGGGTTTCCATGATCCTGGAGCCTTATTTCGTGTTTTGCGGCTTGCATTTTTATTTCCTCTTTGATGTATTCCATCCGTAGGTCCCTGTGAAGGTCTTCATTTCTTGCGTACCACGGAGCATTGACGATGCTACGAAGAACCTTGTTTTGAAATGTCTGTATACTTTTGGCGTTTGTTTGCTTGGTACATCCCCAGAGTTGTATACCGTAGGTCCATATCGGCTTCAAAATTTGCCGATATAGCAGTAGCTTATTGTGAATTGTAAGCTCAGAGCCTCTACCTATGAGCCAATACATTTTTCTGAACTTTATGTTAAGTTCTTCTTTTTTCTTTTTGACATGCTCTCTCCACTTAAGCTTGGCATCGAGGGTCATGCCAAGGTACTTAGCTGTATTTGCATATGGCACGAGTCGCGAGTTAATTTCTATAGGTAGGTGGTAAGCCTTTTGATAAGTAAAGTTAATATGCGTGGATTTTGTCTCATTAAGTTTGATTCGCTAACGCTTTGTCCAGTTACAAACCTCATTGGTCATCCTCTGGAGTTTGCTCGTTGCATCAGCAACATTATTTCCAACTGCCATAATTGCTGTGTCATGGATGGTCTTCATTGAACAAGAGTATGGCCTACTTTACAGGCCAAACCGATAATAGTTGATTAATATTCTAAATGAAAAAATTAATACGATAAAAATAAAAGAAATAAGAATAAGTCACGAGGCACCAAATAAGCTGTTTTATAAACATCAATTTGATGACGAATTTAAAAGCATCATGCTTTATAATATTGGCAGTCTCTCAACGAAGGGCCAACGCGTGGCCGAAAAAACCAAACTTTGAATTTGGTATTCTACACAATCAATTTGATCGGCCTATTCCTATTCCTCAACCGAAGCATAAGGACCTTATTTCTCTTTGGGATGGGAATTTTATTCCAAAATTTTATCAAGTTTTTTATAGGTCGCTCACGTCTAGTGATAGTCAAGAAAATGATGACATTGATGAGAATAACATTAATTAATATTTTTTTTTTAAATGATCTCTTTTATATGTATGATACAAAATTCTCACATTAATTAAGCATATTAATTAGGACAGGAAAAGAAATTAACTAAGATTCCCTTAGTAGCGGCGAGCGAAATGGGAAAAGTCCAGCATTAAGTCCTTTTACTGATAACTGGGAATACTATACCAAAAGTTCTTAATTTCTGTTTAATTAATAAATGAATTATTATTTTAATTTTTTCTGTGTAATTAGTGTTTTATTATAAGGTAAAATTTTAAATTTAAAAAAATAAATTTTCCAGTCATAAACAATTTTACCGGACTTAGTTCTCAATATCTAAATTATTCTAAAAAATATTCCAATTAAAAACATAATAATGACCTTTAGAACATTTTATTTTGCAACGGTTCCATACGTAAACAACCTAAATCGACATACACTTCTATTTTTATTAATTTTGTCCCGCCTAAAGTAAATTACATACAATATCTCTCAAACCCCCTTGGCTACAATCATGATGTTTTTATAAAAAGATTCCGATTTTTAGTCACTAACATAATAATACCAAAAAAATGTATGGAATTTAATTATTTACTCAATATTTAACAAACAAATCTTAAAATCGCTCTCCTGAAAAATGACATACATACACCCTGCGCCATTGAAATGTACGATTTCGATTATTTACTATTTCATGCAATTCTCTCATAGATTTTACCTCATTCGCTATTTTTTTTTTTTGTTTTTATATTTTTCAGTATATTTCACGCCTTATTAGGTATTTAAAACCAAACTAAGGATGAAATATTCGTTCGGTTTCAATTAAGTAGTCAAAGAGTTAATTTTACAAAGTGTCACTCTAAATTAAATGATAACGAATAAACCAAAATTTTGCAAGCAAAGGCAAAGCGTACACACATTCACAAATTGCAAGAGTAATTTAGTGTAGCCAAACAGCAATTAGAAAATTTTTAAGGCACTATTCCGAAAATCAAACGATAATTTGGCTCTGATGCAAAGAGGAGAACTTCTGTTTCAACAAATCGACACTATTTCAGTTCATACTATTAAAAGGAACTTGGTTTATATACTTGTCGACCTGCGAGAAAATCATTACTGACAGCAAAATGGCAGCTGGAAGCCTCAAATTCGCAATAGAATGAAAAAACTGAATGCCCAGGGACTGGCGTTGGTTCATATTCTAAATCCAAATTCAATATCTTTGGACCCGATGTAAGGACAAGGGTTCGGCGACGAAAAGGCAAACGGTATTTAACAGAATGTATTTCGCCGACAGTGAAAAATTCACCATATGTTATGGCCTGGAGAGCCATAACAGCCTTTGGAGTTTGATCACTATGCCTTCTGTATAGTTCAGAAAACGGACGAAAATATAAAAAAAATATCGAAACCTGAATCGTGACTATTGAGGACCCGACTCAATACATCGGTATTCCACTCTTCCAGGACGATTTCTCTCCGTGAGTTATTGATGTTATTTGTGAAGTAAGAATGCTTAATTTTAATGTCTATTTTGTGTAGGTAGCCGAATTTAAAAATAGCTTGGTGATTGAGTCGTTACCCTGGACAGGAAATAGTCCTGACCTCAATTTTGTTGAAAATATTTGGTCCTTCATGGGAAAGAAGATTACAAATTACAAGCTGAAAAGTGCCAAAGAGCAGAAAAAAATTATAGAAAAAGTCTGGTTTGAAGAAATAACAATATATTATTTAATCAAACTTTAGAATTCAATGCTGATCGGGTTTAAGGCCATCATAAAAGCCAAGGGCTGGGTTATTAATTATTGATTTTAAAAAGTTCATTTTCTCTCAAAATATTTTGGTTGAGATGAATTATTTTATTTCTGTTAATTCTTATTTTGAATAAAAATTACCATTGTCAACAAAAAACTATTTTTCAATTGAAAAAACTTTGTTAAAAACACTGTAAAGACCTACCAAATTGTTACGAGGTAGGGCGGTAATATTCCTTATCCGACGTTATGTAGGTCTAAAATGTCGGATTACCGTTCTTTTTATTTGAATATATTCGGGATAGTGTGAAAATTGTTTTGATAATCAGAATCTATCATTTTTGCTACATACTTTTGAAGCAAACGGTGGTATTTCCAAAATTTACTTTAAAAATTCAAACCGAACATTTCAATGGCGCAGGGTGTATATGAGATAGTATACTTTAGAATGTGCAAAGCGATATGTAAATATGGATTTAAATGTGAATCAACCAATTTCTTGTGTATACAGTTACTTAAACACTTTATATAAACTAAAATGCAACGTTTTAAACCTATATTTTAACAAATCACGTCGCAAATTGAACGTTATTCCCAAGTATATTGATATTAAAATCATGAGCAAATCCAGAGCAGCCGTAATGACTAAGAGTATAGAGCAGAAAAATTGTGGCTTGCAAATGAGATAAAATTATTGTGTACGAAAATCAACAAGCTAACAATGAAAGTATACAATTTACATCTCCAAATTGCGAAAAATTGCCATTACATTTTATATTTGGAATATTTAGAATATACCAACAAAGTTGTAGAACGAAGGTTAAAATCCAAAAGAGCTACAATTTTTAAAAATATAAAAACACTGGAACAACAAAAGAGGAGAACGTCGCCAAATCCAGAAGTCACAACGTCAACACACACGTTTTATCATCGAATTGAAAATAAAACCAACATCCAATTTGACAGCAATGAAACGGATATACTGTCAAAAGGGTTCAAGTATAATGTAACTCCGCATAACGATGTAAAAACCAGAAATCGACACCTTTTGAATATCGAAAACTCCATCATGAAAACAAGCAGTGAACATCAATCGGATATAAGAACAATGGTAGTGGACAAAATGAGTGATTTTCATGAAATAGGGCAGTACCAAACCGCCAACGAAAGCAACATACTAAGAAGCATAAAGCACAAAGTAATGGACAGCAATGCGATAATTACAAAGGCGGATAAAGGAAACACTATTGTCATTATGAACAAAGATATATACATCACTAAAATCGACGAATTTATAATGAACAATAGTATACAAATCTTAAGCGAGGACCCGACAAAACAGTTTAATAGACCGATAAAAAATGTAATTAACAAATCAAAATATTTACTGAACAGCAGAGAGATGAGGCAAAACAAGATGATCAATCCAACAGCACCGGTAATGAGAGGATTACCAAAAATACACAAACCTGAAGTACCAATAAGACCTATAGTTAATTTTACTTCGGCTCCGTCTTACAAAATTGCCAAGTTTATTAATAATTGGATGAACAAAAACATTACATTAGTAAATGACCATTCGTTGAAAAATAACCTAGAGCTAGTCAGTAAAATAGAAGGTATCAACATACCAAATAATGGAAAATTAGCATCGTTCGACGTCATGAACATGTACCCGAATATACCCGTAAGAGAAACATTGGAGATTACAAGGAATTTATTAACCAATCGAGATATAGAAACACACGTCGTAGATGAAATAATCCAACTATTAGAAGAAATCACAAATCAAAATTATTTTAAACACGAAGATAGATTTTACAAACAAACAGATGGTCTTCCGATGGGCAGTCCACTATCCGGCACATTGGCTAACATTTATTTAAATTATTTCGAAAATAAATTTATTATGAACAACAGAAATAAATTCTACAAAGATATCGTTTACTGGCACAGATACGTAGATGATATCCTGATCCTATTTACGGGTACAATCAGACAACTAAATCAATTTTTAAATTATTTAAACCAATTACACCAAAACATTAAGTTTACATTAGAAATTGAAAATAATAAAAATTTAAATTTCTTGGATTTAATTATACATAACTAATTCTGATTATCAGCATAAATTCAAAATTTTTAGAAAACCAACACAAACCAGCCACACAATCCATGAGAAGTCAAACCATCCATACCAACACAAGGTTTCAGCATACAACCATATGATTCACTGGCTAAATAGCATCAGTATGTCAGAAATAGATTACAACGATGAGCTGAATACAATCAAATTCATCGCGAGTGAAAACGGTTACAAATCAACAAAAATTGACTTGATGAATGAAATTTGTCGTAACAAAATGGAATACAGACAGTCGACTACTTTGCTTTTTGATGAAGAAGTTCAACCGAAATATGTCAGCGTAGAGTATAATAAATATTCTAGTAAACATCTTCAAAAAATTTTTCAAAATTATGGGTACAAAATTGCTTATAAAACACAAAATTCCTTGGAACAAAAAATAAAACCTAAGAATGATTCAATTTTGGACACCGGGGTTTAAAAATTAAAATGTTCAGATTGCCCTTCATTTTATTTAGGACAAACTGGAAGATCATTTGGACAACGGTTTAAGGAACATACAAGGGAAATTGGCAAAATTAGGACAGAATCAAATTTCGCTCAACACATAAATGATACTCAGCACAATTACCAGGACAACAACACAAATTTGGAAGTTTTGCATCGTTTGAGGAAAGGTGACTTAGTGGATCGGATGGAAGAAATAGCAATTTACAAAAATAAAAACAACCCGTTCATGCTAAACTCTAAAATCAATACAACAACTAACAAAATTTACGATTTTATTTTGAATTCATAAGTAAGCGGAGAAATTTTCCAAATTGAACAAATAAAACCCTGAAATGTCGATTTTTTGGGTATAAAAGCGGGGAAAAATCGTTATATTATTCAATAAAGTTTAAGGAGCAGTCAACTGACGATGGTATAAGTATATACCGAAATCGATTTTGAAAAATCAAAATATAAAAAAAAAAAAAAACTAAATAATTTCACTATAAGGAGCAAACTTATAAAATATAAAAATTATATAAAAATTAATAAATATAAAAGTAAAATTTGTGTTTGTGTTTTTAATTTTAAAAATCAAAAAATATTTAACTATAATAACTTTTGTTTATTTTTTACGGTTATCCGGTATCCGTCAGATACTTCATAAACTTCAATTCAATATCCGCGGTTACAGAAAATCCGGATATTTGGAAACCCTAGTTAGATACAACATTTCGCTTTCAAATCGCTTTTCGAAACGGAGCTAAATAGCGGTATCCATATTAAACTTTGGTATTCAATATTCATTCTATTTGCTATCAAACGTTGAACAAATAATTTCATAATTTATTCAACAAGCTCTTGACAGTGAAATGACGATTTACAACATTTTTCTTTGTTTTTTTAATGTTAAAAAAATTAGGTGGCAACGTAGGTAAAACCGTATTCAGAGCGATGTTCAACGATTTTACGACGTTATTCTTAGAAGAATCGATGCCAATCGAAAACTGTTGCCCTCGGTAAACATTTATCAATAAATAGTTTTGGAAGCATTTTTAACGTTTCATTGGCATTAATTTCATTTTCAATATAAAATTATTAATGCAAGTTCTTTGTTCGATTGATTTAGACATGGGTATTAAAAATTGCCGTAACGCAAAAAGAATGTTGTAATTTGTAAACAAACAGACTTCAAAAAAATCTTTCATGAAGCTTCCTCATTTTTTGATATGTTGTGTATTAAAGTTCAGGCTTACAAAAATTATGTTTTTAATGTGCCTTTGATTCTCAAGGGGCAAAACCGAAAATAAGTACAATGATTTTTTTTATAGTTTTAAATTAAAGCACTTTATAATACCCTTCATATGATATATTACTCTAGAAAATCCTATTGGGAAGTATGTATTTTTAATGGGACGCCATTTACAAAAGCTTCAAAATATAAATCACCCTGCAGTTGAAACAAAGGCTCCAAGCCAATCTTAAACAGCATACATACAGTTTGTAAAATAATCATCAATCATTATTGAGAATAAGCTAATTACTGGATTAGAATAATGCAAACGCCAGAATAAATATTAGTTGATCATTTATCGTCATTTCAAGGCATAATTTAAGATGCTGCGAGCCAATAATTACGATTTAATAATTATTATCGAATTGCGACTTATATACATACTCTCTATATATAAAATTAACTGACATTCACGACTCCAAATAGCATAACTATCTTAGAGTTTGACATTTTTCCAACAGGTGCTCTATGAGTGTCATAAATACGCGATAATTATGATGAATTATACAATACAATAAACCGCAATAAGTACACCAAAAACACCTTAAAGGTGAAAAATTGGAATTCCATTAAAATTATGAGTTGCTTGAACAAATAATTAATTAATTTTATTCTTAATTTTTATTTTTTGTACCAAACCCAGCGCACACAAAAGAGATAATACTTAAAGTTATAGTCACCGTTAGAGTCTGACAACTGAAAATACGAAAAATAACAAACAAACAAAAAAAATGCAAAACAATAAACCACCCGCATTTTATGTCGCGGATAACACAATGAAATTGTGGTTCTCTATATAAAGGTGAGGTGATTCAGTAATTTATAATCATCCTTAGTTTGTACTCTGAAATTGTAACAAGTGTGTGTACGCGCGCTCTAATATGGTTAAATTACCTGAGTTTATTGCTTTGTACGTGTTTGGATTAATTGTGGCGGTATTATGCCAGGGCGAATATCCAGAAATGCCGCGAATTAAGCGTGATAATCTGCATAGTTTCATGAATGACGATGAATTGGAATATTATTTTGGACCCAAACATAAGCGTTCGCCGTCACATAATCCGGATTATGAGATTATAAATTTACCAAAAAATTTGGACAATAATAATTTAAAATTGGAATTTGATGTATTTGGACGGCCGGTGAAATTAAATTTTCATCCTAATGATGTAATCGTGTCACCAAATATACGAGTTGTGCGCAAAGATGAAAATGATGCGGAAATATTATTGATCAATGGAAGCAGTTCGATTAAAAATTGTCATTATTTGCATTCAGATGATGATTCAGCAGCCGCAATTAGTAATTGTATGGATAATGAAATCGTAAGTAACGTAATTTTGAATAAATACAGTGTGTCACATAAAACATAATGCATTTTTACACAGAGTGGAATATTACTCCTACCAAATTCAACATTGGAAATTCGCCCGCTAACAAAACGTTTACAATCATTAATCCATTTGGCTGAGCCTTTAGTAAGCGCAGATGATTCGAGTGAATATGTCGAATCAGTTCCACACATAATAAAACGTGCAGCACCAATCGATCGTTCGGTATTCGAAAATGATTTTGAAGTGCGTAAAAATTTCTTTTCAAAATTTTCCGGCGAACCGGACGACGTTAAAGGTATGGCCGATCTCATTTATCAGCGGCAGGAGAAACGTGGTTCAAAAGTTCGGAAATATACCATTGAAACTGGAGTGTTTTTTGACGAGGCTGGTTACAATATATTTGCACCATTCTTCAAGTATGACGATGATAAAATGATGGACATGATTTTGGCGTACATGAACGGTGTACAAGCTTTGTATCATCATCCATCGCTTGGTGAACAGATTGATATATCTATTGTATATATGGAAGTAATGAAACAACAACCAGATGCAATGCAACATTACGATGGTGAACGAGGTCCACTTTTGGATTCATTTTGCGACTATCAAAAGAGCCAAAATCCGAAAGATGATAAAAATTCAGGACATTGGGATATGGCACTTTACATTTCGGGGCTGGATTTTTTTGCGTATGAAAATGGTCGTAAAAATACGGTCACCATGGGGCTAGCTACGGTCGGTGGTGTTTGTATTGATCAATATGCATGTATTATAGCGGAGTATGGAACAACCAATTCATTTGGAAAACCATATCCATCCGCCGGTTTTACCTCAGTTTATATAATGGCCCATGAAATGGGGCACAAGTAAGTCTTCAAGCAAAATCAAAACTTGTTTAACACGTTAATAATCATTTATTTGTACAGTTTAGGGATGCATCATGACTCGAGCGGAAATTCATGTCCCAAAGAAGGTTACATCATGTCACCTTCGCGTGGGTTTCAAGGCGAAACGATATGGTCAAGTTGCAGCGCCGATGTGATCACAAAATTAAATTATGCCAAGTGTCTTTTTGATAAGCCGACCAACACAAATCCACAATATAACGCCTGGAAATATTACGGGTATCCAGGCCAAACATGGACTGCAAAACGACAATGTGAAGTGCTTCTTACCGATAAGGATGCATACGTTTCGACACAGAAAGGTTTAGATAGGATATGCTATAATCTTCAGTGTCGTACACCTCATCGTACCGGATATTATTCATCGGGACCGGCTCTTGACGGTACCGATTGCGGCAATGATAAATGGTGTGAAGGTGGATCATGCAGCTATAAAAAACAACTTCCAAATCCCATTACGGTGGTTAAAGGAGGTTGGGGCCAATGGAAATTTGAACAATGCAATTCGGGATGTACACTCAAATCGAAAGGTTTTCAAGTAAAACGAAGAACATGCGATAACCCGAAACCTCAAAATACAGATGAAGGTTGTGATGGACTATCATACGACGTGGCTATGTGTGACGATCAAAAAATATGCAGAACAAATAAACGGAAGGGAATTATCGAATATGCTTCAAAACGATGCAAAGTGTTTAGTCTGAGCTTATCGGAATTGGACCCAACAGGTAAAGGCTTACAAGCACCTCATGAATCTATACGACTGTGGATGGGTTGTGCCATATTTTGCCGTCGGGCAGATACCGGATCGTACTATACTCCACGCATTGAGCTAAACGATATTGGAGTCGATCCTTATTTTCCGGATGGTACTTGGTGCCACAGCGACGGTACGCAAAATTACTATTGTATGCAGCATCATTGTTTGCCGGAAAATTTCGACAAAGGTAAAAACACGATTGGATTTTGGTCGCTGGGGGAAGATGTTCCGATTTCCGGGAATGCATTGCCTATTCATCGGCCATTTGATGGAAATCTTTTGAAATATTTATCTGTGAATGAAAAGGGGCGACCTTTGCTTACGCATATTGGGCCGGAGGATGTTAGCCGGTATAACAGTGAAATTGATTGGGCAAATAAAGATTATTTGGAAATTCCTGAAACGAAGTTGATCGCTGAAGAGGATTTTATGGAAGCGGAAGGTGATGATCACTTTATCGAAAATAATTTTATGTAATCAATAAGAATCGGGTTTCTATTTGGGTGGCGGGTAGTGTAACCTTTTTTATACGTAAATAAATGTGTCTTAAATTAAAAAAATTGAAAGTTTTATTTTATTATGTTGGACAAATTTAAACGTTGCCTTAAGCTAACATGGAACGTCAGCAAAACTATGACGGAGTGATTCCGGATTGATTGTGTAGAGATGGTAAGTTACCATAATAGTACATGTATAAGGTCATCAAACGATGAGTAACGATTTTTTGAACCGATAATGTCCACTTTATCGACATTCCATAATCTAAATGCATCAGAAATCTCGTCAGCGTATGCTATTAACTGGGTTGATTTGACGGTAAGCAAAGACAGGAGAAGACGTCATATAACGTGTTCCTCTTAATTCTGTCGCACACCTGCTGGAAGTCTACGAATAGACCGTGTAAAGAGAGTTCCTTTTCGTAGCACTTTTCTAACACCATCCTCTTGCTATATGTTGATAACCTTGCAGCGATCACGTTGGTCAAAACCTTGTAGCGTGTGTTCAGCTTGATTGTGTCTGCTACTGTTTCGATGCGTATAGATCGCGATGCACGTGTATGTTATGTACATATATACCAGTGTGTATTTACCATTATTTTTAGCAATCTTGACTGAATTCGTTGCAATTTATTATGTTGAAAGCATAAGCAGACACTACAATTGAACACCATAAGTCCAGATAGGTTTAATTACCATTTTTTTTAGCAAAACCTTACAGTCTAGGCTTAAGTTGAAACATTTTCCTATTAACCAGTTCAGTGGTCAGGCTGCTGTGTATGCAGGGGGATAAACACAAGACTCGCTTCATGTGCCGTAACTGCATGCAACTTCAGCAAGTGCTCACACTGCCTTTTCGTGGCGGCCACTAGAAACTACTCTGTTAAAGGAGTAGGCTAAAGTGTGAGGGCTGTGGTCCTTCTACAGAAGGTTGGCGTTGGGTTAACAGCCCAACCTGTAAAAACTTTTTGTTACGAAACCTCAACATGAGCCTCGGATATTTTTGGATTCACAACAACGACCTCGGACACGATATAAGGACAACGATTTTAAATTTGGAACATGGAACGTACTCAGCCTAAACCGCCCGGAGAGCCTCCATCAACTCTTCGAACAAGCATCTACGTATAAACTCGACCTCGTAGCGCTACAGGAAACAAGACTAATCGGCAATGACATCACCGATTATAGTCGCTTCGGACTAACTCTCTGTCATAGCAATAACATGGATAAACATGAATTGGGCGTTGGTTTCTTGATTAGCAATCGATGCCGTCAATTTGTGACTGACTTCATGCCTGTCAGTAATCGGATTTGTACACTCAGGTTTCATGGACATCACTTTAACATCACATTTGTGAACATTAATGCCCCCACCGAGGAGAAGCCTGATCAAATCAAAGACGCTTTCTACGACCAGCTCGAAACCGTCCTGAGCAAAATTCCGCAACATGACATTAAAATTGTTTTGGGTGACTTCAATGCTCAAATTGGCAGTGCTGGCAGTACATATCGAAGCACTATCGGCCCAAACTCCTTGCACCATACATCAAACAACAACGGGATGCGCACCATCGAGCTAGCTTTACTGTACAACTTGGTGGTTGCTAGCACATACTTCCCACATAAGCGCATTCATAAAGCCACATGGAAATCAAACGACGGGACAACGGTCAACCAAATCGACCACATCCTCTTGTCCAAGAGACATTTTTCTAGCCTTAAAAACATCAAAACTAAACGTGGAGCTAACATTGATTCAGACCATTTCCTGGTAGTTGCTGAATTAAAATTTCGTCTATCAACCACATATAATCATCGCTTCCAGCGCATCACTCGTTGGAACACTGCGGCATTGAACGACCAAGTTACCAGAACCACCTTCGGGATGACTGTATCAGAAATCTTGGAAAATAAACCACTTCCTGACTCCGTTCAAGAACAGTGGGACATTATCAAAACGGCGGTAACCGATGCCTCAAAGTCCACCATAGGCCAAAATCCATCAAGGCCTAAAAATCTCTGGATTGATGATGATTGTATTGGTGCTATTCGGGAAAAAGATCGCGCACGACAACGAGATATATCGCAAAGAACAAGGCAATCCCATAACGCCTACATGACTGCGAGGAGAATCGCTAATCGGCGGCTATGTAGACGGAAGAAACGGGAATGGCATGAACAACAGGCACGCAACATTCAAAATTCTAGCCTGAGAGATAGATATCGTTGCATAAGAGAATTAGCTACGGACTTTCATCGACGTAGCAGCGCTATTCGCAACAAATCAGGCGAGTTGGAAATGGACACCAAAACCGTCCTCGAAGTGTGGCGAAATTACTTCTCCTCGCTTTTAAATAAACAGGCACCACCTTCCGAGCAACAACCTCTCTAGCTTCAACGCGATATTAACGTCGAGATGACACCACCACCTCCTCCATCATATGATGAAGTACGGAACGTGATATCGCAGATGAAAAATTACAAGACACCTGGTGAGGATGGTATCTGCAACGAAATGCTCAAATATGGCGGTGATTATCTGTTCTGCCGCATGTTTGAGCTAATATCAACAATTTGGTCTAGAGAAGAAATCCCAGTAGAGTGGAAGACGGCTCTAATATGTCCACTTCATAAAAAGGGAGATCGATTAAACTGCAACAACTATCGCGGTATAGCTTTGCTGAACACGGGCTACAAGGTTTTGGCTAACGTAGTCGCAGCAAAGTTATCAACTTATAGCGAGAGGATCTTGGGTGATTATCAATGTGGTTTTCGGCCAAATAGATCAACGATCGATCAAACTTTCACGCTGAGGATTGTGCTGGAGAAATGCTATGAAAAGGACATCCCTGTACACAGTCTATTCATAGATTTTCAACAGGCGTATGACAGCATTAAGAGGAACACGTTATGGAACGTATTGTCCTATCTGGGCATACCGTCAAAATTGGTTTCAATGTGCCAGCTTTTAATGGATGGCTCAATATGTAAGGTGCTAATAGAAGGCAAAATTTCGGATGCCTTCGAGATAACATCTGGAGTGCGGCAAGGAGACCCAATAGCTCAAACTCTATTCAATCTATCATTAGAGTATGTCATTCGTCAGCTTAATATAGCGCAGCGTAGCTGCCTGTATTATAAATCAACCCAGCTATTAGCATACGCTGACGATATTTGCATTCTGGGTCGCAACATCATCTCTCTGAAAGAGGTCCTCCTCCCGTTGGAATTAACAGCCCAACAAATAGGCCTTCAGATCAATGAAGCGAAGACCAAATACATGGTGACCGCGAGAAGGCAGACTCGTGGGGACTTCATTTCAGGAGATACTCAATATGAAAAGATGAATGAGTTTAAATACCTAGGATCACTGATCACTGAGCAAAACTCCGTTTCTGTGGACATTTCTTCGAGGATCGCAGCAGGCTACCGAGCATTTTACGCCATTAATCGTATTTCCTTGAAAAATTTACAACAACAATTGCATAGGATAAACCCTCGCAAGAATAACATTAACCCAAAAAAATATTGGGTTAAATTAAACCCAATTCTAATTTTTGGTTATGATACCTGCCACCAGGTCATATTACGTATTAAATTTATATTTTATTTCGAAAAGTTGGCTTTTGCCAATTAAATCAAATTGGCTATTTTCTTGGGAAACAAATAAACCCAAAATAGTTTGGATCCAATTTTGGTCAACAAAATACGCTAAATATCAAAATTTTCAAGTCTCCTCATATATCGCGCAAAATAAAATTGGACATATACAAGGCGCTGATAAGACCAGTTGTCACCTTCGGTTGCGAGTCTTGGACACTAACAGCGCAAAACATCCAGAAAATCGCTGTAACGGAGCGTAAGATGATAAGAAGAATTCTCGGTCCCATTAAAGAGGGAGCCACGTACAGAATGCGAATGAATCACGAGATCAGAAATGATCTCGATAAAGTCGACATCATAGGATTCATAAAATCGTCAAGGCTGAGATGGCTTGGGCACGTACTACGTTCACAAAATCGGACCACTAAACAGGCCTTGGAGTCGGCACCAACGAAAGTAGGACCTCGTGGGAGACCACTTACCCGATGGATGGACGACGTTGAGAGGGACCTATACACACTCGGTCACCGTGTCTGGCGTTCTCTTGTGGCGGATCGGATTATTTGGAGGAGCATCGATGAGGCGGCCAAATCCCTTCATGGGATGTAGCGCCAGCGGAAGAAGAAGAAGTTCATTTTAACACACCTTAACTTGATTTGTTGACGTTTCGCTTTGATGTGTTAGCGGCGGCAGGTTTAAACGACGGACTTAGAAATAAGGTTGGTGCATTCATTGCCTTAAATGTAACAATGAATATACCGGTGCAAGTAGTAGAGCTGAAGCAAGACTACTGAAGATAACGCTACCTTATTTTCTTATGGAGACTATACCGAATGGCAGTTGTTCTACGATTTATTCTGTTCAACTAATTCACGATAACGGAACGTTAACGCCATCACGGAAGTTATAGTATCTAAAAGTTGGTTAAGAGTGTTAAAGGGCGAAGCAGCTGGTCAATTAAAGCCGTTCAGCATCACTGAGATAAATTATATCGAAGCTTTAACAAAATAAAAATACCGATACGATCGGAAAAGGCATACTCTAAACGCGTTCATCAAAACGTTTATGAGCCAGCCAAGTCTATCTGCAGCAAGCAGTGCAAATACTAGAAAAATGTTAGATACTTCAGATAAAGTTGTTCGAGATTTAAAGGCACTGGGGGAAAAAGCAGAATCCACAGAGCACTGCGGTTAATATATACTAACCTGTAAACTAGATGATGAAACTAATAATCTGTGGGTACAGGCACCTAGTGAGTATGAGTTTCCTACATTACAACAATTTTTTATGTTTTTCAACAAGATGATCGATGCTGTTGAATCCATACGAACCACATTTAAGCGAACCAAAGGCTCCGATCCGATCCGATCCGATCCGATCCGATCCGATCCGATCCGATCCGATCCGATCCGATCCGATCCGATCCGATCCGATCCGATCCGATCCGATCCGATCCGATCCGATCCGATCCGATCCGATCCGATCCGATCCGATCCGATCCGATCCGATCCGATCCGATCCGATCCGATCCGATCCGATCCGATCCGATCCGATCCGATCCGATCCGATCCGATCCGATCCGATCCGATCCGATCCGATCCGATCCGATCCGATCCGATCCGATCCGATCCGATCCGATCCGATCCGATCCGATCCGATCCGATCCGATCCGATCCGATCCGATCCGATCCGATCCGATCCGATCCGATCCGATCCGATCCGATCCGATCCGATCCGATCCGATCCGATCCGATCCGATCCGATCCGATCCGATCCGATCCGATCCGATCCGATCCGATCCGATCCGATCCGATCCGATCCGATCCGATCCGATCCGATCCGATCCGATCCGATCCGATCCGATCCGATCCGATCCGATCCGATCCGATCCGATCCGATCCGATCCGATCCGATCCGATCCGATCCGATCCGATCCGATCCGATCCGATCCGATCCGATCCGATCCGATCCGATCCGATCCGATCCGATCCGATCCGATCCGATCCGATCCGATCCGATCCGATCCGATCCGATCCGATCCGATCCGATCCGATCCGATCCGATCCGATCCGATCCGATCCGATCCGATCCGATCCGATCCGATCCGATCCGATCCGATCCGATCCGATCCGATCCGATCCGATCCGATCCGATCCGATCCGATCCGATCCGATCCGATCCGATCCGATCCGATCCGATCCGATCCGATCCGATCCGATCCGATCCGATCCGATCCGATCCGATCCGATCCGATCCGATCCGATCCGATCCGATCCGATCCGATCCGATCCGATCCGATCCGATCCGATCCGATCCGATCCGATCCGATCCGATCCGATCCGATCCGATCCGATCCGATCCGATCCGATCCGATCCGATCCGATCCGATCCGATCCGATCCGATCCGATCCGATCCGATCCGATCCGATCCGATCCGATCCGATCCGATCCGATCCGATCCGATCCGATCCGATCCGATCCGATCCGATCCGATCCGATCCGATCCGATCCGATCCGATCCGATCCGATCCGATCCGATCCGATCCGATCCGATCCGATCCGATCCGATCCGATCCGATCCGATCCGATCCGATCCGATCCGATCCGATCCGATCCGATCCGATCCGATCCGATCCGATCCGATCCGATCCGATCCGATCCGATCCGATCCGATCCGATCCGATCCGATCCGATCCGATCCGATCCGATCCGATCCGATCCGATCCGATCCGATCCGATCCGATCCGATCCGATCCGATCCGATCCGATCCGATCCGATCCGATCCGATCCGATCCGATCCGATCCGATCCGATCCGATCCGATCCGATCCGATCCGATCCGATCCGATCCGATCCGATCCGATCCGATCCGATCCGATCCGATCCGATCCGATCCGATCCGATCTTTATCTTTTAATTATCTTTACGGATCAACAACGTGTCCAAAAAAGGCAATTTGCTCTCTGTTTCCATCTCCAAAGGAAATTTGAGGCCAAAATAATTACAGTTAAATTTCGACAGTATTTCATTAATTTTATCTTCCAGGACACACAACAAGATAATGGCCAAATTGATATTGTCTGGTACCCAAAAAATTTATCTTCCGGCCGTATTCTAAATTTTAATAGTTTCCACCCGTTAAACCAAATTATTAATACTGCATTTGGGTTTGTAAACCGCGTGAAAAAATTAACCACGGATGCAACTGTTGACACCGATGAAATTATCAAAAATTATTTGTCTAAAAATAAATACCCAAATTATTTGATTAGTAAATTGATTAATCGGTTTAACCAAATTAACCGTAAAATAATACCATTAATAATAACAGTAATATAGTGAATCGCGACGCCGCTACTAACCAAATTGTATCGTACAAACCAATCGTTTACGTGCAAGGCCTTAGTGAGCATATTGCTAAAGTGTTGCGTAATGAAAACATAAATTGCAAAATCACTCTTTCGGCAGCTAATCCACTGAGGAAAAAGATTTTCAGTCAATTGAAAGATAGCACACCGGAGTTACTCCGATCTAACGTAGTGTATTTGGTTCTGTGGGGCGCCTGTGTTCTTAAGTATGTGGGAACTACGAAACAACTGTTGAAGAATCGACTGAGTCAACATAAATCGGACTGTAAGGTACCAATAAGGAATCCTCTAGCCACCACACTGTGCCAACATTCCCATATTACGGGGCACAAATTTAATTTGAATCAAGCCAAAATTCTTGAATATGAAAAATTTTATAAGAACCGTTTGTTTTTGGAAATGGTTCATATTGTCGGCAAGCAGGAAACTTTAGTGAACAAGAAAACTGACACGGATGTTCTCAGCAAAGTTTATTCTGGTATTATTAACACAATTTCCAAATTAGGATGTGAAAATCCATAACTCTATGGGCTGGTTATATAGACGGAAACGAAATGAAAACGAAACGGACAGAAACGAAAGACGGAGAGGCATGGCTATATAGACGATTAGACGAATTCGTTTTTTGACGTTTTGAAAATCAATTTTATTTTATTTCAAAAATTTACTCACTCCACTTCAATATTTTATTTCAATAAAATAGTTTTTAAATGGATACTGCTTTTTATTTATTAGTATTATTACTAATTAAAAAAATAAAAAACAGAAATCGGCGTGTGCGACGTTGGGGAGTTCGGCCTATAAACCAATCCCGAGCCAAAATTGGATTTTTTAAAGTTATATTTTCAAAAATGAAAAACAAGGATCCGGAGCAATTTTTTAAATATACCCGCATGTCAGCAGACACCTTTAATTACCTTTTATCATTATTTGATTTAATTTTATATTTTATTCAAAACTTGAAATAGTTTTTAATTTTCTTTATTGTGATATTTTTTGTATTTTATTTTTAAAAATACTAGTTTCGAGCTTCGCTCTTTGTCAATTTTTTGCATACTACTATCGTTGGTGAAAAATAAGTTCCAAAAAAATTCTAAAAAGGCAATATCTTGTGAAATGAAACTGGCTGTGACTTTAATGTATGTAGCTTCAAGAAATGAATTATACATGTATTGCAATATTATCATACAAGAAATAATTATAATTACATAATTTTCTTTTTAGTTACCTATCTCAAGGGAATTCGATACAATCAGTGGCGTGGTGCTATCACCTTGGTAAAGCAACCGTCAGACAAATTGTTTTGGATACCTGTATGTGCATTTACGAAGTTTTAAAGGATACATTTCTGTCACCCTCTTCAACTGAGGAATGGAGGAAAATTGCCGACGGTTTTCATACCAACTGGAATTTTCCCAATTGTGTTGGAGCTATTGACGGCAAACATATTGCCATCCGTCTACCACCAAATACCGGGTCAAATTATTATAACTATAAAAATTTCTGTAGCATCATATTATTGGCGGTCTGTGATGCAAATTACAATTTTGTCATGGTAGATGTTGGCTTCTCCCGTAGTGAAAGCGATGGAGGCGTTTTTAGAAGATCCAAGTTCGGACAAGCTATTATCTCTAACTCACTAAATTTACCTGGTGAACGGATTCTGCCAAATACCGCTGTGAAATGTCCTCATCTTTTTGTGGGTAAGTTAACCGAACTATATTTTTTTAAGAAATATAACAATTCAATTTCAGGTGACGCGGCTTTTCCGCTAATGGAAAATTTAATGAGGCCATTCCCAGGAAATTGTAAGTCCGACGAAAAATTTATTTTTAATTATCGCCTTTCACGCACTCGTAGAACCATCGAGAATACTTTCGGTATTTTGGCTGCAAGATGGCGAATTCTTCTCACTACCCTCAATATGCGGCCAGAAAATGCGATTCGCATTGTCTTGGCCACCGTGTGTTTGCACAATTTCATTAAATCAACAGAGACAAATCGGCCGTTGGTGCAATACTGCCCTATAAATTATGGTGATGTGACATTGGAGAATGGCGAAATATTGGAAGGCCAATGGAGGAACGAAATACAACAACCATTAGTTTCAGTTAGACGATTAGGGCAAAATCGATCAGACAGAATCCGAGATGACCTAAAAAAATATGTAAATGAAATTGGAGCTGTACCATGGCAAACAAATATTTTAATAAAATAATTCCTTTTGTATAAATAAAAAATTAACATATAAATTCAAACTAGGTACATTTTATTTTTTTATTTGTTTGTGTTTTTCTACAAGGTAATTTGTAATGAAACCAATGGCTTCATCTTGTTCGGTGTTGGATAAATCCTTTATATAAAATTTCACAAAAGAACAGAAATGGTCCCGGTGGTTTTCTGTTGATGAAGTCTCTTTTTCACATTTTTTTTAAATTAATAACATTAAATACTATTTATGGTAATTATACTGGAGCTTGAAGTAGTAGGTAAAGATTTTTCGATTTGGTCGTCTTCTTCACCATAATCCTCTTCAATTAATCCATCGAAGTTGATGGAAGAAGTATCCTCATAAATTGTTGTTTTTTTGCCGGTGTCGATGTTTTATTATAATTTCCTTCGGTCCTGTTTAATACAAAAACATTGAATATATTAATATAAAATAAATATAAATTAAATTATATATAAAAAAATGCAACTTACACAGATGATCGCACACAATTTTTTAAAAACATTAAACTATTGAAGAAACTCCAAACTGGCAACGTGCAAGCCGGGCTACCGGATGGTTTGTACCTTTTCTTCAGTTCTCTTTGGAATTTATCTCTCAAATAGGTCCATTTTTTCTTTATTTCTTTTGTATCTAAAAATAATTAAAAATATGAAAAAAAAATATCGAAATTAACTAAAATTTTTGATTAGTTAATTAAGTTACCTTTAACACCTATTTCGTTTGAAATTTTGTTCCATATTTGCTCCTTATGTTTCGTATTTTTATATTGTTTATTGCTTTTATCGTACAATTCCGGAAATTTCTCGACAACACTGATTAATAATTCAGTGTCTATTTGCACGTCTGAATCCATTTTTGTGTTTGAATTTTTCGTTTTGACATTCGATATTTAGGGTTTAGGAAAAAATCAGAACCGATAACGAATTACCGAAAAAAACGAAACGAAGACGAATTGAATTGAATCAACTACTCTGTTCGTTTTCATTTCGATTCGTCTATATAACTGGTCTGATTTGTTTTCATGTATTCAATTCGTTCGTTTCGTTTTTGTCCGTTTCGTTTTCGTTTCGTCTCCGTCTATATAACTAGCCCTTAAATTCTATAATCCACAAACCAAAATAATATTTCGAATGTAGTTAGCCTAAAAAAAGTTTCGAACAAAAATTATTTGAATGTTTTGATTCTACGAAAATATTTTGGAAGATATACGCAAACAATTACGGATTTATTTTTATATAACTATATACATACTTTATATAAAGTAATATAATCTGAAGTGTTTGTGTAACATTTTGCTTTTTGGAATATTTGGGGGGAAAATTATCATTTAACGGTAGGTTCAAAATTAAGCATTGCATAAAATTCTCTATAAATTGTCTTATTAAAAAATACTTTTTGTGGTTGTTTTATATATGTATACAGACCTGAAGAAGATATAATATATATCGAAACGTCGTCGTAAAAGAAAGAGTTTTATTTTCAAGGCTGTAAACCCGAAGGTAGCATAAAATATAATATATCCAGCCGTTAGGAGATTTTTGATCTCTATATTATATTAATTTCGTTCAATTGATCTCGACCAATTTTAATAACACCGAAAAATCTGGATATTAATGAATAATTTCGGAAAGCATGTAAAAATCTAAAAAATCCACGAAAATTTCGAAAATTCATGTAAATATCGAAGCCAAATGCTATTCTAAGCAAGTTAGTACTAAGCTCAACAAAACGATTTGCAATAAGAGTGAAACACTCAAATAGTACCGGATAATTTCGTAAATATCGAACAATCATATTCTTCGATTAGCCTCTAAGATTCTCGAGTGACATCGAACTATCAGTACACCCGATAATCTCAAAAATACTCGAATAATCTCGAAAATTTCGAATAACATGACTGCTTCGAAACACCGAATCACCAAATAAGTCTCGAATATCATGCCTCTTATTTCCATGCTACACTCCAATAATCTCGAAAAATTTTAAAAACTGATTAAAACATAAAATTCGAAATAAGGAGATATGAAGTATAGGAGAACCTGCCAAAAACATCCAAAAAAAAAACACCATCACTAATTGAAAATTTCATTTGGAATTTGCAATTTCTTAATAATTAAAATAGTTTTTCAAATTAAACCGAGTTTTCCGGGTTTACTAGTAATTTTAATTTTTATTTACCATTTACCGGTAATAAAAAAAATTCGGTAAATGAGAAACTATAAATTGAAAGAATACATTATAGAGATTGATTTGGTTTGGCTCAGGCATCCGTTGATTCCCTTTCCAAAGATAATGGGGCTCCTAACGAGGGAAACAAAAAATTGTTTTCCGTCGCAGTTAAGTATTTTTCTAGGAATAAATTTTTAACAATTTTTCACTTTTTCCAATCAAATTAAGCAAACACTAAAATCGTTATCTTTTGATGTCGAAAGCTTTAATTTCAAACAAGTTTAGCAAATTTTCGTCTAAATCTAAATATCTATCAGAACTTAAAGAAATCTTTATTTCTATGGAGTCAGATTTCGTGTAGTTACTCTGACATTCACTTAACCTTCAGCAATCGAGAAGAAATTGTTGCGCCTGTCTTAAGAAAATATTTAACAGCAACATGAACGATTTCTTCTTTCTCTAAAAACTAGACCACCGCCTTTTCTTAAACATTTCCTAGTAATGTCCCGTTCTACAATTTTGAAAGGGTGTTCTAAACTTTAAGCTGTATCTGAGCTACCATCTATTTAATCTTAACTTTGAAGTAATATTCGAACGAACTATAAAAATGGTAAGTATCCATTTTTACTTTTTTCTGTGGCTGTGGCTTATATCACAATGAATTACTTAATAATTCAATGAAAACAAATATTTTGTTTTTTGTTGAATTATTATTTTTTTAAAAATTATTTACAATTGTTTGTAAATAAATACTAAAAATAATTAATTCGTAACGCTTTCTTTTTTGTGATATTATTTTTTATTTTTATTGGAAGACCGGTTTCGGATTTTCTTCCTTCTTCAGTTCCTTATTTTGTTTTTATAATCAATTTTGTTTTGATTATAAAAACAAAATAAGGAACTGAAGAAGGAAGAAAATCCGAAACCGGTCTTCCAATAAAAATAAAAAATAATATCACAAAAAAGAAAGCGTTACGAATTAATTATTTTTAGTATTTATTTACAAACAATTGTAAATAATTTTTTAAAAAATAATAATTCAACAAAAAACAAAATATTTGTTTTCATTGAATTATTAAGTAATATTCGAACGGTTAGCAAATCTCGTCAGCCCTAATAAACGTGGGCTCACCACGAATGCGGATGCTGCTTGTTCCTTGTTACGCCACTGAACCTATCCAAATCCTCTTTATACTGTGGGTGACAAGGTATTCGGTGAGGCTCGAACAATTTTTTGCAGATTTTGTTTACAGCGTGGTCGAATACTCCAATCTTAGTATAACATTACCAGAATTAGTAGTGCTCGTCTGTGCTATTACGGACCTCCGCTAATAGGACCATCTCATCTAACATAAAACATTGCAAAGAAACTGCAAATGCGGAACTGAAAATGCTTCCTATAAACTGGTATTACAATAACATAACTTTGATTTGACAAGAAATTTATAAGCCTATGTAGACATTATAAGTGAATAGTACGCCTACGGGGCGTACTATTCGTTTACAACGCCTATGCGTTCTATTACAGTCATAACAAATACAATTTAATCTTTATTGCTTAAACAAGTTAAAATTGTACAAAATAATTCTGGTAGCAAAAATTATAATTACAAAAATGCTTTATTAAAACACCCGCGAAAACACATTATGGTTTCATTATTTTTACGTCGTACATACGTGCTAATATTTTTTTTAATTTTTATATTGATGACAGGGTTAAAATTGAATTACTTATTTATGTATAACATATAGGTACTATTTATATATTACACGCGAACTTTACCACAGCTTAGAGCTAAACGCTGATATCGTTTAAAATATTTTAGTAACAAATCCACACGCTTTTAACTATTTATTAATTAATTGCATTTCATTGTTAACTCGATTCTAAACTAGATAACCTTCAAATTCAATTTTACCACTGATAAATTTAACAGTTTTTGAATGACGAATTGAATGAAGACATACTTAAAAATTATTTAAAGGAAATAATTCTTAAAAGGCCACAAACAAGCTTTGCTGGAGAGCCCACTTTGTTAATTATAGATTCCTATGGTAGCCACGTCAAATTGCACAAGAGTAAATATTTTGAAAAATACAATGTGTTTTGGTACTGGTTCCACCAAATTTAACCGGCATTATTACAACCCTTGAACGTCGCTTTAAATTGTAGTTTCCTTTCCAGGAATACTTTAACTCACGGTATGATGAATACATAACAAATGCATTAGAAAATTCAGAGTTGCAAACACGCCAAGGCAATCCCAAAATTCCCAATTATCAATTTGTGAGTGATTGGGTAGTAGATTGGACAGCCAGCAAAAATGAGGGTTTTGTTAAAAATGCGTTTAAATTTTGTGGAATAATTGCGAAGGAAAGCTTCATCAAAGAGGAGTTACATTCGGCTTTACAGGAAATACTTACTAACAATTATTAATTATGGTGAGTTTATTCAAAATAATCCCGACTAGTAAGTCAACGAGGCGAGCTTTTTTGAAACAATTGATCGTATAGGTGATTAGTTTTGGCCAAATTAAGCGGATACAAGCTTTTTTGCTTGTATTCATAAAATAAAGAAAAACAATTCATTATTCATTATCTAAATTAATTAATTTTATTAAAAACCATCCAGATTCCAGATAAACAGAAATTTTTCCAGATAAACAGAAAAAAATTATTTTTTTTTGTCACTTCGGTAGTTAGATTTCGGTTTATCGCCATTATTAAAAAATGCAAATGACTGATTTTTAAAAATCGTTTTTATTTTCCACACTTACTAAATTATTCGACCTTAACGAAAATGTCCTTCGGTTTAAAACAAAATTAAATTACCTATTTTATGTCGAAAATTCTTATCTAAGGAATTTCTACTTTAAGGTCGATTTCAAATTGTGTTTTAAAATTCTATTTCTACCTATTTAGGTGGAATTTTACCAAACAAGTCAGAACAAAATATGTACGAAATAGATCGGGTGTTAATCGACTTAGTTTCGTGTAGTGTGATTAAATTTACTTTTTTTTTTGTCATTGCGTGCGCTTAACCATGGACAAAGAAGGTGTAGAAAACTATTTCTCAGTGGTAGAGCCCTTATAAAAGAGAGGTGCTCTTATTATAAAAGAGTATAGTGTAGTGCCACACAAATGAGTGATAAATGGATTTTTGTCCTGGCCAAATAGAGGTTTAAATACATTAGAAAAAGATTCTAGTAGTGAACCGGTTGTTGAAGAGTGGGCCAAAAGTCGATGTGTTATTAAATAATCGAACATAATCACATTCGAGGAGGGGTTACTCTACGAAGAGATTTATAGTTCAACTAATACTGAGGACGAAGCAAAGTGAGTACATTAATATTCAGTTCTAATAAATTCAAATACCATTAATATTTTTGTTCTACTACGTTTAATAGTGTTATGAGTTTGGAACAGCGAAAAATAGTACAGCAATTTGGTCAGGGAGCATCAAAAGATTTGTAACGGGGTAAAGTGGAAGATTTGATTTTGGGTGGCGTTTTGTTTTTTTTTTTGAGTTATTCGACGCTTATTTTTGTAAAGCTCAGGTAGGCAGTGCAACCGGCGGAGTGGGAAAGAGAATAGTGCTAAGCTATTCCACTCCACCGTTCATATATACAAAGTGATATTCCTAAACCATTCAGAATTCCATGTCCTTTCCTCGTCGGCTGTCAGTGGGACAAAGTAAATATGCTTGGTACGCAGAATGTTAAACTCCGAATGCACACACACGTAAAGAAGGGTAGCTAATATCAGGTGCACGTTGTGCTTATATGGAAGGAAAAAGAACAGCTTTGTAATTCGAAATGAATTATTGAAGATAATAAATTAAAAATAGAAAAAAAATCTAGAGTGAAAATAAAAATGGCGCGATAGTAAAAAAAATGATAGATAAATGGTTTCGTGAAGTGACAATCTTTTTAAGTTAAAAGAATCGGGAGTGAAACAATTAAAGAAGCCATGATTACGACCTGAAACTTGTGTCGGTCGGCCATATAATTTTGGATAGTGTTTTTTTTGTTGTGTGTGTAAAAAGTTTATAGATACATTCTGATGGTATTTAAGTTCTGAATCAGAAGAAATATCGTTTTGCAATAAAAAAAATAAAACGTGGCTTATGCACATTCATATGGTTGCTAAAAGGTTTTGTGATTTAGTTAAAAAGTGAAAATTAAAGGACAAGAAATCCAGACACATAGTGTGTTTCTGTTGTTTGGTGTTTGTCTGCATTTGTGCGAATAAAAATTTTAAAAAATAATAATAATAATTGTGTGCGAATTATAGCAAATTCCATGTGTCAAATTCCAAGTGTCACATTCGCTAAATAAATTATTCAAGAAATATCGGATTGTGTTGGAATTGTAGAAGAATAAGTTGGGATATTGATCCCGAGTGTTGTCCGAATTAACGGGACATATACAAGATAGTAACAGTGGGAATAGTGCGCCACAGGGTGGTGCTGAGCAATAAATAGTTGGACACAGAGGTGAATAAAGCAGCCGATGAGTGATTCCTTATTTTTATTTTTTTTATTATTTTCAAAATAAACAATTCCGTAACTGAGCTATAGTCGGACGAACCATAACGCGCGGCATACTTCACTTTTACACCTGCGGGAAAATCACGTCGCCATTTTGAACTGATTTTATTTCAATTGTTTGAGATTGAGAGCCTTTTCATTTCACTCAAACAGTTAAAAGAAGTGCAAGTTACGTCAAAACAAAAGGGGGGGGGGGGGTGGAGTTTTCACAAGCTAAACACGAGGGCCAGACTAGACACAGTCAATCAACAGGGTGGATCAGCCGACAAGGATCTAAAAAAAAAAGAGCGAAAGTTTTTTTTGTAAAATTACGCAATTTTTTAAGCGAATAAATAAAAATTCTTTTGTCTGGTTGACGGGTTGGTAACCTTAAATTCCAAGTCTTTTTATTTACGTTTAATCTTTGGAAACTGGTTGCAGTTTTGAGTGCCGCGTATTACAGATTACAATTCATATTTCGAAGTAACACCAATTACATTTACAACGGGAGAAGATCATGTTTTAATTACTGAAAATGAAGACCAACAACGAAATTCAATTATACCAAAGCAACCAAACGAGGTGGTAGTTGTTAGCGATACCTGTTTCATGAGTAACCTTCCCTGTTCCGAAAGTAAATATTTTAAGCTTAAATATTGTTATTATAACTAAATTCTAAATAATTGATTTTTTTAAATGCAGTAATATGACTTGCTTAGTGGAAAAATTGGACATCTACGAAGTCAGTTGGTATCGCAATGTATTATATTGGAAAGGATTGAAGCTTTTTTATCGAAAGTTGGCGAACCCAAGAAAACTGAAGAACTAGAAAAAGTTGGCAATGACAACGAAATAATGGCAAACCAATTTAAATTTCCGATAAATACGGTGGACGATTTAAAAAAAATGGAATAAACACATGGAGTTCTAGCCCGCAATACAAAACTTATATAATTAATTATTTTTCGGGAATTTGTGGAACTGATGGCTTGCAACGAGGAGATAAATTAGTTGTAAAATTGATATCTGATATAATTTTTACAAAATATCTATTGACCTTAACGTCTTGGACAGGAATTTCTCGTTCTGCAAAGTGTGACCAAAAGTTTCCCTTTCGCAGCTTGGAATCTGTAATTGACGTAGTCAGCACAGTGCTATTAAAAGCGGATAATCGCTGGTCAAAAACAGAAACAAAAAAATTGTTTCGGGAGAAGCTCTTCAAACATTCTAATAAGCGTAACGCAGCAGATTAAAAAAAAATGAACCAAAAATAGTGCCTCAGAATACAGCGAGAAGAAGTAGTGTTGAAAACCTAGTTGCAGAACCACCAATAGTTTGCAACACTGAGAATGACGCAGAAAGTAGTCATGATGGGTATGAGGCGGAAGGCGATTACTAAAAGCAGCATGTTATTATTATATTTCTTTGTGATTTTTATTTAATTTTTTTTTTATTTTGTAAAAATGAACTGAAATTGCGAATTTATTTATTGAATAAAATTTATTTGTTTTAATTTTTAATTCAAGATTTAAGTTTTTACATCTACAGTATGAAGCAATGGAAAGAAAATTAGATTTCATTAGTGTTGTACAACTGCATATTGTCGTATATTTCTTTGCATGAGTATATATTCAAGTTTGATGAATTAAATGGTTCCGTAGAGAAACTATATTTGTTTTTAATGGCAGCGCCATAAACGTGTAACTACTTTTTGAAGTTGGTTGCGTTTTTCATGTAAACTATGTCACGATGTTTTGTTAGAAACCATTTATTTTTTACATTAGCAGCCAGCATGTAATATTCTGCAGTGCAAATTTTTGTGTACACATTTTTACAGTCAGGTTCTTCATGAATTATATCAACTTCATCTTTACCACAAATTGTTGCCAACTCACATGATAAATTAATGTCATTGTTTATTTTAGATAATTCTATAATTCGCATTGCAATCTGATGTATAGGCTTTCTACCGCTACGAACTAAAGACTCGAGGTGAGCGAGAAAGTTTTCGAATGTGTAAGAGCTGATTTCCGGTAATGGTCCGAAATTCTTTACATCAGCAATTACGTGACACAAGTTATGAATGTTACTGCTAACTGAATCAATTCCATAAAGTTCAATAAACCTTTGTAAATAATCATTCAGTAGTACTTCAGCTAGTTGAATATATTTTAAATATTCATGACAAGATAGAATTCTTACAACACATGACAACGTCAGAAAATGACTATAAGTTTCTTTAGGAAGAATGTCTTTTAGAACCACAGGACCAAGATAAAGCAGCAAATTTCGGTATTCTGAACCTTTCCAGTACTTTAAAAATTTTAAACCTCTAATAGCACAGTTAATTTCAATTGGTTTCGTATTATTAAAATCTTCTAAATGGCTTGATAATATGATTTTTTCAGGCGATGACAGTTTTTTCCGAAAATTGTAACTGCCATTGCACCCACCGAACAAGCGTCTCCTCATGATAACTAAGAATATGAAACCAAATTAGAAATTGTGACTTATTTGCAGCTTAATTGTTAAATACATACCCAAATGAAATAAATGTAATGAGTCAGAAACAACAAAAGATTTTACTAGATCCACATCCATTGGCAATTTTGCTAACGGTGTAGCTTCTTTGTGGCTATCTTCATCAATCCCATTTCTAAAGCCTTCATTAGTTCTGAGCCTGCAGTTAAAAAATGGATAACTCATGTGGCGGCCACCTTTATCCCAAACACCTTCAACTGTGAATTTACACAACCGCCGTTTTCGGCGGTTTTTTTAAATTATAACGTCAAATATAAAAGAAAATTGCAAATTCTATATTCTTACCTTTAAGGAAGTATCGAGCTGGAGTATCGCAAATGAAACAATTTACTTTTAGATTTATTTTGTGACCATTTATATAAATTCCAGATGTTAAAATTTCATTCAGTTCGTTAATAAAAGGCTGAAGGTACGCTTCTACAGGTGGTTTGCCAATGCCATAATAAACCGCTGAAGCCATTGGCTTTAAAAATGGCATATTTCGAATACGGAATAAAATTGGCCAACATTTAAACAGCGAGCTTTTGAAAGGCGATATTCCATCAGCATTGATAATTAGGCAAATCGACACCGATTCTTTAATATTAGATAATGCTGTTTCAATATTAGACTGTATGCCATAATACAAATATTCCCCGCTTGCCATATCGATAATGTCAACTTTAGTCGGAGTTTTTAATAGCGTTCGGCTACTGCTTGGAAGGTCTGGATGTCCATGATCTTTTAATATTTTTAGTAAATCATCATAAACAGATGAATGAGTACAGTTGTTCTGTAAAGCCCAATGCATTAACTTTTGTTGTAGTTGAATTTTTTCGCAAATGCACTATTCTGCCAGTATCAGTTAGATAAAAAGGATCTTAAACAATTGCACTTTTTTCTCTTTAAACATCTGACGGTAAAACCGGAACATTCAGAGCTCTATATCTGTATTTTGAATGCATCTGATCAGTGTAATGTAAAATAGTTAGAAACCAAACATAAATCAGTTAAGCTAAAGTGTTAAACTGTTAAGAAAACGTTTGTGATCTGCTACAGGGTCTAACAGAAATGTACTCTCCGTTTTAACATTTATTAAATAATACTTAAGATTATTAGCATCCACAAATCAACCTAAACAAGATACAAACCTTAATTTGATAATTTGCATTAGTCGACTTGCGTGACTTTAGCAATCAATAAGCAACAAAAGAATAATTTTAATTATTAAATTTTACATTTCTTAAACAAAAGAAAGCTAATCAGTTAAATAAAATAAATAAAACAAATTATTAAACTGCAATGATTGACTTCCGTTTGGGAGACACAAAAAAAAATTAAAACAATAAAATTAAAGATGATTCATATCTGATTACTGAAAAGCGTCACAAACAATGAAAAAATCGTGTCGTCGTGTGTACATATCGATTACACATACAGCACAAAGTTGCGTTTCGCGATACATTTTTTTACAGTTTAGTGTTTAGTATATGCATAGTCTCTTCGTAAAAGGTAACAACAAGTTTTTGTATATAATTTCCGTAATTTTCCCATTCGATATAGAGTTGTTCTTGTTATATCTAAAAATACTGAAAATATTTTCCAAATCCAAAATTCTCCCTCTCTCTCTCTTTGGCTGTTATAGACATGTATGTAACGTTTATTAAATAAATAAAATAAATAAATTCCATTACAATCATAACACAACAAACATTATTCACACACAAAAGGCAATATCAACTCATCAAAAGTTATCAAAAGGCAAGGCAGCAACCACAGAATAAGGAATAAAAAAATTATTATTAAAACGTCTTAAATTGAACGATGTACTCGTCGTCGTACATAACACAAAAAAACATGTATGCATGTGTGTATCAAAAATTAAAAAAAAAAAAAAAATCTTAAAAGATCGCGCGGTATTTTTATTCTCATTTTCATTTTTGTCATGTCGCGCTGCCGCGATCTTCGTTTACTTATAAGAAAAGATCACTGTACCTTATAGCTACAACAAATTTTTCGTGAAGATTTATTTTTGTTTAATTTTATTATTCTCAAAAGAGCGTGCGAGATTTGAGATCGGTTTATTGTGAAGTTTTCTACTGTGGTAAACAATACAGCCAGTATAAATTTATCAATTGGATTGTAAAGACATCGTTTGATCGCGGTTTTAATTAACGATCTTTTTTTATTTTGCTTTTTGTTGTTTCCATTGTAGTTCGGCTCGTTGCTGGTTTATTTGCTAGAAAACCCAAAGCTGTATACAAAATCTGGTATTGCCGAGTAAAATGGTTTTTGTGCGTGTGTGTATATAGGAAAATGAATTCAATACTAAATAGTGTTACCTCGTCTAGTAATAGTAGTAGCAGTAGTAGCAATAGTATTATAAATAGTGATAACGATGATTATATAAAATTAAGTGATTTCGACCAATTAAATAATTTATCATCGATTGTGGATGTGATACGAAATAATATAAAACGTGAAAGAATTGTGCCCGATTTGTATGTCTGGTGTTTTGTCGGAATTATTTGTATTGGTGGGATACTACTGAATGGAATTATAATTATTGGATTACTACGGACCAAATGTACTGGTGGGTGTATATTTACAATTTTTGTTTTGTTTTGTTGTATTTATTTATTTATAGAGAAATACGCGAAATTAATAAAATTACTGACTCGTGACCGCACCAAAGCAATAATACATATAAATCTATTGAATTGAGAGAGTTTAACGAGTTCATCGTGATTTATAAATATACAAAATTCACATAAAGTGTTTTATTAAATCACCTAAAAGATTTATGAATAGTGCGAAATTATAATTTATAATGATTGGATTTGCAAATACTAAATTGTAGCCTTTCATTACTGCACCTATGTGATTTTACTAAATCGGCTTAGGTATTAATATTGTTAAGTGCATAAATTCTAATAAAATGTTAACTTAATTTTTAATTACAACACCTTTTAAATAAGTTCGAATATTATGAAATGTTTAAGTGACATGTTGTTGCAGGTTTTTATGAATATCTGAGATTTATGGAGATGAAGTGAGAATTTAAAAAGTTTTCGCCACAAATATTCAAATGTAATGTGATATTTCGCAATTCTGCTAAATTTAAAAATAATTGAGATGATTTCTGAGTTGTATTTTTCATGAATAAACACCATATGGTACCTTCTGCCGCATTAAATATGAAATAATTGAGTTGTGAAGGGAAAATTCCCAGAAGACCTCTTACAATCCAGAACACATGAAATAATTATGTTGACCCAATGTATTAGTAGAGGATGAATATATGTTTTAACGCCCCTTAAATATGCAATATCTTGGTTTTGCCAGTTATATATGTATTTAAAGAGTTAATAGTAGCAATGTTTGATAATCTATAATACTGCAAAACGCCCACTCAAATCTAAATGATTAAAAAACAAATAACGAACAATTTTTTAATTGTATAAATTAGTTAACTCGCTACAATCTTACTATACTGTCATACAAATTTAAATGATTCGGTTTTTAATTTTTCTTCGAGGCTGTACTTGTGTTATTATACTGAAAACAATTTCTTTATGCATTTTGAGTGCTTGCTTCTCTCCGAATCATGACCTCGATATGACACTAAAGGTTTTCGATAAGCTTATTTGCCTCAGATAATACGTTAAATTCATTAATTTTAATTACACCTATATGGGTGTAATAGTAAATTATTCAACGAGCGCGTTTGATGATATTGCTCATGAGGATAAAGTTTGTGATACGAGCGATAACCATTACGCTTACCATTTGCCGCACACGGAAATTGATTGCACTCAATAAAGTGCTCAAACATCAACCACTCCAAACCAAACTGCCAACCATTATTCAACAAAAAATCGGTCCTGTCTGCATTTAGTTAGACCAGGCACACATCCGTATCAGATACAGAATCAAATGATTTCCACCACAGTGCTCATTGTCGCACCTAGAACTACAATTTCGCTCTAATTACTATTATAAATGTAGAATTTTCGAAAATCTGCCACTAAGATTATACAAATTTGATCTGCGATGGACGCTATCCCATAGTGAATTATAATTAGTGTTACCAGCAACTAAAATTCAGATGATAAGAAGCTAATTAGTTCTTAAAGTATAAACCCGAGTTGAACTATGCCTGTGAATTAAAATAACATAAGAATCAAGACAAAGCCATTTCTAAACTACATATCCGTTGGATCTCTTGAAGTATCACTGAAAAACCAAATCAAAGTTAACTCACTATTACTAACATACTATAATACTTAATTAACAAAATTTAACTTATTTAAATCTAAATCACTGCAACGGACTACAACTTAATATTTCAGTAAATCTTTTTTTGTAGTGATAAGAAAAATTAGTTAGCGCAATACAATACAATAATTTCTAAACTACGTGTAGCTGGATGCTTCAATTTTCTGGAAATCCAAGTCAGGTTTCCCAGGTATTTCTAAACTAAAAAGAAATTATTCAATTATTTGATTACAAGGTATTCCTTAATAACCAACTGCTTCCTTCCCAAGTTGCTTCTTATGTGATATAGCAAACGCAATTAGAGCCGTATTAAAACTGTTTTGGAGGCGCAGTGGCTAAAGCTACGGCGGTTGGATCGGGATCATCTGATTACGATCGGTGATGACGATGAACATATGTATGGCCCCCTGTTGAGAGTGCGGAATCCATGGGCCGACCCACCTTTCATGTCAGTACTATAGGCTGGCATGAAGCAATGCAATGTGCAGGTGGTTTAAACAAAAGCGGGTCTATAGCCGTACGTCCTCGAGTTGGCTGGCAACGGCGTAAGGTAGGACGTTAAAAGGGAACTGCGAAAGAGTTGGGAGTGCCTAGAGCCCCAGAAAAGATTGCAGAGATAGAGACAAAAAAAAACTGTTTTGGAGTTGATAGCATACTTTAAATACATAATTTGCTTTTA
The DNA here is from genome assembly GCA_963556165.1 of Tipula helvola. NCBI lineage: Eukaryota > Metazoa > Arthropoda > Insecta > Diptera > Tipulidae > Tipula > Tipula helvola. Next base: position 169,793,134 of record OY744482.1, on the reverse strand, counting down.
CCTTGAATATTTTTATTTTTCTATACGACTCATTGGTGATAAATTTAACTGGCCCTTGGCCTTTAATCAGTATGTTCATGTAGTTGCATTATTATAGGGAGAATTAATACATTCTAGTTAAATAGAGCTCAAACCAATAATTTGAGCAAAACATACATGTAGGCATCAAGTTAAGCAAAATAAACGTACAATTCAAAGATTGTTTAATGAAAAAAAAAAATTACAAATTGAGCGAAAGCAACCGAACATTTTGGAAATTGATCCAATTCGTAACAAAGGCGTTCCCTTAGTCGTACGTGTAAATACTTTGTGCGATAATCCACAGCGAGAACAAATACAACACGAATCAGATAATGAATATTTTATCAATAATTGAATAACAGGATTAGCTGAAGATAACAGTTCAGAGTCTGAGGAAGACGAAATAATTATTAGAGATGAACTGAGAGCTTGGGCTTTAGAATTTAACATAAGACAGCAAGTTCTTCAAAAACTTTTAAGTTTGCTAACGAAACGTTTACCTGAACGAAATGTCCCACGTGACCCACGTACCTTATTACAGACTTCTAAATCAAAAAGCGTTTTACTCCTATTGGCGATTTTATTGGCATCTTGGGTTAGAATTTTGCCTAAGAGAATATTTTGATTGTAATCTAGAACAGTCCCTCAATATTTCATTGAATTTTAACATTGATGGATTACCAATTTACAAGAGCTCGCAAATACAATTTTAGCCCATCCTCTTTTCAATAGATGAAATAGAAAATTTTAAACCAAAAGTGATTGCCTGATTGGTATCTATTGCGGGGAAGGGAAACCTTCTAGTTTAAATGACTATTTCAGCCAGTTTTTAATTGAAATTCAAGAGATTCGTCAAACTGGGATAATAGTTAAAGATCACAAAATCAACATTAAGATTAGATGTTTCATTTGTGATTCATCGGCTAGAGCGTTTATAAAAGGTAAGTTAGTTATAATGTGTAAATCAAAATAACTTACCTTACACCTATACCGAATATTTGTATTTTTTAATAGAAGCTACTTACTTTAATGGCAAACATGGGTGTTTGAAATCCACGATGGTCGGAGAGTATATTTCTAATTGTACTATATTTCTAAAGGTTGAATGCAATAGAAGAACAGATGAAGGCTTTCAAAATAAAGCATACGGCGCATATAATAAATTAACGTCGCCTTTGGAGCAACTGCCAATAGATATGGTTGAACAATTTCCGGCCGGAGATTCTTTACATCTTGTAGATTTGGATAAATCTGTTTATGTTTTCGGTGAAAGTATTATTTTATTAAAGCTATTTAATTTTTATAGGGATACTGAAAAAATATTTAACCAATGTTTCACCAATTGGGAATTCAAATTAACAGACATTCGATTTTGTGCCGCGGATATTAGAGAATTATCGCACAAACTTTTAGGAATAAAACTGTCTTCTGAAATACATAAAGCCGTGCGAGAATTAGATTGTTTAGCGTTTTGGAAAGCCACAGAATATCGAACTTTTTTATTGTTAAAGGACTACTTAACATATGATGCTTATTAACATTTTCTTACATTTTTCTGTGCCATTACAATATTATATTCCACTGACAAATATTGATTATTTTCTCCTCTTGTCAACTCGCTATTAGAACATTGTATTGAAAAATATACAGAACTTTCCAAACCAGGTTCAATTACAAGCAACGTTCATAATTTATGCCATCTGGTTGAAGAAGTTTACAAATTAGAAAATTTCAAAAATCTTCTGTATTCATTAAAAAGGATGTTACGCACTGGATCCCATCCATTGGCTTAAGCGGGTAGAAGGATGGGAGAATTAAGCAGAATAAATAAATACAAACCTTTGAAAAAGAGCCTACTAATGCTTAGAAATAAAAATCGGAACCTACAACAAAATTAATTTTAATGAATTTTCATTATCTAAGGATATGTCAAATAAGTGGTTTTTAATAAGTCTATAAAAAGCCGAAAGAATCTATTGATTTTAATACAGACAAACTTCTCTTTCTATATTATTGGTTACGACTGGGTATAGGTATTGTCGCAACGGAATTTTTTTCTTCCTTTTTATCTTTTGGACTTGGTAATTCCAAAATAGATTCAATTTGCTGTTAATAATATATGTAAGCGAATTACAGGACAGATATAGCCGTCGTTTCCGGCAATGGGTTAAACCATCAGGCCAACTAAACGGAATTTTACTTGAGGTAACACTAAAAACTTATTTTCAATACCAACAAATTGATAACCTCAAATTTACAATTATTCACGTCACCAACCCGCTATTTAAAGAAACAAAAATAATGTCGTTGGAAACAAATTCAAAGTGTCTTACCAATGACATCCAGAGGCAGCATAGAGACTATATAAGTCTGTGGCAATAACCCAAAACCACATAACTCAAACATCAATTGAGTTAAATTATATGGTTTTCCAAACTTATTAAAATTAAGAACAACTACATCAAAAAGAACATTTTGATAAAGGTGAAACAATCTTAACGATACTGTTATCTAGTTATCGTTAAAATTGTTTCGTCTATATAAAACTGTTCCTTTTGATGGAGTTATTCTAAATTTTATTAAATTCGAAAAAATACATAACTCGAGTTATGTCGTTTTGGGTTATTACTAAGTAGTTATCATATTAAGTGAATAAAGTTCTTATTTTGATTAAAACTGTATTCTGGATGTATAGAATCCATTGATGCGTTATCCACTAACGTAGTGCTTCTCAAACTTTTTCATACTACGGCCCCCGAAATCCAAAAAATAAAATCGAGGGCTCCCAAACTTTTTATTCTAAATAATGAATTTACATCTAAGTATTTTGGGCATTGTTACCCGAGAATTCCAGATGTTTCCTATCCGTGTCCCGCCAATTTAAAAAAATGTTCTACCAACCTAAAATATTTTTTCAGCTTCATCCGAGTTAGAGATAAAAAAATTCCTATACGCAAGAAATGTATAGAATTCCAGGAAATTGTTAAGCTTGGTTATAAAAAACATGAATTGATTATACATAAGGAACTATTAAAAATTAGATATGCATGCCTGTGAAAACTCCGAAACTAAATATTTTAGTTGGACATATGAGTGGAGCAGAACATATATCGAAAGTGCCAATTTTAAGCAACCATACGCCGTGTGAGTACTGATTGATATTCAGTATGCATAAGTGATCATACAAGTAACGTTAACTTATTGTAACGAAAATCCATATTGTTTTAATTTGGCTTTTCTGGCATGAAGTGTCAATTTTATTGAGACATCATCTGGATCTCCGCGAGTCCTCAGGCTGTTTTGGTAGACATCGAACCGAAGAAAAGTATTTAAATGTCAATTCAGTCACCGAATCGTGTCTTTTGTGTAGCAGATTTCTTCAAATAATTAGATGATAATCGAATGCAGTAGCAGTATGCAAGCGCCCAAGTCAACAAAGATTAAATGCAAATTCCTTGAAAATCAGTTTAGGAGCATCAGACTTTTGCTGTAAGTATATTCATTTAAGACAAACAGTAAATATACACAAAAGTTTGATTCTTAAGAAATTTAGCAGCCTCATAAGCACCTCGTAACCGCCCCAAATCATTTCATATTCTCTCCATCACTGTCTAACAATCTTCTTTGATATGCTTCCTTGAATTTTGCGTGAAAGTGATGCAACACATACATTCACAGATATTCAAAACTGTTCATGAAGGATCAACTTACAGAAGAACCCGTTCTTTTCTTTAATTCGCACTGTAAACATTCGTAAACATTTTTTTTGTTCAAATTTCTTTGTTTCCATGTCTTTGTGTGCTTTCCGTTTAATACAAAATTACATTAAAATAAAAATAATAGGATTCAATAAAACGTTAAAATCAAATTATTAGATTATTAGATGTCACTTCTAATTATTAATAAATACTCATAACAAACAAAAATTACAGATTTTCAGATTGATATTGTAATAATAAACTTGTCAATCACCGCACTACGGGAAATTACAATATTATCTAACCACAATTTACATGTCGTTTATGAAACATTAAATTATGATTAACTGTTCATTTTTCCACAACTCTAACTGACGAGTGAAATATGCCAGAAGTTTTTTTTTTTTTGTTAACACTTTCGCGGACATGACGACAAATGCCGTCAAAAAAATAAACTTTCGTTTAGGACATGACGGTATATACCGTCATACCGTTTTGTGATCGTTGAAACGAATAAAAATATTGAACAAAACAAAATTACGAAAAAAGTTCTACAAAAAGGTCCAAATTAAAATTGCAATACATTTTGTTAGGACATAAAAGTGTTATTTTTTTGACTGTGCTAACTGTCATGCCCCAAAGCAACTTATTTTCGATGACGGTATATACCGTCATGTCCTTAACGAAAGTTTTTTTTTTTGACGACATTTGCCGTCATGTCCTCGAAAGTGTTAATGAAGTTGGTTGTGAGTCACTATAATTTAGTGGGTGTAAATGAATTCAAATACAAAATAATATTTCAAACTCTAATTTTGAACCAATTAAATTTATTTTACTGGTATGTAAAATATGATATATGTATTAACGTGACGAAAGATTCACTATTAAGATCTCTGAAGAGAATGTATGTTTTCACCTAAAAATTTTCGCAAACATTTTTATTAGCGACTTTAGTGTTATAATTTGCTGTATTGTCTATACAAGTAGTGTCCCATCCGCTTTATTTAAATAATACTTAAGAAATTTTATCATTTGAAAATTGAAATATTGCCAGATTTTAATTTAAGGCCAAACAAATCTCTTGACTTAAAATTCAAATTTTAACCTTCACACATCAGAACTCTATTCAAATTCGATTAACAAGATGCGAAAATTCTATTATTGAGATTTCAATATAAAATATTTGGGCACAAATTTTATATTTAATTTCATCGACATATTTCCCAATTAAATTTTGAAAACAATTAAAATTGATGATTTTAGCAAATTCGACTCTTTTTGCCTTTAAAAATGCGCCTTTTTATACAAATATCTTCCAAAAAAGGTTATCTAAAATTATTCTAACGCCCCATGTACCCGATTTTTATTTTAACACATTTCTGCTCCGCTGCGTAAAATTAAATTTTAGATCGTTTACTCGTGGTTGCAAATTCATAAGAGGAAAGATTGTCTCTGGTTAAAATGCTGAAGCAGTGTGGTTTGTCTGGATGTTTCCAATTAAAAGCAATTATTTGATGACTGTGTATAAATACGTTATTGGTTTTGTTTAAACGATATTTTTTTGGTCTGTTTCTTAAGTAGTTGTCCCTTGTCACTGTCAGGCTCGGAATAGCAACCTTTACAATATTGATTTGGTTACGGTAGAAAACGATCATTTTTAATTTGTATTGGGTTTAAGTTGTTAAGAACACCATCAACTACCACTGTTCTTCAATCTGGATTTCGCGGAACTCATGGTTTCCGCAGAATTACTCAGGTATTTCCTGAAAACGTTTTATATTTTGTTGTTTGTAGTTTAGATTCCACTTTATAAACAATATTTGGCTAAGGTGGCTCCGAAGGGAAGCTGAAAATATTTTGTACAAGTAGGAAAATCTCAGAAGAACCTCACCACATTCATCATTATTAATGTAAAATAATTTCCAAATTTTTTTGTCTGTGTATAATTATTGTTAGCTTTTTATAGAGAAAAATAAAATTAAATTAATGCAAAAATTAATAGTATGTATTTTGTTTTTGTTTTAATCCTTATATTTCGACCTTTTGGTCATAATCTTAGGTTTTTATAAATATACTGTAACAATTAAGAAAAGTAAAACAAACAATTATATAAAGAAAACTTAAAAATTGAAAATCTTAAAATTAAAAAAAAAACCTACGTGTGGCTACAATATTAGCCACCCGTAAAGTATTTTTTTTTAATTTCAAGATTTTATGAATAAGTTGTGGCGGCTCGTTCAATCATTCACTCATTCTCACACATACATAATTAGTCTGCTCTCGATCGTCAGTGCGGCGACATGCCGCCCACCTCGCACGTGGTAAATTTAATTCAAAAGTAAATTGGGGTGCAAAATATTAATTTAAAAATTTTAAATATAACATAAATACATATAATAAAATAAATAAATAGTATTTAAATAATTAAAATTGTGTGCGTGTATTCATTTAATGTATAAACCTACAAAGTAATAGTTTTTCTTTAAGAACCTTTTTAATTTTTGTAAAAAAAATTTGTTAATTTTAATTTTTTTCAATTTTTAAGTTTTGTTTATATGTAATTGTTTTACTTTTCTTAATTGTTACAGTATAATTTATAAAAACCCATGATTATGGCCCAAAGGTCGAAATTTAAGGATTAAAACAAAAACAAAATACATACTATTAATTTTTGCATTAATTTAATTTTTCAATTAATCATTTGCATGATACAACTTTTCTCTGGTTTGAATTTCTTCATTTTTCACATTGAATTACTTCAATCATTTATTCATTTGCATGACAGCCTGAAAAGAAGACCAAACTCTTACACAATGAAGTTTCGGACCACCCCAATACAGCTACCTTGGCATGACCCTCGATGCCAAGCTTAAGTGGAGAGAGCATGCCAAAAGAAAAAAGAAGAACTTAACATAAAGTTCAGAAAAATGTATTGGCTCATAGGTAGAGGCTCCTTGCGTACAATTCACAATAAGCTGCGGCTATATCGGCAAATTTTGAAGCTGATATGGACCTACGGTATACACCTCTGGGGATGTACCAAGCAAACAAACGCCAAAATGATACAGACGTTTCAAAACAATGTTCTTCGTAGCATCGTCAATGCTTCGTGGTACGCAAGAAATGAAGACCTTCACAGGGACCTACGGATGGAATACATCAAAGAGGAAATAAAAATGCATGCCGCAAAATACGAAATAAGGCTCCAGGAACATTGAAACCCCTATATTCGCCATAAGACAGATAACCCTGTCGTTGAAAGAAGCCTTCAAAGAACGAGGCCACTTGACCTAGTGAACTTACCAAACTAAAATTAGTAAATAGGTTTAATTAATTATGGGACTAACCAGTGGGTTACACCCCAACAAACGTGAATTTTACAAGATATATAAAAATTTGTATTTGAAAGAAAAATTGCTAGATGAGCACAGTCTCGTTCGTAATAAAACAAATTGAAAAAAAAAAAAAAAAATTTGTTAATTTTATTTTTGTTTATATAAAGCTATATTAGGGTGAAGTGAAAAAAAACAAAAATTAGGGGGGCCCCCCAAAAGTTACCTTTTAGTGCGAATGATGGAATCAATCCCACAACGAATAAGCCCGATAGTCGGAAAATAATTCATTTAACAACTAAAGATGATATTTACAATGATATCAAAGAATTTTATGAAATCCTTTGTGTGTTTACCAAGGTATCTACCGCACTTATAGAAGAATTAAACAATATTGTTATTTCGAGAAAAGTTCTCAACTATCGAAAATTAAAATAAAGCTTCATTAACCCTCCGCGGTCGCACTGTGATAATTTCGTCCCAAGCAAAATTTTACTTGGGAATTTCCGAAAACCGGAAAAACTAAGTACAGGTATGATCCTGCACGCGTCGTTTGCCAGCTCTCCGCCAGTTAGTTCCTAAGCAACAGCGGCATAAATTGTGAAAGTATAAGTTTAAATTCAACAGTAGGGTGATTTTTTGTCAAAATTCTCTCTAGAAAGTCTGCTTATTTTGTTGATATGCAACTACATATAACATCAACCTTTATAGCTTTTAGGTATATTAGTCACTACACTCAGAAAAAAAAGTGGTTACCGTAACACCGAATTGGTGTTACATAGTATCTCACCGATCGGATATTCGAAAATTGCATCCGATCGGATCTTCTAGTTTTGATGATTCAAAAGACATTTTTGGATAACTTAATTGACACTGAATCGTACAAATGATAAATCTTTTCCGGTGTCACCACATACTAACACCATTTTAAGTTACATATTAACACCAATTTTAGGTTTCTGAAATAACCCATTTGGATACACACAAAAAAATAAATGATCACCACAACACCGAATCGGTGTTACATAGTGTCCACCGATCGGATATTTATAATTTGAATCCAATCGGATATTATAATAAAAATGGCATAAATACATTTGGATAAAAACTTTTACACCGCATAAAAACCAAACAGGAACATTCATCTTTAGGAAAACACCTAGAGGTGCATTTTATTAAATCCAAAAGGAGTTTTTATAAAAATTTATCTTTTCGGATAGATACAAATATTTATTCGTTGATGCATATTTAATTTTATAAAACTATATTCAGTTGGAGAAAAATAAAATACTTTTTCGGATAAAAAACCAATTAACACCGCACATTTTTTGAGTGTATGGTTTTTATCCCATTGGTATTTTATTTTAATGTATATGATTTTAATATGTTCCGAAGATTGTAAGAGAATTGAATCTTCTCATCAGGCCGCTGCGACTAGACTGATTGTATTACAATTTAAATTCTGTTATACAGAAGGAATATGCAGGTTGCTTTAGCGAATTTAACTAATACAGCCAAAATCTCTTACAACTTTACTTTTTCACGAAAACTCCAAACGGTGTAAATATTTACTCCGATAGAACGAAAATAATCTCTGCGAAGTACCTTTTAAAAAAATCCGCTGTTGACAACTTTTGCGTTTACTCCAAACGTTGCAAAAGTATACTGTTCGATCCTTTTGGATATTTTAAAATTTGTACCCGATCTTGCGGAGTTAATATGGTACTATTGGATAAAAAATAAAGTTTTTTTCGGATAAAATACCATTCACACCGCAATATTTTTTTGTGTGTATTTTTGTTTCCGAAAAATATCCTTTTGTATATTTTTACGCAATCCTTTCGGAAATTTTTATGGTTCCGAAAATTATTCTTTTGGATATTTTCGGATAAAATTAAATCCTTTCGGATATTTTTATGTTCTATGTATGTTTTATGTATGAAAGGTGTATTTTATTAAATCCACATAGAGTGTTTCCTAAATCTACCGATGTCCTTTTCAAAAGAAAGTGTGAAATTATTTATCCAAAATGATAAAATATAATTTTACACCGAATGTGGTGAAATTTATAAATTGTTTATTAAAAGTTATCCGTTAGGATACTTTTAAATATTTATCCGTTGACTAGGAGTGATTTTATAAAAGAATAACCGATTGGATAAAAATAAAATAATTTTGAGGATAAAAAACAAATTCACACCGCATATTTTGCTGAGTGTACGAAAAACCATAATTTAGTCATTTAAGACTCGCACCACTCAATGTACATATATATATATAATATACATATATATATATATATATATCACACACACTTGATTGAACATTTCACTCTCTCTCTTCTTTGCTCTAATTTATTTAAAAAAAATGTTTCATATTTTTCGAAATGATATTTTTGCAGTGAAAATGAAGTATTTTTCATAAAAATCCTCGATTTTTCTCACGATGAAATTATGCATTTTCAAGTGGTCAAATAATTATACATTTTATGACAGGGACGGTTAAACCCCGGTTTTTCTTGAACATTATAGGTTGTCCATTATGAGAATCCATGGTCATTTATTTTTGACTATAGCGCATTATTTGTGCAAAATTAGGCCAAGACACGTTTTCCTATAGCGTTTTCGCTCAGATGACAGGGATTATTGTAAAAAATATAAAACTCTTGTATTTAGATAATTCTAGATTCTACGTTGAAAACTGTACGTGGACGTTTTCGACAAAGTGCGACTGCGAAAGCATCAAAATTGCAGTGCAACCGCCGAGGGTTAAATTCTAAACTACCTCTAAAAATAACTACAGCAGCAAATATGCCATTTCAGAAAATATTTTTGGATATACATACACACAAAAAAATAAAAGGTCACCACAACACCGAATCGGTGTTACATAGTGTCCCACCGATCGGATATTTATAATTTGAATCCAATCGGATATTATAATAAAAATGGCATAAAATATATTTGGATAAAAACTTTTACACCGCACCCAAACAGAAACATTCATCTTTAGGAAAACACCTAGAGGTGCATTTTATTAAATCCAAAAGGGGCTTTTATAAAAATTTATCTTTTCGGATAGATAAAAATATTTATCCGTTGATGCGTATTTAATTTTATAAAATATATTCAGTTGGAGAAAAATAAAATACTTTTTCGGATAAAAAACCAATTAACACCGCACATTTTTTGAGTGTATGGTTTTTATCACATTGGTATTTTATTTTAATGTACATATATGATTTTAATATGTTCCGAAGATTGTAAGAGAATTGAATATTCTCATCAGGCCGCTGCGACTAGACTGATTGTATCACAATTTAAATTCTATTATACAGAAGGAATATGCAGGTTGCTTTAGCGAATTTAACTAATACAGCCAAAATCTCTTACAATTTTACTTTTTCACGAAAACTCCAAACGGTGTAAATATTTACTCCGATAGAACGAAAATAATCTCTGGGAAGTACCTTTTAAAAAAATCCGCTGTTGACAACTTTTGCGTTTACTCCGAACGGTGCAAAAGTATACTGTTCGATCCTTTTGGATATTTTAAAATTTGTACCCGATCTTGCGGAGTTAATATGGTACTATTGGATAAAAAATAAAGTTTTTTTCGGATAAAATACCATTCACACCGCAATATTTTTTTGTGTGTACATAGATTGACTTATGATGTCAACATGCCAGAATAATTAATACATTCTTATAACACAATGTGATTTGACTAAATTTTCAAAGGCAGTACCTCTTCCTATTCAGGAAGCAAAGACAGTAGTGGGATCAAATTTTATGAGTAGGCTTTTTGTGCGTATGTGTAAAATACTAAAAATATAAAAATTGCTTGACACCCTGAATCTAATGGAGCGCTTCAAAGGATTTATCGAAACCTCGTCGAATATCTACGGAATTACGTTCAAAAAGACTCTATGGATTTTGATAAATGGGTATCGTATACGTTGTTTTCATATAATTCTACACCACATTCATCGACAAATTTTATTCGATTCTAGCTATTGTACTAACTTAGAATTTTAAATTCAATTTTCCAAGCCAATGAGCCTATTTATGATAGCGAAGATAATATAAATTGGTTTATTGATTTGATTGATTGATTGCGAGTGTACGACCATTCAGGATCTCCCGGCAACCATTGAATTTTTGACGCCGTCATCATACACCTATTTTTACATAATATTGGAAGGATGAAACTAATTACGAAGATTATATATAGAGCTAAAATTTCGAGTAGAAACTTCTGCTGAAAAAGCACGTGCCTTAATTTTAAATTCTAAAAGCAAATCAAAAACGTATTGTAATCAGAGACTGGAACCGAAATGTTTTTCGTTCCGGTTTTCGGTTTCGTTCCTAATTTTTAAATTTCGGTTCGGTTCAGTTCCGGTTCGGCCATTAAATATCGGTTCGGTTCCGGTTCGGTTTCGGTTCGGCTCCAAAACCATTTCAAGAATTGTTTGTTAATAAAACATTTCTATTTATGATTCCAATATTTCAAAATATCGGTGTTTGTTGTTTCCCGAGGTGGAGTAAAAGAATTTATTTGTGAAATCAAATTATTGATTTTTTGTTGAAATTCATAGTCCTCAGCGGCATTTACATTTAAGTTTAGCAAGGATAGCAAAAACGTAAACCGGAACGAAAATTAATTTCGATTCCAGTTTCGGTTCAGGTTCAATTTTTTATTTTATTTCGGTTCGGTTCTGGCTTTCGGTTCATTGTAAATAGCGGTTAATTACGGTTTTCGGTTTTCAGTTCAGTTTCGATTCCAGTCTCTGATTATAATAAACGTAAAGTGATGAAATACAAACTGGCCTCTAAACATCAGTTACTTATATTAAAGAACGAAGTTAGAAAAACCAAATTTGTTCCACTATGGCTTGGTTGTTATAAAGTAGTTGACACCCTATCGGCACAAAATACGAAAATCGAAACTGAACGTTACTTCAAAACAATCCATAAAAATCGATTAAAACCTTTTAAATCTCGAATGGCGATTGACATGACGGCCATCTGATTGAAATTTAATAAGTGATTTTTAAAACCACACAAAATGCTAATTATATTTACTACTTAATTCTAGAAATGAAAGCTCGGAACTAAGCTTTCGTTAAGGCTAATTTATATGTATTATCATTTGGTTGGTGCTTTTTAAATCAAACAATTAAATTACTCTTGTATGCATGTATAGTATATTTCTATTTCTGTTATTATTCTACTATTTTCCTTAAAACTATAACATTCGGTAATACATTTATATTAAGGAGGGAGGATTGCGTAATTAGTTCGAAATGAGAACTTATTAATTAAACAACCCTTTGCCGTTTGCTAAGACTTACATATCATTCATTAAGGATCAATACCTCCTATTATCAAAGTATGAATTTTACCGAAGCTGCTAAAAATTAATAACTTTTGAAATATTGCATTAAATGAAAACATTTTTCCAAGTAATTTTGAAACATACTAATTTTAAAAACATGGTTAAAATATTGTTATAAAATACACGTAAAATACAACTGGCGCTTGCAAAGTACATCAATCCGGATTAATGTAGCGGCGCTAAACAAAGATAAGCAAGGTCCTAGTCTTGTTGTCACTCGTAATACAACTAATGCTCAATTATTATCGATAATTTTTTACGAATTAAAACCGCGCTGAAAATTCAACGAAATTATCTGCGTCGGTTTTAACGAGTAAAAAATTATCGATCATTAATTGCAGCACGTGTTGTATTTAGTAAGAGAATACAACTTTCCCGTCAGCGATTGAATCACAATTTATCCATTTGTGTCATGTTGTATGCAAATTATTTGACAAGCTTTTGTTTGCATGGCTTTTCCTTTGATGTGTGTATAAAAAATTCAATCATAATAAAAAAAATTGAAATACAATTACAAATTTAGAGATAATTGTTTAGGATTTTCTTGTTGCTATGGTAAAATTTGTAAAATTATCGCGTTGCTATGGTGAAAATTGTAAAACTACCGCTATAATAACGTGTTGTTGTTTGTATTTTGCATGGCAATCTAAATACTGTAATAATCGCTTTTTCGTAAAATTTCCCATGGCATATTTTGTGAAAGTTGTATTCTCAATAGAATAAAATTGACTTTCGTGATTTGTTTTCATTTTCTAAAGCATTTTTAAATTTAGCGTTCCTAGCTATGAAAGGTGAGATACTGTGAAAGTTGAGGTAATTTTGATTTGATCGTATCAAATAGGGAGTTCACTACCGAAGCATCATCTCCAAAATCGGTAATTCGGTAATTGGTGAATACCGAAACCAGTGTGACAGGTAATTTTTTCGGTGATGTACTTATTTTTACACGTAACGTAAGGGTTCTCGACATGTAGCAAATGAGTGAATGAGCGAGTTTTGGACTGTAAATTAAGACTATTTCATAATTTGAAAACAAGTAGATTGACCAGATCAAAGATACAAAGATCCAATCGAATAAAGGGGAGGTCTCACGTGCCGCCAGAAATTTGATGATTTCAAGCACGCATTTAGTTCGTCAGCTGCAGTTGTACGTGAAATAATAGGAAGAGTCTGACGAAAATCACCGGATAACAGTTCCTTTTTAATTTCGATCTATTGAAGATTACAGGTGAATGTTCTGAATAGAACCGGGGGCCATATTCTCAAAAATACGACGTCGCACAGTGTCAGATTTTGTTGAAAAAGTGGTCAAAATTATGAAACTTGGTTATTAGTGGAGAAACATTTTTGAAATTTTGTAGATATATGTATAGAAGATAGAACACAGTTTAAGAGAAATAAAGAAAAAATAGAAAATCAGGGGTGGAACACACTTTTTAAAGGGGTTGAAAATCAAATTAAAAGAAGAAATATTGTATATGATTTATATAATAATTTTCGATAGTAATTATTTCGAGAAGAAGTAAGATGTGATGCCGAATAATAGAAGATCCATGTCGAAGCACTTTTTGCACAGTTGATGACATCGTTCTCCAGGATCCATAATTGTTTATATATATATATATATATATATATATACATATATCTGCGCTGTCACTCGCGTATTTATGAAATTTATCGGGATCAATTTCTCTTGTGAAAGATAATGCATTTAAGATTACTCTAAACCTCCTAATCAGCTCACAATCAACTTTAGTTATTTTTGCTGTAAGTTCTGCATTCACAAAATATCTTCTGGCGATGTTCCCATCATTAGTATTTCATCATTATCATGCTAGTTTTCCTTTTAAATTCTGTTTGAATTCGTGCCTTTTTTCAGATCGTTTATAGTTATTTACGTCACAAGGGCGGTAAATGAGTTATTACAGTACGAGTTCGATGCTTATTTAGAATTTTGAACGAGTATTGTAACGATCATTTAACGTACGTGTAACGTACAACGTTTTATTTCATACTACATGGGACATTAATTCGATTTTTTCATTTAAAATTGAATTTTAAAATTATCAAGTTACCTTAGTTATTTTTTTTTTGTTTGGTTTTATATTTTTCTGTACTGTAATAGCTCGTTTCCATTTTTTTGTCTTTCTATCCCCCTTATATTAAGTTCGAATTTGATGCTGATGGCTTGTATATCTAGGTGCTTTGGTTTAACGCTGCTTCTTGTTCTATTATTTTATGTAGATGCCAGCAATATACTTTCTTGGATTTTTCTGTTTTAGGCAATAACCTTCAGTCATTTCTGCAGTATTATTTTCTTTTTTAAACTCTATTCTGTCCCTCTTCATTATCCATTAGTATAACTTAGTTAGTTACTTAATTGAAAAATACATTCCTCCAGTATCCAGAAATGCTCGAAAAAGCCAATTGTTATTAGTTAAGTAGATATTTAAAAACGTACATATATGGATTTTATTAGTGAAATCAATACTAATAATTATAAATGAAGACAATAAACTTAATTGTTTAGACAATTTTTATTCTACTAAACTTGTTGAAGGTTTTACACAGAAAATAATAATTGTACATCAAATTTCTAAGCACATATACCTATGTTATGTAATAAACAAAATTTAAAAGACCGCATACAGTAAAACCATCATAATTGAAGCTAAACAAGTTTATAAAGTTGTTAATTCGTTTTGCTAAAAATGGCAAATTTCTAGAAGAATCTTAATCCATCAATCATTAGTATTTTGGGGATAGATCAAAGCTAACACCGCAATTTGAGAATTTTTTTACCTCGAACTATCGTTCGGGTTAACAATAATAAATATTTTGATTTAAAATTCTAATTGTTTATGTTATTGTTGTTGTAGAATATGGTCACGTTTTACGTATCGACCAAAAAGATTTTTTTTCTCTTTACAAGAATTTATTGAAATTTTTTATGTAAGAAGAGTAATTGCAAAACAACAATTGTTTGTTTACTCATTAGTCATTACTTTACGATTTTGCGAATATTTTAACATAATAATATTTAAACAGGGAGAGTCATGCGACTTTTTACACAATTCAATAATAAGTATACAAATTTATGTTGAATATACATACATAATATGTATGTGCATAAATACCATTAGAAATATTTTTAGTACCTAAGTGTTTTGTCGTAAAATGCATGGGATTGACCTGAATTGAGAACGGACGGTGAAAATTATGATGGAAACCTTGATAACTCACCCACAACCTATGTATATAAGCATGTATGTACGTAGGTATGTTTGTATATACATATACGGCCAGTTCAATATTTCAAGATTTGTATTGATTTTATGCGTTGGTGAATTATTTTGTTGTTGTGATTTTTTTGTCTTATTATTTACATAAATACAATTGTGATACTGTACATTACACTGACCGCATAACATAAAAGGTGGGCGCCCCACTCTAACTGCTTTTGTAAACAAATCGTAAATAACCGTGAACGTGTTAAAACATTAAAAAATATTTTTGGCATTAAATTTGGAAACTATTAACATAATTTAGCGCAGATGTGTGATGATATCAGATAATAATATGGCATCGAGCTAAAATTTCACAAAAAATCTGTTTATAGAATTAAAGTTGTAGGTGCCATTACCATATTATGTGTGTATACAAATCACAAACATATTTGCGGAAGTCAAAAAATTTTGTAGTGTGCTAAAAAAAAATTTTAGAATTAACATTAGTAAAAAAAATAACATGTTTATTTATATACTTGAGTGCACATACATATGTACATATAAAGTTTCTAATTGGATCTAATTAAAGAATTAAAATTTATTTAAATTTCCGTAGTAAAGAACTAATTGAATAAACTCGATCGGCTGCCGATTTCGCTTTGTCATGAAAAATGTATACAACAATGACAGTGAACTTGTTATTTATGACTTTTAATTTTTAATTAATTCAAATTTCGGGTTTGTTAACAATGAAACCATATTTCATTTACATTCGAGAATTAAAAACAAAAAAAAAATTATCCGCCAATTTCAATGGACATAAGTTTCATGATTTTTAAATGTAGTTCTTCTTCTTTTTTTTTTTGGTCGCTATTGTTTTCCATAACGATGGGAAGTGAGTCATTTCTAAAAATTGATAAATTAGTTTTTGGCCTAATGTAGAGGATGTTGGGTGAAATTTAATTATATATGATTTTAAAAACTAATTTTTGTATTGTGAATTTTACCTGTTTGGGTTTGATACCATTTATCCGAACTCAGGGATTGGCAAGATGGTATAAACGAGCGTTTTGGATTACTTATTTCAACAGCTTATTAATCTAGAGTTTAGAAAAAATATGAAATGAACAGTAGGAATATGGAAACATTATCGGCTGATATTAAAGGCGTCGCGTCGCTTGAACTAACGAACAACCAAAGTGTGACTCTTTTAACAAAAATATTGATGAGAGAGAGAGGGATTTACATGGTTTTAATTTAATTAAGTCAGTTTTTGATAGGAACCGTACTACCAAAGCTTTAACGGTCAAATTTTTGAAACATTTATTGAATCGCCACAATATTTACAGTAAGCTGAATAAATCGGCTAAAATAATTTAGCTACGAATTTTGCAAATGCATCAGTAATTGATTAAAAGCACTACTAGCCAGGGCGCAATGTTACTGGTTTAGAATATTCGTTAGATTTATTACTCGAAAAATCAAAACAGAAAGCAGAGATTCAAAAATTTTTATCTCAGAAGGATAGTCGAATAATCTCTACAATACAAATACAAAACTGCACCAAAAATTGCAAATTCCTAAGATCACGACCAATTTCTAATATATTATTGAAAAATCTCATCTCTTTAACATCAAGCAACTCGATGTACCTGCCAAACGATTCTGGCGAATGCAACGCTTAATTCGAGCCGAGCTAAAATTGAATAATATCGAGTATAGTAAAACCGCAGTTTTAGTCCAAAAATGTCAAATAATCAAGAATTTCGAGAATCTGTTCTCCGTATTTCAATATTTGCAAACCAACGCAGCTAACTTCCTGTAGATTTCTAGGACCACAAAAACTCAAGAAATCACTAAAAAACGTTGCAGCTTAACGTTCTTGCAGATAGGATTGGTATATACATATATTATACCGACTTGAGCCAGATCTCGCTGCGATTCTAATGGGGTGAGGCTTACAGACTTGAACTTATAAACCGAATAAGTTTCAGTTGGTGTTTTCACTGGTTCAAATGGTAAATATGCACCATCTTTTGAAATCGATGGCTCCAGTTCGAGCACATCTACATTTTTGGCCATGCTCGATTTTTTTTTTGATTTTTTTTAATTCATTTGAAATATTATTATAAAACATTTAGCACACACAAATTGGGATTTAATTCACATTCACATTCACGGGTGTGCCACTGTATATCGAATGATTTCGAAATCTGACACCACCTATTACGTTTCACGTAATAAAGAAACAACCGATATTTTCAATAAGCATAACTTGCTCGATTTAGAAGGATATCAGACTTTTAATAGGAATATCAGACGGCTAGACCATAATTGTCTGAGTCGGTTACTTGAAATGAATAAATAAAACCCTACAAAAAAAATTACTGGTAGTTTGGAATATTACGGGATAAAGCTAAGTGTAGTTTTGAACGCAATTTTCAAGCTTGAATTCGATTAGAAAATAATAGGGCAACGGAAATTAAAGTATTATAAAGTATGTAAATCTATTTTGCGACTAAATTCAAACCCGAAAGGGTTCTACAAATACTTTCATCACAAGACTGCCATTCGGCGGAACTTTATAAAGTTATGCCATTTCCTAGCTTTGAACGAAAATGTTGAATAAGTTCCAAAGCTCCATATTAGAGTCTTCTATTGAAATATGTATATCTTACAGAAATTATTACCATGCTTTTACGATAATGTGACACAAAATGGATGAAGGCAAAAAACGATAGTTTTTGAATTTTAAATCGTATTTTGACTATTTTTACCATGTTTTTATATATACATATATTACACGTTTATAAATATTGTAGGTATAGATTTCTGACAAAAAAGGCAACATCTGCGAAGGAATTAACAAGTCACCCTTGCCCTTTTTATCAATCAATAATTCACACAAAAAATTATGGAATACAATTTTTTAACATATTTTTGAGTTTTTATTATTTTATTTATTTTTATAAATAATTCGGGCATAATATAGAACATATAGCTCAATTTAATTTTGCCTCAAACACTAAAATAGTAAATAAACACATACAGTGGCGTCCAATGAAATAGGACACTCTAAGATTTTTTTGCAAATCCTTCTTCATTAATTAATAAACTATTATTTTCAATTATTTATTTTTATTTACATAGTAGAAATATAAACTTACAAATTAATATAAAAAACCATATTTAATTTATAAAAGGAATATTAAAAAAAATAATTAAACTATTTATTTTATAAATAGGCTGTTCAATGAAATAGGACAGTTAATATCAAAATATTTTCAGCCTTATTTGTATATGATTAAACCTAATATGCGCTTTTATTGAATATTATTGGTCGTGTGACCTTCTTTTCGAATCACTTCCCAGCACCGACATATCCTTAGAGCCCACCAGACCCTGGCATTTATGAACGGTCCCTTATTCTAAATTCATCAAATTTGAATTCCAAAATTTCTATTTATTTTTGTGTTTCTCATTATAATTAGCTACTTTTACTTGATTCCAACAATTTTCGATCGGATTCAGATCAGGTGACTGACTCGGCCATTGTGTGACCCCTATACTTTGTAATCGTTAAACTAATATTTTGCTTCTCTCGAGGTAATCTTTGTATCGTTATCTTGCTGAAAACACCAGCCTGGTGGTTTATCGTCGTCGGTATAATCGAGCATTAGATAAGTTATTAATATGAATATAAACAACCGCCATCATTCCATTTTCCGGCAATAAATAATAATGTTCCGCGCCAGAAAAAATTTCGCTATGCCACAATAAACAACCACCACGCTTAATCGTCTTTTTCGTATGTTAGGGCGAAATCTTGTATTGGGCTGAGATCGTTCGTACTGTAAGCCTTCAGAACCAAATAGATTGACTTTTATTTTGTCAATTCATAGTATGTACTTTTCTCCAATTTTTTGGCTTCAAAATTTTGCTTGGATAAAGAAGGAACGGCTCGGGCATTTCAATCTATTTCGAGCATCTGTTTGCGAATGGTGCCTTCTGAATAATTAAGATTTACGAACTTCTTTAATTTGTTAGATGTGATAGAAGAATGTTTCATTGCAGTTCGGCCAATTAAAGTGCCCAGTAGGGTGATATTTTCAGTAACACAACGACCAACCATACCTCTATGAGAGCAAACCACGGGATTAATTAAGTAAATTACAACTGCCGGATCAGTCACCTAATCTGAATCTGGTCAATAATTGTTGGAATCAAGTAAAAGTAGCTATTAATAACGAGAAACACAAAAATAAACAGAAATTTTAAAATTCAAATTTGTCGAATTTGAAATAAATGGCCGTTCACAAATACCAGGGGCTGGTGGGCCCTAGGGATGTACCGATGAAGGGAAGTCGCTCGACAAGAAGGTCACACGACCAATACTATTCAATAAAAACGCATATTAGGTTTAATCATACACAAACAAGATTAAAAATTAATTTTGAAGTTAACTGTCCTATTTCATTGAACAGCCTATTTATAAAATAAATTGTTTAATTATTTTTTTTTTTAATATTTCTTTTATAAATTTAAAATGGTTTATTATATTCTATTGTAAGTTTATATTTCTACTATGTAAATAAAAAAAAAAAAATTGATAATTGAAAAATAGTTTTTTATTTAATGAATAATTTGCAAAGAAATCTTAGAGTGTCCTATTTCATTGAACGCCACTGTATGTACATAAAAATATATTTTGAAGAAAAGATAACATAATAATAATAATAATAAGACAACAATAATATAATAAAATAGTATAATAATAAAGAGATTACATTTAATATAATTCATATTAAATTAATAAAAACAAATAAATATAAGTTAGTAAATAAACATTAATGTTAGAAACAGAGAATTAATCCAAATAATACCCAGATATCAGGAAAATGAAAGGCAGATGAAACAAAATCTTCAAATATTATCATCATGTGACCTGCCGTCTTATGTTGATGGGTGTCATGATCTTCGTACTGACACTTTAGAAAAACGTCGTAAAATTGCCGCGGCTATGTTTGTGGGAGATTCTTTATGTGGATGGGTTAATTGTTTTGACCTCACTTCAACCTGGTGCATTTATGTTCCCAAACGAAATCTATGGCACATGGACTTTTTATATGTCCCACGCCACAGGACTGAATATAGAAGTAATGAACCGACGGCTTCAATGTCTAGAATATTTAATGAATATTATGTTTTTTTTGATTTTTCGAGGGCAAGAGAGATTTTCCGTGTTGCAATCCGTAAGTGTGATTTTTAACAACCAATTTTGTTTGTATTATACATTTGTAATTAGTATTTAACTTAAAATTTTATTTTCTAAAATATTTCGGGATTTTAAAAATTCTGCTTACACAATCAATACTTTCTTTCGTCAGGATTACTGTCTTCCTGCTCAGCAACGTTCATCAGGAATCTAGAATTCGCGAAACATCGGTTGAATTTTCTTCCAATTTCTTTAATAGTTTTATTGAAGCCATAAACTCACTTTGTTTAGTTTTTAAATGTGCAATTTTTTTATAGAATTTTGTACCTCATCCATATTAGTCAATTTTGGCCTTACAGAAGAATCCGTTATTACACAATCACCACAACAAAAATTTACTTTCGGTCAATCCACACAAAACGAATGAAAATGTTTAAAACAAGTTGATCAAGTAACCGATTTTCTAACGATATTTTTATTGCATACACCACGAAAATTTAACTTATTGAAATATTCTGCCATTAATAAGATAAATCCATTTTTAAAAGTGATGATTTATTGATGTCAAAAATTATTCACGTGACGTCCGATCACATTCTTCAAGGTAATACTGATAATAATGTTAATCAATGAACACCGCAATATTAAAATTGTTAATTAATTACACTATTTTATTATTATTATTATCAATATAATATTAAACAATTAGCTACAACGTTCTGAAATTAAAAAGATAAATCCATTAAAAATGATTTGTTGATATACCAAATCACATCACAACGGCAGTATTTAATTCTTTGTCGGATAAATATTCACTAACATAGTCAATTTCTGGACCCCTCTAATCAACACCAAATAACAATCTACTGTAGTGTAGTCCCCACAGAACGCTGTACCGTATTATTCAATGCATATTCAATACAATGGTTCAGTCAACTTTCCCAACATATCCTTAAGGACAGATTGACACGTTCCACTTACCCATTAGCCTGAGGGGTTGCTACAGCCGCATTAACATGTCGAATATTAAGTCCCTCCGCATAAGATGCAAATTCGGAAGATGTAAAACACGTACCTCTGTCGGTGATCATACGAGCGGGTCTACTATGTAGTAATCAAAGTACTTATCAAGCGAACAACACATCTTTTTAGTCCTTGTGGAATTAACAGGATACAATCGGATATATTTCGTAAATGAATCAATAATCACCAACAAATGTTTTCGTTTAAAAACAACTGAAGGTAAAGGACCAAAGTGATCGAGATGGATGGTATCAAATGGAACAAGCTTCTTTGGTATACTATACAATGCGCGATCAGTTGAACGTAGTGGTGCGGAATGCATAATACATTTAATACAATTTTTTACATAGCTATCAATTAGTATATCCTTCATGTTTGCAAACCAATATTGCTTTTTTATTTCCTCATATCAATTTGCGCTTCCGTAATGGCCAATTCTCTCGTGCACCTGACCTATAAGTTTTGCGGTTCCATTTCTCGTGGGTCATAAAATAACAAGCGATTCTCCGTACTCTTTCTATAAATTATACCATCACACATTTCATAAACAGGAGATTCACAAGTTTCTAACAATTTGAGTTTCATAATCACTGGATCACGGTTCTGCGTAAGTCGTAATTGAAAACCAATATCGGAAGTATCAACTAAAGCAACTATAGGATTCAGACTGAGAGTATCCACATGACTCATCTGAGTGCCATGATAATGTTTGATCTTGTAATTATACTTTTTGAACTCCCATACCCATCTAGCAATTCTAGAATTCACATCTATTTTATTAAACGTAAGCACTATAAAGAGTTACAATCGGTTATAATAGTAAACGGGATTCCCTCAAGGTAAACTCGGAAGCGGAGTAGCGAATAAACAATAGCCGACATTTCTAATTCGTAACTATCATAATCAATTTCATGTTTACTAATAGTCTTAGAGAAGTAGGCAACTGGGTGGAATTTCGAATTACTTTCAAATTAGGTCAGTCTCCCGAGTTGGATCATACATAGACAACATTGGGACTGAATTAAGAGATCGCTTGAGCCTGAAAACAATCGTCGTTAAATTTAAACACAGTAATTTTCTGAAGGAGCCGATACAATGGGGCAGCAAGGCGAGCAAATCCGGCTATGAATCGACGGAAGAAAGAGCACAATCCAATGAATGAATATAATTCAAGGGCATTGGTAGGTACCTGGAATTAACGAACTGCATTCAGTTTGTTAGTACCCTTTCTGATTCCTTTACCAGACACAACAAATCCTAAATACTCAATAGTACTGTAGGTGAATTTACATTTACCTAATTGTAACTCTAACCCATGCACAGCAATGCATCGTAATAATTGCCCCAATAATTTCAGATGATCATCGATGGTTTCGCTGTTTAACAAAATGTTATCCAAATAAAGAACTATTTGTCCACAAATCAATAAATTTTCTAAAGTTCTTATTTATAAACCGCTGGAAGACAGAAGGGGCATTCTTATGGCAAAAAGACATGCGCAAGTACTAAAACTGCCCTCAGGTGTCTTAAATAAGGTATATTTAATCGATTCTTCAGAGACTCTAACCTGATGGAATCCACGTTTCAAATCCAGTAGACTAAACACCCTCTTATTACTCAAGTACTCTAAACAATCATCCATTAGAGGCAAAACATAGTTGTCTCGGACAGTGATCTTATTCAAGATAGAGTAATCCACGCACGTATGTACGTGTCTCACCATTTTTCTTTCTAACTATAATACAATGGATGATATATAAGGAGGCTCCCTTGGTCTAATAGGGTACTGTAAATCACGTATAATTAATCTTACATCCTTAACTGAAAGACGACGTGGGTGGTTGTAAAATGGTACGCATCTCGTAATCCGGCACATTAATATCTGAAGAGTCGATACCCAAATATTTTGTATTAACGCTTTCCTCAAAACATCTAATCACATTAAGTCCTATCTCTGGAATATACTGAATATCAGGAACACTATATTTACTGAAGCGGCAAGTAGACGAAAATCAAAGTCAAGATCACAACCAGAAGAAGCCTTGTTTGCAAATGCACTAGAACGATTAATCAATGAATCACCTTTCACAAACTCAGATCGAAATAATGTAGCCAAACAGGTGTTCAAAGCACAATCACCGTCACAAAAATCAGAAACAGAAGCACATGCATCAACCGTATCAAATGCCAATGTATTATCGCCCAGGTTTAATGGTAATGAATTCACTTTATTTAACCTTTCAAAGAACAATTTAATATTAAAAATCTGAAGTATGTCTCGGCCCACAAGCAAATCAACCGAAAGTATATGGTCTGGAACAATGAGAATGGAATCCAATTTGCGCAAATAACACTGAATCTTACCATAAGTATAGGTTGATTGTCAATGTTAACAACAGACCAACAGACACATTGCCAGGAAGCAACCCTCTACGCAGAAAACTGGTCGGACTACCGGTATCCAGCTCCTCGATTTCTTCACCAATCATCTCGAAAGTGGGTTGAGTCACAGCAGCACCAATCTTCCTGCGTTTCGGGCAGTTCATATTCTTGTGCTTGGTTGAGCCTCAGGAAAAACATGATCCTGGTTAACATGAGCTTTCCAGCGAAGCTTAGCGTCTAACGCCATACCAAGATATTTGGCAGTGTTTGAATGTGGTATTTATTGATTATTTAGATATACATACTGATTTTTGTACTAATCTTTTGTTCGTAAAGTCGACGTGTACAGATTTAGCCTTATTTAATTTTATGCGCCATTTTTTTTGTCCAGTTGTATACTTGTTCTATGGCGGTTTGTAATTTCACTGTTGTATCAGAGTTATTATCACCTATACTGCCATGATAGCTGTGTCATCGGCGAAAGTGGCTATCGTGTTGTTTTGTGGGATTGGAACATCTCGGGTGTATAGTAAATACAGAAGTGGCCCAAGTACACTTCCTTCTGGAAGTCCTGCTCTTATTTCCTTAAGCTCAGAATATTCATCTTCTTGCTTAAGCCTGAAATATCTTTCCGTTTATGATTCCAGTATTATGCTGTACTGTTCAGGTAAGATTAATTTGAGTTTATAGATTAAACCTCCGTGCCAATCCTTGTCAAAGGCCTGCGTTACATCAAGGAAACCTACGGAACAAACGTTTTTCTCTTCCAATTTTTCTCTTCCAATTTCGAAAACCAAATTAGTGATTCGGAATTAGGTTATATTTTTTCAATTATTAATTTGAGTCTTTTTAATAGTAACCTTTCAAAGAGTTTAGACATTAACGGCAGCAACGATATAGGTCTATAAGATGTTATTAAATGTGGCGTGTTTTGGGAATCATGATAACCTCAGCCACTTTCCAAAGTTTTGGCACATATTTTAACCTAAATGCAGCATTTATAATATTAGTTAACTTCACCGTAGCTTTTCTCGGTAGCTGCTTTATTATTTCTCCGATAATCATGTAAAACCCTATTGCTTTCTTTAAGTTTAAATTGTTTTTAATATCCTTTGCTACTTCAGTAGGCGATGTAGGTGTGACATCTTCGACAATTTGTATTATGTTTTCATCCAATGTTTGTCGTATAATTGACATTCATGAGGTTATTATATTTTCAAGAAGATTAGTAAATCCTTCAGCTTTTTCTTTGTTTTTTCTTGCCCATGTTCCATCCATTTTCCTAATAGGATGAATCGGCATTGTTGGCCTTTTCAGAGATTTAGTTGCTTTCCAGAGCGAATAATCCGTATTACTGCCATTCATCAACTTACTTAAGTAAAAATTAACTGACTCATTTTTTTAATTTCTGATGTTCTCTTGTTAATTGTTTAGTCTTTTTTGTCTTGTGGAGCTCTAGTTAGGTGCCACTTATTTCTGGATTTGCGTTTATCC
This sequence comes from Tipula helvola, assembly GCA_963556165.1. Classification (NCBI taxonomy): domain Eukaryota; kingdom Metazoa; phylum Arthropoda; class Insecta; order Diptera; family Tipulidae; genus Tipula; species Tipula helvola. Next base: position 169,767,345 of record OY744482.1, on the reverse strand, counting down.
CTAAGGAGATTTCTAATTTCTATTGGATAGTTATTTCTTTTTAGCCTTGATTTGATTTCTGGAGTACTTTCCCATGCTGATTTGTGAACATCCGTAATGAACTTTTCTATTTCTGTGTCTAGTTGATCCATAGTTTTAAAGGAACTTTCAAAAGTATTCTTTCAAGGTGTACTTTGAAACTTTCCCAGTCCGTATATTTGTTGGTAATACTAGATTATTCCCTTTTTGGATGATATACTCACTTAGAGTTAGGGCTATTGGAGAATGATCTATAAGCTCATATCTTGGTTTTCCTTAACTTTCATAAAATTATTAGAAATATTTTTGGTTATAAAAAAATCGATAAGGTCAGGTATTTTTCCTGACCCAGTTGGCCAATATGTTGGTTTTCCTGTTGAAATGGATTCACATCCATTTCCTTTAATGTTAATCAGTAATTCTTTTCCTTTAGTTATAGTTAATCTAGAACCCCAGTGAGTATTCTTCGCATTGAAGTCGCCACCTATTATTAACCTTTTTTCCAGACGCTTGAAGAACTCTGAGTATTGTTTGTTTTTAATAGAACGTCTTGGTGTACAGTACAATCCTACCACAACAATAGGAAATTTGTTGGTTTTTATATAAACCACTGTGGCCTGAATTTCTCCTTTTTCATACTTTGTTTCTTCAAAATGTTGGATATTTTTTTATGGTGACTGCACTTCCTCCTCTGGCTGAATTATCTGGATGAATAGTGTGATATAAGCTATTAGCATTCTCCAGTTAAGTGGTGTCCGGCACATTTAACACACCACGGAAGTTTGCCACAATATTTATGCGTGTGTCCATATGCTTGACGTCTTTATGATAATTCATGTTTAATTCGTTCTGGGCTACATGTATGATGTAGGTTCCTTGCCATGACTCTGATTGGCCTTTCTTCGTTATTTTCATACGTGTGAAAGATAAATGAGGCTTCGCTCAAAGTTTTCACCACGTTTCTATATGCATCTTCGTTATTTACGTTGATGCTTATTTTATTTTAATTCATCAATTTAGTGTTAAATGATTCTTCTAAAACACGCACCTTAATTATATCATGGAACTCGTGATAATTTTTAACATTATCTAATATGATAGGTTGTGGGGGAGGTATTTTTTTTATCTTTTTTGACGTTTGTCTCAACCTTTTGAGGCTGAGTATTTTGATCCAATGTTTGTGGTTTTCGTGGTGGTGACGGTGTATTATTTAATCTTCTCGTTTTATTTTTCCTAGACTTAGTACGAATCCATTCTGTTTCTTTAACTATAAGTCTTCCTCATCGGTTTGATATTCAACTTTTTTATTAACATTATAATTGGTGTTTTGGTTCTGTATCATTGGTGATTCGGTTTGACATGTACCATTGTTTAAATTAAATTTGGTATTCTAGTTCTGCTTCATTGATGGCTTAGTTTGGGTTTCATGCTGCTTTAATTGCATCATTTCTTTTTTTAGTTCATCAATTTGTTGTTGTAAATTGAGAATAATATTGCTTTGCTGATTTTTCTCATCAGTTACTTTTTGCCATTGTTTGTATAAAGTTCGCGCAACAACAAATATTTCACTACAATTATATGAAGTTGTTATACCTGCTTGTTGGGGTGCCGCTGTTGCGCCCATATTATTTTAGAATTGATCCATGCTAATAGATTTTCAGATGAGAAATTAAAAGTTTTCTCAGGAGATCTATAGCAACCTTTTCTCGCCTTTGGAATGGGCTGCTTTTTATTTCCATATTCCTGTTATTTTGTGTATGCAAGGATCGGCCCTCCCCAGAATGCCTAGAGCCAGTCTCATCAAAGAGTCGATTGCCGAATGTTTTCATTGGTGTACCACCTGGAGTATTTCTTCCTTTTGTTTTGTACATTGCATATTGAATATTTATAATGTAATCCACTCGCATCTAGTATTTAGCCGATTTTTAAAAAACGTTGTCCGAGTGTTACCACGTGGAGGTATACTAGACATATTTGGTGGTCTCTACATAGTTGCAAGGTTGGAATATAGTCCACAAAACTCATGGCTATAGATGGTCAACCTCTACCCAATTGAAACGCACCCAACACCCCATGATATTATCATTGAGGGCAAAAATTGCTGACTCGTTCGCCAAAGTTGATTCACGTTTAAGATTGATTGATCTCTAAATCAGCTGATCCATTATCTTCCAGTAATGGAAAGAAAACATTATATTAATACATAAACTGCATCCGTTTCGATGGAGTTCAGTTCTAATTGTTTAATTCTATAAATCTGTTGATGAAGGTTTATTATCATCCATTAGAGATCTAAATATTCGATTGACAATAGGCTGTATTCAGTAGATTAGTTAATAATCAGACAACTAAAAATGATTTTAAAATATTTAAAAACTAATTGATAAAAAAGCGAAGCCCTCTAAAATCTGATTTACAGTTTTACGAGGAGTTTTAGTTTCACTAAAATCAAAGGTTATCGACATTTACGATTAAGAGAAAAACAAATTCAAGATAGCAAAAACAATTGAATGCGTTCTATTTTCTATTAATTATGAATAAACTATCATTCATCCACTTGAAATGCACTCGTAACATCGCGTAAATTAATTATTCAATCAACTAATATCCATTTCCGATAAAACAAATTCTTAAGAGTTCCGTCCCATTTGATCTGTTATAATAAAATATTTTCATAATTCAATTGAAGTTTTTAATGTCGCTGCCACTAATTTATTCAACATAAACACAACGAATTCAATTAGATTAAAAATTAAATTCGATTAATTTTTATTAGGGTTATATTTTCAATTATATGTCAAGACTTAATTAAATTAAATTTTATGTGCGTGCATGGCAATAACTACAACATTTTTTTTTTTCATCTCATTCCAGGTTTACTGTACATAATACTTCAAATAACATTCTGTGATATTGGGTTGCTGCTGGTCGCGCCCATCGAAATGCTATACATGACAAATCGATATTGGATATTTCCGGTCGAAGTGTGTTCATTTTACATGGGATTCGAATCATTTGCCACCACGGCTGTATTTTATTTTATTATTGCCGCCAACTTTCATTCAATATCAACATATAATTTAGCTTTAAAAGAAATCTACCGATTGGAAGAGAATTCACGTAAATCAATGTTGTCCGAATCGAACGCTAACGACAATGAGGTGAACGATGATGATATCGTTACGGAACAACAAAATATCGAAGATGGCGATTTTAATAAACGATCAATTACGATAGACTATAGTAAACGAAAATATAGTGTATCCGTAATATTACCCGTACTGTTTATATGGTTTCTAGCCGCATCTGTATCATTTCCGCTGTTCATGTTCTCGAACGTGATACCAAATGAGCAGCATCCGAAATTTTGTGGTGTACTAAATTTTAATAAAGAAAATAATTTAATTATGCGTTATTTGATATTCTTCATTAAGATTTGTATACCAACCATATTGCTACTATTCACACTCATCAATTTATTTGTAAAGATTATTAAATCGAAACACACGTTGATCGAATTAAAAAGTGGTAAATTGGTGCTGGACGAAAATGTTGGACGCATACTAAAATTATCGTTTTTCCTATCGATCACATTCATCGTGTTCGCTTTACAAAAATTTTATTTGTCTCTACTCTTCGAAATCATTAAGAAACCGTTCACGTCGCATAAGTATCCAACGATAAAACCAATGTATGCCATTGGATTAGTGGCGGTATTCTATTCATTATCATTCTGCCGGCCGATTCTCTATTATGTGTTTGATGTTAAGTTAAAAACAAAAATTAAACAAACATTTTTGTGTTCAAGTACGGCGGTAAAAGTGTAGCATTTTATGTGTAAGTGTATCGCTTACATTATATTTACTTTGTGTTGAGCGCGTGCACGTCTTATCGCACACAACACAAAGCGGCTCTCTTTTATAATTTTATTTTATAAGAAATCTTATGTTTTAATAAGACTGTATGATAATTTTTTTTTTATTTGTTACTTTATTATGTTAAAATATGTATGATATTTTGAAAATAAATTATTAAAATTTTATTGTGTTGTTTTTGTTTATTATGATTTGAGCCATATGGTTTAGTATAACAACAAAACAGGTGGGACATTTTAGCGTGTGGTATTCAAAATATTTACGCAAATAGAAAGATTTGTAAATAACAATCGATCACCGATCGTAAGCTAAGTTCAAATTATTCAAATTTAATAAATATACATACCATAACCAAATTACGAGGTAGGCTGAACATTAATACTTATTCGGTCATGATTAAAAGAGTTTGCATCATCATATTTTAAAATGGTTTTAATTAAAAAGACTTTCAAGGTTAACACAAATTGTCTGGATTTTCAAGATAGATCGCGTCAATCTAAGTAGGAGTACTACTTATTTCATAAAACTGTCAAATTATGTATGAAGGTCAAAGCCCGGAGTGAGTAAGAGAATCCACAATTTTACGGATTTTTGTTAAAATTAGTGCGCAAAATAATTCTTTTAATTAGCTTACGATGACCAGATTTATCTGAGAGAAATGTAGGACAGCTTAAGATAATCGAATAATCATACATACATAATACATATGTATAGGTTTTGCACTCCAAAAATCAAATTAAATATTTTCCAAATCAAATTCAAACCGTCAAATTCAAATTCATCATTTATGAAAATATAACGTTGCAATTAAAAACTTTGAATTGAAGTCCTTTGACTCACTGATAATTCGTATTTAAAATTGTTGAGATTCTTTGTGACCAATACTATTGAGATTATTTAGAAATTATTGAATATTTTCAAATTATTCGAAGTTTTTGATATTGGTCTGCTGCGTAAAAATTGTTTGCCGGTGGAGAAAATAAACTTGCCTGGCACCCCGTTTTTTCTTAACCCGCGACTGAATGGGAAAGTCCATCGCAGTTTCACGTGAAATTAGTAGCTGTTGGTTTCTAAATTTTTCCTTTTATATGTACGAAAGAACCAGACCTTTGTTAAAATTCAGAAATTCTAAATAATACTCTATATTACAATGCTAAATTATTTAAATTTCCATATTCATAAAATTTACAATTTCTATATTTGTTAATTTTCTAAATTTCCAAAATTTTAAATTTAATTTAGTATTAAATCTCTAAATTAACAAATTCCTAATACAAATTCTAAATTTCAAAAATGTTGTAAAAATTCTCTAAATATCAGGATTCTTAAATTTGACGAATTTCTAAGTTTATACTAATTTTAAAGATTTATTTGTACCTTCTCTAATTCGCAATAATTTTATTAAATTCGAATATCCACACAATACAAAACTTCTAAATTTTCCTAAATTTCCTAATTTCTTTCCTTTCCCAACTACGTTACAAAATACCGAAGTGAAATTCTTCCCAAATAACAAAAACTATGTATGTATGGGTTTGTACAAATTGCATTCATTCAGGCGATATTTTTTGCAACAAAAGTTTCATATAAATCCCCAAAAAGTTGCTTATAAAATGAGTCGCTCAGAAGCCAATGCGGTTAAGTCCATTTTTTGAAATTTTCTGATTTTAGTAAATTTTAATTGAATTTATTCAATTAAAATTTACAAAAATCAGAAAATTTCAAAAAATGGACTTAACCGCATTGGCTTCTGAACGACTCAAATAAGAATCACAAAAAAATTAATATTAGGGTTGGCTAAATTCCAACAAGCCTATAGGCTTTGAAATAAAAATGCCAAATGATCGATAACAGGCAATATATGTATGTATGATGCACCAAGTTTCAACGAAAAATTTGTTCAAGAAAAGTCAAAAGATTCATATACGATAAGGGCTTCTGAAATACCTATTGTTTGGGATATAATGTATTTTAATACACCAATGAAACTAGCAGAAATGCAGAATAAAGCTGAGTTCATACTTCAATTTGTTCATTCATTCATTCGTTCTGAATTTTTTTTTAAACAATCATATTCCTTGAAAATGACGCTATTTTTCGTTTGTGCCGTTTGATTTGTCGAGAAAAATGTTTGAATGAATGAATGAACGAACAAATTGAAGTATGAACTCAGCTTAAGACCGTTTATTTCTCGTGTATATTTTATTATTAACCCAGGATGTTAATACGGACGACCACAAAGCTAACTAACATTTTAACATTTTACAATCTGTCAATACAATTTATATAAATGGCAATTTTCGGCTGAGTTCGGATGGTGTATAATTATTGCAGTTGCAGTTTAAGGGTTTGTGTGAATGACGTAAATGTATAATAACATAGTGAATCACAACACTTCCTCTCTTCCATTCCTGGATTTAGAATGCAAACCGAACTGTTTTGGTCCTTAGTCGGCCTGATCGTCTCACCATTGGTAACTCATCTTGCTGACTGCTAGTACTGCTAGTTGTGCCCGGAGGTATGTGTGAGTCTGATGCGTGACGCGAGTTAATTTCTTGTGAGCGGCTAAATGCATCATCAAAACTTCTGGATGTGTTGCCGTTCGATGTTGAGTCCCGGCCTGTGCCTCCCGGGATAATTTGATTTTGGTGTCTTCTCCAAAGTCCGTATTGTGTTTGAACAAGAAACATGCGATTACCCAAATGCTGCTTTATTTCGCCTGCTACCCATTTCTCTCCTCGCGAAAAATTCCTAGTATAGACTTGTTGGTCAAGTTTGAACTTATGTTTCGCATCTTGATATCTTGACGCAGTTTTGTTCGGACTAAGAAGAGATAATAATGTCCGATGTTCTCTGTTGTGCAATTTAAAAGCAGGCGTTTTACCATCAGCTCCAGGGGTGGTTCTGAATGTTACTAGGTTCTGAATGTTACTAGAAATATTGTTAGAGCTTGTTCTACGGTTTTTTTATTGCTAGTTAAATCGCTGATAATCTTATTCATACTAGTTTTAAAAGTACGAACGAATCTTTCGGCTTCCCCATTACTTGCAGGATGAAAAGGGTGCGGTTGTCAGATGCTTAATTCCATTCATGTGACAAAATGCTGCGAATTCTGATGAAGTGTACTGAGTACCATTATCAGAAACGATAACTAACGGCAATCCCTCTAGTGCAAAAATTTGTTGAAGAGCCATGATGGTATTTTCTGAAGTTGTAGTTGATAACGGCACCACATACGGAAATTTCGAAAACACATCAACGACGATCAGCCACATTTTGTTGAGATACGGTCCGGCGAAGTCAATATGAATACGCTCCCAAGCGTGTTCTGGTGGAGGCCATGATGTAAATTCTCGAGCGGGTGCGTCTGCGTTCGAGCGGCATGTATCACAATCTCTTGAAAGCGCTGAAATATCTTTATCGATGGATGGCCACCAGCAGTGACTGCGAGCCATTTGCTTCATTATTGTAATGCCCCAATGGCCCACGTGTAATGTGTCTAAGATCTTTTCTCGGAGACTTGATGGAGTAACGACGCGCGTGTGTTCTGTGTGTAAGAGAAGAATATTATTAAAAATGTTTAATGATAAGTTACGGGCAAAATAAGGTTGTAAGTCAGCATCAGTTTTAGACAGTTTTTCAGGCCAGCCCCGTTGAATGTGTTGAATCACCCGTTGCAAAACATAATCTCGTTTCGTATGCTCCTCTATCACTCGGCTATCTATTGGACTTTCTTGCACAACGATATCGTATATCTCGTCCACTCCAGATTCTCGTTTATAATCGTCGAATTCCTGATCAGGTCCCATGGGCAAACGTGAAAATCCATCAGCATTGCTATGTTGGGAGGTAGGTCTGAATTTAATGGTGTAAGAGTATGCCCTCAGTGCTATTGCCCATCTCTGCAAGCGATGTAACGTGACGACTGGCAAGTTCTTGTTCGGATTGAATAACGTTGTGAGGCATTTATGGTCGGTGTATAATATGAAAGTTCTTCCATAGAGGTATTGGTGAAATTTTTTAATACCAAAAACAATACCGAGTGCTTCTTTTTCCACTTGGCTGTACGCTTTTTGATGTTTTTCTAGCGTCTTAGATGCAAATCCGATTGGATGTTCTATGCCGTCCGTGAAAATGTGAGATATGACAGCACCAATGCCGCCTTGAGACGCGTCAGCAGCGAGCACAATTGGTAGCTTATCGTCAAAATGAACCAACCTTATTTTACTGATCAATACTTTTTTAATTTCTTTAAATGCTTGCTCTTGGTCCTCTGTCCAAACAAAATCAACGTCTTTATGGCGTGGTGCATTAAGTGGCGCTGTAATCTGTGAAAAATTGCGAATAAATTTATTATATTAATTTGCTTTACCTATAAAGGCTTCAAGTTGCTTAAGGTTTTCTGGACGTGGCATATTGTCAATCGCTTTGGTGTTGGTATCTGATGGTCGGATGCCTGATGAAAAAATGATATGCCCAAGATACTCAACTTCCGGCTGTCCAAGCACATATTTTTCTTTCTTACATTTAATACCATTCTCTTTCAATCTGATGAATAATTGTTACAAATTATTTTGATGTTCAGCTGTGTTACGACCAGAAATAATGACATCGTCCAAATGTGGTGCGCAAGTAGGTATGCCTAATGTCAACTCATCCATTTTTCGTTGAAAAATACTTGGAGCACTAGCAACGCCGAATGGTAGTCTTAAGTATTTATAAAGATCAAAGGGCGTGTTGATTACTACCAGTTTTTGTGAAGCTTCGTCTAATGGTATCTGCAAGTACGCGTCCGATAAGTCTACTTTACTAAAGAATTGACCACCTTGTAGTTTTGTGAACATTTCATCAATTCTTGGAATAGGATGACGATCTATTTCCAGTTGATCATTTACCGCCTTAAAGTCGCCACATATTCTAATATGTCCATTCGCTTTGGTTACAGGAACTATGGGTGACGCCCATTTACTAGTTTGAATTGGCTCAATGATTTTATTTTCGACGAGTCGCTGAAGTTCTTTCTTTATAGGATCCATTATAGCAAAAGGTAATGGTCTTACTTTTTGATATTTGGGCTTTGCCTCTACTTTCAGTGTAAGATGCGCTTCAAAATTGTTCGCTGTACCCAAAGCGTTGTCGAAAAGCGAGTGACATCGCATACAAAGATCTTCGATACTCTTAATTAATTCTTGTTGATTGGTGTTGACTTGAAGAATTTGTTGAACTGAACCATCTTTATTTATGACTCGGAATCCCAATTTGGTTATCCAATCAAGACCTAATATGTTGGCACCTGCTTCAACATCAACGAATATAAGGGGTAAATTGAAATTTTTATTCTTGTAAATAACATGAGCATTCAAACGTCCTCGCACAGTTACAGCATTTCCACCATATCCCGCAAACCAATACTTGCAGTTGTTAATTTTGGATTTTCCAAAATGTAGCGACCATCATTTGCTACCATCGTACAAGGTGATCCTGTATCAAACTGAAATTGAATTGGTTTATTATTCACTATTAAAGATATAAACATTTTGTTGTTTTTCATATTTAACTCAAACAATTCATCTGTATCAGTGTTATTCGAATAATTGATATCATTTACAGGTGAAACGGCAGTGCATACATGCAAATTTTCCCGTTGCATCAAAAAAATATTAGTCGTAATATTTTCAACATTAATAGTGTGTAATGTATCATAATGGACAGTTTCGAACGAAAAATTGTTAACTTCATCTTGGATTGGTGAATTTTTCCCATCTTGGTGGTTTATGTCTTCCTTCTCTTGGTATTCTTCTTTTTCCCGATTTATTGAATGGCTTGATGCACTTCGACTATAACTATTTTGGTTGTATTATCGCGACCGTGATCTACCGCTACCAAAATTTTTACTCGCCTTACACACAGAAGCAATATGACCACGTTTTAAACATTTATAGCACTTTGAATTAATATGAAAACAATTCTTACGATCATGTTTCACTTCACAATCAGGACACGACTTATTAGCATATGAAACATTTTTCCTATCTTGAAATCCCATAGCATTGACCTGACTTACATCTTCCTTCATAAGTTGAAAAGTCTTGCTTGTCGACTCGAAAAGTTCTGCAATTTCTAGCACCTCATCGAGTGTTGGATTTGTTTTCGATAATGCAGCTGTTCTAACTGGAGCATGTGAAGTATTAATCACAATCATGTCACGAATCATGAAATCAACGAATGATGCATTGCACGTGGCCACACTACAAGAAAATCTACAATTCCTTGTCACACCCCGCAAATCAGCAACCCATTCCTTATACGTTTGATTAGGCTTCATCAAGGTACGGTTAAATTCGTATCTAGCACCTAGTATATGAATTTTCGACGAATAAAATTCAGTTAGCTTTACCGTTAGCTCCTTGTATGTTCTTTTTTTGATATCGGCACCGCCGAAAAGTTTTTGGACTTCCTCCAACATACCGTTAGAACACCATGACAAAAAACACGCTCGTTTCTGATTTTCCTCTGTTACACTACACGCAAGAAAATGTTGATCCATTTGCAACAGGTAATTGCTCCCATGTTTCAACATTCTTATTAAAAGATCCAAATTGCCACACATTAGATGCCGGCATTATTCTAGTCGCAAGAGTTGCCTCAATATACGCCCGATTTTCCGCCATAATTTTTTCAAACGATTTCCGTTGTGTTTCCAAAATTTTCTCCAGTGCTTTTTCATCCATCGCGATAACACAACTTTACAAACAATGTCGCAATATAATTTTGGATTCAAATTTCCTCGTCGCCAATAATGTATTTTAATACACCAATGAAACTAGCAGAATAAGACCGTTTATTTCTCGTGTATATTTTATTATTAACGTCCTGCACCCTGATTCTCTAAAAAATAAGATAATGTGTAGACGTGTAAACTCGTAAAAAGCAAAGCTTTTTTTTATTACATCAGTATAAAAAAAGTCAAACGGGGGATCCCTGGTTTCGGCGATATGAAAAAAAGCAATATGTATTCGGAATGTTGCAGTACGTTTCAATAAAGAAATTGCTTCAACAAAAATCAAAAAACCAAACTGCGAATATGGTTTCTAGGCAAATTGTATACGGCATTATAACAGGCAAATTATATACGGAATGTTGCAGCATGTTTCAATGAAGAAATCTCTTGAACAAAAATCAAAAAACCGATATGCGAATATGGCTTCTAGGATGTCTGTCGCATTGACTTTGTACTGGAAATTTCAAATGGACTCCCAAGTGCAACATTTTCAAAGCATGCGGCATGGGAAAGTGTTGCAGAAATGCAAATTATTTGTGTGGAAATATTAAACCATTTGGGAAAGCATTCATATTGCTTGCAGGAGATTTCAGGCAAATATTACCTGTAATTCCTCAATCAATACCAGCGGACGAAATAAATGCTTGCCTGAAATACTCTACTTTATGGCGACACGTGCCCAGCTGCAAAACGATTGATCAGCTGAAATATTCCAAACTCCAGAATTCTTAAATTTAATAAAATTCTTATTTAAGCTTCTAAGGGTGTCCGCCTTCTAAATTCCTGGCACTTATATCCTAGACACAGCGGTTTAATAAATCCGATTTAGCAAAACTCGTTCAAGGACTCTATGCAAGAAACCGAGTTTAGCTAAATATTCACTAAATAAGATTTATTAAATCGCAGTGTATCGAGGGTATTAGGGTGAATTGTATAGTGAAGTTCAAGGTTAGTTTTAGAGACGGTTTTCCAGTGAATTTTAGGGTTAATTCTACGGTAGGTTGAATTAAAGGGTTATATATTTTAGAGTGTTTTTTAGTAAAATTTTAGGGTTAAATTTAGAGTGACCTGTATCTTGAATTTAAAAGTGAATTTTAGAATTAATTTGTCGTAATTTTAGGAAGCATTTTATAGTAAATTTACGATAAATTTGTTATGAATTTGATGGGGAATTTAGATTGATTTTGGAGTGAATTTTAAAATGAACTTTAAGGCTGGGTTGCACGGTGAAGTTTAAGGTGTGTTTCAATTTAGGATGAATTCTATAGTGAATTTAACGATGACATCTAAGGTGAATTTTATAATAATTATAGGGCGAATTTTAAGGTGAATTTTATGCCCCTATTATAGTAAAGGTTTATTTATTTTATTATAATATTAACTTGTTATTTTTTATGTAGAGTTTAAATACAGTAAATATATTAAATTAAATAATTTCTGTATGTTTTATATCGTCTACGGTTGAATTTGATTTGGAAAAGGATGAATATGTTTTGGATAAAGGTGAATTTCATTTGGATAAAGACGAATTTGATTTGGAAAAGGACGATTGCATTTTGTAAAAGGTTGGATTTGGAGTGCAAAACTATGTATGCCCATAAATTTATTTATTTAAGTAAAGAAATTGATTTTGTCAATAACATTTAATCACCATTATATAGAGATTATTAAACAAAGTTAAAATATAAAACTAATTTGAAACAAAACAAGTAATTTAGAAAACAATAAGATTTAAGTCAAAACTTAAAAAAATTTAAAGTGATGTTCTTCAAAGTTGAAGCTGTTAAAAAAACTAATAATTAATTTAGCAAATAGGTTTCAAATATTTTTATGACATTTTTTTTTGGTAGATTAAAACCAAATTGATCCTTGGCGATTTTAAATGATTGGGTTGCCATAATTGATGGAATCGTGTTCTATCGGAAAAATCGATAATTCCCCAACGTCCTGCTTGGAAGATAAATAGAGATGTTTTCCAATTTATAAGCAGAATCGATGTTGCCGAGTAGTACGTTTCCGATAAAAGCAACATCTAGAAGAAGACGTCTGTTTTGAAGGGTTAGTGTGATCGGTACAGTACAAAAAAAAGGAAATGTTGGTGAGAATGAAAATGCAAAGCATTGTTTATTAACGTTAAACAATATTTCCTCATCATCACCAATTGTACCGCAATATGCAACCCTGCGCCATTGAAATGTTCGGTTTCGATTATTTACTATTTTTCATGCAATTCTCTCATAGATTTTACCTCATTCAGTATTTTTTTTGCTCTTTTCTTTTGTTTTTTACTTTTTCTGCATATTTCACGTCTTATGACATAGGTATGTATTTAAAATCAAAATAAGGATGATTATTCGTTTGGTTTCAATTAAGTAGTCAAAGAGTTAATTTTAAAATGGATCGCTCTAAAGTAAATGCTGACGAAAAAGGCAAAATTTTACAACTAAAGGCAAAAAGGACATACATTCACAAATGGCAAGAGTAATTTAGATAGCCAAACAGCAATTAGAAAGTTTTAAGGCACTATTTCGAAAATCAAACGATTGCGAAATAACTCGGTTCTGATGCAAAGAGGAAAACTTCTGTTCCAACAGATCTAATTTCAGACATTTGATGCTTAAGCAAAGGTGTGCTATGGCTTTGGAGCGAAGAAGTTAGCTTCTGAAGCAACAACCGGTACTATTTCAGTTCCTACTATTAAAAGAAAACTAAAGGAACTTGGTCTCTACGCTTGTCGACCTGCGAGAAAATCATTACTAACAGCAAAAATTGGAGCTGCAAGCCTCAAATTCGCAATAGAAAGAGAAAACTAAATGCCCGAGGACTAGAGGACTAACTAGAGGTTTCTTTGGACCTGATGTAAGGATAAGTTTCGACGACGAAAAGGCAAACGGTATTTAACAGAATGTGTTTCGCAGACAGCAACACATTCACCATATGTTATTACCTGCTGACTTGCTGAGCCATAACAGCCTTTTAGAGTTTGATCACTATGCTTTCTATAAAAAAATTATCGAAACCTGCGTCGTGACTATTGACGACCCGACTCAATACATCGATATTCCACTCTTCTAGGAGGATTCAGCTACGTGCCACAGAGCACGCATTGTAATTTATTGACGTTATTTGTCACGTAAGAATGCTTAGTTTTTATGTGTATGTTTTTTAGGTAGAGGAATTTAAAAATAGCTTGGGATTGAGTCGTTAGCCTGGACAGCAAATAGTTCTGACCTCAATATTATTGAACATATTTGGTCCTTCATGGGAAAGGAGATCAAAAAATACAAGCTGAGAAGTGCCAAGGAGTAGAAAAAACTTACAGAAAAAGTTTGGTTTGAAGAAATAACAATATATTATTTAACCAAACTTTACAATTTAATGCCGATCCGGATTAAGGCCATCATAACAGCCAAGGGCGGAGTAATTAATTATTGATTTTAAAAAGTGCAATTTCTCTTAAATTGTTTGGGTTGAGATGAATTATTTTATTTCTGTTAATCCTTATTTTGAATAAAAATTACTATTGTAACAACAAACTATTTTTCAATTGAAACAACTTTATTAAAAACACTGTAAAGCTACCAAATTGTTACTTATCCGAAGTTATGCACTCGTACGTCTAAAATGTGGAATCACCGTTCTTTTTATTTGAATATATTTAGAATAGTGTAGAGAAATCGATCATTTTTGCCATCTATTTTTGAAGCAAACGGCTGTATTTCCAAAATTTACTTTAAGAATTCAAACCGAACAGTTCAATGGTGCAGGGTGCACATTTACACCTTGCAAACTAAAATACAAAGAAAACAAGATTAATGAATTCACAATTAATATTTAAAATATACATGCAATTTGTATTATACAACGTTTACCAATTAATTACCTGAAATTTTAAGAAGTTCGATTAATGTTTTCTTATTATAATTGAATAATATATTATTTACTTATCTTTTTATATACGTGTTGTACACACTCCAAAATGTAAACAAACTTGTCAAACATCATAATCGCATTTATTTTAGATAGTAATCCTAAATAAAATAACAAATAATGATTAAAATGTATTATATTTCAGTATTAGTTCTTAAGGATAAGTAACAACAAATAAGTAACATCTTGAAAGAGAGCCGTTTCGATCGTAGCGGTAAATTCGTTTTTCCTGCATGAGTTACGGAATATCCGGAAACTTATTGAAGCCGATTTCAACATCAAAACTCTTGGAGTCATATGGAATTCAAAATTAGATACCTTTTCTTTCAACGTACATTAAAGTATGGAGCAAGTTAATCGGTTCAAGAGAAAGATTTTGTCAACGGCAACCAAACTTTATTATCGATTAGGCTGGCCAAGTTGTAGTTACTTAAGTTGGAGTGGGAACTTATCAATCAATATCACCAAAGCATCGCAAGAACTTTATCACATTAAAAGAATTGAAAGCAATTCAAAATTGGTATCTAACGACAACAGAAGGCATAACAAACGATCAACTACATGCATTTTGTGACGCCTCCGAAGCTGCCTATAGTTGCGTTATATATTTACGAGTAAATTTTAGTCAATATTATAAACGCTAAAAGTAAAGTTGTACAGATAAAACAAATATCGCTACTAACACGATTAGAACTGTTTGGGGCAGGCTTATTATGTAAGGTTGCAAAAAGTTGTATAGAATCTCTATCTTACAGGAATATAGAGGTTTTCGTCTGGACAGATTCCATGATAGCCTGATGTTCCTCGACGATGGAAAGTTGTATTGGCAACAATTCTGGAAGAACTTCCTCGAAACAAGTGGCAACATTTCGACTCAAAATATAATCCGGTAGATGCAATAACCAGGGGAGTCAAACAGAGAGCGTTATCAAAATTCCAAACTTGGTGGAAAGGTCCACCTTGGCTAAATGAGCACGAAAAACAAATATATCAATGTTTTGACAGCGGCGACTACGGAAGAAGACGTAGTTATGACCCTAATAGCAAAGATGTCATCTTGGTACAAAATTCGTAAGGTATATTTAAAGATTGGGGAGGCCAGCACGAAAGAGACACCAGCTACCGTATTCGACTATGCATCCAGTCATACTTCCAAATAACCACAAAGTTTGCGAAAAAATAGTTCGAGATGTTCACTTCGATCATATGCATGCAGGTAATTCACTGACTTTAAGCATCATAAGAAGCAAGTATTGGATGATAGGGGCAGAATGCCTAACTAAACGCAGAATAAATGCCCGCAATATATGCATTCGTCATCGCTACCACAGAAACGAGGAAAAAATGGACAGCTCTCAAGAGGGATTAGAATACGCTGGGCCAATTTATATCAAGAGAAGTAAACACCAAGCCTATCAGGCAGAAAAAGCATCCGTGGCAGTCTTCGTACATTTAGTTGTAATAGCAGTTCATTGAGAAGTAGCTGGTAGCCCTTATACAGAATCATTTTTAGCAGGCATTTTGTTGGTCGACGTTAATTTCAAAAAATGAAGCAGCAGTTAATCAACCAAACAAACATTTCCCTAATTTTTGCTTTTCTCTTGCAGCAAGCCATTAATTTTCAATGTAATGCTCCCCACGCTCCTCAATTTGGCGATTTGTGGAAATCCACAGTAAAATCAATCAAATACCATTTGAAGAGGGTCACAAACATTAATCTTAAGGCCGGATAAGCCCTCATAGTTATCCATGAGCCAATGTTAGACGAAATACCAAAAAAAAAAATTATCGAGATGCGAAAATATCCAGCAACAGCGTAAATTTAAATTGCTTAATACTACAGTCACTGGCTACATTTTGCAATAAATATTGTTTTCTTTTTTCTTCTTGTATCTTCTAAACTAATACAAAACAATAGCCAGAATTCAACAAATTTTGAGGGACCCTAGTAGTGGTACTTTGTTCCATAAGAACAAACGATAAATCAAAAAATTAAATTTGCTAGAAAGAAAATTTTGTTTACATACATAACCAATCTAGGGCTTTACTACTTTCCCAGCACCGTGACATTTATTTCTAGGTTGTGTAACGTATGACCCGGGTCACCTTGAATCAGCTATGGTGGAACGCTATCTTACCGGGTAGCAGTCAGCGTTTTTATAGGGCCGGTTATAACCACACACACACACCATTGGCTGATCGGTCATAGTACAAAATTAACATTGCGTTCGCTAATCTAACCACTAACAAAAAAAAAATAGTTACTTATAATTTATACATGAAGCTTTTACTGCACTATGTATGCACCTAACTGACTCGCTCCCATTATGACACTCTTCGAACTTAGTTCATCATCTTTAATTCGCACTACCTTTTTAAAAGAAATGAATAAATAGAGATGATGATGATGATATCAACACTTGCACTGTATCGCAGGATATTATCTAATCATTATAACGCGAAGTTCAAATACTATCATTACAACAACAAATGAAATTTAAAAAAAATCATGCAACTTAAAACTACTAAAATATATAAAGGTAACAACAATTTACAAATACAAATAATAGTTAAATATACTTCACCAAGTAATTGAGTTGTTGCTTTACCAGGTTGGCTCGTCACTTCAATGGTTTATGCCTTTGTACCGTTTACCACCGAAGAAAATACATCAGCTTCATAACAGTAGATGACTCGAACAAACACCGATTACAATTTGTATATAATATTCCAATAATTTTGGCCCCAAATGAAAATACTGGTTCAATTGTCACTAACCAACGCAGCATATAATGTGGCAAATCACGTTGCTTGTGTGTGATTCTTTGCAGAGGAACAGCAAAGAGAAATCCGTTTTCATTGATATGTACGGATATTTGTTTTGCACTTATCACAATCGTCGAGTTAATCGTATCACAAACATAGCAGAATATGTGTACTAACATGTAACATGGCATACAGTACACAGATCACCTTCACTTTAAGTTAATAATAATCACTACTTTAATTTTGGTTTATTTTTATTTTTGTCCGTGTAATTTTTGTTTTTGAACAATTTGAACTCAGGAGAAGTAACTGGCTCACGACAAATAAAATACACTGAGATTTTATAGATTTTACTATTTATAATAATTTTATTTAGTACATAGTAACACCGTTCACTGATAATACATTTTAGATTGTCTACATTATTTTCTTAACAGTTTTCTTTTTACTATTTACATACATACATTTTGATTCATTGATCATACATTTTTATATTAACAGTTACCATTAATAAGTAACAATAGAATTTTATTTATTGAATTAATATTTATATTTTTTACAATGTACAAAAATGTTTCATTAACAAATATTGGACAACCACGTTGCCTTTACACAAGATTAAGTGTAATAAATTTTCACATTTATATTTTACTTTTGATTATTATTAAACGATTCTTAATTAATTTATAATTTAACATTTATTTCTTATTATTTATATTTTATTTAGTGATATCACTTCAACTTTTCACTGACCGATACTCAAAATTATCGATACATTTACTTTTTTTTGTGTATCGCACTTAACAAGTTATTAATTTCAATATTCTCGACCGACTGATCTCCCATCATCATCTTTACCCTTTTTATCTCTTTGGTTTCTTTTTTTTCAAAATTCATAATTGCTCACACACACCCGCCCAATATAAAAACAATTAGACCAACGGAACATGATTTCTAGATGATTCTATTTATTTACAAGCCCATTGTAACCAACACATTTATCGCATTGAACATTAATCGCCGAGGGTAAGCACCAAATATGATAATTATTGAATTGCGGTGATAAAGGAATTTTTGCGGAATTATGATCAACAATATTTTTAGGGGTCGGAATGGTTTACGAATTTCCAGTCATTACAGTTGTGTCGTTAAAGATGTGTCGTTCTTTTGTCCTATTACGCGAAAGATGGGGAAAAGTAGTGAATATTTTGAGTGATCAATTTGTAACCTTTTTCTCAGAATAAAGCTGCATTTTTACCAAGAAAGATCATTAATATTAATGCAAACTCCATTGATTTTGCTTTGTTAAATATTAGTAGAATGATGATTGAGGATGCATTCCCCGAAAACTGTCCGTAAACCGAAAATCCGTAAAACGAAACGTTTATTACTATATGGTACCTTATTTAAAATTTATAGATGCGTTCTAGCTAGTGAATAAATTGGCACAAATAATGTAAAAATACGTGTTTTTCATCTGTGTTACACTGAACTTGCTTTTATAAAGCGAACCGTAAAAAATACAAAAGTAACATAAAATTGCAACGAAGCACAAACCATTTTTTCATTTAAAATAATCAAATCATAATTTATACTTTTATTAAATCTAAATTATAAATCCAACGAAGTTTGCAATTATTCATTGTCTGAACTGCTGAACTATTCATCGGAACTGTCATTAAGATTTGCATCAGGACATTCTTCAATAGCATTTGGTTCATTAGTTTTAGAATAAATGGAAAAACCTTTCGTCATTTTACTTGTTGTCAAAATGCATAAATCATGTTGAAGTTGATTTTACCGTCTGTCTTGCATCGGTGCTTTCTTTAACTATAGCGAGAACAACTCTTCAGTCGAAATATCCTCATTATAACATTCAAAAAGTTCATTGTCAACGATTAACAGAGCCCTGTTTGAAATATTTTGATCAGTGATGTTGTAACTTAATTTGCAAAATCCTTATTTAACCATTCCTCAAAAATTCTTGTAGTCGTTCAGCCTTTTTTATTTCAGTGCCAAATAATTTCAAGTTGTGGCTTATTAATAGTTTTGCATGCCTGAGGAGTTTCTGAATGATAGTTTAGAAGCGGTTTTAATTTCTGATAACCAGCAGCATTTTCTCCAATCAAAATTGTAATACGATATTTAGCTGCCTTGAATCCTGAAGCTGTTTTTTCGTCTTTAAAGTTATCCGTCTCATCGACATTATACACCTGCTATAATGTGTATCCACCGGCTTGTACAATATTTCAAAACTCCTCTGAATAGTTTTTAGCTTTTTCGGAATCTGCACTAGCTGCTTCTCCTACAGTTTTCATATTATGTAATGAATCGATCAAACCACCCTTTGATTTACCATGCGTAGCTACCAAATCTATGTGCGGAGGTGCTTTCCTTTTTTTTGAATTTTCATGGTGGTAAATGGTACGTTTCTGATAGTGTGATGGTATATCCAAGCAACCGCTCCATCTATTCCATAACCCTAGGTCTTTACTTTGAAATATTTTTGCAGTTTAAGGTGTCAATCTTTGTACACTTGATACAATTTTATCAAATTTTGTCAAACGATGATCGACTGACTATAAAGCTTGGTACAGTTAAGTTACAAGACGAAAAATTGCTGTTAGGTGATTTCATCGGAATCTGAATCGAAATGAAATTACGAATTTCGAAAATGAATCAAAATGGAGCTTAAGGTAATTGAAATTGAAATTGCTAATTGAGAGAAAAAATTATTATGTGAAGAGTTTGTTTTAGTTGCTTTGTACTTAGATCCTCAGCAAAAAAATTTATTATCCAATGAACAGCTTGACATTGCGCGGAACCATTTGATTAAAGTTGGGCGTTACTATCGGAACTTTAGGCTCTCATCGCAATTTACTAATAAAAAGAACATAAAAGGATGGAATCCTCTTCTAATAATAAATTGAATGCTGAGGCTGAGCACAACATATCAGACTTGGAATTATACCTTCACTACAGGAAAAATAAAAATAATCTGAATTACAATAAGATGTTATGTCTCAAAAATGGATGATGAAAGTGTCAAATTATTATACCAAATCAATTCATTTAAACCTGACCGCGAATATAAAAATGCAACATTTTAAAATATTGAACCGAGCAAAGTATCCATACATCTTAACTAGCCGAATTAGAAAAAACTATTTTAGCCGTACCTTCAACTCAAACAAGCGTCGAGAGGAATTTTTCAGAAGCTTACTGCGCTATCTGACACAAACTTAGAAAACTTATTATTGGTGAAATTAAACAGAGAATTTTAAGGTACGGCGTCATAAATCTCATTGTTGAGTTTTACCGGCTTTAATAGATGCCGTGCTATATTTTGATTACTGTTGTCGTTTTCTATTGACTCACAAAAACGGAACCTAGATCAAAAATTGCTGAACTCATCATATTTGATCTCAGTTTAGTTTTATTTGATCGAGATCCGTTTTTTTGCGTCAATAGATTTCAACATGTGATTTACAACTGATTTAAAATGTGATTCTGATTTCAAATTTCATAAATTAAGTGATATTACTGAATAAATAAATGGAACAATTGATTTTGGTTTGAAATATACTTGAAATATTGTAATACATAACTTTTAGTTCCCAAATGTTATGTTTAATTTTGAATTTTAATATATTTGCTTATCAAAATATATGATTGGAAGGTCCAAATAAGCCATTCTTCAAATATTTTAATATTTTTATTCGAATTCAATGTAAAACTGGGTTCTTAACCGGAACATAACCAGAACAAATCTTTTCTGACTGAACCGGAATAAAAAAATCAATCGAAAAAATTTTCAAAACCGAACCGGAAACCGGAACGATATTGCTTTCACTCCGAAGCTCTGTTTTCAAATCGCCATTTTCAATTTCAATTCAATATTTCAATAAAATTACATCAACATTTTACTAATATTTAACAAATTATAATCTATAAAACACGTTAAATTTATCATAAAACTGTTAATTATTAACAAACACACATAAAGCTTAGCATTTTGTCAATTTTCTCCAGTAATTTTTAAATTTGCATTTTCAATTTTTCAGTAAACGTTAATTTTATTTTATCAATTGAAAACTAAGGCCCGAATTTATAGTCGTAACTATTGCTGTTACTATATATAGCAACGATTTTCGGAAATCATTTTAAGCTCTTGTCAAAAATTCGATACGAATTTCCAATTTACTTTCTTTTTTTCGATGTCTGAGATTGTTCTCGCCATTTTCAAACATATTAAACCGCTAAAACAAAATTTGTTAAAATTATTACTTGTGTTGTCATCATTTTTGGTACAAACCTATAATAATTCTAAAATGTCGAATTAAAACATAGAAAATGTAGATTATTTCATTTTAATTAGATGTCAGGCTAGTTTATAAAGGTTTGAGAAAAAAATAAACGAATTCCACCCATTACACACAGATGTCAGATTAAAAATATGTAGTTTGTGTTCCTACAGCGGTTTGTTTAATGCCATCTATTAGTATTTTTTACTAACTTTTTATTTATTATATATTCAAACCGAAGAATTTTTCTATATTTCTATGTTTTTAATATTTTTAATTGTTTGCCATACGTTTTCAATTAAAATTAGTAAAGTATTAAATTAATTAATTCATACAGTCGTTGCACATATTATACCTAAATATTCTGTAAACGTTTATCACATTCACAAGGTGGTAGGCAATTTAACAGCCATACATAGTTAGAATGTTGTATGTGCAATGTTTATAATAATATAGCAAGGCTTAATAACGTATAATCAAAATCTTATTTTATCAAAATTATAATGAAAATACTACAATAATTATTACTTTCTATCATCGTAAATTTAAAACATGTAATTTTATAGTGAATACAACATAAACGATTATAAAAAATGTATTTTTTAGGGGAGCAATGTCAATAAATTATAATGCTGTTAAAATTATGTTTAATGAAATATGAGAAGGTGAACTGGTGTGTAACAACTATATAGTTTCTAATTACAAATTTTTGAAAACTTATCAATTAATCGATTTGATTTAATTTTATCGACAATGTGGTCGAGAAACTAAACCGCAAACGTTGAATTTACGTTTATTACCTATCCCCTATTTTTTACTTATCATCTTTAACCAATTTGAGCGTTTGAAGAGTTTTAACGATACATTGTATTCATTCAACAAAGCAGTTAGTTGATTCGTGCAGAGATTTTGCGTAAGTGGTCAAATCGTTGATCAAAGAAAGTTATCAGCGATGTATTATCTTCTTGAAGTATGTATATATAGCTAAACAGTGCATGGCAACGTGAATCGAAATCATTTTTCAGAAGGGATCAGTAATTTTTTTCAAATAATTCTATTGAACAATTTATTTAACGAGATCGCTGTGGGAGTGGTATGGACAGGTGATACAGATATGTACTATCTTAACATTTTTTAGAATTCCTGATATTTAAATATAGGTACATTTATGAGGCAATTCTGGAGGTCGCTGTTGAATTTGAGATTTCTTTCTATTGAAATATTTTTTAACCGAGAAAGTTGAAGTCATTTGCACCAATAATTTTGACGTGATCACGTCTTACACCACATGTTCAGAAAATTTAACGAAATTTTCCCTTTGGAGCGGGCAGTTACTCATCAACTGTAAGAATTACCTTAATTGAAATGTATGTTTTTATAGGCTGGTCCTTAGTCTTCATGCCTCACGCATAATATTATCACAATAGCCTCTGATTTCGCGCAATTTAAATTCTGGAACCACTGTAGCGAGAGAATGGCTTATCTGATCGGAGCCATTCTGCTATCAACTTTTGCGTAAAGAACCAGTGGTGATCAATTTATTTTAAATTAAAATAATTAATCTCCACATAAATTTTAATTAAAATTAAAATCTACAATATGGCTATTTACAATGCTTGAGAGTACTGTAAAGGAGCATGCCTCATCTGATTGGAGCCATTATAGGTGTGCGTAATAAACATGTGGCAGATAATTTATTTTAAATTACATAATTAACCTTCACATAGATTTTAATTGAAACTAAAATCTGCAAAATAGCGATTTATAATTATTGATAGCATATAGAGAGAGAATCTCTCATCTGACCGGAGCACATCTGGTGTCAATTTGTGCGTAAAGAAACTGTGGCAGATAATTTATATTAAATTATAATAATTAATCTAAACATCTTATAAACGTTATCACGTAAAACACCTACGGCTGTGTAGACGACACAGCCCACTCCGATTTTTTTTAAATTATTTTTAACATTATGTAGATGATAATAATTGAACTTGAACGTATACTAAAAACGGGCTCAATAAACGTGCTCACTACCCTACCAATAATAAATTCAGCAGTCGATTCTTGACTCTAAAGCAAGGCGAAAATTATACATTTCCAACCCCTAGCCATTGGTGAGATAATCGTGGTTTGATCGGAAATTTAGGTATCCGGATTTTAGGCTAAGTTATAAATATTGTTATGTTTTTACCTTGTTCGAATTAAAAGTTGTATATAAATCATAATAGCAAATTACTATACGGGGCATCCTTAAAATAATATCACGCTATTAAGGCGGAGAAGGTTGAGGAGTGAGGTAATATTGAATAGAATTAGATAGATTATGTGACAAGGAAGAATACAAAAGATAATTGACATGGTCCACAGCGATGTATTTTCTTATATTTCCAATTTAAATGCTTAAGTTTTATAACTGAGTAACCTGAGTGATGTACAGGTGTTGACCTGGGGTGACATGTTGTGGCATCACTTTCGATTCGTTTTCGATAGTATTTGTCTCCTGTAACAAGAACAAAAATATACTCTATTTCGCTTTTTCAAATATGCTTCTTCTGAAGCTGTCTCAGCTTGACTCCTACTTCGCTTTTCTTCTAGAAATAAATAGTTTACTTTTCAGGCTATATTGAGTTTTCAGAAACTTCCGTCAGTTTTAACGGGCAATTACTAGTCTTACATTATTTGTGAGTGAATGATTTGGAGGCTTGGGGGACTGGGGGTAGAGGATTTATATTGTTATATCTAATTGTATTACTTGGAAAGGGGTCTCCAAATTTAATAAAAACCGTGACAACTTTTAGGACTGCCCAAAATAACATAATATTTTTGTAAAATGATTGGTTTGGTTACGAATAACGGACGCTTTGTGGGAAAAATGTCGTTCGAGGAGTTGAATAGGCCTAATTGTTTTATAAGGAATGAGCTTATTTTTTTTTTTTTTGGTATATTTTGTCAGCTTATTTTTAATATTAACTTGTTCATTTTGGTTATTTGTTTGCGGGAACATACCATTCACGACTAAAGTATTAAATAAGCAAACGGCACAAAATATGGGGTGTACAACCTTTGCCCTAAGGAACTCGTTACAAGACCACCTTATCCATTTCAGAGAAATTTAGACCAGCTTTAAACACCCTTAGAAGATTATCTTCAAATAGGGGAGGAGATTCGCCGAGTTGTTTTGGATTTACGCTTTTATGATTCGGATTCGGTCCGGGTTCGGGCCAGCCGAAAAAGTTCCTAAGTAATAAAAATGTTTAAATCCTGAAGGGATGCGCGAGCATTTTAAATTAACAATTCTACACAGTTGAAAATCTTGCGACGATTTTCGACGCAAGCTTTGTGTCGAGGCGTATGCGATTTTACCTTACATCTAATTCTGATGTAAGACTTACATTAAAAATATATTTGATATAATTACTATCAAATGCGATGTAAAGCTGCAACTAAATAACGCGCATGCGCAATAACCCTTCATCGTGGCATTTACGATGCAATTTAAGTCTTATTTTGATGTAAGATAGGCATTCAAACAAAATTTGATTCAAATTACTGCGATATTTGGTGCAAAGCTTGTAACGAAAATAAATGGACATGCGCAAGAATATTGTTTTCCTGAAGAAAAAAAACAAAACCTTGAAAAGTCATATGATATATATTTAGGGATTCGGCGTCAATTCAGTAATATAAATATCGGATATTAGTAAATCGGTTATTGTAGGTAAGAAAAGTAAATCATGGATTTACTAGACATAATCTTGGTGCTATTTGGTTTTCAATTGTAGGTATGTATGTAAATTAGTTATTTTGATGTAGATTGTGAAATTTTTGTTAAAATTCGTTTTGGAAAGATATATCCAGAAATTATTTCTATAACAATTTAATTGGTTCACAAAAATAATGGAACCCTTGAGAGGTGTTAGAACTCAAATCACAGTATTGGTCGAAATATGTGATTATTTTGTATTTGAGTACTTTAAATCAAATGATTTAAATTATTGGCCGCGTTTAGTACAGCGTAGCGATGCAAAATTTCACGCTTGCGCATTTATTTATAGCAAATATATTTGTTCCAAATCTTTTTAAACGTGTAGGATTGAATTTTAACTTAAAGGCGAATTATTTCCATGATATTGAATTTGTTTGGATCCTTAAATATGGGGCAAAGAGTGAGAGCCGTAAGTGGAAGTGTCAGTGTTTTTTAAGAATATTTAGAAAAATTAATGCAGTCGTACTCGTGAGATGAATTTTTTTAGAATGAGACGAACCCGGCTTACGGTAAAAACAAATTATATGTAAATTAACATAAAATTAATTGAATATTATTTGTAGAAATTATTGTCAGAAACTTTTAGTGAACGTTTTAGGGATCGTTTCAACGTTTCCAAGGGAATATGCCATTGTTTCTTGCTTGGCTCGCATATTGAAATAAAATAATCAGTTGGTAATTGCAATGATTATTACAACAAAAAAGGATTTTAAATGATTATTTGTGTTAAAAGGTATTTATAACTTAAATAATAAAAACACCATAAATTAACGTGCATATATTTTAGCTTTGTGATAATTACTGTAATGGATAATGCATTATTAACTCCAGAGGAACATGCAATTTGGGGTTATGGTCACCCCCTTCTGCCAAATTTACTAACAGCTTGTCCAGATAATGGAAATTTAATATCAGGCCAAACTAACTTTAATTTCAAACTGTATTTGGTAAGGGTGTTTATATATAGAGAGAATGTTTGGTATATCGAAAAGGCAATTTAGAAAATTAACATTTTAGATTTCAGTGCGCTCTAGATGAAATTTTCTCTTCAAGTTGTATACATATTGCAAACTATTATAAGATAAGAAGCCGCAGTGGATTATACTATAAACTTCAAATATAAAGAAGGCAGTCTTTAAAATTAAATTTAATATTAAAAATACTAAACAAAAGAATCAATATTTTTTTCATTATTAATAATTAGTTAATTTAAGTCAAAAAAATTAAATGTTTTGTAAAAATTAAATGTACATACTTTTCCCACCTTATATCATAGGTAATAAAATAAATTGTATTTTTATGTTACAAAAGAAAAACAATAAAAAATATTTGACGTTTCCTTTTGCACCTAATAGCTAGCTATTTCAACCCTCTAGTCTAAACCATAATTTGTGTCCTCCAAATAATTTTTACTTCTGGAGAATTGGTACGCCAATTAAGGTAAATGCATTGTTGAGAAAAAAGAGACGCTTTCTTTCTTTCTGTGTGACTAATGATGTGAGATCTAATTAGGCAGTAATTGCCTTTACTATACTGTTAAATTAGTAACGATACAACGGTTCCTAGTATCGATGGATTACGCCGTTGGTGTTAGTATCAGTTTGGTTTGTTGTTTTCTTACCTCTGGTGGGGGCCAATTCTGTATTTTCGTATTCTAGAGTAATGAGCTAACTAATGAGTCGTCGATAACTTACCTCTGGTGGGGGTTATCTCTGTATTGTCAGGGCCTAACAGTAAAGCTATTCAAAAGTAGTGCTATGATGCACGAGATTAGTATTGAGTGTGGATACCAAAGCGGACAAAAGTCACTAGGAAACTTGTGATTTCTCACTGCTCTGTTCCTCCTCTGTTTTCCCATACAGAGGTTCGTGCTTCAATGTCTTTTGGCCTTGCGCAAAAATGTTAGTAGGATGGTTTTACACCGTGATACTCACCTAACTGGTTTATATAGATGCTCAGATGAAATGCTCACGTTTTCACAATCTGATGAAGCAGCCGAACTCAGGAATGGATAGAAACTGTTTCAACAGGAAATTTTTGATGCTTGAACCGACCCGAACAATGTTATTCACAGCAAGGTATTAGAAAAATGAATAAAAGATTGGATACTTTCTAATTTTACTTTTCACTTTATTTCAATTATACGTAGCACAATTATTGCCGAGAATTCGTAAAATTTACTTGTTAATTTTTTTCAATCTTACTTAATATTAAGAACACCTCGATATTTATGAACTAATGATTTTCTTTTAACTTTTTACTATTATTAAAATTTGACGCAGAGCACAATTTATTTTGACACAATGTCGTTTACTTGTTAGTTTCGTAGTAAGTTTAATAAGACTAAAAAAAATTTGCGTGTAGATTACTCTACATCGATCGATGGACTGATAAAACTACTTGAATCCCTCAGCTTATATGCATAAAGATTTTCATGTCGACTACCAACAATTTCATTTTTTTTTATTTTCAATTGTCTCATATTAAAATTTTATTTTTCAAAAGTTTTTTCTACAGAAAAGCGAGACGGTACATCCGTTAAAAAAATAATTTTTCTTTGGAAATTGCTTGATCGGTAATTTGTATGTTTTTGCATTATTTTAATTCAGCTTGTGTGACTCTCGTGTTTCAATATTTTATTTTTTTTTTTTTTTAACTTTGATAAAAAAAATGCTTAGCTTACATTTTTCGCGTGTGAATATTTTTTCGCCTAAACGTCTACTGCTAAGATTTTTTTATTATTGCTTTTGAACTAAAGATGTCACCAAAAATTATTTATTTGCTTAAATGTCGATCAAGTCCATATTAAATGTATTACGTAAATAAAAAAAAATTACTTTGTATGAACGCAACATTGTATGCATACGATTTTATCTTTATGTATATAGTTTTCTTTTTTAAATAGGTCAATTTTGCTTTATGTTTACTATTTTTTTTTGTTTGTTGTTGCTGGGGATTCCTATATGGAATGTGGATTGTAATCTAATACGTTAGTTCTGTGTATTTATATAAAAAATAATGTGTACGTCTTATGTATTTTGTTTTAGAATTAAATATTTAGATTTTGTAAATGGGGTAAGGTTATACAACATACCTTCCTCCCTTGGGAAGTGAAAATTTCAGAAGGGAATTTTCACTTATCGAATGATATGTTTTTGTATGTCTAAGAATCTAACTTCATTTATTACTAATTTCTAATTCTATTGTTAGTATTATTTATTATTTTAATTTAATAAATGGAGAGTATCCTCTTGTTGAGATGTTTGTTGTGTCTGGTTGTCTGAGGAGTGTTGTTTTTTGGATTACAGAATTAGCCATCTCAAACTTATTTGAGATTCACCTATCTTGTAAGATTAGGCTCTGATGTATTGTCGACCGCTTGTCGATTTTCCTCGGTTTACTTCTTGGTACTTTGCCATTTGTTGTCATCTGTTTTGTTTTGTTGATCCTGTGTTTTTGTTGTCTTATTACTTCTTTAATTGTTATTTTGTTTTGTTATTATGTTACTTTTTGGGTTGCTATTATGCTATAGTTTTAATATTTTGTTTACATTTGATTATTTTGTTTGTTTTATGCGTTTGTTTTATGCGTTTGTTTGATATTAAATATTTTTGTTTTGTTATGTTGTTCTTTTGACTGTTATTATGCTGCGGTTTGTTATTATATTCAAATTTCTTTAGTTAATTCGTTTTATGTGTTCTTATTTTTGGATTAGATGATCATCACCATTTGTTTTGCCTTGTACTTCTTTTATGGCCGTGTTGTGGGTGTTTTGCCAGAGGACATCTTCTTCCATGTTGGGTTTTGGTTTTGAAATTGATTTTCCGATTGTTCCCGTTTTGTTATTATTTTTACTTTTTAGGTTTTTATTATGTTTTAGTTTTAATGTTTTGATTACATTTGTTTATTAGTTTCGTTTTATGTGTTCCATTCTGTATTATTTACTGCTCTGGCGCCCGCTATCCATCTGGCTGATGTTTTGAGTTGTGGTGTGACTGTGTTGTTATTCACAACTTCCGGAGTGCCTTGATCATCTCTCTCGTAGTTGTGAGCCCTCATGAGGTGGCGAATATACTTATGCGGTATTGTCATCTGTTTTGTTTTGTTGATCCTGTGTTTTTGTTGTCTCCATTTTGTTCGTTTGTTTGTATTATGTTAGTGTTATTCCTATTCTAGTTATTGATTGGATTCAGTACGTATCATTGAATATTAGTTTTGGTATATCTGGTATACCCAAAAATTATAATAAACTTCTCAAAAAAACGAGTGTAATTTGAATAATTTGGTAAAGTTAGGATGTAAATTTTTATTGGTATCATTAATCTTTTACTTAATTTCTATTTCTAAATTCTTAATTGCTATTTCTTTTCGAGATTACTCGAGTCTTAGTAATATTCTTTGTTTTAGTAAATCATAGAAAGAGTTAATAATAAATGAAATGATTGGATCAGAAAATTCAGTATATAACTGTTAAATAATTAAATAAGTAAATATTAATTGGTTTATCTCCGAGTGAGGGTAAAATGGTTACTATGCCTTTTCCGAAGGCAAATACAATATCGACTCTTTCTATGGTCTTGTTTTTAAACTAATGGTTTACATATAAAAAAAAAATTTTTTGAATCTTAATGCTACTGCTTTATTTGTTAGTTAAATTTGGTTGTCTTTTTGTTCGAATTGGACTTGTTTTCCCATGTTTGTTAGTGGTTTGATTTCAACATGAGGAAACAAGTTTTGTTATATACACAAAAACTTCTGTGTATATATAAAAAAAAAATTTACCTTACCCTACTCCCGTCAGTGGTATTGTTGGGCTGGCAACGTTTTGTATATTTTTGATTTGCGTTGGGCTGGCAACGGCTAGTGTATTTTTGGTTTGCGTTGGACTGGCAACGGCTTGTGTATTTTTGGTTTTCGTTGGGCTGGCAACGGCTTGTATATTTTTGATTTGCGTTGGGCTGGCAACGGCTTGTGTATTTTTGGTTTGCGTTGGACTGGCAACGGCTTGTGTATTTTTGGTTTGCGTTGGGCTGGCAACGGCTTGTATATTTTTGGTTTGCGTTGGGCTGGCAACGGCTTGTGTATTTTTGGTTTGCGTTGGACTGGCAACGGCTTGTATATTTTTGATTTGCGTTGGGCTGGCAACGGCTTGTGTATTTTTGGTTTGCGTTGGACTGGCAACGGCTTGTGTATTTTTGGTTTGCGTTGGGCTGGCAACGGCTTGTATATTTTTGATTTCCGTTGGGCTGGCAACGGCTTGTATATTTTTGATTTGCGTTGGGCTGGCAACGGCTTGTATATTTTTGATTTGCGTTGGACTGGCAACGGCTTGTGTATTTTTGGTTTGCGTTGGGCTGGCAACGGCTTGTATATTTTTGATTTTCGTTGGGCTGGCAACGGCTTGTATATTTTTGATTTGCGTTGGGCTGGCAACGGCTTGTATATTTTTGATTTGCGTTGGACTGGCAACGGCTTGTGTATTTTTGGTTTGCGTTGGACTGGCAACGGCTTGTATATTTTTGATTTTCGTTGGGCTGGCAACGGCTTGTATATTTTTGATTTGCGTTGGGCTGGCAACGGCTTGTGTATTTTTGGTTTGCGTTGGACTGGCAACGGCTTGTGTATTTTTGATTTGCGTTGGGCTGGCAACGGCTTGTATATTTTTGATTTGCGTTGGGCTGGCAACGGCTTGTATATTTTTGATTTGCGTTGGGCTGGCAACGGCTTGTATATTTTTGATTTGCGTTGGGCTGGCAACGGCTTGTGTATTTTTGGTTTGCGTTGGGCTGGCAACGGCTTGTGTATTTTTGGTTTGCGTTGGACTGGCAACGGCTTGTGTATTTTTGGTTTGCGTTGGACTGGCAACGGCTTGTATATTTTTGATTTGCGTTGGGCTGGCAACGGCTTGTGTATTTTTGGTTTGCGTTGGACTGGCAACGGCTTGTATATTTTTGATTTGCGTTGGGCTGGCAACGGCTTGTATATTTTTGGTTTGCGTTGGGCTGGCAACGGCTTGTATATTTTTGATTTGCGTTGGGCTGGCAACGGCTTGTATATTTCTGATTTGCGTTGGGCTGGCAACGGCTTCTGTTTTCTTAATGTCTAAATTTTCTGGTTGCGTCTGGTTGGTGACGGCTTGGATTGGATTTTGCGCATTGACTGAGTGGATTAGGTTGCTTGTGTAAATCGTAGGTTGCGTTGTGTATGTATTTTCATAAATTTTTGGACCCGCTCGGGTTTGGCCTACTACTCCATATCGGCGAGTCCATGCTCGTTTCCCGATTGTTGTTCCTGTGTGTATTGTTCCTCATCATGTAGTTGTGGCTGCGCTGAGATCACGTTGATTCTCATGTTCGCGAATTTTTCTTCGATACTTCCATTTCCAGTCTGTGGTTTATTTTGTGTATTTTGGCTGAAGTTTTGGTTTCCTTGTAGTTTACTCCTGCATTCGTCGAATGTGTGACCAACTGTGGTTTTGCAGAATGAGCAGTATTTTGTTGGGCTATTTATGGTGTATTCCCGGTCTGGTGGTCGTCCATAATTGTTGTATGTGGGTTTGGCTTGGTAGTCTGTTTCGTGATTGTTTTGTTGCGCTTGGTAGCTATCTCTATACCCTTGGAAGTTTGGTTGCCTGAACATTTGTGTTTGTGGTGAATTGTTCAGTGTGTTATTTATTCCGATCCTATTTGTGTTCGTGTGTAAGTTGCTTAATTGTGTCGGGTTCATGCTGTACCCTGTGTTATATTGGTTCGCTGGTTGTCGTCTGTTCATTTGGAATGGTGATCTGTTTTGTGACCAGATTCTTGACCTGCACACGTCGTATGTGTGGTTCGGTTTTTGACAATAGTTGCATATTACTGGGTTATTTTGCCACATATTTCTGTTCGGTATGTTTTGGTAGTTCATTTGTAGTCTTTCGTTTATATTTTGTGGTGTGAATTCTCCATGTGTTATTTCCAGCATCCTCTCTATATCCTCAGTCTGTTCTATTATACTGTCTACATCTTCTGCTTTTATCGTCGCTATTTTTTCTTTTAGTATTGTGTTGTTTAGTCCCCTTTTAAATGTTTGTACTGCTGTGTTCCCCAAGTGTCGCGAGTATGCCTGGTCTATTGATTCTAACTTGTATTTTGTTCTGTATCCATTTTTGTAATTTTCCAGTGCTTCGATCACGCGTTGACCGAAATTTCTTATAGATTCTCCATACGCTTGTCTTACCTCTGTGAACTTCCTTTCAAGTTCGCTCAAAGTCCACACTCTCGTATACATATTATTTAGGGTTGATCTTAGCGTTTCGTAGTCATTTATATCTCTGGATGCTATTCTTGTGTATGCATTACCCGTCAGTCTGAATTTAATTAGTTGTCCAAATATTTTCTTCTCTTCTTCTGTTGTCAGTGTGCCGTACGCGCTGTCTGCTAACCCTAAGAATCGTTTAAGGTTGACTGTCACGTCACCACTTCCTTCGCCGCTAAATTCTGGAACTATGCTTGTTATGTCTTGTTGTATTTCTCGTGTGGTTACCATTTTTACTGTTTCGTTTCTGTTCTGTGTGATGACTCGTTGGGGTACTGTTACTAGTTTTTGTGGTGTTTGGGATTGTATTCCTTCTGTGTCCTTAGCTGCTTGTGGTTGTATTTTCTGGTTCGGTAATACTGGATTTCGCTTACTTTCTTTCTTGTCTTTGTTTTCCTCCTGTGGTTCAGTTATTGGTTGATATGGTTTTTCGGGTTGTATAACTTCCGTGTTATCAATTTCTTTAGGTGGTACTGTTTGATTTGATGGTTCTTGAACTTGTTTGTCTTTTTTGTCTGCTACTTTTGTTACTTCTTCGATTTGTCGAGTTGTTACTGTGTTTGATGTTGCTGCTTCTACTGTGTCTTCTATTTGTGGTGCAGGTTTCTCTGCTGGTTGTGTTTGTTCGTCGTCTTGGTTGGTCTCTTGTGGTCGTTCGTTTACTGTTCTCTCTTCTAACTGTGGTGGTATAACTGCTGCTTCTACTTTTTGGGATTGTTTGTTGTTTTCTTTGTCAGGTTGTTGTTGTTCTTCTACTTTCAATTTTGTGGGTCTCTTTGTTGTTTGTGTTGTTTCGCCAGGATTTTGCGTGGCTTCTGTTCCAGTTTCTTTTCTTTTGGGTTTGAGTTTAGTGTCTTTTATTGGTTCCTTTTCTGCTTCGCTGTTATCCGGTTGTGGTT
The DNA here is from genome assembly GCA_963556165.1 of Tipula helvola. Classification (NCBI taxonomy): domain Eukaryota; kingdom Metazoa; phylum Arthropoda; class Insecta; order Diptera; family Tipulidae; genus Tipula; species Tipula helvola. Next base: position 169,733,707 of record OY744482.1, on the reverse strand, counting down.
CTGAGTCGCTGTTACTGTTACTCCGTTGGAAACGGGTGCGGTCGTCCCTAATTAATGATGGTAACCTTGGATTTGGTCTGGTTTGTACCGGTGAACGTGGTGTCTTCTGCGATTTTTGCTCAAATGGTGATTTATCTTTGTTGTTCATATATTTTGGATAGTACTCGTTTGTTCACGATAAACTTGATATTACAAACGTTAATTGTGTGTTTCAACTTTCTTGTATTCTGGAAAGTTGGGATTTATTGCAACCCTATGCTAAGCTCACTGTGATACCTTCATCATGAGTTTAACAGCCTTATAATTTTGTTCGCTCGCTGCGAATAGCTAAATTTATTAAGTGTTTTAGCGTGTGCTTTAAAATAATGTTAAAGCAAAAATTTTCCTTAATTAACTAACGCGGATGTTCTACGGAAACTTTACATACAGCGCCATTAATGTTGAGAAGTTCGGACTACTTTGATTAATTATGGAATTAATGTTATAATTATTCTTGGAAATATACAAACTTAGGTACGAATTGTTAGATATTTTATGAGCGTAACAAAATTGGTATCGATTCCGCGAGTTTTGTCTCACTTTTCTAACGCATTCATATGTATATATTCAACAATAGAATTTTTCCAAAGTGTGAATAATTTTAATTAATGAAGATATATGACATCTCATTTATTATAGCTGATTTTTACGAACTGATTTTAGATCAATTGAATCTCAATCAATTCGAAGCCTGGCTTATGAATTATATCTTAGTTGAAATATTGCTAGATCATTAATTTCCTTTTTAATTACCTTACTTTGTATCTATTTCGGTACAGTTAATGATGTAAGATCTAAGTAGGTCGTAATTGCCTTTACTATACTGTTAAATTAGTAACGATACAACGGTTCCTAGTATCGATGGATTACGCCGTTGGTGTTAGTATCAGTTTGGTTTGTTGTTTTCTTACCTCTGGTGGGGGCCAATTCTGTATTTTCGTATTCTAGAGTAATGAGCTAACTAATGAGTCGTCGATAACTTACCTCTGGTGGGGGTTATCTCTGTATTGTCAGGGCCTAACAGTAAAGCTATTCAAAAGTAGTGCTATGATGCACGAGATTAGTATTGAGTGTGGATACCAAAGCGGACAAAAGTCACTAGGAAACTTGTGATTTCTCACTGCTCTGTTCCTCCTCTGTTTTCCCATACAGAGGTTCGTGCTTCAATGTCTTTTGGCCTTGCGCAAAAATGTTAGTAGGATGGTTTTACACCGTGATACTCACCTAACTGGTTTATATAGATGCTCAGATGAAATGCTCACGTTTTCACAATCTGATGAAGCAGCCGAACTCAGGAATGGATAGAAACTGTTTCAACAGGAAATTTTTGATGCTTGAACCGACCCGAACAATGTTATTCACAGCAAGGTATTAGAAAAATGAATAAAAGATTGGATACTTTCTAATTTTACTTTTCACTTTATTTCAATTATACGTAGCACAATTATTGCCGAGAATTCGTAAAATTTACTTGTTAATTTTTTTCAATCTTACTTAATATTAAGAACACCTCGATATTTATGAACTAATGATTTTCTTTTAACTTTTTACTATTATTAAAATTTGACGCAGAGCACAATTTATTTTGACACAATGTCGTTTACTTGTTAGTTTCGTAGTAAGTTTAATAAGACTAAAAAAAATTTGCGTGTAGATTGCTCTACATCGATCGATGGACTGATAAAACTACTTGAATCCCTCAGCTTATATGCATAAAGATTTTCATGTCGACTACCAACAATTTCATTTTTTTTTATTTTCAATTGTCTCATATTAAAATTTTATTTTTCAAAAGTTTTTTCTACAGAAAAGCGAGACGGTACATCCGTTAAAAAAATAATTTTTCTTTGGAAATTGCTTGATCGGTAATTTGTATGTTTTTGCATTATTTTAATTCAGCTTGTGTGACTCTCGTGTTTCAATATTTTATTTTTTTTTTTTTTTAACTTTGATAAAAAAAATGCTTAGCTTACATTTTTCGCGTGTGAATATTTTTTCGCCTAAACGTCTACTGCTAAGATTTTTTTATTATTGCTTTTGAACTAAAGATGTCACCAAAAATTATTTATTTGCTTAAATGTCGATCAAGTCCATATTAAATGTATTACGTAAATAAAAAAAAATTACTTTGTATGAACGCAACATTGTATGCATACGATTTTATCTTTATGTATATAGTTTTCTTTTTTAAATAGGTCAATTTTGCTTTATGTTTACTATTTTTTTTTGTTTGTTGTTGCTGGGGATTCCTATATGGAATGTGGATTGTAATCTAATACGTTAGTTCTGTGTATTTATATAAAAAATAATGTGTACGTCTTATGTATTTTGTTTTAGAATTAAATATTTAGATTTTGTAAATGGGGTAAGGTTATACAACAGCATGTTAAAATTGAAATTTACTGTACTTAGTGGAGTAAAATTAGCATTCAAAACTGTATTCTTAAAGAACTCGGTGCTTATCATCTAATTTTTATAATGTTTTTAATCTCTTCGTGATGAATTCTAGATTAATGTTAAAACATTACTCCGCTGAAAGCTTTTTTTAAAGTTATTTTGAAAAAACTTCAAAAACTAATGTCTCAAATTTTTATTGCGTACAATCGTAAATATTACAGGTGAAAATCGTTAAAAAATAAAAATCATCAATTTCTGAAGCCCTCTGCGTTCCGAAGTGGAATGCTAGTTTTAAAAAAATCTTCAGAATGACGATTAAGAAAATTTCATTTTTTTTTTACCATTCCTAAATATTTTTAAAGAATGAAGCAGTTTCACTAATAATGCGAATTGAAAAAATTATATTTCTTTGTCTATTGTAAAAGTTTGTTTGCTAATAAGCATTTAAAAATCTGACACAGAGACCATGAAAAGAATACTCTAGAGTCTTGTTTGTTTGTTTGTTTGTTTGTTTCTTAGTTTTTTGTGGTCAGACTTTCATCCATATGACCTACGATTCCTGTTTTTCCAATTATTGCCTGTAGTGTTTTCTCACGGGGAAAGACTACAGCTATGGAACATTTGCTTTCAGTGTTCTGCTTAAATCACCTTTAAATAGAGATGATTTTTCAGTAATTATATTCGTATATGTATTATATTATGTTTATTGGCTGACTATTGTTTCTATATTATTCGTTTTAGTTATATTTTTGTTTTATTTATTTATAATATCTTTCTCCTTTTTCTCCCCTTTTACCCTTATTTCTACTTTATATAATGCAAAATAATTCCTCCTTCTACCCTTAATGCTAACTTTTATATAATTCAAATTATTCTTATTCTATATGTTAATTGATTAGTATATTAGGTACAAAATTTTTTTTTTTTTTTTTATACTATCTCTACTTTAAGTCTTTAAGAATTTAACTGTTATTTTATGTACATATATAAATTTTAGTATTTTTATTTCTAAGAACCGTTAGTTTTGTTAGTATGCTGATTCTGATTGTCGTGTATTTGTCTCAACTTGTCTTGATTTGGTTATTTGTAAATCAAATTCTATCTATTTTAAGCAGTGAAGGCCTACATATCATACCCAATTTCGTCCAAAAAGTCTAAAATTATTTTATACTCCGAGTCTTTTTGTCTTTTTAAGATTTCTTGTAGGTCTGTTTGTCTTAATATATCAAATTTATTTCTCTCTCTATCGTATCTTCTACATTCAGTAATTATATGTTTATTGTCTTCTATAACCCCACAGCTTTCACAGTTAGGGCTATCCTCTAGTCCTATCAGGAATCTATATTTTTTATTGTATGTATGTCCCGTGCGTATTCTGGTCATTTTCCTCACTTCAATGTTTTTAAGATTTGAATTTTTGAACCATACTATTTCTGGTGGTGAATTATTTATTCTTTTGTAAAATCTACCTATATGTCTTACATTCTCTCTATAACAGTTTGACCATTCATCTTTTAATGTTCCAATGATTTCTTTTGTTGTGTCTGATATGGTGGGTTCATTGTCTAGTACATGAGTAGGAGATATTAGAGCTTCTTTTGCTAGGTGGTCTGCTATCTCGTTTCCTTCTATTCCTATATGCCCTGGTATCCATTGAATTGTGATATTTTTGCCCTCATTGTGTCCTGCTATGTCTAGAATCTGGTTTTCGTAGTGCTTCTTTATGTTTTGGTTTTTTGCTGCTTGAATTGAGAGACATGTACTTTGGGAGTCTGTTAATATAATTATATCTTTCTTTTTATTGAGTTGGGCTAGTAGTGTTGCTATTTTAACTGCTATGGTTTCCACTGTTTTTATATTAGTGAAGTTTTTAAGTTTTATTGACAGTCTCGTATTACTTTCTTGTATGTATATTCCTATCCCTGCTTTTTTATCTTTTATTGTACCATCCGTGTATATGTGTCCATATTCATTAAATTTTCCCATGTATTCTTTGGTTAGCTTATTTAGTTCCAAATTATTAAATTTTGTCTTTTTTTCTATGTCTTTTATATCTGGATTAATTATTATATTTTTCGGCTCAGTAGTTTTATCATGTATAGGTTTTATTTTTGTTAGCGTCGTATAAGTATTATATAGTGTATTTAGTTTCTTTATCGATGATTGCTCTTTTATCTCATTACCAATTTTCGTATTTCCATATAAATGTTTTATGATGTATTTGAGTGTTTTCTTTTTGTTGTCCATTTTACTCGGCATTTCTGTTGCTTCCGCTAGTAATACCGGTATTGGTGTTGTTTTTATTAATCCTAGGCATTTCCTAATACCAGTATTTTTTAATCTCTGACTTATTTCCATCTCTGTTTTGTTATTTTCATCCGTTATGACGTAGGTATATTCTAGTTTGGATTTTATGATGGCTTTATATATATTAAGTAATACTCCCGGATGTACTCCTCCCAATTTATGGGTTAGAATTTTTAGAAGGTTAATTGATTTTTGAATGTCCTCTTTCATTAAATTATAATGTTTTATTAGAGATAGCCTGTTTGTTAATGTAATTCCTAATAGTTTCGTTATCCCTTTTTCTTTAATTATTGTGTTGTTTATTTTTATGCTTATTTTCTTTTTGTTATTTTTGTTAGTAAACATTCTTAGGTAATGTGTCTTCTCTGGGTTTAACTTTAGCTTTATATTATCTAGATATTTATGAATTTCGATAAGTGTTTCATTTGTGTTTAGTTCTAGTTCTTCATGGTCTTTTCCACTGATTATTACGCATACATCTTCTGCGAATTGAAATATTTTTCTTTTGTCGTTGTTGAGCTCATGGATTGTATTGGTATAAATGTTAAATAATAGGGGGCTCAGACAGCTACCTTGAGGGGTGCCGCTGTTTGTAGTATGAATAATTTCCGTTTCTTCACCATGAATTACTATTTTTCTGTTTGTCAAAAAGCCATATATCCAGTTTAATATTGGTTTACTAAAGTTCATTTTAACCAATTTATTAATTAATATTTGTTTGTTTACATTGTCGAATGCCTTCGTAATGTCCATGTTCAGCATTATCAGTTTTTTGTTCCTTTCTTTTTCTCGCATTATATGATTAGTCATGTCTACCATGTAATCTGCTATACTCCTATTTTTCCTGAAGCCATATATATTATCACTTAATAGTTTGTTTTTTGATATATGTTCATTCATTCTATTAAGGATTAGACTATTAAATATTTTAGAGAAAGTTTTCATTAAACATATGGGTCTATAATTTATTATTTCCCTATCCTGAAGTCCCTTCTTTTTAATTGCTATCGCTTGAGTTACTTTCCATTTATCTGGATATTTTTGTGATGACCATATTTTATTAAAGTACTTAGTCAAAGTATTAATGAAGATAGGGTTTAGGTTGAAATTTTTTTTAATGAACTGATAGCTAATTTTATCCGTACCCGGCGCAGAATTTTTAGATTTTTTTATTAGGATTTCTAATTCAGTTTTATTAAATTCTTCTCTGTTTATATGACTGTTCGGTATCTGATAAAGGACTAATTTATTATCCCACGAGTTTGGAAAGTTAATTTTAAGAAATTCCTTTGCCTGAACCTTGTCTTCAAGTATGTTATAATTTGACTGCTTTTTGTTTTTTAATTTATTTATATTTCTCCATATATCTATATTTTTTGTTTGTTGATTAATGTTATTTAAAAATGTTGTCCAACTTTTCTTTTTTTCTCTTTTTATATTTAATTTCAGTAATTGTGTTGCCTTTTTTAATTCTGTGGCCGTGTATAGAGATTTGTTTCTATTATAGATTTTTTGTTTCTCGGTTTTTATGTCCCACAATCTTTGTAAAAAGATGTTCCACCATGGTTTTGGTTTAAACTTTATACTTCTTGTTACTATCGTTGTGTTTTTCTTGATTATTTCTTCTATAAAATTCTCAATGTCTTCTGTTTCTTCTGATATATTTTTGTTTACTTCTTCTAGTATATTTTTCCAATTTGTAATCTGTTTAGTTGTCCTCTCCTTTAATTTGTATTTTGTGATAATTGCTAGGTGATCACTTCCTAAATTCTCTGTGGTTACTTGCCATGTTAATTTATTTGTTAAATCTTGGGTACATAATGTGATGTCTATTGCTGAATTAGTGTGTCTATATAAATCTTGTCTCGTTGGTGATCCATCATTCAGAATACAGAAATTATTTTCTGTATTGATTTGTGCCACTTCATTCCCAAGCCTATCTGTTTTTTGTGTTAGATTCCATAAACCTCCTATTGGCGTCCGAGTAGTATTTGAATGTAACTCGCACCATATTTTTACTCACTTGTTCGACTTTTAAGATATTTTCAATTCTATTAATTAATAAAGCTTTTTTAAGTTTGATCATATTTATATTATCCTTGGTCATTATTACTTTAAATGGACCCGTATCCATTTTGTCGTAAAGATTTATTTTAACCTCACTTTCGGTAACCATTTCACTACACGTGTTTTCCGTTTTTTCTATGTCTTCCCCCATTTTTTCGACTACACTTTTCATTATTTTCTCGTTGACACTCCCTTTTCTTCTTAAATCTTTCTCATTCTCTATGTTCAACTTCTTTGTCTTGTACTCCTTACGTTTACCTAACCCTACTAATCTCGGTCTTTTGTCGTGACTTATATCAATTGAATCAGAGTCATCCTCAGTTTCAACATCTGTATCCGGAATTTTATAATCTTCCGGATCAGCCATTGCCCCCTCGGACTCTCTACATTCTACCGGATTGTTTATTTTTCTCGTATGACTTTTTATTTTGGACGAAACCCGATATATATATATAAACCCTCCACCACTTACCTCCTATTTTAATACTAAAAATAAATTCCCGTAACCACTTTAATAATATTTTTATACGAAAAAAATAAAAATTTCTATTTAATTTTAACACTTGATTAACAAGATGGCCAAATTTAATAACTTTTTAAGATATACACTACTTATCCCCATGGATATCACAATCAGAATCCAGTACTCTAGAGTCTAGACATGTATACTTTAATTTTAAAATTTATATATTTTTAAATTCTCCATTAAAATTTTAAATTTGAAGTTATTGTCATCGAATTGCGAATCATTTTGATGTTAAGGTATTTTTGAAATGATTAACCACTTAATTCGCATGCCCGTGTCTGACACGAGCAAGCGCGCACATTAAGAGTATTTACACTTCGTTACTTGCAGTTATGACGATCATTTTTATCAAAGATATTTTTGATACGTATTACTGTTTTCATTTACAATGTAACCAATTTTCTACAAAAAACAACAATTAAAACACAAATGAAATTGATTATTTCACAGATTCTGCCGGAGACCGGAATACACCTAAAAGAAGATGCAACATCTGGTAATGCATTTCCACAAAGTAGCAAGAAGCATATTACCGTATTTTCCTTAGTTGTTACAGGAAAGAAAAAGGAGCAAAAATTAAACATAAACTATGCCTTCCTAGAAGATTTCTCAAGAGTTTATGATCGACCTTTAGTAGTACTTATTACTTGAAATATGTGTATCTAATCAGAAAGAAATACAATTTTTTTAAATTATATTTTTATGTTTAATTAAAGAATTTGCGATACACACAGTAACTTAATTTGATGCAATTGCACCATAATTAAAAACAACGCTGATTGCCATTGTATTCGATACTAATAGTGTCGCAATTTTGTTTGATGCAAAACTTGCATTGAAATTACTTTTTCGATCTAATTAGTAACTAAATTTTATTCGTTACAATGGTTGCATCTAAATTTTGTTTTCGATGCAAATAATGTTTAAACAGATTTCGAAGCAAGACTTGTATCAAAAAATGATGTAAACTTAAGTTGGATCAATATGCGATGCTAATAGCATCGCATATCACAAAAATTTTCAACTGTGTATGTACTTTTGTGACAGTTGGTAACGACCTCTTGTTTGGACAGGTTGTCAACGTCAACCGTGCAGAGATGGGCGATTACGCGTCGACTACTAATTTTTACGCGAATGCGTCGACAACCGTCGACAACGTCGACAACTCGTAGACAACGTCGACAACTCGTCGACAACGTCGACTATTCGTAGACAACGTCGACAACTTTTTTATGCCTGCAGTCGAAATATTTAGTAGCCGCTTCTTCTTCTATTTTTGGATAGATGTCACTAGCTGAATAGATATTTTGAATTTATTCCCAATATTTTTATTTTAAAAATTGAGTGTACAAATTTGTATTAAGTCAAATTGTTGATGTAATACATAGCTAAGTATTTTAGTAATTGTGCATAATTTACTCTATATTGTTGTATAGAATCGAATGGAAAATAACTATGATAGTCACTTAGTCAGTTCATGTACCAATGAGTAATTTATGTAATTTATTATCAAAATGTAACCTTTTTTTGATCCCTACGTTAATTAGACAATGACTTATTTATTAACAGACAGCAATGTGATCAGACCGGCTAAATAAATGAGGAAATTAATCATTTCGTAGGTTGTCGACGTTGTCTATACGTTGTCGACGCCAAAAACGCAAAAAATCGCGAGGTAATCTACGTAATAGATTACGCGTCGACAACCGCGTAGATTACATCACGTAATCTACGTCGCCCATCTCTGCAACCGTGCTGTCGTCAACCTCCTCTTCATCGTCCTCCAGGTTAATTGACCAGTAACCAAAGCCGCTACCATCGGTTGTTTGTCACTCGGAAAGTTTCTTGGCCACCTAGTGGTGGTCTTCTGTGCGCGAGTTACGTCATATTCATACCAGAGATACCATTCCTTCAAACGAACCAACACAATGTATTACAATGTAATCAATATTATTATAGTATCACATCAAATATATCTGTGATCACAAATCAAAAGGCCACAACTCCAAAATTCGCATTTTTCAGGAAATCGTTTTTAAAACTAAGAATCATTGAAAATCGTATGAGTTTTTTGAATTTTAGTGTTTGTAACCAGTAATTACGGTTGTTTGTCGTTGCCTGAATATTACAAAAAATTGTTACTATATTTATGATTTGTGCCCACAGGTATGTATGTAAAATGTAAGTACACAAACCTTTTTAAAATGAAACGTAAATGAAGCGTATACAGCATTTAAGAATGGGACCAATGTAACGAAAATTTGTCCGTCGCCACTAAACAAAAAATTTAGATACACACGTATACACATTAATATACATATGGAATAAATCGAATATATTTGAAACGAAAGGAAAGAACACACACTCTTCAAATTAAATTTTATACATCTAAGTGACCTGTGAAAATTGCACATTGCCATCGTTACATAATAAAATAATAATACTAAAATTGTTTAATCGGTAAGCTTTGTTATTGTATTGCTCATGCCGATGTTGAGTTTGGTTATGTGGTTTGTAGAACGCAAAGACTGTAAAGCTGGTAAATAGATAGATTCGGATGGCATTTTCTAATGATGTGCGGAAGGAACAAGCCGCAGGGAGATACGCAACTAGCGTCTTTCCGATGATTTTACGGTCAACATATTGCCTATCTCTAGTAGAACCGCTCTATTTCATTTAGTTCAAAGCGACTCCATTTTTCTTTGTTCAGCGGGTTTGCCGTGACTATCCTCAACAAGTTTGCCGTGTATGTATTAAAGCGTACAGGGCAGGTTAAGTGATTGACTTAACAGAACGGTACATTGCTTTTGCTCAGCAACACTTGGCTGTAGTGAAGAATAGTCTTTTGTATTTCTCGATGCCAAAAATAAAATAAAGCGAACAACAGCCGTCTTTCTGTGGGTGTGTCTCAGCCGCATTGACGAAGCTTGAAATGATTCAATAGATACTTATATACATAAAGGTTTAAACGTAAATCCTTTGCGAGTTGAGCGTGGACTTTCTCGTTGTTTTTTTAATTTACAAGGGCAAACCGGACCAATACTAAAACAATATGCTTAAAAATATATCCTCGGAATCAAATTTTATTTATCTATTTTGTACGTACAATGAATATAAACGATTTGTCCTCTGCCGTTTAAAAAATAAAAAATACAATCTAACAACTTTTCACATTCTCGGGAATCGGCAAGTTTTTAATTCAATACCTTGTTATGTATGAAATATTACAATTCAAGCATAATTTTATATTTTAGGTCGAGAAATGGAAAGGACAAATTTAAGTAAGATTTAAAATAATTGAAAAAAATGTGATGTACCGATTTAATCACTAAATCGGCTCATCCGTTTTCCCTTTATAGGAAATAAACAAATTAGTTTGTTCCGGCCCCGGCGGGACAAATAAAAAAACTATCAGCGTTCATTTTACTTAGCATATTGACAACAGTTAGCGGAGCTGAATGCGCCGAATAACGATTTAATTTAGAAACCCATCCGATAATGGAAAATTCAGCTTATTTTCGGTGAATGTCGGCTTGAGAAGGGGTCGCTTTCGAATTTGGTTGCTTTTCCATTTCGGGCTTAAATTCAGCACCTTAGTTTTCTTTATGTCAGGGTTTTGGGTATACACACATTGCGATAGTTTGGTTTAATTTTATACATAGGCTTTGTACCTCCAGCTCTTCTTTTGAGTGAATTCTATTTGTTTGTCTGCTTCACATGGTCTCATCAAATATAATATCTGCAACATTGTTTATCAAGATAAGCCATTTCAGATTTTAAACATCATTTATATTTTCTTTGTTCCCAACTATGGATTTTGAAGGAATTTTATTAACATCTTTGCATTCCCGGGAAATATTCACAACATTTCCGGAAATACCATTAATTTCCTAAATTCCCGGGAATTCTATGCCGGGAAATTCCGGGACGTAATCCCTAGTAATTTATAAATTACTCCGTGGTATAATACTATAGAGAGAATGCATCGTTGATCTTGATATTCTGCACCCTTTTGAGTTTGTTGTACTCGTTTTGTTGTATTTCTGTGCTCTGTTAGTCTACTTTTCCGCATTTTTTGTTTAATTTTCTATTAATACGTTTTCGAATCCGGTCAATATCAATGGACTTAAAAAAATCAGTTGAAAATAACAACAAATCTAAATAAGAATAAAAATTAGAAGGACCGAAATGACGGCTACCACATGTTCCGTCAAAACTTCACTGAACAGTTTAGGACTGTTTGCCTTGTAAGAACTCGACGTAGCCTCCGTCAGCATCTTGGTTTGCTTGCTATCGGCCACTTCTTCCTCGCCCTAAGACGGTTGTCTTTTAGACTGGTCTCTTTCCGAGATGTCGCAGCTGATGGTGCTTCTTGCCTATGTCACGAAATTCTTGGTTAGTATCCTTTATGCTGAGCAACGGGATATTCCTCAAACTTTTGAAACCATGTTTAGTGTTGGTGCCGCTGTCTCCGAGGTTCGGTGAAATGGTTAATGGAGTATTCACAATTGCTGTTGTTAAAGGAGCCTCTCCCACTTATTTCATTGTATCATTAACCCCTTTATTTTATTGTTTTCCTATTATTCCAGTTTGGTCCACCTCAGAGATCAGTATACGCAGGTAAGGCTAATTAAAATCTGCAGGTCGCCTGGTATCCACAGGGGTCCATTCACGACTGGACTTTGTTAGATGGACGCGGCTCGCCTTTCACATTGGTCACCTATAACCATCCATTCATTAAACAACATAAACCTGAGGGCTTCAGCATTTATAAGGCAGAATGTAAGAGTTATTTGCTTTTATTTGAGTACTAATGAATATGCGATACTACAAATACAAGCGATAGAACCTAAGGCAATTAATTATATATTATTCATAAACAAATAATAATTGTAAAAGACAGATAGCTTGTTGTGTATCACGTCAATTATACAAAGAGTTGTGTGTACAAGAAAATCCTAAATATGAATAAAATAATAATAAGACATTCTTTACAATGACAATAGTCAATTATATAGAACAAGACAATAAATTTCATATTGTGCATATCAAGAAGTTAAGACGACAGTTTTTTTTTGATGTTCTATGTTGTAAATTATTGTGAATTGTATGTACATTATACATTTTTAAAATGCATCCTTTCTAAGATCTATCTTCTTATATATTAGCAAAGTACCATGATACACTGATGTTTTACTTATGGTAGTAGGAAGAACAATGTTTACCCATATACGAACTATCAATCAATGTATAAAAAAACCTCATCCAGATATGCTTGTGTATCTACGTCCTCGAACATTCAATTCCAATTTACTCACCCGTATAATTTACAAAGACATCAAATTATTAAATCAGATATAAATTTATGAACAAGATAATGTAACATATTTTATGCTTTTGTAAAGCACATACACTTTAAATCTTTAATCAATATACGAATAAATCGACATTAATACCTGCAAATTGTTCAGTAGTAGTTGTAGTAGGGACAATACACCAATACCTCACTTTGTCGCAAACTGAAACGTCGCAATTCGAATATTACTACATATTCATATTAAAAATATTTATATTGGTTGTGGATTATTTTACTATTTATTAAAATAAATTATATGTTTTAGTTGTCTTTTATTTAATTTAATTTTTTAGATTCCTTTTAGATTTCCTACACAAACTAGAATACACAGCCAATTCACTTGCATGGGCAGTAAAACTCAATGAAATGAGCCGTTCGTTTCCATATTTTGTTAAAACGAGATAATAAAAGAATAGAAAAACAATAAATCCAAAATTATACGGGATTTTGTAATTTCCTATTTATTGCACAAGTGTTAGGGATTCATTTTTTTTTTTTATTTTAACAATAAATTATTTACCGTTAGAAAGATTATACTCTCATTTATCTCTTGTTATCATTAACTTGATTTTTTGAAAAAGTGGCTTATTCCAATTTCAAAATAAACGACTCAAATAATCAAATGTATGTAGTAATGTGACATTCCCCGATAAACGTTCAATATAACTGAATAACCTTCATGCATTTCCAGAAAAAAAAAAATGTATGTACCGACACAAAAAAATTTAAGCGACGCAAACTGAAATTTGGTAGTAAAAATGTACCGTCGCATTTACGAAACGTCGCAACTTGAATCGTCGCAAATCGGGGTATTGGTGTATTTGTGTAACCGACTTTTCGTTTGATTTATCTTTCATGATTGCTTATTTAACGTTAAGCACATTTTCCTAAAATTTTATGTTTCTGACATTTCATAAAAATTATGTTAATCGTGATAATTAAATTTAATTAAACCAAATTTTTATTCGTTTTTTTATTATTTTACTTGTTGATTTTATAATTAATTGCAATACAACGAGTATTATTACAAATATAGAGGAAAGTCGCCCAAGTCATACCGGTGCTTAAATTGTACCTCAATGATTTAAAAAGTACTTTTCCCGCCATACAAATGGCACAGTGTATATTGCTCGGCTGTACTTATGCGCGTAGACAGTGCGCATCTGGGTTTCAATGAATTTAGAATGTTTCTGGTAAACAAAACAAATTCATTTATAGTCGTTTGAGTGTAATTTTCATCTGGTGTGTGGAAGCTCCTGGTAAGAAAATAGTAGTTAAATACATTTTGGTTTTTTAGAATAAGTTATGTATCTATTACTGATTTGTTTGCCTCTAGCAGTTTTTCTGACAAACAATTTCAAAATATGTAGTTTTGGGGTTTAATGAACACATGAGGTGGCATGCCGGATGGAGTTTGCTCATTGAGAAATTCAACAGGAAAATTAAGAGAGTCATTTGGATCTTCATTGACAACAGAATCGGCGCTATAATAGATTTGAGAGTCACCATCGATCAAATCAATTCTTTTTCTATTCATATCCACTCGCATTTGTTGGCGCGACAATGTTTCGATTTGAAAGTTTTTACATTGACATTTGCTGCAAATACCCAAAAATTGTCTCAATAAAGTTTCCAGTTGATATCATTTCTGTGGGTATTTTAACAATATCTTCTTCATATATTCCTGCTACCCGAGGTAATTCCACTGATCCTATTTTGAGAAGCCAATCATTTTGCTCATTTTGACCCTAACTCCGCATGTTTGTTGAAAGAGTTAGCTGTTTAAAATCATTCCAAAGTGGACTTAATTTAATGCAGCATTTAATGATATCTGTACGTGTGTCTCTGGGAACGACTGGAAGCATCTAGAGTCTAGAGTGTTATGTCTGGAGATTTATTATATTGACGGTACTTATGTCAATAGCTATCGCAGGAAAAATTCAGTTCAAGTTTCCCGTGGAAAATCTCGGAAAATTTGAAAAACGTTCCAGCCGAAAATAAAAAATAAATGTCAACCTCTAGAGTGTTATGCCTGGAGATGTACTTTATTGATGTGGCCAATGTAATGCACCTCCAGACATAACACTCTAGAGGATGATTTTCATTTCTTACGTTCGGCTGGAAACTTTTTCAAATTTTCCGAGATTTCCCACGGGAAACTTGTTTTTTTTCTTGCAATAGTTAGAAGCTATTTTTATTCCAATTAATAATTTTTTGGGGTTTCTCGGGTTTTCCACAATTTTCCACGAGGAACTGCAGCCAGGTTTTGCCATATAAGAATATTAACAAAGGTATTCTATGATAATCATGCATCCTTACATTCCTTAGTAGTTTTTAGCCTAAACACTACCGATCGATATCGACTTCATTCTTTATTTTCGGCTGGGATAACACAATCTGCATTACCGATTTTTACTTTCGATTGGAAACTTTCGACTGGAGTAAAATAATCTGCATTATCGGCTTTTCACTTTCGGCTAACTTTAACAGTATATTTCCCGGGGCATGCTGCAGCTATCGGGGGGGTCACAGGTGGTGGATAGTGGACGGCCTATCGATAGATAGGTTAGCGGTGAATTAAATAGGCCGCCCCCAACCGCAGCCCTGCTGGGAGGAGAGTCTCAGGAAACTGAGGAGTGGTTAACCTCAGTTTAATAAATTCTGAGTGCCTATGATACCCGGTATGGAATGGCGAACTGATGGCGCCATAAAACCATCAACTAATAACCACAGGCAAGCTGAGCGTCACATTTTCCGGGGTCTCCAGGTAGTGAGTGAGGGGCCCCTTTAAACGGGTTACTCCTTGAATGGAATGGGTCCTATTGGTTAGGGATATCCATATGGATGGGTGAATGGTTGAGTGAAAGATGAATAGGGGCGGGGATGCTGTGATGTGATGCTTGGTGAGCCAATGGGCTGGATTAAGGTGTTATGCGACCCGTGCTGATGATCAGCTAGGCTGGGGCCCATTTAACAAAGCCCAGTCGTTAACGGAGCCCTCTGGATACCTGGCTACTTCCAGTTGTATTTAGCCTTACCTGCGTATACGGATCGGCACTCGTGGGAATACTATGGATGATTTAACAAATAAAAATAAGGGAGCCGGTACCCTTGAAAAACCGGAAAAATTGAAAGAAGAAAGTGGCTCTTACCTTAAAGGTGGAGCTACTTCATCAGTGGCAGGGGTAAGTAGTACCATGGCACCAAAGCCAGGAGTCAGCGATACCAATGCCACGCAAGAGAGCGGGGGATCGGGAAGGATCCCTCCTGCAAAGCGGCGATACAGGGAGAAACGGTCGGCGCATAAAATTCTGGATAAACTGGCTGCAACCCCTGAGGGGCAGCTTACAGTAGAACAGAAGCAATCTGTGGCTTGGGCGAGGGAGATTGTCGGCCGCGACAGCTCGGATAGGGTCCTTGTGCCTAAAAGGCAGAGGTCCCAGAATGAGCTCGAAGTGGGCGACATCAGACGAGCCAAGACCGTCACTGGAGCGATATCGGGAGATCCAAAGGAAAAACCGAAATTGTTCAGTGAAATAGTAAAGGAGAACGTACTGGTGCTAGCGGTAATTGACAGAAGTCAAGAAGATGGGAGCATCACGGCAGGAAAGTGGAGGGAAGTGTATAATGCACTAAACTCCATTTTTATCAAGGTCCTGAGAGAAAATCCAGGACCCCTCCGTTCTGTAGAGATGCGGGATGGCATCAAAGGCGCGTAAAGTTAACTGCGTGCTCGGATCAAAGATCGGTGGATCTTTATAAAAAGGCAATAGCCGAGGTTGGTGAGGTATGGATAGGCGCGAGGCTTGAGGCAGTTCGAAAGGAAGAAATTCCGAGTAGACCAAGGGCACGCGTCTGGTTACCAACCGAACCAGACAAGCCAGAAGAGATCCATGAGATTATTCAGGCAAGTAATCCAGATCTTCCAACGAAAGATTGGAAGATTGTCAAACAAGAGGAGGCTAAAGGGGGCTTCAGAATGGCAATCATGCTGCTCAATAAGGAGTCCCTTACTCCCCTGTCAGAGACAAAGGGGGTGATCAGCTTCGGTTTCGGGTCGATCACTCTCAACGTCTTTAAAAAAGATGAGGTAGGCATGCGCTCGGAGGACGGGCCGGAGGTGGACGTCGAACGGACCCAGCGGCAGACAGTCGAGCAAGCGCATGGGGTTATAATAACAGACGATGACGTGGAGCTGCTATTGGAGAGGGGCGGCCTTCTCTCGCTTGGATCCGATGAGGACACCCTGTCGGAATCTGAACGAAGAGAGGCTGGGAATTCTCAATGCAGCGAAGCAGTATTTATGGGGGGTGACACGGCGGATACTAGCGGCCCCCCGGGGGAAGGTAGCATTAGCCTGAAGCAGGGAATGTATGAAGAGGTAAGTGAGAAAAAGCATTATGATTGTGCAGATTAATCTTCACCATACGAAGGCTGCTTCGGCGGCTCTCGTTCTCAGACTGACTAGATCAGGAGAGGAGCTAGTGTTAATCCAGGAACCTTGGATTAACAAAAACAGGATCTGTGGCCTTAAGGTGAAAGGGTATACAACTTTGTACTCAAGTTACTCTGAGAAGATAAGATCTTGCATTTTAGTGAAAAATACTTTAAAATTTTTCTACTTTCTCAATACAGTAGTGGTGACGTTACTGCGATCAGTATGGAGGTTGGCAGAGACAAATTTTGGCTGGTCTCTGCTTATATGGATCGGGAGAAGGAGATCCCGCCGGATAACCTGGGGGACCTGATCCGAGAAGCAAGGCAAAATAGGATTGGTGTGATACTCGGATGTGATGAAAACGCGCATCACACAATTTGGGGGAGCACTGATATTATTGAGAGAGGTGAGTCATTTTTTGATTACTTATTAAATACTAACCTAACTGAAAAGTCTGCAATGTTGCGCAAGAACCAACATTTATCATTAGTAATCGGCAGGAGGTTCTAGATGTGACCCTCGCCTCGGATACTATTTTTCAGTTGATTAGGGGATGGAGAGTGGCGAAGGAGCACTCATTCTCTGATCATCAATATATAACTTATAACCTTAACATTCACCCGGGTACCCAGAAGCCGTTCAGGAATCCTAGAAGGACAAACTGGGAGAAATATGGGGAGAAGAATTGAATTGCATTGTGGATGTTGTCACAAAAGCATGCAATCTTTCCTTTAATGAAAGGAAAACTGGGTGTTAAACTCAAACTCGGTACATTTTACATAATAATTACCACAGTCTACTTTCCTCTAGAGCCATCGGCGCCTTTCTGTCAAGATTTTATTGACAAGATCTCATGTAATTTATTACCTTTTATTTCTGATAACACTGACTTTGTTATTTTCGGCGATTTCAACTTTCCAGATCTAATTTGGATGATGGTTGACAATATATTCATTCCTGCTAATACGAATGATTCTTCAGCCTTAATTTGTGATTTTATGGCAAACATGGGTACTTCACAAATAAACAGTGTACCAAACAGCCGCGGCACTTATCTGGATTTGGTTTTCTACACTAATAATAGGTCTTTTAAACTAGAATCATGCGACGACTTTGCCGGATCTTCGAGTGTTTATCATACCCCGGTTTCATTTCAGTTGTTCTACAAAACTTCTAATAATTTGAACTTCACTAAAAATTGTACCGTCTTTGATTATTCGCACGCCGACCACAGCTCACTAAATGATTTTTTAGCTGAAGTGGATTGGGCTGATACTCTATCAAACATGGATATCAACAGTTCATTAGATACCTTCAATGAATTATTGAAGGTTGCTTTTGAAAAATTTGTTCCTAAAAAATTAATGAATAAGTCTCATACCCGGAACGTCCCGTGGTTTACTAAAGAACTCAAGCAGCTAGAAGTCCTGCGTAATAAAAGTCACAGGAAGTATAGGCATACAGGGTTGGCCCATGACTATATCCAGTTTAAGTCTCTGCGCAAACAGTTTTGCTGTCTCAACCGATTCCTGTACAACAATTATATAATTGATATTGAAGATGATTTGCGATGTAATCCGAAGAATTTCTGGAGATTTGTCAAAATTAAGAAACATATTAACGGCTTGCCGGCATTTTTAGAGTTCCATGGTCAAAAATCAGATAACCCAGAGGCAATATGCGGTTTCTTCGCTGATTATTTTAGCAGTGTTTTTGTTAAGGATAGCTCGCTCTCTCCTATATTAGCTAACGGCAATAATTCAAAAATTGTTTTTTCAGAACTTGACGTAATGAGGGCTTTGATGAACTTGGATGTATCTAAGGGGCCTGGACCAGATGGTTTACCAGTGTCTCTATTAAAGCTGTGTGCAGTCGGTTTTGCCGCTCCTTTATGTCATCTATTTAATCTGAGCCTCAGCCAAGGCAAATTTCCTGATCTCTGGAAAATATCAAGTATCATACCGATCCACAAAAGCGGCCCCCGCAGTGATGTAACAAATTATCGTGGAATTGCAATACTGTCTTGCATTCCTAAAGTATTCGAGTCAATGGTTAACAAAGTGATCTACTTCCACTCCAAGCAACATATTAGCACTCGTCAGCATGGATTTTTTCCTGGCCGCTCAACGGTCACTAATTTAGCAGTCTTTCAAAATAATTTAATTAATTCTGTTGCCTCGAAAGTTCAAGTCGATGTAGTTTATACCGACTTCGCTAAAGCTTTCGATAAACTTAATCACAGGATATTAGTAAATAAGCTCAGTGAACTTAATTGCGACATTATTCCCTTAAATTGGCTTATGTCTTATTTATCGGATCGCAAAATGTTTGTCAAGATTAACGATACGTTCTCAGATTGTTTTATTGCGACATCTGGAGTGCCTCAGGGTAGTCACTTGGGCCCACTATTATTCTTATTGTTTATTAACAATGTTGTGGATTGCTTCAAATTCGCAGACTGTATTCTATTTGCTGACGACATGAAAATATATGCAAACATATCATGTGAATTAGATCGCGATCAATTTCAGCGGGACCTGAACACATTTTGCGGTTGGTGTGTTACTAACCTTATGTTTCTGAATGTCGATAAGTGTCACGTGATCACCTATTCTAGGTCTAAGTCTCCAGTAGTTTTTGATTACTTTCTAAATGATGTTAGTTTGAAGAGAGTTAATATGATTACTGATTTGGGCGTTATCTTTAGCTCGGATTTAACGTTTAACGCACACATCGATGCGGTTGTTAACAAATCCTTTTCGATGTTGGGGTTTATTAAAAGAAACTCGAAGGATTTTCATGACACAATAACTTTCAAGTCACTGTACACTTCATTTGTTCGTTCACAGCTTGAATACGCGACTGTCATATGGTCGCCGTTCTACCAGTATCATTCAAACAGAATTGAAAGTGTTCAGAAACAGTTTTTGTTATTTGTTCTCAGAAAATTACCGTCTCGCGAACGGGACAATAATTTCAGACTATCACCATATGTAGACCGATGCCGTTTTCTGAATCTCCAATCTTTAAGTGATAGACGTACATGCGCAAATGCCACATTTGCACGGGACATCATTTGTGGTGAAATAGACTGCTCCGAGATTCTTTCATGTTTTAATATTTATGCTCCTCAACGCAGCTTACGCCCCCGGGAACTTCTTCATATTCCGACTGCAAGTAGCAACTACAGCTTCCATGGCCCTATAGCGCGTATTCAACGAGATCTCAACGCCGTAGCGGATTGTTTCGATTTTAATATTTCCAGAGATGAGTTTAAAAAACGAATCGCTAGACTTTTGTTTTAATACGTTTAATATTATAATAATAATAGTTTCATAATGTTTTGTTGTATTGTTAGATCTATTGATAACGTTGTAACCTTACCTTTTATTGTATAAAATTGTTTAACTTTTTATAATATTTTTTAATAATGTAAGCCATTTTTGCATGAACATGCTGTTGGTTAATAAATAAATAAATAAATAAATAAATAATGCTTTTTGCCCCCTGATAAAGCCAACGGGCAGGCAGAAACCGACATGGAGTCGGAGACCTTTCGTAAGGCGTGTAGGACAGCCTTTAATAAGGCAAAGAGCACGAGGCATGTACGGGACTGGGACTCCTATAAGGAGGGCCTAAGAAAGTACAAAAATGAATTGAGGAAGGCACAGAGGGGATCTTGGTGACTCTTCTGTGGTAGAATGGAAGAAGTCTCTGAGACTTCCCGCCTTAGGAAGATTCTATCTACTAACCCAACTAGTCCTAGTTACTTAATTAGACCAGACGGATCATGGACAGCTTCAAGTGCGGAATCGTTGGAGCTTCTCATCGATACCCATTTTCCAGGAAGCTTTGATGACTCGATGGAGCCTGGAACTCATCGAGGAACACCTCCAATAGATATGGAGGGCATATTGGATAGAGAGCGGATCCGGTGGGCGCTGAAGGGTTTTAAGCCTTATAAATCGGCGGGTCCGGATCGGATTATACCAGCAGAGATCCAAAAGAACTCTGCGGCCATCCTCCCCTGGCTAGAGGTTATCTTCAGGGGATGTCTGAAACTAGTCTATATTCCTAGGAATTGGACAGAGGTCTAAGTAGTATTTATCCCGAAATCGGGAAAGAGCTCACATGCTCATCCAAAGGACCTGAGGCCTATAACTCTATCATCCTTTCTGCTGAAAACCCTGGAAAGGTTGATAGATGTATTTATTCGATCAAGAATTGAACCCAGGAATTGGGCAATGTCGCAGCATGCGTACTGTAAGGGAAAGTCGGTGGACACAGCTCTGCACGATCTAGTACGCACGATTGAGAAATCAATTTACTTGCAAGAGTTTTGCATTTCTCGATATTGAGGGTGCTTTTAATAATGTAAAAATGGATGCGATCATGGAAGGATTGTCTATTTTGAAGGTGGACTGCTCTACAGGAAGGTTAATAAATCAGATGCTGGTAAGCAGGACTATTACCTCGGAGCTGGGAGAGTCCAAGATTAGAAGACGAGTGGTTAGAGGAACCCCACAAGGAGGTGTAATGTCCTTCATTCTCTGGAGTGCAGTGATTAATGGTTTGCTGCTGGAACTAGAGAGGGACGGGATAGGAGTTATAGCATATGCTGATGATGTAGCAATAGCTGTCTCAGGCAAATATCTACATAGATACGATTAGGGATGTTATGCAGAATGTACTCCTGATCATTACGAAATGGGCCAGCAAGTGTGGACTGGGGATCAACCCTTCCAAAACAGAGCTGGTACTATTTACTAGGAAATATAAAATTCCGGTGGTTAGCCCTCCTATCATAAACGGCAGCGGACTAGATTTTGCTGACCGAGTGAGATTTCTGGGCATAATCTTTGATAGTAAGCTCAGCTGGAAGCCTAACACTTTGGAAAGGGTGAATAAGGCTATTGTAGCCTTATACTCGCGTAAGAACGCTATAGGTAAGAGATGGGGCTTGAAACCGGAGCTGGTATACTGGCTCTATACCGCCGTGGTAAGACCTGTGCTAATGTACGGGGTGGGCGTTTGGTGGCCAGCTCTAGATAAGGTAACATATAGAGGTATGATGGAGAAGGTGCAAAGAACGGCCTGTATGCTTATAAACGGGGCGCTTAGGACAACACCTACACGCGCTTTAGAGGTTATGTTCCACCTTATTCCAATCGACCTTCATGGTAAATAGATGGCAGCCAACGTAGCTACGAGACTCTTGGCTGTCTCTCAGTGGAAGTGTCTTCAGGTGGGACACTCGACTATAGGTAGATTCGCTGGCGAAGAACTGGCGAATCTGGATTATATTACACCAATGGTATGCTTCGATAAAGGTTTCCGGACCATCTTTCCCTTAAGGGAATCCTGGAGAGACGGATCAATACTGGAAAATGAGGCAGTGCAATTTTTCACGGACGGCTCGAAGCTAGACGATAAGGTGGGAGCCGGAGTCTTCTGTGATAAACTTAATGTTAATATTTCTGTTCGTCTCCCTGACTACTGCAGCGTGTACCAGGCTGAAGTGGTGGCGATCGGGGAAGTCATGACATGGTTGAAGCATAATGTGGTATCCGTGAGGGATATCGCAATCTATGTGGACAGTCAGGCAGCGGTCAAGTCACTTGGGGCAGTTTGTCTGAAGTCGCGGGTGGCGCTGGATTGCCGATCATCTCTTAACGAGATGAGCGAGTATTTCAGCATCCAGATAATCTGGGTCCCGGGTCACTCGGATGTCATGGGGAACTGCAGGGCTGACGAACTAGCTAGGTACGGTACGACTCTCCAGATGCAGCCGGAAATGGCAGGTCTGGGGAGGCCTATGGCAGTGCTAAAATGGGCGCTCAGTAAAAAGGCAATCGCATTTACATATGAGAGGTGGAACAACACTCTCACGTGCAGGGTAGCAAAGCAGGTTTGGCCAAAACTGGACTTGCGGCGCTCCAAAGTATTAATATCCCTGGGAAGACAAGAAATAGGATGGGTCGTAGGGATAATGACAGGTCACTGCCTTTTTGGGGAGCATGCGAGAAGGCTGGGGATACAGACAAATGACTTTTGTAGAAGTTGCATGGACGAAGAGGAGGAGGATACTTTGGAACACTTCCTATGCTCATGTCCGGCGCTATCATACAGAAGGCATAAGTATTTGGGTGTGTACGGTATGGACAGCCTTTCGGAACTCGCGGACTGTGGAGTGCGAGATTTATTACGCTATATAAATAGCTCTGGTTGGTTTCAACGGGAGTAATGGGGAGATGGGATCCTGTGGTATCACAACGGGCCATTGCTGGCCTAAGTGTGCGATAGCAGCCACTTCAAACTAACCTAACCTAACCCCCTAATAAATCCCCAACTGAACTGCTCACTAAAACCTAACCCAACGCCAGCTCAATTCCAACATAATCAAAACTCAACGAGCAAATGGAACGCAACTTAATCCTAACTAAACCGCAAACTTAACGCCCAAGGGTATATAAAAAATTGGTCATCGTGAATTGAAAACTAAGATGCACTCAGAGAAATAACTCACCATAAAATTAATTGAACGCATAGTAAAATCAAATAAATTACTTATTCTTTTTAATTTGAAAATTCCCATTTGGTTTACTATGAAACTCATATTAAACCAATAGATTACTCCTTTATTTAAAATATTAAAAACAAATCTTATTGATTTTAAAAAGTTTCGTTTTGAATTAATATCGTAATTCCATAATTTGATTACGTAAGATAAAATAAATTAAATCAATATAGATTCGTATTTAAATATACGTTGACAATTTTTGGCCAACATAATTCAAATTAGAAATGACATTAATTTTACATTGTTTTAATTTGAAGAGTAACTGTACATACATATGTATATGCACCCGATCAAATTTTTTATTCTCCATTTTCAACATTCGTCAAGTGAGAGTGTTGTTAGTGAAAGACTTTTTATTTTTTTAAAATAAGGTAATTTACATTTTTGTGATAATTAGTGAAGTGTTTAATCAAAATAAAAGTTAATTTAATCAATTCATTAAATAATATTATGGATATAGTGAATTAAATGAATCGGATTCCCAAAATAACGAGGAAGTTGTCGATTCATTATCAACATCACCAAATGTTTCGCAAAATGAACTGTATTTTAACGGTGAAATATATCAAATAATAAATGACAACGAAACACAGTTAACAAATTTGGGTGATGTACATGTTGAAATTGTGGAAGGTGAAAGTGCAATTAATAATGAAATTTCAAAAAATGTATGCAATGAAGATCAAATTAATTTAGAAAAAGTTTTGCAAGAGTTTAAACTTTCTGAAATTTTACCCGATTTAAGAGGTAAGTATAGTTCAGTAAATAGTAGTTCAAATTTGATTAAGTGGCATTATCATTACAAAAACATGATTTTCCTTTATGGATGATTTGATTTCGTATTGTTGAGTTTTTAATTATTTCGATAATTAAGGTTAGAATAAAAAATTGTAATTTTATAAATATATTACCGTTGCGTTAAGTCTATAAAACATTTGGTGTTATAAATCCTATTGCAATAATTTTAATTACAGTGATCTAATCATAATGAGTTTTATAATTTAACACCTAAAGAAAATCAATCTTAACCATATTCAGTATGGCCCAACGAAAACGAAGCATACTGGCCAATTCGAAAACCTACCGACTTACCTTAAGAAAGACAAAACACCCCAATGTTGACGGATAAAGTTGGCGTACCCACGTTACGTATGGCGTATATTCATTCTCTAATCCTCATACGGAATAATAGATTGATAGAGTGATACATCATTTGGATATTTCGTTTTGAAAGAGAAACCCTGCATTAAATCAATTTTGCTTTATTTTCGGTACTGTTATGACTGTTTTATAAGTATTTGTGTGGATAATACCGGCCCAAAATAAATACTTGATATTGGTATTTAAAATCTAAAATATTTCTTTTTATATGTATTTAGAATCAAACGTCACATACCGAAGTCTTCAATATCTATCAAGCGAAGATATAAAAGTAATTATTAAGGACATTCCATTACGTGCAGAATTTCGGTATAAATTATTCCACTGGCGGAAACAGAAGGTATATTTTTCAGTAATAATAATTGCTTCGAACATTTTCAAAATAATTGCCTTTTCAGTTCAGTTTGGATGACAGCACTTTAACAGTTTCGTCAAAAGTAGGTGATTGGCTTAATGGCACTTCCAATGGAGAAAATCACCAAGCTTCATCAAGCTCATCAAATACTTTTTTACATACCAACGTAAAACAACAGGTAATTAATTTGTATAAGATAAATAATTCTAATGTATGTGATGATTGATAACAAAATTAACATTTGCAATGAGAGCTAATGAAATAAATTTTTTAAATTAATAATAATGTTCTTATTTTATTGTATATTTCAGACGGTGCTGGAATTATTAAATGAAACGACCAAAGGAAAATTTCTCATTAAAAGATATCAATTGATATCAATCAGCAATGATCGCGATGAACTTATTCTAATTATATTAGAGGACATCTTGGGAACAAATAGAGTGCTAAAGCGTTACGATTTTCCGACTATCATGAATCAAATTTTGGATGTGTTTCCATCCGAACTAAATACAAAAGTATATTAGTTATATCTTTGGAATCTAACTCAATTATGATTCATTATTTTAATTAAATTTATAAACAGGATTATTATTACGTACCACGAAAAAATAAAAAAAATCCTACCGGAAAACTTTATCAAAAATATTCTAATATACGATCAAAAAAAAGACGATTAACTCAGGATAGCGGCGGTATTCAAGGATTACCAGAAGAAGCAGAAGAAAGTCTCGTGGAAGTCGACGAACCGATTGCCATTGCCTTTAAAACGGTCTTAAATAGAGATAGTTCCAATTGGAAAGAAATTAAAGATTGATGGTTGAAAACATTCAGTCTTCATCAGAAAGAGCTTAAAACATTATTAAACATTGAGTTTTTTACTGCTTGGTCGAAGTTTAGTGATAGCAGAGCCCCGAACTGGTAAGTTTATGGATAGTGTAAAAATTCAGTTATTAATTCCATCTTTATTTTGAATTATAGATCGAAATTGATTTTAAAATATTGTATCCTATGAGATCGTTGTGTTTATTTTCATTGTGGGAACATTTTAAAACTAAAATTGCAACGTTTTATGAAATAAATATCAACAACGGAAGATGTAAGCAGTTATTTAAACTCGCAAAAACTACTACAGACAAAAGTACATATACTATTTTTCTAAAAACATTTTAAAATATTTTCTATAATAGTAATATTATTTCAGACACAGAAGACTATTTTTTTATTATTATTATTATTATTACTTGAGGGCCATGTGGGGGCTCAAGCCACCCCGCACTGCGACCTAAAAGATCTTTTGTGCATAAGCCCTACTTAATTATCCGTCCAGTCAATATTCGGCTCTTAATGAACCTGATAATACTGCCTAACGGTACGTGATACATACTATCTGGGCTCATTGCTCTCCCTCCTAGATGTTTTAATTATCCGTCCAGCCAATATTCAGGCTCTTAATGAACCTGATAATACTGCCGACCGGTACGTGATACATACTATCTGGGCTCATTGCTCTCCCTCCTAGATGTAATAACATTTACTTCTGCTAGAAGAGCGGTAGCATTGGGACTCAAGGACTTCGAGAGGGCAGACCCACTCCCGTATATTCCTATCCGTGCCTCGTCTACCGTTTTGATTTTACTCTTGCGAGTTGCTGGGACATACTATCTGGGCTCATTGCTCTCCCTCCTAGATGTTTACTGTTGGAAGTACTTCTACACGTGATACATACTATCTGGGCTCATTGCTCTCCCTCCTAGATGTCTACTGTAGGAAATACTTCTACACGCGTTACATACTATCTGGGCTCATTGCTCTCCCTCCTAGATGTAATAACATTTACTTCTGCTAGAAAAGCGGTAGCATTGGGACTCAAGGACTTTGAGAGGGCAGACCCACTCCCGTATATTCCTTCCCGTGCCTCGTCTACCGTTTTGATTTGACTCTTGCGAGTTGCTGGTAATAAAAAGTCGCCTGTAGGTCACCCAGGTTTACTACAGGAAGGCTAAATAAAACTGGAGGGTGCCTGGTATCCAGAGTCCGCATATATAGACTAATTAACCTATCAGCCATTCATCCATCGGCATATGCTGTTCCACCTTAGATTAGGGATTTTTTGTCAAAGTTTTCTCCTTTAGCGCCGTACTTTAGCCTGTCACAAAAGTCTATATTCAGCCTAATGGTTACAGTTACCGGTGGTTGCCACGAGGAGGCAGTACGTACACTTGCGCCTATTGGAAGGATACGGAGCCCCTTCCAATAGACGCCAAACCACCCAGAAGACTATTTACTCACATCTTTATTAAATTCAGTATTATTGTCAACAGTGCGATTTAAGGACCGAAGTGGTAGGAATAAACGTAAAGCGACAATTGCTGACGCACAGGAGTGTTTTATTGTACGTTTAGAATGCATAAACGGCATAATTTCAGAGCTGACCGACAAGTACTACAACATTGGATATTCGATTCAACCATTTATCATAGTTAGCGAAAAATTGTTAAAAAAATTTTATGTTTATTTTGATAACACAATCTATAAGTTATCATCCTTTATTGAAAGTTTAGACATTTGTTTTAAAATCTTTCAAATATTATCGTTGCAATATCCACAAGCTTGTCAGTATCCATGGACTTTCATCCAAAAATAGTTTTTTAATATTGAACCCAAATTTGATGTTAATACGCCAAATTTGACTTCGCTTTTATCTCATATGGCTGACAACTCAAATTAAAATTTAAAAATATAAATTAAATAAATAAAATTTAAAATGTATACATATATGCTTCAAGTGCCCAAAACTATTTTCATCAACTATAAATTTGATCCGACATTATACATAAACATGATCATTTAATTTCAGGCAAACTACTTGAAATAAAATGTAAACAAAATGATTGCAATCAGATATTTTCCAACTTCCAACATCTTCGTTCTCATTTGGAAAAAATCCATAGTTTTTTAAAATGGGTGTACCTTTACTTTCACCAAATCATACATTTTTAGAGCAATAACCTCAAACTAAAATTGAACAATCGGTCTAGTTCTAAAGATGTTACGATGTCAATTCAAGAAACCATTCGCGCGCTTAACCCGTAAAGAGCGTTGTGCGGTCCGTGAGACCACTCTACTTTTCAAAAAATCAAATTATCCCCACTCCGTTTAATTTTTTTCTAAAATTTTTGGTATCTTTCTAATCGAATTTTTTAGCATCGTTCTAATAGAATAAAAAATAATTAATATAAAATTGCGGTCCGCTGGAACGCACCACTTTTTTCATGCAACATTTTCCACGACGCACTTTACGGGTTAAAAAAAATGCGCTAAGTTTGTCTTTAAACCTCTATACAAATAATTCAATGTCTAGAAAACAAGTGTTAGAAATTCAAAGTTTTATAAAAATTATATTGCAATAAAAAATTCAATAAAAGAAAATGATATTGTGAAAGAAAACGAAAATGATTTAGATTGCATATTAAGTTTTTGCGAGCATCCATTCCAAGAAATACAGTCAGAACATCCCCTTTTTAAAGTTTTAAAAGATTTAAATTTGTATGAACATCATAGGACTTATGTTATAAGTAATAGAGTAAGCGAAACAATTAACTTAGGCAATAAAATATTAGCTTCTAAATCTATTAGTATCCAAATAATGCCGTTAGTTTTTCAATTTAAGACTTTATTTGAGCTACCGAATATATTAGATATTACATTGAAAAAACTAACCAAAATAATATGTTAAAGGTTCAAAACATCACAAATTTTGGTTTAGGAGATGTTGGGGCAATCCACTTGCCTAAACTTGCTGTGTAAATAGCAAAGGAAAAGTGGCCTTGCGAGTCGTTCCCAAGATAATAATAATAGGTCGTCGGATCCAATTTCACTTAACAAACAAATTGTTAATATATAAGAATTTATTTAACAATTTATTATTTTATTTTTAATAGTTATAACAATTTTATTGTGTTTTACAATTGGATTACAAAATATGACTAAACAATTTTATGATAAAAAAATGACAAGATGAATTTTATAATGTGGCCAGAGTTGAAAACAAATTTTAAATTGCATGATGAATCCAATTATACTCTATTGATCAAATATGGTAACTCAAATTAAAGACGCATTATGCCACAAATTCATGTTCGAAATAATCCAAGACTCCAACCAATTATATAATTGTACTACCCAGTATGCAAATTTTCCATTGTGTGGAAAAAACAGTTGTAATTCCGTACTATAAGGCCTATTTTATTTGCCAAATTCAAAATTGGTATTCATTTCGGAATCGCGTCCCTGCTAAAAAATACTATTGGATTTTTGAAAACCAAGTACACAGTGGGTATTCACGAATACCAAAATGGTATTGGATCCAAGCAATTTTTTTGCAAATGGTCAAATAAAATAGGCCTTATATTCCGTACTACAAAATATTAAAGACACATAATTTCGATTTGATGTGTACAGGGATTTTTTATCTCTTTCGTTTGCAAATTGCATTGTTTCCAGTTGCGTATGCATGCCATTGTTTTAATTTCGATTTTGTTGAAAACTGTCATTCAGTGTGCGGTCGCAGTGCAATATAGGTAAATAAACGAAAATGCATTAATGGCGTCGTATAAAACAATTTCATAAATTTTTGTTTGTGTTCTGATCCACATTATACAATAAACATCTAATAAATTAATGAAATACATTTTTTTCAGTGAAAAGCTTGTTTTCAATTTTTTTAGAAACTTTGAAATATTTGGTCGCCGTCATTATGAACCACAAGCAAAAATTTATGAAATTGGCTATTTTATTAACCTTCACCTTGTCCTATGATTCTGTTATTTATATTTTTTTATTTCAGTGATTATACGAATACTCAAAACAATGAAGAAATATCGTGCACATTGTGCACCTTTGTGTGTGTGCCGATCAGACGCATTTCTAAACATTAAATAATCCGGAACAAATGGAACATTCTGCGGCATTCGAAATTCCTTAATAGAAGTTTAACAGCTAGAATACCTTGTAATTGTTTATAATTGAAATAAATATTAAAAAAAAAATTATTATTCAACTAATTTTATTTTACAAATCGCTCGGAAATATTGGTCAATCCAACCGGGAAAATGCAAAGAATCTACCATGGAAAACTGTTTAAATCCCAATGGAAAATTGTACAAATTTCATAGCGGAAAGGTTCTTGAAATTAGTATGGAAAAGTGTATGGAAAAAACACGAGTTTCCGATAAAATTCCACTGCTTTTCTATAGTTTGAATGTTTGATTTTGTCTCATTTTAGTTGGGATTCATACCTACACCGGAATTTTTGAGACACTTTTCTTTGGCGAGTAGTATGGAATTCCGTGTATTTTTTATGTTTCTTTCCATAGAAAGAGTGTGGTTTTCGCAAGAGAATGCGCGTGGAATTCCGTTGGATTTGCATAATGGGTATAGGCGCATTTTATTTGACCATTTGCAAAAAATTGCTTGTATCCAATACCATTTTGGTATTCGTGAACCCAATATGCACGCCCAACGGAAATCCGTGTGAATTTTCGTGCGAAAAACATACTGTTTCTATGGAAAGAAACATCAAAAGTACACGGAATAGTGTACTACTCGCCAAAGAAAAGTGTCTCAAAAATTCCGGTGTGGGTGTGTGCCCTAACTAAAACGAGACAAAATCAGATTTGGAAAGTAGATGGAATTTTGTTGGAAATTTGCATTTTTTCATATCCTTTTCCGTACTAATTTCTGGCAATTATAAAAAAGTTTTCCGTCAGAAACAAAATATTATTTCCATAGTAGATTTTTGGTCTTTTCCTGATGGAATCAACCAATATTTCCATGCGAATAATAACTCAAAATAAAATTTTCATTTCAAAATAGTGTTTTATTTATTTCAATTACAAATTCAATAATTTTGTATATGTATATATATGTACTTAAATAATAAATGTTATACTACATATGTATATAATAAATCATATGTGTCTACATATGTATATAATGTATCTACATATGTATATAATAAATAAATAAACTTATAATATAATAATTGCATTTAATGTGTAAAACATAATTAGGTAATTAAGATTCTTAAGATTACAACGAAGTATAAAATAAATTTAAATAATAAATTGATAGATAATAAATTGAAAAACACTTTAATTCACACACACGACACACGTCTGGCTCAATCAAAACACAAATCACAACAAATTGACAAACTCAGCTGAGGGTAGAAAATGGCGTATGCGTCGATACTTAGGCTGTGTTTCAAACGAAGAGAAAACCGCATAAAAAGTTAAAAAGTTAAATTTTTGGCATTTTATTCACCACAAAAATTTTAACTGGTCACGGACCAGTTAAAAATTTGTAGCCTATATTTTGTTTTTCTCTACGCAAACCAAAAATAAAAAACGTAAACGTCACAATTTTAACCAGTTTCATTTGAAACACCAAAACGATTAAAAAGTGAGGAAAATTTAATACTTTTTACCACAGTTAAAAAATTTAACTTTTTACCCGATTGAAACACAGCCTTATTGTGAATATTTTTTTTGTGAGAGAAAGAGAAAGACAAAACCCGATGCACTTCAAACGAATTTGATGTGTCTTTGATATTTTATTGTATGGAATTTCGTATGGAATTCGAATAATTTTTCCACAGTGTGGAAAATTTGCATACTGGGGAATACCCACTGTGTACTTGGTTTTCAAAAATCCAATAGTATTTTTTAGCAGAGACGCGATTCCGAAATGAATACCAATTTTGAATTTGGCAAATAAAATAGGCCTTATATTACGTTCAGTGGATATTCGATTATGTATTTCGGCAAAAGCGCTTGTCGATGTTATTTATAATGATTAATTTCCATCTTGACATTTGTTTAAATTCAAGAGAAATGTCAAAAATGACAAAGTTTATAGAAAATATTTGGGAATAATTAAGATAAGTAAACATTATTTCATTTTTCATTTACTTTAAATAACCTATTAATTATACCTTTCAGTGATGGTCAATAAATTATATAATAGCAAGGGGTAAGTTTTAAAGAAATTATAATTTACAATGTTATTTTGATTTTAGGTTAAGTCAATTGATGTATTACAGGATGAGATTTGTAATAAGGTGAGTATCAATTTAAATTGGGCCTGTAATGTTATATGAATAAAAAAATAATAATTTATTTTAAATTATATTTATAATATTAATTTATTTAATTTCACGTAACATTATTTTGTTATTAATTTCTATGTTATTTGTTTATTCACCACCATTGTGCAGTGTGCATAAATGCACTTTTAATTAAAGCGAAGTGAAGAGCACGTGCGCTCTGCACAAAATCCGAGTCGAGTCGAGACTGATTTATTAATTAATTTGGTTTTTGTGTGTTGTCATGTAATGTGGAAGAGATCGTAGTTCATTGGTATTTTGAATTGGGTGTTTGTTTTTGCGTATTGACTGTGTTCGCGTGCGAACTGATCGTGTGGTGGTAAGCGCACAAAAGAATTGTGGTGAATGAGCCGCCACAGTACTCCCCCATGAGTAAATTTCCCCCCTCTGTAAGTGTATACGTGTGTGATGTTTTGTGCGTGTGTGTTGCTTGCGTGTATGTTGCTTGCTTGTGTTTGCGTGCGTGTGTTGCTTGCGTGTTCGTTGCGTGCGTGTGTGTGTTGCTTGCGTGTGTGCGTGTTTGCTTGTGTGTATGGTTGTTTGCTTGCGTATGTGCGTGTTTGTTTGCGTGTGTGTGGAACGTCAGCAATAACCGCGACTTTGCCAATGTTTGATTGACGTTTTCTTGTCAAAGTTTTCGCCTATTCCTGTCTGGCCTCAAAACATGCGCCGGACCAGAAGGGTTGTTCTGAAATCCGACGTAACCTGTTTTGATGCCAGTGTCGTTCTATGTCGTGTCAGTCTGGGGGTGTTGGGGAATGGCTGAGTCGCTTTGCCATACGACGTTGTGCGAGCCATGTTGATTAAAACACAAAATAAAAAATTTAACCGGAATGATTAAAAACTGGTGGTGAAAAATTTACAAAAAAAATGATGTGTTGCTGCTATTGTTGTAGTTGATGATGATGAATGATGGTGGTGATGATGTTGTTGCTGTTTGCTGCTGATGTTTGTCGCAATGATGATGACAGTGGTGATTACAGTGATGTAATCTTGCCGTATGATATGGTGATGACGATACTACGACTGCCGGGTGGTATTTTTACTGCTGTGGTCATCTTTGTCGTTAATGATGATGTCATCGGCGGTAATGATGGCATTACCACTGGTTGCGATGGCGCTGATGATAACCATTGCGGTGATGGTGGTGATGATGGTCGAACGCATGTGTATGCGTAGGCACGTACCTTGTCTGCCTAACGTATGTATGTGCGGTTAAATTCCCGTTGGTAATGATGCAGCTGACTTCGATTGTGTTGGTGGGCGGTATGGCGTCGTACCTCATTTTGTATGTGTGTAGGTGTTCGACCGCATACGTGTGACACGTGTTCGTTTGTGTGTGTCCTAATTTTAAGTTTGCTGTGTGTGGGCATGATACCGTGCGTGCGTATGTGTGCATGGCACTAAATATGCGTATGTGTGCCTCTAGTGTGCATAGATGTACTTTTAATTAAAGCGAAGTGAAGAGCACGTGCGCTCTGCACAAAATCCGAGTCGAGACTGATTTATTAATTAATTTGGTTTTTGTGTGTTGTCATGTAATGTGGAAGAGATCGTAGTTCATTGGTATTTTGAATTGGGTGTTTGTTTTTGCGTATTGACTGTGTTCGCGTGCGAACTGATCGTGTGGTGGTAAGCGCACAAAAGAATTGTGGTGAATGAGCCGCCACAGGCCAATTGCTCCAACAGGAGACATTTTTAAACTGAAACAACAAAAATTAAAAACTCATTAGTTCTACCCTATATCCTTTATTCTGATGATTTTCAGATTAATAATTCATTAGGTAGCCACACTTCATCGATTTGTGGTTTTTATTATCAATTTCCTACAATGCCACAGTATTTGTTATCTAGACTCGAATACATTTTTCATGCAGCATTTATTTCATCCGCTGATTTAAAAAAGTGCGGTAACCAAAATGCTTTGTATCATTTATGTAGTTGAACAACTTAAAATTTTAGAGAATGGAATTGACATTAATACTTCTTTTGGAGTACGTAAAGTTCATTTTATTTTAGGAGTGGTACTTGGTGGCAACTTGGGTATCAACAGCGTGCTAGGTTTTGTTCAATCTTTTAATGCGAAACGTTTTTGCCGGGTTTGTACTAGAAATTGAGATGAAATGAAGAGTGATATAACTGAAATGAATATGTATCTAAGAAATGAAGATAATTATAACAAATATTTAGCAGAAAATAACTTTAAAGAAACCGGCATTAAGAAAGTTGCATTTTTGACACCCTTACCTATTTTAATGTTTACGAAAATACCTGTTTTGATATTATGCATGATATTTATGAGGGTGTTTGCATTTGTGACGTTTGTAATATTTTACAGGCATTTAAAAATGAACGTATAAACTCTTTGTATGTAATTAATAACAGGAAAGGACTATTTACTTTTGGAGAAAAGGAGGTTGGAAATGTATCGCCCCCTTTGGATTTCAATAGAATAAAATCCTTTAATTTGAAAATGACTGCCAGTGAAATTATGTATGAACTTTGTACATTTTTTACCATTGATGATTGGAGATTTAATACCAGTAGGTAATAAGCACTGGAAATTATTTACTATTCTTTTACAAATTATTGATTTTCTACAACGGCCAAGTTACAGTTTAACTGATTTAGAATTTTTGTGCGATTTAGTCAGAAAACATCATTCATTGTATATTAAGCTTTATGGACCAACTTTAAAGCCTAAACATAACTTTTTAGTCCATTATACCACAGCAATATAAAAATGTGGACCATTAAAGTATCTCTGGGCAATGCGATTCGAAGCTAAGAACAAACAATCAAAAATGTATATGAATAGTATCACATCCCGTTTAAACCCCTCATGTTCGTCAGCTGTAAAATCTGGATTGAAATTTTCAAAATTCTTAGTATAAAATGAAAATGGTTTTGGAGAATTACTTGTTATTAAAAATTTTGAATTTAAAAATTTAATAAACGAAGTTTTTTTTACACAAATTTTACAAATTCCAAATATTAATTATAATTGGGTACAAATAAACAATGATTCTATAAATTATAAAGGTAGTGATTATAAAATAAATTATTATTTATCAAAGTATGAGAAGTCTCACTTTGAATTATATAAAATAATATGTTTTTTATATGAAAATGATTTATTTATTTTATGTAATGAAATTAAAATTAAAAAATTTGTAGAACATTTTCAGACTTTGAAGTAGGATCGATTAATAGTGAAAATATTTTTATTAAAAACATTAATTATTTTACTACTCCACCCTTGAATTTATATTCCATTAATAATGGCAAAACTTATGTTAAAAATAAGCATATTTAATAATTTTATTTTAGATTATAAACTTTTAGGAAAAGCATTATAACAATCAGTATAATTATTGTGTACTGTTTATTTTTTTAAAATTTGCAGAAAATTAAAAATAAAATTTGGCAAATGAGACATTGATACACCAGACGTAAATATGTAAGTAGAATAAAATATTCAAATAAAACTGTTAACATTTAAAAATTAAATCAATTCATGATTGATCCAATTGAATTTATTCATTGAATCAAAAAAATACGCATTATATTCTAGTTTCTAGTATAAACAATATAATATCAAGTCGTAACTTTTTCATTTAATTGGCACTCACTCATGCTTCAATCCAATATCTAATTTAATTTTATTATGTATTTCGTAAATTTAAATACGACCAAACTAAATCAAAGTAGAACTCTTTCACTTCAAAAGATATCGCAAAGTATATTCAAAAAAGACGTTATCATTTTAAAGTTGGAAATATTTGAAACAATGATGTACGCTAT
This sequence comes from Tipula helvola, assembly GCA_963556165.1. Lineage (NCBI taxonomy): Eukaryota > Metazoa > Arthropoda > Insecta > Diptera > Tipulidae > Tipula > Tipula helvola. Next base: position 169,697,509 of record OY744482.1, on the reverse strand, counting down.
TGAGTAAAAATTAATCAAAAACATCTTTGAAATTACAAAAATCGTCATTGCATGTTTTTCATATTGATTTTTATTTGGTTTAATGTGATTTTCATTGATTTTAAGTGCTTTTTTCTCTCAGTATATAGTCAAAATAATATCTCACTTTAAAATTCCTATCCTTTCATTCCCGAGTAAATACAACAACAAATTCAGTTTTTGTTGTTGTTTTACTCGAGAATGAAGGAATAGGAATTTTCAACGAGATATTATTTTAACTATTGACCATGCTTGGAAGCTGGATTTTTCGACATATTACTAGGAAATTGCTGCAAATGTTCCATTCTATAATACTCGTATCCCTAGCATATCGATGTTTGCTTTTCACGCTGTTAGAGGGTTTAGTTATGCGGCCAGAGGGTTTAGATATGCGGCCATATACATTTAACAATCTAAAAAGCAGATTTCAATGAGCGAAATAATGTGCTCTATCGTCTTTGCAGCCGCTGTTCATTCACACGTAGATATCGATGGGCTCCTTTGGATGCGGCCATATTATTTGGTTGATGCGTGCATTAAAGACATCGTGTATCGCTGCTGTGCGTTGTATACTAAATCCTTTATTCCTAATTTTATTGTCTAAACCAACGTTTTATTGATTTTTATAGTTTGTTTCTAATATTTTGCCATCAATTAATGTATCTCGATAATTGCACCAATTTAACATCCTGTACTACTTGATAAAGCGCAGTGTTAATAACAGAGTTAATAGCATTTGTACTCAACTCTTGAAATTGAGCTATTTGCATGCAACCAAACAAGAAAATTTGCTTGCCTGAATCATGGCTTTAGGCCTCAGCGCCCTTAAAGGAAATTGTTAGAAATATTCGATAAAACATCTTTGCAGTATTAAGCAGTAAAAAAGTTTACAAGTTGAGACTGGGCAACAGGGCTGAATTTAACGTTTCCAGACCATACAACTCATAAGGCAGTACTTGGGTTTCCCACTCTCAGGTAGCTTTCTGACTCTACCACCAAATAAATGTTGATTATTAACAGTTGCCAGAATACCTGACTGTATGTCAAAATTTAAAATGGTCTATATCAATATAAGATAACTACAATACAAACGATAAAGATAATACATAATAATAACAACACATTTATAACAAACCGTATTATAAAGTCTATTAATTCTATTCAAATAAACTCTATCGAGGCTAATCTACTCAAAACACAAATATATTCTCGTTTATGTAGTCGTAAAGAAGAAAAACCAATTTTCCGCAACGGTTAACTGGTACACATATTACAATTTTGTTTTCTACTCTAATTTGACCCATGTGATATAGATGAATACGCTTAGGAATTTATGTATAAACGATTTGGTTTGGTACAGATTTTCATTTTAAATATGTTTTCAATATAAATTACTCCAGCATTTAGATACGTAACGTATATCGTAAGTCGCAAGGAAAAAGCAAAAAAAAAAAAAATGCAAAGATAAATGTGAAGACAAAAAAGCAAAAGATTTTCTATACAAAGTTTATTTACAATTTTTATTAAAAGGCTTAGATTGATTATAAATAGTGGGGTTTACGGAAAATAAATTTCTTTCAACCAAACCACCCACAAAACCCTTCCTTAATTGCTTATAGTGAATAGTAAAAAATTGCACTGGAAACTATTAACTTTTCCAATTGGAATTTATTGTATTAAACAAAATTTGAATTTCGACAATTTTATTAATTTCAAATTTTGTATTATTAAATTGATAATTAGCTTATATCGTTTAAATTAGAAATAAGATATAAATGAAAATTGGCATAATGAAGGGTCGGAGACCTGTTTGTTGAGATATCAACTGGATGGTTTTATTTTTGGAGAGTTTAATGCATTGCTATCTCTCGTTCAGAATTAAGTCGCAACCAAGCGGCACCTCCGTGTTAAATATGGTAAATACTAATATATGTATAATAACTGGCGTATTATGAAAACTATAACGATAGCTGAGGTACTCGGCGTTGCCCGGGGTAAATACAATATTTTTTTTTTTTAGCAAAGATGGCACCAACGCTCATTGTTTTTTAAATTAACTTATATCGTTTTTCCTCTTCAAAATGTGGTAAAATATATTTTAACTCCCCCAAATCAAGGGGACCGCCCCTTCGGAATTTCGGATACGAGTATACGATTAATTTCATTTAACCGTTTATCTAAATTCAGTCCTGTATTTTTGTTTTAAATTGAAATTTTAGAAAACTTATTGAGGCACCTAGACCAAGGGGCTAGATCCTTTTGAAAATACTATACGAAAACCAGCTAACTTTCGTATGAAACCACTACGTGGAAACGTGTAAAGAGCATTTTACACATACAAGCAGATTGTCATTTTTATTAGTATGTACAGACAAATAATTTGTATATCCCTCCCCTATTGCAATAATGTGCTATTTGTAAAATTTGCTTTACATGATTTGATATAAAGACGCATAGTTTGCGTGCCCTAGCCCTAGTATAATGCAGTTAAAAAACTAAATCCTATCAATTGCATTAGTGTAAATTTTAAAAATGAAAAAAATTTAAAGTTTCAAATTAACAGTTAAAAATTTGAATTGATACATGTTTACATTCGATATGTATTTCGGTTTAAGAACAAAAGTCCAAACAAAATATTTTAAGCCTCGAACCATTAATTTTTCACAAATACATTGCCGTAAAAGTCGGAATTGAAAGATGCACGCTGCTCAGTTTGCTGCACCAATCATAATAGCCACGAAGCAAAATGGAGCGCTTAAAATTTGTGATGATTTTAAAGTCACAAATCACAACTAATCTGCAACTCATCGTTCATTGGCATCCAGTCAGTACCCATAAGATGAATAACTTGTTCATATAAGTAATGCGAGATGCTTAAATTCAGGAGATTAAAAGCAGGGTTAAAATTCAATTGGTGTACAACACAAGTGTTTTTATTTTAAAGATAATTGAATATGCAATTTCGAAAAGGGCCACATGTCTGAAAAATTAAATTTTTCAGGAATTAAAGAAAACTATCTATTTTCTAAAGTAGTATATAAATTTATACAATTTATTTTAAGGTCAAGTGTAGGGTCAAAAAGTAATTGAAAATTATATAAATATTTAATATTAATCTTTATTTTATATGTTTTTTATGTATTATATGCATACGAGATGTGCCCTTTTCGAAATTCATAAAATATAAAGTAAATCTAATTAAAAACACAACGATTAAACTTTATGAAACTGTTATCATAAGTATCAAAATCACTTCAGCGACAGATAGAGATATATCGCCGTCGCCGATTAATAAAATGCATTAAATTCGAAAAGGGCACATCTCTAAGAGTTGTGACCTTTTCGAAATTATCGTTATACAAACCGACACTGGTGGCCGTATTAACACAAGAAATGTGCCTATTTCAAGCCAAATAGGTGCGGGAATATATTTCCATCACATTAACGTGAAAAAACGGTTTTGTCAAAATTTTCGAGATGTGCCCTTTTCGAAATTGCATATTCAATTAGAAATACAGCAAGGCCCATTTGAATACAATCAAGGCAAAAATAATTTGTTGGATTCACCGCAATGCTTGCTTGTAAACCACATACTATTTTGAATTTGCTCCCGGAGCTAAAACTACCAAATTTTTTGAAATTCCTACTCTCGGAATGAAGGTGCGTTTTCTGTATCCACGGAGAAGGATCGAGTTCTGTCAATCTGTTGGCTAGAGATCTACCTACGATGCCATGTTGTCACTGTTAATTGCTAATTATTTGTAGGAGGTTTCGTTTCCAGATAGTAAATATTGAATGTGAGCAATGAGCATGTGAGACAGAACTCCCATACCGTAAGACCCTCATGATGAGAAGAGTAATTTGAAGTAACAAAACTCCCAGGGCACGACATATATGCATATAGCATAGGCATAGAAGTGCCCTTAGCTACGTAAAATTACAAGCCCGATATCTATGCGATGGCGAGAAGGGTCATTTGAAGTGTTATTACATTCATGGTCGTAGAAACTTTGATTTACCAAACGCTGTGGCGAAACTCAGAGGGATTGATCTATATAACGGAATATGTCATGAACACAGTAGGGGCACTTAGCTAAGTAAAATTACAAGCCCCATATCTATTACATCTGCCAAGTATCCATTCATGACTCTGGCATCATGAGACGAGCATTAGTACAACAAATATTCCTTTAGTACATTGAGCGGCTGTTATACATAGATTCGGTTGGAACTGCTGATTAGCTATCTATTGAATCATTTTAAGCCATTTCGATGAGGCTGAGAAACCCTTGCATAAACAGGCTGTTGTTCGCTCAGTATTTAAACTACGTTACATTTTTGGTTCAAAAAGTCAATAAGTTACTCTGTTACGTACAGTTCTGTTAAGTTAACCACCTTAACTTGCCAAGCACGCTTTAAAATTTACCAAAAATCATACACGGAAATCTTGTTTAAGATTCCGTAGTAATGAATGGTCTGGTCACGGCAAACTCGCTGAACAAAGCAAAATCGCACCGCTTTGTTACTGAACAGTTTGAAATAAGGTAAATACAGTAGTTCTATTAGGGCGCAATGTTGACCGTAAAATCATAGCAATTGGTAAGACGGTAGCGCGAAACCCCTCATAATCAAACTCAGCAAAATCATGAGCTGAGCAATACTAATAAATAACCAAAGACCGGATTTTGAGTAAAATGCCTATCTCACCAATTATAGTGGGACGTCTCATTTTTGGAAGACTATGATTCGAGTGTCATTAAGAATTCGTTACCACAAAAAAGGTTTTTGCATATTTGCATATTTCGCATATTTTACATAAGCAAAAAGATTCAATTTAATGCATTGCATATTTAGCTTTTTTTGAATATGTACATATGCCTTGCAAAATAAAAGAATTTTAGTTTGAATAAACATTGTTCACGTTAAATTGTTCCAGCCACTCATGAAATGTCAGAAAAATTATTAATAAAATATTTAAAAGAGTTTGGCCCTGAAGGTACTGAAACTACTAATGGGAAATTAGTGTGCACACTATGTGAATGCAACGTTAAATTCTGTGGCAATATGGCATAAGGGAATAACTCGAGTTATACCCTTTTACATATTATTGCAAATTCGAAATCTCCATATTCGAATTCATATAATATCAATTTTTTGTAATAATTTAGCAACTCCAAACAACCGTAATAATCATTTAAAAAAGCAAGAATTCAAAAAACTCATACGATTTTGAACGACTCTTAATTTTAAAAACGTTTTCCTGAAAAATGCGAATTTTAGAGTTATTCCCTTATGTCATATTGCCACAGAATTAAAAAAATACCTCATTCAGCAACATTTAAAAATATAGAAGCATATTCGACTGGCTCAAAATTCAAAACAACAGAATGAAAAAATCAACCAGAAAAAACGTCTGGATAAAAATTTTTGTTTAGATCTATGCAACATGATAGTTGCTACAAACATACCTTTCTGAAAATTAGAAAATGTGGCGCTCAGGTTAGAAATTGATATAAAACATATCATTATACGCATCAGAGTTTCCGCTGTAAAATGTAAAATAATTGGAAATTCCCGTTATTGTTTTGTTGTATTTTTGTGTTTTGTCATTTTATTTAAATACATGTACAATATGATTTTAATGTGTTTGTTTGCGTGATTCTAACTGAAATAGTATGCGTTTTTGATAAACATTTCATTATGCGCACAATAGTATCATTCGAGTATTTCTGCGATTCACACAGTTTTTTTCTTTTAAACTAAGTCGAAAATTAATTGTTTTATACGACTCAGTGTAAATAAGTACTTAAATTTGTTTGTTTTGAAAATTCAAAATCATGGGAAAGGCTAAGGCGTTAACTCACGTAGAACGTGCCAAAATTTCTATTTTGAATCAGAATGGATTTTCGAATCGTAAAATTGCAAGGCAGATTGGTAGATCTGAAGGAGTAATCAGAAATTTTCTACAAAATCCGCGAAAATATGGCCAAAGAAAATCTCCAAAAGGGAATAAAAAATTAATTGCTTTAGATATTAGAAGAATAAAGCACGAAGATTAAAGATAAATTAAAGATAAATTAAACTTATCCGTCACAAAACAACACATTGCACGACTATTAAGAAACGATACCAATATTAAATGGAAGAAACCATTATGTAAACCGAGGCTCACTAAGCGCCATTTAGAGGCTCGTCTTAAATGGGCTCGAGAGCATATGGTTTTCAATGAGGAATGGAACTCGGTGATATTTTCTGATGAAAAGCAATTCAACCTAGATGGGCCAGATTGTTTTAGTTGCTATTGGCATAAATTAAATTCTACAAATGATCCAAGAACAAAACGAAATTTTGGTGGTGGTACAGTCATGGTATGGGGAGCATTCTCATCTAAAGGTAAGTTAACCTTGTGCCTTCCATCGTCGAGAATGAACTCCGACGAGTACTTAGAAATGCTGGAAAGTGTACTCGTGCCATACAGTGAAGACAATTTTGAAGATAACTTCATATTCCTACAAGATAATGCCGCGATTCACGTTTCTAGGAAGAGTAAGGAGTGGTTTGCGAACGGAGGAATTACTTTAATGGAGTGGCCCGCATGCAGTCCAGACTGCAACCCAATGGAAAACCTGTGGGCAATACTGGCAAGAGAAGTATACAGAAATGGAAGATAGTTTAACACCATTCAAGAGTTAAGGGCTACCATAGCAAGTTGCTGGAGCGAAATTGATAATAATGTATTGCATAATCTCATACAATCCATGCCAAATCGTGTGTTTGAGGTTATTAAACAAAATGGCAGGCAAATTAAATATTGAAATATTTTATAGATTATTTTTTTGTAATTTTATTATAGTGCGTATAATGAAATGTTTAACTAAATTCTTGTTAAATTTGAATATTTTTAATAATTATTTTTGAAATATGAATTCTAACCAATTTTTATAATTTTTAAACATAAATGTATTAGAATAATTGAACAAATTAAATATAAATATTTAAAATAAAAAATAACCCAAGTATTTTTGAATGCGTATAATGATTTGTTTGCTTCTGTATTATTTTCACTTTCCAATCAAAATTTAAATTATATTTCAAATAGTTTTTCCTAGAGAAATACACAAGAGAAGTAATTCCTAGTGAATCTACCATTCGAAAAAATTATCTGAGTTCTTGCTATGCAAATATATGTCTATCGATGAAACAACAGACCTGCTGGACGTTTCGTTGCCAACATTATAGTTGGAATTGTACAGAAGGATTCGGATAATATTAATTCAGTGTATTTATTAGACTGCCAATTTGTAGATAAATCCAATACTACGATAATGGATCGTGCTTTTGACAACGCTTTTAAAATACTAGATGGTGCTTGCGAACTTGATGACGTGTTGTTATTGGTAAGCGATGCTGCACCATATATGGTTAAAATGCGGAAAGGTTTATCTATTTTGTACCCCAACTTGATACATGTAACATGCCTTGCACATGGGTTGCATAGACTTGCAGAGCATATCCGATCCATTTTCTCTGACGTTGACACGTTCATCAACAACTTAAAAAAAATATTCTTAAAATCACCCTCCGGAATAGGCATTTTTAAAAGATTGGCGCCAAATTTACCACTAGAACCACAACTTGTTGTTACACGATGGGGCACATGGTTACGGGCAGTGAATATTGTTCCAATAATGTCAATATATTAAAAATTTTCTACGCGGAATTGGAAAAGGATGCTGCGTCAATTGTCAAGTTTGCACATCTCACTGAAAAAATTGGTTTGCGCAATGATATTGATTTCATCACTGCCAACTATGGATTTATTCCAAATAAAATTGAGCAATTAGATGCCTCAACGTTGTCCTTCAATCAAAGCCTCACAGTAATTGAGGAGGTTTTTATAAATATTGAGAATATACCGGGATCAACTGGTGAATAAATAAAAACAAAATTATAAAACAATTTTTCAAAAGAATTCAGGTTTACAGAAGCTAAAAGAAATTAACAAAGTACTGCGAAATGAACCGGTCCAAACTGAAATAATAAATGCAGCACATTTAAGGTTTGCACCAATCACCTCCTGTGAAGTTGAAAGAAGCTTTTCGCAATATAAAAACATATTATCAGATAAGAGGTTAAACCAGAAAATTTAAAATTATATGTTGTAAAGTGTTAATTTGTTTCGAATTTAAATTGAGATCAAAAATTATTCATCTCTAATCCTAATTTTGGATATGCTTAAATATAAAATGGTTAGTTCCGTATAGAATTACAATAACTAAAAATGTATATTTTATTGGCAAAATGAATTTGCCTTTTGTTATTAAAAACGGCTATGCGATCCGGTCTTTACTAATAACAAAGCATACCGATTAAACAATTTGAAAATTATTATTTTATTATGCACTGCGCCAAATTAAAAACGGAACCAAAATTTTCTTCGAAAAAATATCCATATTTCAACGCTTGTATCTTGGTGAAATAACACCTTTAAAAAAAAAAAAGGTTGTTTCTAGTTGAAGGAAATTTTGTCTTCTTTTCGATACTGGAATTTGTTTTATTTTATTTTGTTTTTTTTTTTGTGACATTTTTGAGTAAAACAAAAGGTGTCTAAAAACAAAAAAAAATATGCTGCTGTTTGAAACTGTAAACGAACTTGCACGATATTTCATTCAAAAATCCAAACCGGCCATTTTATAAAGAATTTCGAAACCTTATTTTTTTTTTTCGTTCTTTTCTATGCAATATTTTCTGGGGCTCAAGGCACTCCCAACTTTTGCCGTCCTACTTTACGCAGTAGTTGCCAAATCGAGGACGTACGGCTATAGACCCGTTTTGTATAAACTACCTGCACATTGCATTGCTTCATGCCAGCCTATAGTGCTGACATGAAAGGTGGGTCGGCCCATGGATTCTGCACTCTCAACAGGGGGTCATCGAAACCTTGAAAATGATACTATGGAAATTTCTGTGCGACCACTTCATGTCAAGTTATTGCAGTTTTAGAGAAAACGTGTATCAAAAAGCGTAGAAGTAAATTTTTTTATCTTGTAAACTTAGCACTCTACCATAGACAATAATAGTAGATTTCTCATTTGACTAAAAACACAAAAAAAATGAAAATTTTCCATTCAAATATTATCGATGTATTGCATATACGTATTATATTTGCAACGCATTCTAAAATCATTGCCTTATAAAATACACAACACAACGATAACATTGGAATTATCAGAAGTTTTGTTTTTTTCCTTTAGTTATAATGAAATGAGTAATCTAGTATGAATGTCTATGACTCTACGATAAAATTTTAAGTCACTTTAACATTAAAACTTTAATTCACTAGAATTTCAATAACTCGACAAGAAGTGGTCGCATAGAAATTTCCATAGTATCATTTTCAAGGTTTCGAAATTCTCTATAAAATGGCCGGTTTGGATTTTTGAATGAAATATCGTGCAAGTTCGTTTACAGTTTCAAACAGCAGCATATTTTTTTTTGTTTTTAGACACCTTTTGTTTTACTCAAAAATGTCACAAAAAAAAAACAAATTCCAGTATCGAAAAGAAGACAAAATTTCCTTCAACTAGAAACAAAATTTTTTTTTTGAAAGGTGTTATTTCACCAAGATACAAGCGTTGAAATATGGGTATTGTTTCGAAGAAAATGTCTGTTCCGTTTTTTAATTGGTGCAGTGAATTTCAATGTTTGTATTATGTCCAATTTTCACACTGCTGCGACCATACATATACCTATACCACAATTCACTTATAATAGATTACGCCTTCGTGGATTTCGTTTTCGTAGTTTACTGCGCATTACGTCAACTGAGAGTTGCTAGTAAGATATTACAAAGGAAATGTATGAAAAATAAGGAATTTGTCTAATAAATGTATAATATATGGATGTATTATGGTTGATTATGGATGTATTATGGTTGAATATTTCTTTCCTCATAGAAAATAGGATCCATGCTTTTAACATTCGCTTATTTGTTGGAAAAGAATGAACACTATATGGACAATTATTTATATTGTTATTACATCAAGTAAATACGGCACACCACATTATTTATTTAATTTAATTTAATTTTTGAATTCAATTACATACAATAATATTGTGAAACAAAACTGTTCACTCTCATTTGACGTCATTATTTTATGCCGTTTATTTTATGATCCAAATAGGCAAAGTGCGCAAGGCGTAATCTATTATAAGTGATTTGTGTACCTATACATAGTAAATATTTTCACACAAAATAAATTAAAGTAGGCGGTTTAAATTTTTTTCGTATTCGGCTCACGGTGATTTTGAAATGCCGGATGATGTTTTATATTGCATGTGTATGGGTAGATTTTATATTTATTTATTTTGTTTTTCATGACGATATTCACACATTCACACATATGTACATACAAATATGCAATATTATTTATTCGGCCCATATGGTTCCATTACCTAATTTCTATACAATTACTTACTCCTGACGATAAAAAAACAACGTGGGTTTCCCCCATCTTTTAACAATGCCACAACATAATAAACAATGATTGTTTATTTGAACCCTCACGATTCTTACTGTGAATATTTTTTTTCTTTGATTAGAGTTTATCGACATATGTACATATATATAAACAAAAAGATCTTATCTGATATATTCCTTTTTCCTCGGGTTGACGATATGCTTGATCAGCGAGGAAGAGCGAGGAGGTTTTTTCCCTTTCAACAAATTTAAGTCACAATAATTTTAGAGGGATACTGCTCGGATTGAAAATATCTCCAATCATCTTTCAGGGCATGATGAATTTAGCAATGTCTGACCTGCCACTCGGTTTATAACGTCACCATAATTCAAATTTAATAAAAGCTTTCCAATGCTTTCGAAATTTTAATTTGTATAGCATATAATGCGGAATGCGTCATTTTATCTCAATTAAGGGGGGAACCTCCTCCAGACAACTGGTTTTTCAATAATTTTTTACAAAAAATTGAGAGCATTTATTGCAATGAAACAAATTGCATATTAATATTGACGTTTAAATGAATACAAACATTTTTTTGTATGAGTGAAAAAAAACAAAATGGCAGCGCTAGAAGTGCTCGAACTAGACTACTAAAGTTTGCGCCGTGGAACGCCCAGGTCCTTGTAGTTAACTAAATTCAACGAAACAAATTTTTTTTATTAAAATAATTCATTCCGCTTTGCATGAACCTAAAAGTTGCAAAAAAAAAAATAAAATTGAAAATTAGAGGACAAAAAGAAAAAAAAAACACGTGTTTCTTTATAAACAATTTATTAAAACCAATATTTGTTTAAACAATTTATAAGAAATTTTAGGTTTGTGCAAAGGCCGATACGCTAAAGAATATGTGTACAAAATTTCAAGTTGATGGGTCCAATACTTTTTGAGTTACATTCCACGGCGCGCAAAAAAACACGTTTCAAGAAAAACTCGATTAAAGTTTTCGTTCTTGAAGAGAACGCATTACTTCGCATCACTTCGGTGACTTCCTAGGGATCTGTAGGACTTTCTGTTGGGTTTGAAACTTTGGAAATATATTCTTCAGATACTAAATGAATTTTTAAAGTAAAAAAAAAATGCAAAAAAATTAATATCTGGAGGAGGTTCCCCCCTTAAGCGACGGAGAAAATTTATCCGTGGCCTGGGCATCAAAACTTTTACAAAAGGAGAAAAAGAGAGATCCTACATACAACGAACTATCAGCAACACGTTGGGTTATTTATGTGGAATTTTAGTCCATAGATATTTTTGGGCGAAAATAGTTTAGACCAGATATTTTTGGGTATATTAATTTTGTTTTGGGATGTGTTGACATCTAGCGACTTATGTATGTAACGGTTTAAATTAAAGCGCAGCCATACAAAACTAACACAAATAATGTTCACTCATTAAAAACACACAGTTTTGCTTTATGCACTAAAAAAGTAGGAATTACTTTTTTTTAATTAGATGTATCATCAATCAAAGACTATTTGTAGCATAGCTAGCTCAACATATTGAGCAGATGCGGGTCCGCATTTCTGGTCCTGTAATTCTTTCATTTGGTTTTTGTGAATTTGGACCAGAAATAGCTCTGAAGGCTTTATACATTTAGATTCTTGTAATTAAAAATTCGGGGTAAGCTGTGTCTTCTACACATCCTTAGGTGTTTGTAACGATTGTATCGCTACGTAAGAAATAATAAGATAGTTTTCTCGTTGCCTTCGGTAGTCATTTGTTCTCCCCGCTGTGTCATGGGAAATTATTATAGTGGCCGCATATGTTTATTCATAGATGGCTTGCGAAATTTGTTTTGCGATTAGTGTTTGGATTGCACGTTATTCGGTATTATCGGGTGGCGTTGCGCAGATGATACAATTGGTATAAAAAGCTAAATGACAGCGTTCGACGGGAGAGAAGGATTAAAAGAAGACAGAAGGGAAGACGCTGTTTTTTTGTGTGTTCTATTAAAAATTAAAATTATGCCATGAAAATGGTGGATACCGATTAAAAAAATATTAAATCAAATTATAAAAAAATTTGTACCGAAGAAATATCGAGTTAAACAATATAGTGAACGTGTTTGTAAGTTTGGTGAAAAGTAATATTAAGATTTGGCGTGTAGTGCTAAAAAAATCTAAAAATATATCAATTATTGGTATTTCGTATTGTTGAAACCCGCGGTGTTAAATTTTAAAATACACGGGCTAGGAATAATAGTCCAGATTTAACGGTAGGATCACCTATCGTGTGTCATTTACCGTAGTACCGTATATGTTACGGATCGGTGGATTTATTTGACGGGCGTTTTAACACGAAGACACGATACTGCACATATTCCAGTGTACATCATCGGCGGACGGTGCATACAATCATATTACGGAAGTATAAATTTTATCCGGAAAATCGGACGAGCATCATCCGTTAGGTAGTGGATAACTACGGGTAATAGGAGCAGCCTTGAACAACAGCGATTCTTAATTGAAAGATTTACAACATCAGACGTCAGCTTATGGCAGTTTAGAGAGACGAACGGTTTTCATACAAAAGTCAACGGGACGTGATATTGGAATCACCGTGTATTTATTCGCAGTCACAGGGTAATTCCCAAAATTTATCGGTCGGTATTCGTATAGCCAAATAATTTATTAATTTATATTTAATTTTCTGATTATATTTCTTATATTTTTGTTTTGTTTTTGTGGTTCGTTTTGTTTATTTATCTTGGTGGAGGGTAGTTAAGTGATTATTCCATTACGTTGCCTAATGCTCTGTTTTCTCTCTTTTTCTTGAGTTTCTTTATTTACAGGTCCGAGGTGGATACGTATTGTGAGCTCCTTTATGTCTTCGCCGCGGATATGGTTCATCATTCTAAATATTATTCGAGAGTTGCACCGAATTGAATAATTGCTACGCATATACCTAACAGATTATTATTTCAGTTTTTTTTGATATTTTGTTGATATTATATAACGTAGAAGCAAACACATTTTTTTTAATTGTTCTGAAATTAATTTATCTTTCAATTTTTCTTTATTTTTTTTGGTAATAATATATATTTTTGTAATGGCTATACAATCGAACGTAATTATTATGTGTTGTTAATTTAATATCTTTCCGGAGATGAGCGACGTGACCAAATGAGGCGTAGGTGGATCCGCGGATTATTTTTGCCAGATTTGCAGCATCTTAAAGTTTCACAGGACACCACCACTATGAACCACCCCCACCCTGAGCGATAGCCGACAAAGCTGCAGGTGGTGACTGTGCGATAATCTGGTTGCGGGATATTCAGCGACGTGACATGGGCAACTTGACTAGACTGCGATGGGAACAGTACCGTTGCGTCTCAATCGTTGCATCACCATGGCGGGCTGGGAATTTCGTTACAGTGGCGCCCAAAGTGCAAAAGGTATAGGCAAACACAAAAGCGACCGAGCTTAAGGTCATACGGTAAAATAGCAATCAGTTTATTCAAGGTCAGTTTATTATTACTTATTATTTTTTTTCTATTTTTCATTCTTATATTTGGTCTAACATTTATGTATTGTCATCAGCATCGGTTTTAGTATCTTGACTCTGATGACACCGCATAATTTGTATACCTATTTGTTAGTCTAATTATTCAATTTATATTACGGTTTAAATCTTATTCATTGTTTTTTTTTTGTTCACTATCGTTGAGGTTTTTCTGTTGAACCATATGGTTCTCAACATCGCTATTCCCTTAATGAATAGTTTGAATTTGAGGTATCGTATATGGGGATCTGAAAATCGATCAACTTCTGTTATACATATTTTTTGTTTTGAGATAGTGTTGAGTCTACGGGTACATCCTAATTTAATAGTTGACTTGCTTGTGGATTAATCAATAACTATCAGGTATAGAATTCATATCATTTTGAAACAATAGCTTAACGTTAAAGTATACAAGCCTACGGTCTACCTGCGTTTTTTTGTGTTCTTGGTCGTTCATCTCCTGAATGTTTTTGGTTTTGTGAATTTATTTCTTAAATATTTATACTAATCATTTTGCCCATTTCAGGGTCCTTTGTTTCACCTTACTGTTTTTTTTTCTCCTTTTGTTTGTTTTTTTTTGTCTTGGATCAAACGGTAAAGTTTAAATTTTGAATTTTGATAACGTTACCTGTATCTATACGTCACGATTTAGTCGTATCGATTGTCATTCTTATTATCTAGTTTATTTTTATTTTTTTAATTAATATTAGTGATTTAGTGTTACCGTGTTCATAATCATATTAATAATGAATATTAATTTATTGGAAAATGACGAAATTCAGGTGGAATTGGAAGTTCGAGGTATTCCAGTTACCCCACATTCATTAGACATTTTGATTTCTAAAATAGAGGCTGAAGCTAGATTTCCAATAATTTCTCCAGATAAGCCGCACCGAAATGCTATGCGCAACTGTGCCCATGAAGTTAAACTGTGCACATTAAAATTGAATCGTATCCAAACCGCGTTGGAGTTGGCTAATGTCACTCACAACAATCTAGAAATTTATCAATCTCGCATAATACATATTCAAAATCGTCTTAAACGATTGAGAAACGCTAATATGGACGTGCCGGAAGTTATCGAATTATTAGGACGGATCAATCACATAAATGGAAGCTTAAGAGACGCGCTAATTGGAGGCGGGTTGTTCCCTCATGATAGTCAAATACAGTCATTTTCGTCCACTAATCTGTGTGATGGACCCCAAGTGTCGCGCAGTTTTCAAAACCAATCCACCAGTTTTGTTCAGGATTGTACCTTTTCCATTCCCCAGTTTGACCCAGTAATCGCACGCCAATCCAGCCAAGACCAGTCCAAAGATACTCCCCCAGAACCGATTGGGAATATTAATAGCAATATAGTCAACCCAACTCAGGTGATGCAGCAGATGATGCTCAATTTTGACACTTTGTTGAATAACTTTAACCAAAAGCTAAATTTGATTACTCCACCAAATGCAAATAATCACCTTGGTAGTAATCAGTCAACTCCAATTGGCAATCAAGGAAGAATCGATGATCGTGCCCTAACCCGCATTGTATCGTCGTGGAATTTGAAATTTAAAGGAATAGCTTCTGATGTGCCAATCGAAAACTTTTTATTCCGAGTGGAGCATATGGCTAAAGCATCGAATATATCACCTGATCGTTTAGTGGAAATAGCACCTTGTGTCCTGACGGAAAGTGCATTAGAATGGTACTGGACCTTTCGCGAACGAAATGTGAATTTGTATCTCGGATGGGAACATCTGAAATTCTATTTAGTGGAGCGTTTCCAGATACCTTGTAACGAAAGGCATGTAAAACGAATGCTAGAAGAAAGGAAACAACGATATCCAAAGGAATCATTTATTGAATTCATGGATGGCATTCAGAAAATTGCACTTCAATCAAAAACTCCAATTCCGGAAGCGGAAATTTTATCCATTCTACTTAACAACATGCGTCCCCGGCTTAGGGAAAAGTTTATCGATCGGGAATTTCGAACAGTGAATCAGCTTGCAATTGAATGTCGGCGAGTTGAACAGTTATGGAAAGAACTGGGTATTAATCCAGAAGCCAATTTTTCTAGCAAAGATCGATTTGTTCACCAGTTGGACTACCATGAGGCCAACAATTCAGATATCATCTCAAATATAGCAGCTCCCACACAGGCTACGAAATCAAGCACTTTGGCTAACCCCATTAAATCTGCAGCTAATTTCGTTACTACTAACACGCAACATTCTTACGAGTTTACCCCTTTGAACACAGGTGGTATATCTATTCCTACACCTCCATCTGGTAGTCAATTTGTTTTACAACACGGAAACGCTGACCAACTAAACGCAGGCTATAATTATGATGAGGAGATATGTGCTATCAGCGATAACCGTAGCCGTAATGCGCAGAACGTCTACCAAAATCAGAGCCAGCGCAAAGTTTCATTCAACCTTCCGGTATGTTGGAACTGTAAACATGCGGGTCATTATTTCCGTCGTTGCAAAGCTCCCATTAGGAAGTTTTGTTTAGTATGTGGCCAAGACAATACGGTTTATGCAGATTGTCCCAATTGTAATCTCTCCAGGGCGGGAAACGTGCAAAGGAAGGATTGGATCCCACGGGAGTCCAACCTTCAGAATTCCAGTATCCCGCGTCAAAAGGTATTGTTCGAAGATGCGGCATCCAATACGGATTCCGAACTCCGAAATCGAGCTCGAATGTAAATTCCCCAGTTATTTCACAAAATCCGAACACCGCAAACCATAAATTTCATCGTTCCTGGTTGTATTTTGGCGAGAAACGTAAGATTCAACGTCTAATTTGTGCCTCGTTAATTTCCACTGAAACCGATGGTCGTCCCTACGTTACCGTTGAAATCTTCAATCAATCAGTACGTGGTCTTCTTGATACAGGTGCGAATATTAGTCTATTGGGCAAAGACTGCGAGAAATTATTGTCGTTAGCGGGACTTCGCTTTCATCATTGTCCATCTACTATTTCCACAGCAAACGGGGCTAAAGAACGTATTTTAGGGTATATCGTGGTTAAAATTCGGTTTAATAACAAAGAGAAATCTTGTCGCTTATTTTTGGCTCCTAATTTATCTCAGCAGCTTTATTTGGGAATTGATTTTTTTAACCTTTTTGACATGGAAATTCAAATCAATGAATTACACTCATCACCTGATGATTTTCCGGTAAACGATTCCTCTGTGGATTCCTTTTATTCCGCTAGACATGATCTCTCACCAAAACAGCGCGATGAGTTACAAAGAATAGTCGAGATGTTCCCTTCATCCGCTAGCATGGGTCTGGGCCGTACACATCTCTTGTGCCATAAAATCGATACCGGACAAGCACCCCCTGTCAAGCAAAGGTACTACTCTGTATCACCGGCGGTTCAAGAGCAGCTTAATCAAGAATTGGACCGAATGATCAGTTTAGGTGTGCTGGAGGAAAGCGAAAGTCCGTGGTGTTCGCCTGTAAGTCTGGTAAAAAAATCTAATGGCAAAGTAAGATTGTGCCTGGACGCCCGAAGAGTCAATGAACGTACTGTGAAAGATGCCTACTCCTTACCAATAATAGACGGAATACTGAGTCGTTTGGAGAATACAAACTTCATTTCCAGTGTGGACTTGAAGGATGCATTCTGGCAAATACCACTCGACGATGATGCCAAATGTAAAACCGCTTTTACGGTACCGGGTAGGCCGCTTTACCAATTTACGGTAATGCCCTTCGGGCTATGCAACGCACCACAAACTATGTGCCGATTGATGCACAGGGTGATCCCTCATAAGTATCATGACAAGATTTTCGTCTATCTTGACGACCTTCTTGTCACGGGTACTACTTTTGAGGAGCACCTTGTGTTATTGAAGCTCTTAGCTGAGTGGTTGCGGAAGGCCAATCTTACAATTAATGTGGAGAAAAGCAAATTTTTGTTAAAACGTCTAAAATATTTAGGATATGTGATTGGAGAGGGTTGTTTACGAGTGGATTCGGATAAAGTGGCAGCTATTCAGGATTTTCCCGTTCCTACGACAATGAAACAGCTACGCAGTTTTCTCGGGTTATGTGGTTGGTATCGTAGGTTTATTTCTAACTTCTCCTCTATCTCAGCTCCACTTACCGATCTTCTGAAAACCAAAACCAAGCTAACCTGGAACGATGAAGCCCACCGATCATTTAACCTGTTGAAACAACGCCTTACGTCTGCTCCTGTGTTGGTGCACCCGAATTATGATCTACCCTTTTATATTCAGGTCGACGCATCCTCAAGAGGAGTGGGAGGAGTCCTGTTCCAAAGGATTGATGATTCTGAACACCCGATCGCCTTTTTCTCCAAAAAGCTCAATGGGACTCAGAGAAAATATAGCGTTACCGAGCTTGAGTGCTATGCTGCTGTTCTCGGAGTAAAGTATTTTCGGCACTATGTGGAAGGATTCGAGTTTACCATCATAACGGATCACGCTAGTCTCCGTTGGCTTATGAATATGCCTGATCTCTCTGGCCGCTTAGCCAGATGGAGCCTTAAATTACAGAGTTACAAATTTAACATCGAATATCGTAAAGGCCATCTTAACGTTGTACCTGATGCTCTGTCTCGCGCATTTTGCGAAACATTACTGAACCACGATGATCCAAATTTTAATGGAACGTTTTGGGTCGATTTGGAGTCACCAGCCTTCAGAGACGACGAATATTTAGATTTAATTCATAAATATCAGAATCTTCCTAATACCGAATCTAATTTCAGAGTCGAGGATGGTAAATTGCTAATCTCACTGTCACATGGTATCCGTTATGAAGATACTGATATACCAAACTGGAAACTTTGCATCCCAAAAAGTTTAATTGCTTCTATTTTAGATGCTGCACATATACCACCCTCCTCTGGACACATGGGTATTTATAAGACTCTGGAGAGAATACAACGTTATTACTATTGGTTTGGCATGGGCGAAGATGTTCGACGATATATTAATAATTGTGCACAGTGTAAAATGTCAAAAGCAACCAATTACACGACGCGTCCGCCAATGGGTAACTCACAGGTAAGCGTGCGTCCATTTCAGAAGATTTATATTGATTATTTAGGTCCGTACCCCCGCTCAAGAAATGGAAATACGTGTGTTTTGATCGTTCTCGATCATTACTCTAAGTTTGTACGTCTCAAAGCATTTCGAGATGCTTCAACTCCGTCTCTGTGCGAGTATCTGGAAAAGGAAATCTTTCTCTTGTTTTCTGTTCCAGAAATGATTATTTCTGATAACGGCAGACAGTTTCAGTCTAATTTATTCACTAATCTGATGAATCGTTACGGAATTCAGCATATGAAAACTCCGTTCCACTCTCCTCAGAGTAACGCCTCTGAAAGAACTAATCGTACCATTTTACAGACAATCCGGTCGTACTTAGGAGACAACCATATAAATTGGGACCTGTATCTAGATCAAATTGCTTCCACGCTCAGAAACGTCGTGCATTCTTCTACTAATTATTCCCCGCATTATTTAGTTTACGGTCAACACATGGTAACACATGGATCCGAATACCAACTAAGACGTCTTCTTGGTTGTGAGAATGAACATGAGGTAAGCCTAAATTCGAGAGCAGCACGATTGGACTTAATTCATCACACAGTACTCAAGCATATAAGACAGGCCTATTTAAAATCTCAACGGCAGTACAACATGAGAAGTAAACCAAGAGAATTAACCATCGGACAGCACGTATTCGTTCGTACATACACGCAAAGCGCTGCACCTAGACAATTCGCCTCGAAATTTGCTCCAAAATTCACGCCAGCGATCATAACCGCCCGAGTAGGAAATGTCGCTTATACGTTACAGGATCCGTCAGGTAAATCATTGGGCACATATCATGCTAAGGACATCCGAACCTGATCGGATTTGGTATTACTCAAGGTACTTGAGCCGGCTTTTGAGACTCTCAGGGTGTGGGACGTCCCCACGATGTAACGATTGTATCGCTACGTAAGAAATAATAAGATAGTTTTCTCGTTGCCTTCGGTAGTCATTTGTTCTCCCCGCTGTGTCATGGGAAATTATTATAGTGGCCGCATATGTTTATTCATAGATGGCTTGCGAAATTTGTTTTGCGATTAGTGTTTGGATTGCACGTTATTCGGTATTATCGGGTGGCGTTGCGCAGATGATACAATTGGTATAAAAAGCTAAATGACAGCGTTCGACGGGAGAGAAGGATTAAAAGAAGACAGAAGGGAAGACGCTGTTTTTTTGTGTGTTCTATTAAAAATTAAAATTATGCCATGAAAATGGTGGATACCGATTAAAAAAATATTAAATCAAATTATAAAAAAATTTGTACCGAAGAAATATCGAGTTAAACAATATAGTGAACGTGTTTGTAAGTTTGGTGAAAAGTAATATTAAGATTTGGCGTGTAGTGCTAAAAAAATCTAAAAATATATCAATTATTGGTATTTCGTATTGTTGAAACCCGCGGTGTTAAATTTTAAAATACACGGGCTAGGAATAATAGTCCAGATTTAACGGTAGGATCACCTATCGTGTGTCATTTACCGTAGTACCGTATATGTTACGGATCGGTGGATTTATTTGACGGGCGTTTTAACACGAAGACACGATACTGCACATATTCCAGTGTACATCATCGGCGGACGGTGCATACAATCATATTACGGAAGTATAAATTTTATCCGGAAAATCGGACGAGCATCATCCGTTAGGTAGTGGATAACTACGGGTAATAGGAGCAGCCTTGAACAACAGCGATTCTTAATTGAAAGATTTACAACATCAGACGTCAGCTTATGGCAGTTTAGAGAGACGAACGGTTTTCATACAAAAGTCAACGGGACGTGATATTGGAATCACCGTGTATTTATTCGCAGTCACAGGGTAATTCCCAAAATTTATCGGTCGGTATTCGTATAGCCAAATAATTTATTAATTTATATTTAATTTTCTGATTATATTTCTTATATTTTTGTTTTGTTTTTGTGGTTCGTTTTGTTTATTTATCTTGGTGGAGGGTAGTTAAGTGATTATTCCATTACGTTGCCTAATGCTCTGTTTTCTCTCTTTTTCTTGAGTTTCTTTATTTACAGGTCCGAGGTGGATACGTATTGTGAGCTCCTTTATGTCTTCGCCGCGGATATGGTTCATCATTCTAAATATTATTCGAGAGTTGCACCGAATTGAATAATTGCTACGCATATACCTAACAGATTATTATTTCAGTTTTTTTTGATATTTTGTTGATATTATATAACGTAGAAGCAAACACATTTTTTTTAATTGTTCTGAAATTAATTTATCTTTCAATTTTTCTTTATTTTTTTTGGTAATAATATATATTTTTGTAATGGCTATACAATCGAACGTAATTATTATGTGTTGTTAATTTAATATCTTTCCGGAGATGAGCGACGTGACCAAATGAGGCGTAGGTGGATCCGCGGATTATTTTTGCCAGATTTGCAGCATCTTAAAGTTTCACAGGACACCACCACTATGAACCACCCCCACCCTGAGCGATAGCCGACAAAGCTGCAGGTGGTGACTGTGCGATAATCTGGTTGCGGGATATTCAGCGACGTGACATGGGCAACTTGACTAGACTGCGATGGGAACAGTACCGTTGCGTCTCAATCGTTGCATCACCATGGCGGGCTGGGAATTTCGTTACATGTTTTCCGTGATAATGTTTATATGCAGTGAGTGTAATGATAGACTGAATATACATATTTATGATTTTAATTTAAAATTAATTAACCGCCATTTTTTCTTTACGCAAATTTTGACAATAGAATTGCTCCGACTAGGTGGATCGTTTAGTGCGTTTTTTATTCGCTATCCGGAGCTGCAATCGCGGGCCGTCATATAAAATTCGCTATCGGGAGCAAGTTTTATATGACGGTGATTTAAGTCTCGTTGTATAATTATTCTACTTATTTTAATTAGGATCACTGTATTATTACCTCTTTCGTTATAACATAATAGACTAAATACAATACTATTTAAACAATTTAATTGAGTGTTTCAATAATTTCATTTTAATAACGCCTAAATTATAATGAACAAAGTTTATTTTTAAATTTATCATATTTTTCCAACTAAAAGTTGCTCGGGCTGAAATTTCGTTTTATGTAACACAATATAATAATAATTTTTTTGAAAGGTATTTTTTTCGGGATGGTTTTTCGGATCAAGTACACATCGGTATTTAAATTGGGTGGTCTTTTTAGCTCGAAACGACTCCTAATAAAATTTTTAAGAAGAAGTATTTTAAATTTGATATGAATTTCATTTAGAGTAGTCAAAAAGATTTTTCTTCAAATTAAAAGATAGAGATCCATAAAGTTATCTTCTTTTGTTACTTGGAAATTATGTACCATATTTCTCAGTGGGCAGATTTTAATTTAGAATTAGATTTAGGTTAAGGATAGCAATTTATATAAATTAAAAATATAGTTACCTACATAATTTAAAAAAAATATACAAGTACATACCCTTATTTAACCGCGGCCAGTAAAGCCTCTTGGGATTATAAACAAAAAAACTACAGTATTTATTTGCTCATATAATAATAATATTTTATTTCAATAATTATTTAATAAGTTTCACCAAAAATATATTTATAATAATAATAGATTGAAATTAATTTTATTTAAAAGAAATTTCACATATTTTGTAATAATTTTTAAAAAGTTTTAAATTTTTGATTGATAATGAAATGTTTTTTTTTTGCTTTAATATTAAATAGTTTTGTTTTAATTTTTTTTTTTGTTTTGTATAGTACATTAATTTTGATTTTATTAATTAATTTTAAGAAATAGGCAAGTTCAAATGAAATTAATTTGTTTTTATTTATATTTTAAAGTTATGACAGTTTTTCATTAAGTTTTAATAATAATAATTTGTTGTGTTGTTGAGTATTCAACGTTCTCCACAATTTAGTACATTGTTATAGTTCATGAA
Organism: Tipula helvola; assembly: GCA_963556165.1. Lineage (NCBI taxonomy): Eukaryota > Metazoa > Arthropoda > Insecta > Diptera > Tipulidae > Tipula > Tipula helvola. The sequence continues at coordinate 169,674,502 of OY744482.1, read as the reverse complement.
AAGCGCAGAATAGAGTGAGGAGACAAATTGAAAGACTGAGCTGTATGATGATGTAAATAGGCCAAACTTAAACTTTGCGCATTGTATTATTTTAAAAATTCATTGATAAAGTTAAAATCGATTATTTAATAAAATTTGTAGCTTTCTGAGGTAAAAGTGTTGATTATGATACATCATATATTATTTTTAAATTGTTTTTTTAAATTTGTTCATATGTAATTGAAAATAACTTTGATTGCGTTTATTGCTAAATTTAAATTAACTTTGTGAGAAATAAAAATTTTGGTGGACAAAAATTGGTGTTGAATTTCAAAAAACAAAAAACTTAACAAATTGAAAAACATTATTTATATAAATATTTAAATTTTTAATTTTGTATATAATTTTTAATTAAGGTCTTATGGCTGTGATGCCATTCGGATACGAGCTGATGCCCTTGATTTGTTGTGAATCTCTGCTGTGCGTAATGTTATGCCAAATATATCTTCGTGGTAACGATTCTCATCCTGCGGAAACAAAATGTTTACACATAGTAAGTCGTACCTACACAGAAAATCTTAAAATACAACAACTTACTCTTAAGTTCATCATGAACTTCTCAATCTCGAAATCTGGTTTCTGTTCCTTTTCAGCAATAATTTTTCTGTGAATATCCACAAACATAATAATTGTTAAATGATATTTTTATTTTCCCAAAATTGGCCTACCTTAACGTTTGATATACATGCTCAGCCATTGTTACGTCACCGCAAACATAAATATGACCATTTTCTTTTACGATCAAATCATAAATTGAATCTGACTCCTTAATAGCTAGATCCTGAACATATGTTTTCGGAATATTTTTTTCACGGGACAATGCCAAAAATACTCGGTCCAATACTTTCATGTCGGACATTTCATTCTTTTCCTCGCGATACAAATCCAAACATATTTTTCGGCAGCCAAATAAAAGCCATGCCTTCGGTATCGGTTCACCATAATCACGCTTCTTCATGTGCCAATGTTGCCAAAATCCTCTGAATGGTGCAATTCCCGTTCCGGGACCAATCATAATTATCGGGCGTGTACTATCCTCCGGAACGTGAAATAGCGGAGCATTTCGCACAAATAAGTAGATTGAATCATTCTCATTTAATCCCTCTAAATAATTTGAACATACGCCATAGTGTTCGGAACCCTCGTCATCTTCGGTGCGATATTTTACAATACCAACGGTTAAATGCATTTCATGACGATACATTAACTGGGATGACGATATTGAATAAAATCTAGGTTGTAAAGGCATAAGACTAGCAACGATTAGTGATGCTGGTGGTTTACACGATGGGAATTCGTCTAGCACTTCTAATAAATGAGGCAACCTCCAGTGACGCCAATCTTCATAGGCCGATGATTCATTTGCCAAAATTGTTAACCGATCGATATCCTGTTTGTCATCACAAAATGTTGCCAACAATGTTAAAAGTTTACGGGAAGGAGGTGTTGTGATATCTAAAAATTGGCTTAGTAAAACACGCAATGAGCATGCTGGAATTCGTTCGTGTGGCTCCCACGCTTTAGAAATTCCATTTGACGTATGATATTCTTTTAACATTTGCAGCTGTATTATTTCATCGGGATCATCAACCCCTACTAGTTTAGATAATAATCCGTCCACAATTTGTTTACGATTCATTGGTATGATACCGACATGATCACCGGGTTCGTACTCAATCTGTAAAATAAAGAGAAATTTATAAATATTGGCTCTATGTACGAGAATTTGATGTCGACCAACTTCATTCGATAATATTTCAACCAGAATCGTGGAACGTTCTGTCGCATTTAATTCCGTACTTAAATTGATCGGTCGCCTCTTTAATTTACACATCACAATTTTTTTATTATGATACTTTTCCAATGATTGGGCCAAAGTTTGATTTGATTTAATCGATGTAAATCGTATCGTGTTAACAGTGAGTGAATCATTTTCGAGGGCAAATGATGCATCCGAAAATGTATCATCATTGTCCAAGCAAAATGTTTCGCAAGCAAGTTTAAAAACTTCGGGTGCCCATTTACGGAATTCTTGTTCTTGGCCGCACATTTCATCACCGATGGCCAGTCTTGTTATACGTTCACCGCCAAGTTCACCCAATATATTGTCAATGTATTTGCCGAATGCACAAAAATTTGGGTATGCTGATGAGCCGAGGGCGAATATTGCGAATCTATAATAGTTTAAATTTTCTAAATGTGTTTCAAAATTATTTTCTTTATTACTTACCTAACATTGGATAGGGGACCAAATGTTTCTTCTACCGTATTATCCGACGTTGAACCTCTCATAGAATCCAAACGATCTATTTTTTTAAAGTTTTGTATTGCACCAGCGCCACGTACCATATCACTTCGTGAATTTGCTTTAATAAATGATTTGGATGATGCGGCGACACTAAAACAATGTATACGAGAGCGAGATTAGCATAAAATACATAAAAAATCAATTGCCTATCACACAGATAAAACTGGTTTAATATTCAAATCACTAAAATCAGGTTCATTTTATTGGAAAATCTATTCGGAAAATTATCTGATGTATTTTGATTTTGCTTTTCCTATTTTCCAACCGTGCGTTGTTTTTAAATGGGTCATTTACATACGATTACGAACTACACAACATAATCGATGTTTTTGGTGTATAGGTGATGTGCAGCAGATTATAAGCAATCTTATTTAACTTTTAAATTGCCGTACAGATTGACAAATTATGTATTCAATGTAATCAAATCGTGATTGGGGGGATGATTATAAATAAATACGGGCACATAAAAACAGAATGGGAGACTAAGAAAATAAATCTCTGTGTCTTACATTGAGTAGTTTATAATCAATTTTTTGTACTAGGTTAGTAATTGTAAAATTCAGTAAATAGATTAAATCCAGAATTTTATTTCTCAACTTAAATTCAAAAATGTTTAGAGATTTTAATGTGAGGACTGAACTCGTTAATTTTAAAAAATTATGTCTTAAAGATTTAACAATTCAATAAAACTTCTACCAACACACGACTTTGTTTTACGAAAGGAGGAAAGGAAGGTTTTAAGAAACTTACCTATTAAGTTAATACGAAATAAAAACGTTAAGGTGAAACTGTTAAACTAACAAAAGCTATACCAAGCGGTTACACCTAAAGATTCGTTATATAATAATTTGAGACAAGCAGTTAAGAACCAAAGCTAATATTTTAAGTGCATACATACAGTATAAGTACAGTAATAGTGCATACGTGAAATAAAAGCGAAAAGAGACTAAGTGAATCTCAAACCATCTTTTGTTGAAAAAGTCAGTCGATCAATTAAAGGAATCAACTGTAACAGATGTAACCAAGACAAGAGTTCAGATCATCATCACCAGCGTAATCCGGTGACGTAATTTTATTGAATTTTTTTGTATATACAGTCCCTGGCCAAATTATTAGACGCACATAAATTCTGTTGGGAAATGTTGACTTCTGGCGATTTATATATTTCACTAAACAATTTTTATAGCCTAGCCATACAAAACTATTATGCGTTAAGGTGCATTCAAAATACAATGTTTTACTTTGTACTAAATAATATTTGTACTAAAAGTAGAAATACATTTTTCATCTAAATTAGAAAAAAATTAAAAAAATATATTTTTAGCTGAGCTAGCTCAAAATATTGAGTGGATGCATGTTCAGTATTATTGACTTTACATTTCTTTCATTTTGAGTTTTGTGCTATCTAGGCTAGAAATAGCTTTCAGGGTATTATAAATTTAGATAATAATATTTAAAATTAGTACTTATCGTATTTAGTAAACGAACAAAAGTTATAAGGGCTAAAATTACTTGTTGTAAAAAGTACTAATTTTATTCATATTAATCTACATTTATTTAATGCCCTGAGAGCTATTACTAGCCTAGATAGCACAAAACGCCAAATGAAAGAAATGTAGAGTCAATAATACGGAACATGCATCAACTAAATATTTTTAGCTAGCTCAGCTAAAAATATTTTTTTAAAATATTTTTCTAATTTAGATGAAAAATGTATTTCTACTTTTAGTACAAATATTATTTAGTACAAAGTAAAACATTTTATTTTGAATGCACTTTAATATATAATAATTTTGTATGGCTAGGCTATAAAAATGTTTAGTGAAATATATAAATCGCCAGAAGTCAACATTTCCCAACAGAATTGATGTGCGTCTAATAATTTGGCGGAAGGGCGAATGTCGAAAGGCCGAATGTCGAATGGCCGAATGTGTCGAAAGGCCGAATGTCGAAAAGCCGAATGAGTCGAAAGCCCGAATGTTCGAAAAGCCGAATGTCGAAAGGCCGAATGTGTCGAAAGGCCGAATGGGTCGAAAGGCAGAATTTCGAAAGACCAAATTTTCATGAAATTTTCGTTCACTTAAATTATTGAAATGGGGATCACTATATTTACTAGAAAAAAAAATTCAAAAATTTGAAAATCCAGAATAATTGAAAAGTAAAAATCCCGAAAAAAATTTATAAATTACCGGAAAAGCAATCCAGCAGTAAAACTATTCTGTTTAAAATAAATGAAAAAAAAATCAATTTTATTGTCATTTTTAGACTTCTAACATCACTTGAAACATTTGTGGTACATCTATCAGTAGAAGCGATACAATTCCTTTGATCTGTGTTTGTAAGGTTGACGAAGCATTTACGAAGCATTAAATCCGCAATTCGCTCCCATACATTCGTCGACGTCATACTAATACTAACCCAACGAATTAAGCGAACCACAAAATAATTTGAAACATTTGTGGTAGAACTATCAGTCGAAGCGATATTAGCGATCCGTTTACTTTGATCTGTGTCTGAAAGGTTGACGAAGCAATTTACTATCGTTTAGCAATAATTCGATAGACGTTTTATAAATGTTAGTTTTAATTTGGTCCGCATTTTGATAACTGCGTTTCTGCCAACCCATTAAAATGAATATTTAAAACTATTATTTATTCTTAATGTAAAATGATTTAAATAAATTGAAAATAAGTGCTAATAAATCCTGTGCATGTAGCATATTAATGTGATCAAATTTTGCCGGATATGTGTGTGTCTTTTTTGTGTTTTTTTTTGTAACAATTATTGTTGATAGGTGATATGTTTCTTTTCTTGGTCGGAAGGCCGAATGTCGAAAGGCCGAATGTGTCGGAAGGCCGAATGTGTCGAAAGCCCGAATGTCGAAAGGCCGAATGGGTCGAAAGCCCGAATGTGTCGAAAGGCCGAATGTCGAAAGGCCGAATGTGTCCAACGGCCGAATTTCGAAAGGCTGAATTTTAAAAATATTTTCGTTCTCGTATAAAAATTAATTGGATGCATCAATGTCCACTGTAGTGAGGTTTCAGTGTATATTATCATAATAGTGTTTCTTTTGTTTTATTTTTCTTTATTTTGTAATTTTTAAGGGTGAACGAAATTTAAACGTGTTACATAATTTCTTTTATTCTTCAAGATAGCATAAGATTTTTCTATAAAAGATTTTAGAAACAGTCTTTTGTAAACAGTCTTTTGAAAAATAGTGATACGTGGCCAGCCCGTGGAAAGGCCGATTGGGTTGAAAGGCCGAATTTTCATTAAATTTTCCTTCACTCAATTGATTGACATCAATATTTAAAACCATTGAATTTATTTCGTAATGTAAAATGTAAATCCTGTGTATTTAGCATACATATTAATGTGATCAAATTTTGTCGAAAACAAATTTGTTTATTTTTCTTTTTTATTATAATTAATTAATTTTTATATGACAAAAAAAAACTTAAGAAGATTTTAATATTTAAGGCGATTTACTATTAAACATTTTTATACAAAAATTTTGATGAAAATATGAATTTTGTTTTGTCATAAAAATATAAATTTTGAAAATTTTCATTCATAAAAAGATGAAAAATTAAAATCAATTTCGACATAAACGGCCTTTTGACACATTCGGCCTTTCGACACATTCGGTCTTTCGGCACATTCGGCCTTTCGACATTCCTTCGGTAAGAGTTACCGAAGCCTTTAGCCTCTACAATTCTAAGTTAAATTAGGGATTGGCAACGTATCACTAATACGTGTCATTAATAGATTCTATATAATCCGCTCCTACGTGCGGCACGTAGTGCGACATGTTTGCTGACCCCGGCTCCTACGTCCTCCGAAGTTGAAATCTAAAGCCCCTCGTAGGGCTAAGCTGGGGAAACGCAGCGACCTCCCGCGTGCCCGTGAGAGTTACCGAAGCTGCCCGCCTCTACAATTCTAGGTTAAATTAGTCAATCTCATTTTTCTTCAATTTATTTTCATCAGAACTGTTCATTTATGTTAATATTGTTGTTATTAATCCATAAAAATAGCGCATAAAAATAGTGTTTATTTATGTTAACTAAACCTCGCGTGTGGATTAATAAAGATATTATTAACATAAATAAACAGTATTTTGAAAACAAGATTTTGAGAAACAATAAGATTTTCTCCAAAAAGGTTTTTGGTGAAAAGATTTTGTAAAAGAAGGTTTTGTAGAAAAGATTTTAGAAACAGTCTTTTGTTAACAGTGTTTTGAAAAACAGTGATACGTGACCAACCCGTGGAAAGGCCGATTGAGTCGAAAGGCCGAATTTTCGTTAAATTTTCCTTCACTTAATAGATTGACATCAATATTTAAAACCATTGAATTTATTTCTTAATGTACAATGATTTAAATAAATTGAAAATACGCGCTAATAAATCCTGTGTATGTGGCATATTAATGTGATCAAATTTTGTCGGAAAAAAAAATTTATTTATTTTTCTTTTTTTATTATAATTAATTAATTTTTATATGACAAAAAAAACTAAGAAGACTATTTAGGCCGATTTATTTTTACGATCTACTATTTAGGGCAATTTATTTTTAAAGATTTTTATACAAAAATTTCGATAAAAATATAAATTTTGAAAATTTTCATTCATAAAAGACCGAAAATTAAAATCAATTTCGACACAAACCCTTCGACATTCGGCCTTTCGACACAATCGGCCTTTCGACATTCGGCCGTTCGATATTCGGCTTTTCGACACATTCGACCTTTTGTCCCATTCGGCTTTTCGACATTCGGGCTTTCGACACATTCGGCCTTTCGACATTTGGCCTTTCGACACATTCGGCCTTTCGAACCTATTCTATTTATATTATTATTTATGGGATACCATCGTATTCCCGAACGGAAAAATCCAAAAAAAAATACCGAAAAATACAAAGTAAACTGCCCCATCGAAAGGGAAGACCCCAATAAATTTTTGATAACTAAAATATGAAAACAAAAGGAATCTACAAAATTTCATGTCATCCTTGCGCGGAAAGGACCAATGCTATGCGGCTTTGCGGAGTTTTTTATTTTAGTATGTGAAATCCAAACGTAAATATTTTTACAAATGTTAATATTTTTTAAATTTTTCTGACGCTTGATGTCATCCTTGCGCAAAGGGTCCAATGCTAAGCGGCTCTGGGGAGTTCCCTATTTTAGTATGTGAGTTATTATTAAAAAATACAAATTTTTCAAAAATGATTAAATCACTATGAATCTTAGAATTTCAAAAAATCGTCAGGGCGGGGGTTTGGGGGCGGCAGCCCCCATCCTCCAAGGTATAAAACGAATAAAAATAATATTTCAAAAATGTGTTGTTTTTAAAAACTTGGTTTTTTGGGGATTTTTGTTTTTTTTTTTGGGATTTTTTGGATAATGATATCAACCCTATTATTTATCAATATTCAACTAGTAGCAGAGCCTTCTAGAGTATAGAGCTATAATCATTATGACGTATCTTTTAGAAGCTTTTTTAGTGGTATAACTTTTCACTGATTTCCATAGGAATCCATAGTAAAAGCGGTGCTTTTTAGCTTCAAGTTTTTCAATGAAAATAGCAAAAATGTTACAAAATGTTTATACAAAAGTATTCTACATTTCTTTAGCAGCAATATACAAGAAGGGTATATTGGTATTAAGTAAATATTAACTGCAGAAATTTTAAAATTAAATTATTTCAAAAATATATTTTTCGAACTTTTATTTTGAAAAATACATCATAGTTGGCTCTGACAAATTAAAATAACACTTGCTAAATTTTGTCTTTAGTTTTATTAGTGTACGTTAGATGTCTATAATTGTTGGCAGAGAAATACGAAAAAAAATTATTTAATCACACAATTATGACAAGTTCTTAATATTTTCTGAATTTGTTTTGCTTTTCCTACAATTTTTGAACTTAAATTTTCCCAAGTCGCAATTTTTTGTACGATTTTTCAAAATGTTTACTACCCACTGCCATCTATGTATATTGACTTAATTCACACGATTTGTAGTAAGCTTTTCTTTTTAAATTGACCAGAATGCTGTTGTTATGAACTTTTTTTTATATTTTGGTTTAAATAAACCAATTATTACCAGAAAATTAAAACGATTTACTTAAACGAAATTTATATATGTTGAAATTCAAACATTTATGAAAATATTTCAGAAATCATAATTAAGAATTTGCAACGTTTTCATTTACAAATTTGTCTTAGGCAAAAAAGTGATTTCCCATATGTTTTATGTGTTTTACTATGGAAATTTTGGTTTTTTCCTCGTTTCTAATTCCTTATAAAAACTTCGTTTTTTAGATTATGGCTTGTATAATCAAGGTTGCTTTGCTAGTAGTCGTCAAAAACAAAAATGTCACGTAAATTATTTTTTTTTAAGGGCTATTGACGACTGGTAAAGTTTAAAAAGCGCCTTAGGCGGACAATAGTGAAGTATGTGATAGGCTGTTACAAAAATTTGCTATATGAAGTTAAATGGAAATATTGTCTACTTAAATTACATTTTTATTTATGAAAATTGTAATGATTAGAAAATTAAATTAATCCCATATGTAGTTTAAAGTGTGATTTTTGTATATCTGATTTATTTGTGACATTCTTATCATTCTAAATATGAGAAACTTGTACTTAAATATTGCAGAAATTTCAAAATGAGCTAGTGTTACCAAAAACATAAATGTTTTAAAAATATTAAATTTTATATTGTATTAATAAGTCAAAGCGTAGCAACTGTGGTCTAATAAAGCTCCAAAAATGTTTAGTGGCCGGAATATATATTTATAGTGAGTTTAACATAAAATTTCTGCAATTTTTAAGTACCACTTTCTAACATTTAAAATGAAAAAAATGTTCCAAATGGATCAGATATACTAAAATCACAGTTTAAACTACATATGGGATTAATTTAATTTTCTAATCATTACAATTTTCATAAATAAAAATGTAATTTAAGTAGACAATATTTCCATATAACTTCATATAGCAAATTTTTGTAACAGCCTATCACATACTTCACTATTGTCCGCTGGGGCACAACGTTCCATTCGTCAATTGTTGTTTTGAAATTTTGTTCTGGTTGGACGTACAGTTGGGGAAAGAAATTTCATTTGTTTTTATCCGTGCAGAGTTGATATTAGGATGCTGCAATGAACTAGCGTTTTTTTTTTGTTATTTTAAGTCCACCTTCTTGCACAATTTACCGTAAACGGTTAAATTTTGTAAATTGGCCATTGGCATGTAACATATTGAATTGTGTAGTGATAATTCTGATTTATACTGTAGGCACGACGTCATATTATTGATGATTTTCCCCAGTGTTGTTTATGTTGATTATTATATTTTTTTCACATTTAGCTTTCTCCATGGTATGCAGTAATTTGGTACATTTTCGGTTGAGGGTCATTTCATGCAAGTACGTCAATTTAATTTTTTTGGTTTTATCATTGAGGAGAACAATAGAGAAGGATTTTGTATGAACGAAAAATGATATGAAATAAAATTTAGCTTTTTTACTAAGCCGTTCAAAGCGATATTGTGAAAAGGAAGTATAAATTACATAAATTTATAATGGTCTCTTTTTATCCTATGGGATTTCTATGCGCATTAAAATAAAGTGACATAAAGCGAAAAACGAACACAACAAATCATCGGCAGAAGGGCGTGGAGAAATTTTAATTCAAATGTATTTGTTTACAATTACAACAAACACGAAATAAAAAGTCGAAATGAATAAAAACAAAATGCTTTGTTTTGCATTTTAGCACTAATACCATGACATGAGAGAGCAAATATCAATAATAAAGTGTTTGTGTTTAAAAAAATGATAAACAATATTCATATACGACTTGATCCTATTGCGTTTGCGTACTGTCGATACAAAAATAATAAGGAAGAAATAAATAATTCGCATTGTGAAATATTGATAACCTTTTGAGACCAATAATTTGGTTTATTTATTTCCACTAAACAAAACCGAATTTTGTTGTTGTTTTTAATGTATTGTACTCACATAAATTGCAGTTTTACTTGTACGACTACAAATGATTCGCTATTTTCACTGTCTTTTCAAATTACATGGTAAAATATACACCAATACAAACTATTTAATTTATGTACAGATGTGGGCAATATTCCTGTAATATTGAAATAAATCGAGGAACATTTTACGTCCCGTTATTTTTCTATAACATTCATTAATACAATATTTCATATTATATAGTTTCTTTATTTTCAAAAACGAGTTGCGAACAAGTTGTGCTTCTAATTGTGTTAGATTTAAATAAAAATATTAATATTAGCTAACAGTTGATAACCTAATTATTGATTTTTAATTTGCTGCCATGGCTGCTGTACCAACAAAAACTAATTTCTTGATAAAGGAACCTCTTAACACCTGTAAGTATAAATCAGGAAATTAAGACGTTCATATTTCATAATCATAATACTATTTCTAAACTAATTTATTTAGTGAATCGTGATAAAAAAGGGTCTCTTGTATTGTTCCTAATTGCAACTCTAAATCGGCTCAGACTAGCATAAAGTTTTACACTTTTCCACGAGAATCAGTCAGAAGGAATAGCTGGCTAACGTCTATAGGGCTAAAACCTGAAGATTTAAAAAATGTACACAATTTTTTGTGCCAAAATCACTTTCGCCCAGAGCATATTGGTTATGCTCGACTTACAAAGAACGCAATCCCTTGCTTAAATTTATCAAAATCAACAAGTATCAGTGTTCAAAATGAACTCCCGGTCGAAATTCATCAAGAGTTTATATCTGTTGGCATTCAATGTGAAATCAAAGACGAGGAAGAACCGTTATTAAAATTAATAAATTCAATAAATTGTGCCCATTGTGATATAGACAAAAATTTAATTGGTGAGTGTCAAAACTGCTTTAAAAAAAACAAACAATTAAATGTGTACAAAGCAAAACTAAAAAATTTAGAAAAAAAGTTTAAAATTGTTAAAGCGTCAAATATAAGATATAAACGGAATCTACAAATTCTCAAAACTAAATATAAGAAAACGAAAACGACTACTGTCGATGACGTAATTGACAATACATACTAACGTAAATGTAAATACAAAAAATGTCAGCAAACTACTACTGAAACAAAGATTTTATTATACAAAACAAGAAAAAACATTTGCTCAGTGTTTATATTATAAATCAGCAGCGACCTATAAATATTTACAGAATGTTTTGCAACTAAAGTTACCATCGGTGTCTTCTATTTGCAAGTGGTCACCAATTAAATTTATTCCGCCTGGAATTAGCGAGGTGCTCATGGCGCAACATAAATTTTTTTTTGTAAATATGCCGTCTATATCAAAGATCTGCGTACTGAGCTTTGTTGAAATAGTCATCAAACAAGATTTGACGCATAACATCATGATGGACCGGATTGAAGGCTTTTACGACGACGGGCACCAAAGAAAAAATGAAATAGCGACCTCGGCTCTTTTTTTTCTTGTACGGTCAATAATAGGCGACTGGAAGTATGTAATGAACTACGTACTCATTAACAATTCGTTCTCTGCAGAGAATTTAAGTGAATTAATAAAACAAAATATTAAAATTTGTGAAGAACAACTAAATTTGAACGTTGTAATGTTGACTTGTGATCACGGTGCAATTAATGTACAGGCGTATAAAAAGCTAGGTGTTAGTACAGAACAGCCATATTTAAATTTTAATAACAAAAAAATTTTTGCGCAATATGATCCTCCGCACCTTATTAAGTCCGTTCGAAATGCGTTTATTAGCAATCAAATTTCACATGAAGATTATGGAACAGCTGATATAAATGTGGTACGGAAAATTTTTGATCGGGACACCACTGAAAAGTGCAAAGTACTACCGAAACTAACCCGAAAACATTTATTTCCAACAAGTTTTGAAAAAATGAACGTATCGTTGGCCGCACAACTGTTAAGCAACACAGTTTGTTGTGCAATAAGAACCACTATACAAACTTGTCCGGACATTTTAGGAGTTTATATTAAAAACGCGATACCTACAGCTAATTTTATTGAACGGTTTAATAATATTTTTGATTGCCTAAATTCCAGAAACTTTTCTTCGTCATCGCCGTTTGAACAACCTCTAAAAGTGAATAATAAAATTTATGCATATCTAAAAGACAGTTTACATTTTTTGGAACATATCAAAATATTATCAACAAACCAAAATTATTTTAAATTTATCAAAGGCCTTCAAATAACCATCAAAGCACAACTAATGCTTATTGAATATTTAAATTCAGATTTTGATGTGGACTACATTCTCGTCGGAAAAACAAACCAAGATGGATTGGAAATTTTTTTTTCTAGACTTCGAGGAAAGGAGGGATTTAATTATACACCCAGCAGCCACGAAATAGGAGTTCATTTCGCTAACATTACTGTCATTAAATTATTATTCAATAGTGAATATTCCAATTGCCTTGCAGATGAAGGAAGTATGGTAGAGCTCGAATGGAATACGTTCCAAAATGATTATAAAACAAGTTTAACGCATGCCGAAGACGAACCTTGGCCTGAAGAGTGTGAGTTAGATAACATTAACACAAATAATAACATTTTAAAAAGAAATGCAATACTATAATATGCTGGATATTGCGCTTTTAAAAAAGTAAACTGCAATGAATATAGTCAAAAATTATTAAAACAAAATGACAACATAACATCAACGAGTGAAACATTTATAACTGAAAAAAAATTTAATAAATCATCAAACTTTGGGTCACTCAGAGCACCGCAGACGGAGTATGGTGAAGTAGCATATGTTTTAGTAGCAGTATTTGAGAAAATGTTTAGAAAAAACTGTCATTTGCCAAATATCGTAGCAAACATTTCGGAAAAATGTATGAGTATTGTGGCTCGGGATTTTCCAGGATTTTTGCCTTTAAAAGAAGAAGGGTCGTGTTACGACCATTTTAAAATTCTAATACACTTTTTTATTCTTGTGTTGACCAGAAAAAATTCAAAATGGTCTTTAGTAAAAGGTGAATTTAAAAAATTTAAAAATAAACCTAAGCACCAAGCATCTACCCAAGCTTCCAAAAAGCTTAGAATTTTAACTACATAAATAAACATAAAATACTAGGTAGCTTTTGTTAAAAAACATGTTTAGCTTTATTTGCTATTACCTACTTTCAAAATAAGTGTTGGATTTCATTTGTGTTAATTTTAATAAATAATTATTGCAAAAATAAAATTGAAATTTAATTTCCAATTTGTAAAAAAATGTTCATACAAATTGCAGTAATTCGGGTTGGTTCTTCCTTTAATACACATTTACACGCATTTGAACATTATTTATTTGAAAGAAAACCATGAACCTATATCCGTTGGAGCATAAATCAAGATCATAATTAGCCTAGATTTTTATTCCTTTTAGCAAAATTATTACATTTATGGATCATAATTTGACTTTTAGAACTAGAATTATGTGTATCAAAAGTATTGAGCAAACGAACTTAGATACAAACTATCGTGGTAAAATAATTTTTTTTTATAAGGTAATCCTAATATACGTACATAGTTACTCAATGCAATGTATTGTATTTCAGTGAAACCAATTTTTTATAATTTTTCAGCTACCACGTTAACAGCTAACTTGCTAACGCAATTTTAAAATAACTTGCACAATGCATAAATGGCATTCACTGGGTTAACAAAACACATACAAAAATATTAAAACGAAAAAAAAAAAAATTGCGCTCCTCCTCCTACACGTATAAAAAATAAAAACAAAAAAGCAAACGAAATTCATTTAGATACGACTGTATGTATGTGTATGAGTACATAAATGTATACGGTTTTTATTTATCAGTGTATTTTTAGTTATTAGTTGTTATTTTAATCTCGCATTTTTTGTTTCTTTTTCTTTCTTAATGTACGAGTAGTTAAAACAATTTGGTGTTATCATTAATTGTATTTTTTGGTTTGGTTTTAATAAATCTAACCAACACTAAAACAATACAAATACGATCGATAAACGATCCCATTGGCATCAACTGTTTTCCTTTTTCCTCTTTCAAGTCTAAAAATTAAAATATCAACATAAAAAAAATATTAACACCTGTGCAATTTATATTGACTTTTTTGATCAGCTGATTTTGTTTACAAAATATTATTATTCAACATTTTTGATTAGGTCATATACACCCACTCTCTCCCAGCCCGACAAAGTATGCCAATTAAAAAAAATAAAAATCCGGTCGAAAGGAAAAAATCTGCACTATTCATTTATGCAAACTAAAAAAATTGAACCCCTCCCAGTTTTCCATAAAAAAATACCAAAGTTACGTCATTTTAACAAGCCTATATCTTAAAAAATAAAGGTTTTTTCGATCCTCCCTTGGGTGATAAAAACTGAACCTTTTTAAAAAAAAATTGAGCCACCTTTAGATTTTCGATTATTTATATGGTTTTATTATAAACAATAAAAGCAATTTCTCAGTTATAACGGGTGGACTGCGCATGCGTCGGACGCCAAAAATACGCAAAACCTCAGATATTTAAATTACTTTACATATTTAGAAATGAAACAATACGTAATAAAAACTGCACCCCAACACAAAATGTCAAAATCATTAACATTTTAAGAAAGACTTGAATCGATTAGGTGATGGAACACAGATGGTCAATGATTTTGGTCGACAATAATTTGGCTGACAAAATTAAAAAAAAATACTAGTCAACCAAACAATAACTATACAAAAATTGAACCCTTCCCAGATTTCTGTAAAAAAATCCCAAAGTTACGCCATATTGATTCGACGATATCGTGAAGAATAAACATTTTTCAGATTCACTTTTGGACTATATACGCTTAACCTTGTCTATAAAAAATTGAACCATCTTTAGGTCATCGATTATTTATATGCATTTATTATAAACAATAAAAATAGTAAGTCCGTGCAAAGCGCAAAGACTCACGACGATACATTGACGCAGAAACAGTGACGCACGTGCAGTAGCTTTAAAATATCTAAGTGCTGGAACCGATATAATTAATGTTTTAGGATCGCAAAATTAAGAACAAAATACTGACCGGCACAACAATAAATATACCTTTCATTTATGCAAATTACAGAAATTGCATGGGACGAAAATAATAAATTAAATCGTTTAAATGATCGACATTTTAATTAATTGTATCATTCTGTGGTGATGTTGGATTGTTAAGTAATCCAACTGTGAGCCTTATAATGGCCAAAAACCATTCCAATACATCCAGATTTTACTAAATTCAAATAGTAAAAAAACGTTTAATTTTGATTAGTACGACATTTTCCGTTCCATTTTTTTTATAATTTGGATTATTGGAATGTCTACATCCAACACCTTGATACCAGTTGCGAATCCAAGTCCTTGATACCAGTTGCGAATGGTGAAATAGATTGTGAACAGAATATTCATGTCTTATTTATAAATTTAATGAACCGATGTTCTAGTTTCGTTGAAATATCTGACTGTAATGTTTGTCAAGAAAAAAAACAAATTAAAAAATATGTTGTTCCAATACCTGATACAAGGGTGATTGAAAAAAAATATAAAAATTTGGAGAAAATTGTTCAGAACTATTTTGCAACAAAATTTATGCATTGTGAATCATGTAAAAGCCCCTACTCTTCATTAACACTGTATGATCTAGGTACGTATCTCTGCTTACATACTGATGATGCTTATATAGATTTTCCAGAGACGACGCATCCAGAAATGCATAAGAAAACGCAGACTAGTGAAGTGATCACTGGCCAAGATGAAGATGACTCCGATGATGCAGACAACTTTGATGAGAAACTTGACGAAGATTCCAATGATGATAGCTCTACAATAAAGGAGAGTAAATTAGAGCACATTCCAACCAAGTTACAAATTGGCAGCTTTACTTATGTATTATGTCGTATAATACAATACAAGCCTGGTACAATAGGTCATTACGTAGCTTTCTGCCGTAACATCAATAATTTGTGGACAGAGAAAAATGATCTGTGCAAATACGGTAAGAAAGCTAATCCGCAAAAAACCAAAATAAAAATAAGTACACTTTTTTATGTTAAAGTCAAATAAAATAATAAAATTCTTCCGGCTTGTTTATTATATTAGCTGCATTTCTTGACGCATAGTGATCCGGATCAGATCAAAATTTATATGTGAAGCAACAACAACACATGATCCAACATTAATTTTGGATCACAAATGGTGATCTAAAAATTAGTTCAGCTATTAAAATGTAGTTGAGCAGTATTTAGTAAAGCGACAAAGAATAATATGAATACAGTACGAGTATGAAGAGGAAGATTCAAAACAAAACGAGACAGAAAATTGAAATTTGATGTTTGTTTGTTTCACGCATTTTGGTGTAGTTTCATGAGACATGATCTGATCCGGGTCAGATCAAACATTAAGAAATGCGGCTATTATTGATTATTGTATATTCATTCCTATTTCATTACCCCTATACTAAATTCTTGGTTTTTACGGGCACCCCTTACCACTACCTATATGTGGAGGGTATCAATCTAAAATTCATTATTTTTTCCCACGATCCCCACATCACCCTGTGGTTAAGAAAAACCTATTCCATGAGGGAAAACCTTCACCAGCCGCATGATCCGGAAACTAACCTCAAAGGAGGAAACCCAGAAAAAGTTATCAGAATTTCTACAACAACCGGAATTCAAACCCGCGTGCCACTTGAGCAGTCGTACCTCAGTCTGTCGTACAGGCTAAGCTTACCCCCCAATAAGCTACGACCGCTTATGGTTAAATTTTTTTTTTAAACAAGGTTAAGCTTATATAGTCCAAAGGTGAATCTGAAAAATGTTTATTCTTCACGATATCGTCGAATCAATATGGCGTAACTTTGGGAATTTTTTACAGAAATCTGGGAAGGGTTCAATTTCTGTAATTTGCTTAAACGAAAGGTATATTTATTGTTCTGACGGTCAGTATTTTGCTTTTAATTTTGCGATCCTAAAACATTAATTATATCGGTTCCAGCACTTAGATATTTTAAAGCTACTGCACGTGCGTCACTGTTTCTGCGTCAATGTATCGTCGTGAGTCTTTGCGCTTTGCACGGACATACTATTTTTATTGTTTATAATAAATGCATATAAATAATCGATGACCTAAAGATGGTTCAATTTTTTATAGACAAGGTTAAGCGTATAGTCCAAAAGTGAATCTGAAAAATGTTTATTCTTCACGATATCGTCGAATCAATATGGCGTAACTTTGGGAATTTTTTACAGAAATCTGGGAAGGGTTCAATTTTTGTATAGTTATTGTTTGGTTGACTAGTATTTTTTTTAAATTTTGTCAGCCAAATTATTGTCGACCAAAATCATTGACATCTGTGTTCCATCACCTAATCGATTCAAGTCTTTCTTAAAATGTTAATGATTTTGACATTTTGTGTTGGGGTGCAGTTTTTATTACGTATTGTTTCATTTTTAAATATGTAAAGTAATTTAAATATCTGAGCTTTTGCGTATTTTTGGCGTCCGACACATGCGCAGTCCACCCGTTATAACTGAGAAATTGCTTTTATTGTTTATAATAAAACCATATAAATAATCGAAAATCTAAAGGTGGCTCAATTTTTTTTTAAAAAGGTTCAGTTTTTATCACCCAAGGGAGGATCGAAAAAACCTTTATTTTTTAAGATATCGGCTTGTTAAAATGACGTAACTTTGGTATTTTTTTATGGAAAACTGGGAGGGGTTCAATTTTTTTAGTTTGCATAAATGGATAGTGCAGATTTTTTCCTTTCGACCGGATTTTTTTTTTTTTAATTGGCATACTTTGTCGGGCTGGGAGAGAGTGGGTGTCATATACAGCTATAAGTGCTAGTCGACCTGAACAAATGAAAATAACAACAACAACAACAACAACATTTTTGATCGTTTTGGTTTTTATTCGTGCTTCTTTGTTTTAGAATTTTTCAAGGAATTAAAGTTTTGATAATCTGTTGAATATACATATTTTTTTTTTCATTAGGAATTGGCGTTCGAATTTTTGTTTGTTACCAATACAAAGAAGAAAGAATGAAATATTAAGCCCCTCCGTTACATTTTCACTCGTTTGTGTATTTTTCATTGTGTTCATTTATAATTTTATAATAATACGGATGGGAATAAAAAACATGGGAAAAGGAAAGAGACAATTAAAATTTATGTATTCTTTTCGCAATATCGCAACTAAAATCTTCAAACGAAACAGAAATTATGTTCCCTTGCACATTTTACCGATACAAAATCTTCCTCTATTTAAAGTACTTCCTCAATGGTTTTATTTTATTTTGATCTACTATTGATCGTTCAAGTTATGATTTTCTTATGGGATTAAAATATTTGATAGTATAAATTTTTTTTTTGGTACGCATAGGTTTCATGAGGGTGGTGATTTGCAATATGAGTACCTGTTGTAGTTATTTGTTTTTTTTTTGTTGGCTCTCATGAGATAATGATGGTTTGTTTTTATGATTGTAATTCTTAATAATGATTATGTATTGATTTATAAATCACCTTTATAATTCGAAATTCCCATTCCTCTCCTTGTAAAAGAAAATTACATATAATCATTTAGAGTGGGGAACGAGAGATGATTGATTCTTGTTTTTGAAAGAGATGCTGTTTGGTGAGATGAAAGTTTTTTTTTTGGCGATTGAGACACGGAACGAGACACATCTTGGATATATAAATTGGATCACAGAGGACAATTTTTTTTTTTTTTTTAATCCTGGAATAAAAATCAAAACAGCCATCTTGATATATTGCTGAATGTGCTTGATAAGTATAATTTTATTTGATAAACAATATTTAATTTGTTTTTTTTTTTGATTAATATAAGTGAATTTTATTTGAATTAAATAATTCAATGTGTGTGATTTGATTGGCGCTATATTGAATCAGAACAGTTTAATTGGATAATTTGTGATTCACGTAATAATTTTTTTTTCTGTTATTATCGGGAGTGTCTGTTTTTTTTTTTTTTTGATGTGATATCACAATTGCCGTTTTGGGTAGATTCTTTTGTGAATTCATCGGACATATATATATATATATATATATATATATATATATATATATATATATATAATTCGCAAGATCGTGGGTAATTATTTTTTTTGTTTGGAGCAAGAAGCTGTGCTAAAGTCGAAAACGGTAATTTGCTGTTACAAAACGCGGAAATACCGTAAGGAAAAATCAGCCACATGCAAGAAGACCGCATGTTAAACACAGGACTCCATTTTATAATTTTCTTTCCTGTTACCTTTTATTAGTCATCGATTATTTTCCTATTTAACAAATTGTTTGATCCTCAAACGCAATCCACTCCCACATGAGCAGCTGAGGTATCACTGAAGACGCGTGAATTCGGTTCTCGGCTGACACAAATCCGCACCCGAATGTAATATTTGGTAGTTTGACGTATATCCCATATCTGACGGAAAAATACTTAAAAACAATAAATCAAAATAAACAAACAAAGATTGCTAAAAAAACAGTTAACTCGTCACAAAATTTTAACAAATTTTTTATTGGTTTTGAGCTCTTTATTTACAAAATATTCGTCACAAAATGTTTTGTTTTCTAAACTAAAGGACCGAATACCTAAAACAAGTATTTCGGATGTGGTTTATAAAATAAAATGTTTAGATTGTCCGAATAAATCATATATAGGGCATACGTCAAAGGCTCTGTCAGTACGCCTAAAACAACACCAAAGAAATGTTTTAAGTCAATCGGACACCACATCACTGGCAAAACATAGTAAACAGAATAAACATAATTTTGATTTTACTAACACAAAAATTTTAGAGATAGAAAACAGAAAAAGAAAACGTGAAACATTGGAAATGATACATATCCACCTAGACCAAAAGAACACAGTCAACCACAGATCTGACACACAGTTTTTAAGTTTTAATCAAAAAACGTTATTGAATATTTACAAGACACTAAAATAAAAAATTAAAATGAAAATGATATTAATAACAAAACGAAAATTTATTAAAACTTAACAACTGAGGTTTTTAATACACAACAAATAATTTTTTATCACAGCCATTCTTTGACGTATCGATATTTATACAGAGTGGTGCAGCATATTGTTTCATGTTGCTTGCTTTTGTTTGTATTTTTATATTTTTTATTTTCTAAGGGTGGTATGAATTGGTCCCACAATATTGTAAGTTCTTGAATAACCTCGATTAAATCGATTTTATAGGACTAACATGACAGGGTTGGCACAGCAACATATTTTATTTTATTAATTCGACTGATCATTCACAAAAAATCGTTGGTATAAAAAACAACAATAGTTTTTATTTTTATTTTTATTGATATTTACTATAAGATTTAGTTAATAATTCAATGAATCGTTAATTGTATATTTATTTATTTATTATTTACTAATGTTATTTGAAGTTAATAATTTCCGAAATAATTGTAAGAGAATTCAATCCAGTTTCGAACTGATGAGCTCATGATTATGAAAAAATCAATCCTTCAAAAATCACAGTAAAAACGTTAAAGTTTGCTTATAAATAAATAATAATTAAAATTTGCTTACACAGAAAAATAGAGCTGTGTGAATGTGACGAAGAAATAATTGTAATTGAATTTGGTTGTAATACAATTTGCTAATACAACCTGCCCAGTACATTCTGTATATATAGAACGAAAAATTATGGTATAATCAGTCCAGTGGCCGCGGCCTGATGAGAAGGATTGATTTTTTCATAATCATGAGCTCATCAGTTCGAAACTGGATTGAATTCTCTTACAATTATTTCGGAAATTATTAACTTCAAATAACATTAGTAAAAAATACTATATAGGCCCGTCTCTATTCATGGGGTGTTGAATAATTTGATTATGCGTGTAAATTAATACTAATATACTTCTACGTGTTAAAACACAATTAAAATGTTCGTAATGATCGGTTGCATATTTGGTAGTTACATGTATTGGAGAATGTTTTCAAAAATCACAGTAAAAACGTTAAAGTTTGCTTATAAATAAATAATATTTATTTATTATGTAAGTTTTATTTATTTATTTATTTATTAAGATTCTTAGAAAATTAAACCCGCAGAAAAATAGCATAATATGTAACAAATTTTCAAGAATGATAACAGTATTATTTTATAACTTTTAGATTCTGATGATGCCAATGTGGCGAAATATAAATTAATTAAATAAATAAAAAGAAAACAGAAGCTGGACAAAGTGTTTAATTAATAAATAACAAAAGGTGATCTTTAACGGCTGCTATCTGGGAAAAGTATCGTCCGAGGAGTCGGATAGGCCCAATTTTTATGTAACTATGCTTTGCCTTACAATACAAACTCAATGTAATCTAAATTTGGTACCAACATTTGGTAACTGGTGCCGTATAAAGTGGGATCAATCGATGATTTATAATTTTTCAAGAAAATCGCTTAGGGCAGAAAGGATATTTTAGGAAGAAGTGTTTTCGTAACCTGTCGTAACAATTAAAAATCATCGTAGATCATCGTTTTATCCAAGAGACCCGCATCCAGGTGAACACGTAAAACTTCCGTATTACATGATCGATGTCCCAAGTTATTCGCTCTCAGAAACCGTTTAATCACGTGGCCCGACCGGCTCTTGCAGATATAAGGGGTGTTAGTATTTCAAATGAGACCGTGGGATAAAGGTTAAAACAAGTAGGTTTGAGATTCCGAGTGCTCGCTACAGGCCCAGAATTAACGGCGGGACATCAAGAAGAATGATTGCGGTTTGCTCGAAAAAACGCCCACTGTGTAATTAAAGATTGGAGTGACGACCTGTTCTCAGATATAGAGATTCTGTTTGACAATGTCAGACAACCGTATAAGGGTGCATAGATATGAGGGACACAACATCGTACTATCTAGAATTTGGAGGTGAGTCACTTATGATTTGGGATGAATTTCTCTAACTGATCGTAACGAACTAGTACCGATAAGTGGAGACTCACTTACTGCAATAAGGTATATAGATAGGCTAGCGTAGAATCCCACGTAAAAAATCTTTTAGAAAGAAATGAAACCTTTTCAGAGGACTTTCAGTAGTGGGAAAATATCCCTCAAGAAGATATAAGAATAATTTTGGGTTTAATTAAGAAAACCTATTGAAACTTGTTTGTTTGAAACCTTTCTGGAAACACAATTTTTTTTAATACTTTTTATCCAATTTTGATACATAATGGGGCCGATACAAATTTTATAATTTTATGTTATTTTTTTAAATAACATAGTAAATTGGTATTCTCGTGTTAAAAAAAATTTTATGTTATTTTTTTTTATGTTATCATCTGTCAAAAATAAAAGAATTAAATTTAAGCATGTTATAAGATTTTATCAAGTCGAAATACAAATTGAATTGAACATTTATTTATTTTTTTAAAGTTTTGCAATAAAATTAAATATTTATCTAAAAAAAAGCAAATACCTATATACTTTTCATTCAATTAAATTTTTCCACTGAAATCAATATGCCCAATTATATACTAATGGCAATTTTGTTAGCTCGAGTAGAACGAAGAAGAAGGTTTGTTTATGTCATTTATATTTTCAAGTGATTCAGGAAAATAAAATCTTATTTCAGAAAAAGGTACAGGCGCAACTTAAAACACCTGCGAGATGCAAGCAACCCCTTTGAGTTGCCGGAAACGAAATTTATAAAACATTTTCGATTAAATAAGGCAGCAGTATAATTTATTATACAAAAATTGGAAAGTAAATCTCGCCCAACAGAGATTCCATTTAATTTAAAGGTTTTGTGTGCTCTTCATTTCTTTGGACACGGGTCATATCAAGTGTCGGTTGGAAGCTGTCAGATTATCGCACTTTCTCAACCCAGCGTATCTCGGGCAGTTAGAGAATTGACAAAACTTATAGTGGAAAATTTGATGAATGATTTCATTAAATTTCCCCAAAATATGTTAGAACTTGCTGAAATTAAATCAAGTTTTAACCAGAAATTTCAAATGAGCGAAATTATTGGGGCTATAGACGGGTGCCACGTATCTATAGTTGCACCACCCGAACATGATGAATTTTATAGGGGTAATTTGTTTCGTAACCGTAAGGGTTACCACAGTATTAATACTTTAATATGTTCAGATGCAAATATGAAAATTTTGTATGTAAATGCACGGTTCCCCGGTTCCGTGCACGATTCCGCCATTTGGATGATGTCAAAGTTGCGAGCACATGTTTTAGAAAAATTTAGTTCTATACAGCATCAAACAAATTTTTTAATTGGCGATTCCGGTTTTCCACTCGAGCCGTGGCTTTTAACCAATTTTTCAAACCCACAAAGAGATACCACCGAATTTGCATTTAATGAAAAATTTATTCGGGCTCGTAACAATATCGAGAAATGTTTTGGGGTTTTAAAATCCCGTTTTCGGTGTCTACTACGCCACAGAACCCTTCATTACCATCCACGTATGGCGTCACAAATTATATACGCTGTTTGTACATTGCACAATATACATATAGCTACAAAAAATAACGATGTTGAAGATACTTTAGAAGGCAGTGAAGATGAATTCCCAGACGAAAACGATGAGGAAACAAATAATTCACCTAACTATGCAGATGGAGTCGATAATCCGATAACCGATGATACAGACGAATCGCCTAACATAGTGCCGGAAAATGAATCATGGCACACATTAGGCGTCAGAGTACGAAATTCCTATATTAATAAATATTTCTGACTCTTAAACAAATAAATAAATTAAATAAATGTAATTCAATTAAATTTTATTTTTATTTACATAGTTTTCAATTTTTCAATTTTTTTTTAATGCCATATGTATGACCTCCGCCAAGTTATTTATCGAGTCCGCAATGCTCTGTAGCCCCTCCGCTTGCTTCGCCTCGATTTGGTTTAGCCGGCTTAGCAATAATTCATCATCTAAAAATAAATTAAAAATACAAAATGATAATCGTTTCATTTTAACCTAAAAAAATAAAATTACCGTTTTTGCGTTTCCTCCTTGGACGTGGGGCTTCCTGTGGTACATTTTCTAACTCAGCTGGTACTAAATTTACTGGTGGGGTATCCGGAGCTACATCATTGAACCCCGCTTCTACATCCCCTATGCCAGCCACAACTATCTTGCCCCACACGTTTAATGCCCGCTCTTCTAATTCTTTTAATTTGTCTTTGTATTCCGGACCCCCACCAGTACCATTTAAATGGGTAAAAACTTTTCGACTTTTATGCCGTACGGCATTTCGCCAATTCTCAAAAATCTAAAAAAAAACAAATATGTAAATTAATTAAAAAACACGTAAAAATTTTGTTGACGACAACACAATGAGTAAAATTATTAATTACCTTTTTCCAGCATTGTGTGGTCCGGTTCGGACCAGCACCGGAATTTAAGAGCTGCGTCAGCTCCTGCCACAATTTTTGGACGGAATTGTCGCAGTCTTTTTTGCTCGCCATCTCCCTGTTTCATTCTAGGAATGCAACGTATATTTCGTACTGCTCCTTTGTCGTTTTCGTCTGGCGTGACGATTTTTCTGTAATATAAACAATAAAACAACCATATTTGTAAATATAAAAATCATACGTTATGGTGCAATTAAAAAATGTTCGGACATATGGAATATACATTTGGAAATATAAACTTACCTTTCACAGCTGCAGCCATCTTTACAAACCACAAAAGTAATAGATTTCTTATACCCTAAAAACATTTTTCTATTTTGAAATTTTAAATTGTACCAGAACATGTAAAATAACCCATTGTTATTGTATAACCCACGCTGCTAGGGGCAACGTGAGTTATATTTTGTACAACAAAATGTTGAGTAGTCATTGGAAAACTATTCGTAGATTTTGTAATTAACGTCAAAAAACACGTCACAGAAATTTAAACAAAGGTCACTATGATAAAATGTATTTCAAAATTCAATGCTACAGTGTGAAAACACAAAATGGAACTATTTTTGATTAATTTACGATTATTTACATTTATTTCAACAAAATGGGATAAAACGTTGTATGCCACTCGTGAGCAAAGAGATATTATCCACTCAGGATAATATTCCACTCGGCTATCGCCTCGTGGGACAAACTTATCCCTCATGGATAATATCTCGTTTTGCTCACTAGTACCATAAATAACTACATATTATATAAAATTAAATAAAATTAATTATAAAATGCAGAATGAAAGAATTTTGGAGAGTTTATGTGTCGTTGTCGTATAGGAAAATGACTTTGATGCGATACTTAACCCTGCGTGTGTACACTATATTTTTTGAGACACGGTGTGTACACTGGGTCTTTTAGGGAACAGTTGGGTTTTCTAAGTTTTCTAAGTTTTCTAAGCTTTCAAAAAATCTGAAAAAATTCTGGGTTACTTCTTGAAGTGTCTACTATATGGCCCAGAAGTTGCCAAAACCCAAAGTTTAAAACCGTTGGTAATAAAAATTGAAGAATAGTCGAAAAAGCGGAAAAAATCGAATTTTGTTGCAAAATTCGTAACTACACTAAACAAATATTTAAAAAAAAAACGGTTATAGGCTTTTGTAGCTTAGACTATGAGCTTTCAAAAAAATATAGTGTCTTTGCCGTAGGCTCCAAAAAGTTGAATTATTTAAGCACCTGAAAGTGGGGAATAGTTTACGGATTCAGGCATGTCATAATAAACGGAACGGTAATTATTTGGCACAAAATGACTCTTTATTGTTGCAATTACAAAAATTATAAAATATGTACTAATAATAATTAGCGACAAAAAAGGAATTTACACTGCGCAATTGTGGTAAAAATGCGTTCGATGATTATCGCAAACCGGCGTTTCGAACGATGCACAAGAATACGTTTTATGTTTTCCTTCCAACTGCAAACAAAATTAGTTTTTGTAAATTAATTTAATGTATAATTTATTATTTTGAAATATTTTATTATTTAACACCATCAAAACGCGAAACTAAACTTTAAACTGGAGTACGTAACGATCGAGAATTTTTTTATTTTATTCTCGTAATGAAATATTATTCATTTTAGAATGATGATGATGAGACTGATTTTTTCATTTAATTACGAGATTTCTTAATTAGGGCTGTAAAATCATTAGAGACGAATTTTATTTTTTGTCTTAGTTGATTGAAATTTCAATTTTACGATGCAATCTCTTTTTAGTGTTTTCATTTTTTCTTTTTGTTGTCCTTATTGTATCGGGAAGAATAGAGAAATAGAAAACAATCGAAAATTGACAATTTCGAAAAGTTTCTATATAAAGGCAACTCATGATAATTACTATCATAACAGTTTAATTTTGATTTTAGCTGGATAGTGCAATACTTTTGGATTTAATGTGAAATGATTAAATGTGAAAAGAGGCATAACGATGCGATAGCAATTATTCGAATTTAGTTAATTTAAAGTCAAATTTTTGAATTATACAAAGCTCACTAAAATTTCTAAATATGTATTTAACAAAAAAAAAATCCATACAAACTACTGTAAAACCTCAATTCAACGGTCCAATATTCTGTCCGTTAAATACTTAAAGGGACAGAATGTTTCCAATCTTTTGTTATTTATAGTTTTTTAGACTATTTGAGAAAATCAGATAATTTTATATCGCTTTAGGATTTTGATTGTAATGATTAAAATAAACGGATTTATCTTATACAGTTCAATTTAAGTCCCATTCATCATAATATGTTTTTTTAAGAGAAACACTACATTTTTCGTTATGTACCATCTATTCGAACAATTAATAATTGGTGTGTTTTAAAACAATTAAAACCAGGTTTTATTACCAATTTATTAGAGCAACATTCATCGAAAATTAAAAATATACCAGATACATATATCAAAACAGTATATTTTGTTATTTGATGAAATAAAAATAAGAACTGATTTAAATATAACCAAACTCTTGATGAAGTCGTTGGTTTAGTAGATTTTAGAAATAATGATAGACAGCCAATACCAGCAAAACATATTTGCCTGTTTATGTCTAGGGGACTATTTTCAAAACACCAATTTACTGTAAGTTATGTTGCTTCCGAAAATCCTATTCCAGGAAAAAAAATCAAAGGAATTAGCTATACTAAATATTCAGAAACTTCAAGAAATTGGTGTATCAGTCTGGGCTGAAGTTACTGAACAAGCTACAAATAATCGGAATACATATAAGGAATTAGGAATTGACTCACAAGTCACAACAAGTTTTTTTAAAAATAAATAATGAACGTATATATGCGTTATTGATATCCGCATATAATTAAATCAATACGTAATAAAATCTTAACCTGCGATATTTCAACACCAGATGGCTTAGTTTGCTGGGATGTTTTGGAAGAATAGATCGATAATTTGACAGCTAAAATATGTCAGATTTTTTTGAGTGTTAAGGAAAACAAACAGCAGTTTATATGAAACTCAACGGTATTAGAAGGCATCGTATCGTAATTTTTGACGCATTCCGCCTAAAGGGGTCTTCAACATCCGTTTAAAGTCGATGGTCTTAGTTCAGATAGAGCTAATCCAGCATGTTTGATGCAGTCATAAATAGAAAATTTCTTCCACGCATCCATAACATTTAAAGTTTCATCATTCATTAATCTATCTAAAATGTACCGGAATGTTTGCTTAACATAGTAGGTCTTGTTGCATAATTCCTTGATCCAGAGGCTGTAACAACGAAGTAGTGTTTGGCGGCAAAAAGCAAAATTCGATATTTGGATGCTCCATATGGGGATGACCAGGTGCGTTGTCTATAGTTAATAGAACTTTAGATTCAAGGCCTTTATCGCTCATATAGCGCCAAACTTCTGGGACAAAATTTTTAAGGAACCATTCCCTAAAACTTTCAGTTGTCACCCAGGCTTTTCTATTAGCCGTCCAAGGTTTTAGGTTAAAACCTTGTGATATCTTGTTACGCCGCTTTTGTGCGTCGTTCCAGCGCGTAAGGAAATGCGGTGCACTGCCCAGCCTTATTTGGGCAATTTCGGTGTATTGCAACTGAACGAAGAGAGAGAGGGGAAAGCTACAATTGTTTTGGTAAGCGGAAAAAAAAACATTTTTTTCTTGGGGGAGTCAAGTTTTGGTACTCGAACGAGATAGTTATTTTGATTTTTTCTTTGGTATTTTCTTGAGTGTATGCAGACGAAAAAATGATTAAAATAATTTTTTTGATTTAAACGGAGAGTGATTATTGTAAAATCTAAAGAAAAAAAAATAATAATATAAACTATATAAAGTCAAAATATGTACCTAAATCTATTAATCTAATAAATTGTGAATAAAGTTAATTACGTATACTAATTGTTAAAAGTAAATTCACGTATTTTATATTGAGTGGGCATATCATTATTGTGGTATAGCGGATTTTATGATTGGTGGTCGTCAGGCAGTGGGCGAAATAAATAAAAACTGTGTGTCGACTGAAGTATTTGTTTGTATCTCTATTGATGGCCGTATATTTACTGTATGTTGTATACGGGCGAGTTAAATACAAGGTGGTAACTGCTGTGCTGAGCTGTGAAACAACTGTTGCCGCAGAACGAAGAGGATAAAGAAAACAGTTCGTTTATTTGTTTACTTTTTTTATTTTTTTTTCTATTTTTTATAAATCTAGTTTATTAATCAATTTAATTACTTTTGCTTTATTTTTGTTAATTTTTTTTTTGATACTTTTATCTGTTTTGCTTTAGTTTTAGCTTTATTTCTGTAAAGTTTCTTATAAATTAATTGGCTCTGTAATATTTTATTTTTTTTATTTATTTTTCTGCATGACGCTCGCGTTTACTTCATTTTTGTTTTTTTGCCTGTTAATGAGTAGTATTTTTTTATTATATTGTTTACTTCTTACCAAATAACATTTTTTTACAGCTTTCTCTCTCTCTCTTGTAACGAGTTGTATAACCATCTCGATATTCGACATGAATATAAACCCGCTGCAGACTCTTCCTCGGTTGATCCACGCAGCATATTTCAGCCGGCTAGCTTTCAGTGGCTGGGGGGGTTGTTTTGTGGACCGAGGTCGAGCTAGTTATTGCTGCTTGGTGTTGGTTAGTTACGTCTAAAATGGTATATGCCGTAGGGAGGAAAACTGTGATCACATATTCAGTGGAAAATTAAGCAAAATTACGTTGACATTATGTTCTCATTTATATAAAAAAACATTGAATTATCATAATAAATAACTAATAGTAACAATTTCATTTATTGATGATCAAATTCCAATGAAATAATTATAATTTATAACATAATAAATGAAAGTAAATTATCATATGAAGGTACGCCAATGGCGACTCAAAATTTAAAAATCGAAACTTACTATGTTTGAATTTAGCTTTACATAAAAAGAAATAAACTTAGTTCTAAGAATAATAAAAAAAAATATGGCCATAAGAATTTATATATTAAATGATCAACAAAAATATTACCTTAACGGTATTTAAATTCAAATATAAAGATGTATAACTTATTATTACAACAACAAAAATAAAATTTAAGAAAATATAAAAAAAATTTAATAATAATACAATAATAACTTGCGATTTGGATTGTAGGAATTTTCCGATGCGTTGCGGATCCGATCCCGTACGTTATTCGCAGTTTTATTCCACGTCGTCTCGAAGCATTTAATCCGTTATATCAAGAACCGAAAACGGTGATAAATATGATCTTAGGATCTTGAATTATATGAAACAGCTGTGACAATAAAAGCTGTGATTTCGTTCTATGTATTTCGAGAACGAAACTGTGATCAAAACTTAACTGTGATATTATATTTATAAAGTTTATAGTTTATTAATTTATTTAATGTATTAATTAATTTATTTTTAGTAGTATATTATATATGTAATTAATACACAAATGTTCATTTTTAGTGTCACTTTTAGTTTTTGTTGTTGTTCATAACTTTACTTATTTATTTGTTTGTACAGTTATCTGAGCTACTATATATATATATATATATATATATATATATATATATATATATATATATATATATATATATATATTCACTTGCTCGAATCATAATTATCTGTCCATACAACCACTGTTACTGCACATTTTATTTATTTGTTTTTATTTATTTAAATCAATTTATCATATCACTAATATATTTGAATTAAGCAGGCAATTTGCTATTCATTTCGCACCAGAATTTTAACAATTTGTTTAGTTTTCATTTTATTATTTAATTTACTAAATTGTTCACTAATGTGCCTACTACTTTAGGTCTTTATCTCTTCAATGTTAAAACACAACTTTTCGATCGTTGTTTATTTTTTTTCATCTCATCTATTTGCCAAAAACCATACAATCACAACCAAATTTTATATCCATACAATCCGCAAAATTTTCTTCTGTATTTAATTTTATAGCCCTGTATATACTCATAGTAGGGTTACCATTAATGAATGAATAATTACAAATATTTTAAAAAAATACAGTAGCTTAAATAAGTGTAGAAGAGCCAAATTCAAACGAGCGATGCTAACAAAAACGCGGAAAATTATTGGACATATCCTGAATGCAAACTATTTACGTCACACTCTCTCTCTCCCTCTCTCTCTCTCTCTCTCTCTCTCTCTCTCGCGCGCGCTCCTTACGAGCTTAATTTTTGTTTTTTTCAGTATTTTTTTTTTTGTTCTTGATATGATGGTGATGAGGATGAGAGGTTAGGAGTAGCACGGTGGAATGCTGAGGATGGGTTGAGTTTTCGGGGCCCGCGCGGTCCTACTGGTTGCCGGAGCCCAAAGCGTGCATTTAGTTTATTAGTTTACTATTTCTTGGTTTTTTTTATAATCTCATGCGGTAATTCTAGCTTCGATCATGTCTTGGAAATCTCCCACCCCAGCTCTGAGCCAAGCCAGTTGTACCGCGTTTCAAGACCGCTGATCGGAGATTCTGTTGAGGAGAGTTTAAATGGTCGGTGCCCCGTCAGATCAAGTATTGTGGCACCGCCAAACCCCATGGTATCGAGGTTTCGTTACAATCTTAACCGATACGGTCCTTTGAGATGTCGATCGATGAAGCTCGATGAGGTCGAATAATCTAATCTAAAAACGATGTAAACCGAGGAAGGGCAAAATACAATTTAAGAAGAAAACTTGAATATTTCTAAACTTTTCAAAATGCCTCGATGAAACTACGTAAAAGTGGAAATAAGATCACAGGGAAAAATAAAATGTCAAGAAGATTCATACTGCTGTGGAGTACAAGAAACTGTAGAGCCTTCCACCTTCATCAATTAAATCCAGTTATACATCTCTAGTATACTGTTGAAATCATTGAGAATTCGTCGTTTAGAGAGCATCCACAATGTTCAACATTTATATTTTCTCGAAAGTATTACGTTTTGTTCAGATCACAAATTATATGAGCAACGTGAGAATTGGCATAATCCTTTGCTCAGTGCTTCAGTCTAGACTTCAGTCTAGAAGGTACGATAATAAGATTTTATACGACCTTTAAGGTTAATTCACGAGGACAGTGATTTTTACCCTAGCTATTTTTACCCGACCATATCCAATTAAAACCATGAAACACGAAAAGGAAACTCCTCTTTTTTTCCGTGTTTGAGATAAAAAAAATTTATCTTTGAGCAATATATCCGACATTCGTACCAATATTTTATAAAAAAAAAAAATAAAAAAGTAGGCCATGATTTTGCCCATTATAATTGTGTTGCTATTTTTATGACGGTTATGTCATTTTTCAAAATAATATTTCAAAAATCTAAAATATTTACATAATACATTAATATAAATATTAGTTAAAACAATTTCATCAAATTTACAGAAAATAAGTACAAATATTTCATAGTTTTTTGTTATACTCGTTTTTTTTTTTTTTTTTTAAATGTTGCCAATGGCTTTATTCTTGAATCTTTCTACATAAGAAACTAACAAGAAGTAATCAAATCTTAAGCTAAAATTATTACATATTTTAAGTCTTAACCAATGTTAATACTTATTGTTGGTGCTCACAATTTAATTAATTTAGATTATACTTATACATACATATGTATAACATCAACATTTAATAAATTTACAGGTTCACAGGTTCATCAGTCCGAGTGGATCTGTTCTTTTCAGTCGCCTAAATCGTGGCTGTTTTAATATATCCCTGGCCAATTCGTTGGGATGCGCTTCTAGTTTTGAATAATATTTAGAACTGAATTCTTTAATTGTTTCTTTAATGGTTTTAATCCCAAGGTCATCATGTATATTACTATTTCGAATGTACCACGGAGCATTAGTAATACTTCGAAGTATTTTCGCTTGAGTTCGTTGCAGGAGCTCTCTGTTTGAAGCGCTGGTGGATCCCCATAACTGAATACCATATGTCCATATGGGTTTGATAATCGCTTTGTACAGTAAAACTTTATTGGCTAATGACAACTGAGATTTCCTTCCCATTAGCCAATACATTTTGGCAAATGTCAGTTTTATTTGGTTGCGCTTAGTTTCAATATGGGTTTTCCACGTTAACCTTCTATCCAGGTGCAAACCTAAGTATTTGACCTTCGTTTGTTGAGGAATATTTGTATTGTTTAATTTCACTGGTGGGCAGGTGCGTTTGTTCAGCGTGAATGTGATGTGAGTTGATTTGTTTTCGTTCACTTTTATTCGCCACGTCTTTAGCCAGTCCGCGATTTTGTTTAAATGATTCTGCAACTCCTTTGAGGCAATTTCGGGATTATTGTGTGACACCAGGATGGCCGTATCATCGGCAAATGTTGATATTGTTACTTTGTTGGTTACAGGTAAATCGGCTGTGTACAACAAGTATAATATTGGCCCTAGAACGCTGCCTTGCGGGACACCTGCATTAATATCATTTAAGCAAGTAGTTGCGCTATTTTGTTTGACAATGTATTGCCTTTGAATAAGGTAGTTTCCCAAAATTGAGTGAAATTTCTTCGGAAGAAGCTCTTTAATTTTGTATATTAGCCCATCGTGCCATACTTTATCAAATGCTTGTGCTATATCCAAGAAAGCAGCAGAACAATATTTCTTTTCCTCGAAGGTGATTTTGATTGCGTTTACAATTCTGTGAATTTGCTCTGTGGTACCATGTTGGTTTCGGAATCCAAATTGATGGTCTGGTATAACGCGCCGTTCTTCCAATATTGGTTTCAATTTTGTTAGTAACATTTTTTCAAATAGCTTTGATATTGTGGGCAGCATGCTTATTGGGCGATATGATGAGATCTGCGTTTCATTTTTTCCAGGCTTATGTATCATTGTGATCAAAGATATTTTCCATTTTTGAGGAATATAACTGGTTCGCATGATCGCGTTGAATATGAATGTTATTAGTTTTATGCATTTGTCTGGCAATTCCCTTATCATTTTTCCAGTAATGAGATCATGTCCTGGTGCCTTTTTCGGGCTTATGCAATTTTTAATTGTATTCTTAACTTTCTTCCAATTATACTTTATAGGTTTGTAGGATAAACCACCATCCATTTGCTGGGGTAGCACGAAATTATTATCTTCTTCGTGTGGTGTGAATACTGTTGTTAGATGATCAGCAAAAGCATTGGCTTTTTCTTCATCACTTCTCGCCCAATTTCCAGTTGGTAGTCTAATCGGTGGATTCGAATTTGTTGGCCTTTTTAAATGTTTTGTTGCCTTCCACAAAGAGTAATCTGTCCTCTCGGTTGCCGAGAGATCACTTAAATAGTTCTGGACGCTCTGGTTTTCTTCTTCCCGCAAAGCAAATCCTAAGGCCTTGATAGCTCGATTTAATTTCCATTTCAATAACGGTGATTTTGTTTGCTGCCATAGCCGGCGAATTTTCCGTTTTTCCTGGATTAGTTCCTGTATATTATGAGACAGCTTATTAACTTTTTCGGAACTACTTATGACAGGTGTAGCCCTTTCAGCTGATAATGCCATGATGTCTTTTAAATTTTCGGCCGCCGCATCAATATCAGCTGGTGTGGTCAGAGGAATATTAAGTAGGCAATTTTGTTCGACTAGCCTCCTATATTGATCCCAATTAGTTTGCTTGTTTGTAAGACGGTTGGGTGTTTCGTTCCTTAAGACATCGGTACTCACTGTTACTATTACCGGTGAGTGATCAGAAGACAGATCATAACAATCGGTGGCCTTAGCATATGTACGTGGAATGCCCTTAGTTACACAAAAGTCGATTAAATCAGGAATTTTCTTTTTATCCGTCGGCCAGTAAGTTGGATTACCGGCAGATAAATAATCCAGGGACTGTTCCTCTATTGCTTGATAAAGTTGTTTGCCTTTCGGCGATGTTAATCTGGAGCCCCAATGAGTATGTTTCGCGTTGTAATCACCTCCCGCAAGAAATTTATTACCCAGCTGGCTGAAATAATCCAAGAACTGGAGTTTTTTTATAGCATGTTTTGGAGGACAGTACACTGCCGATATGACACAGTTTCCAGACCACTCCTGAAGACAGATGCTCGTTGATTGTATATGTTCTTTCTCATATTTCGTCAGCTCATAGTGCTTTAATCTTCTTTTAATCAATACAGCAGTGCCTCCATGTGCTTTCCCATCTGGGTGCTTGGTGTCATAAATAGAGTACCCATTAATTTTGAAATAGCTATTTTTGGTGAAGCGTGTTTCGGATATTAACATTATGTCAATATTGTGCTCAGTGAGGAATGCTTGAACCTCCGCTTTATGTTGTGCTAGGCCGTTTGCATTCCATATAGCTATTTTGATGATGGTCATTTTTGACTTTTTACGACTATCTGCATCAGCGTGTTCATATTCTGCATCATTAGATCCGTGGTTCTCTCCATCATCGCCATGAGGCTTTGCATCATATTAGTCAATTTGTTTAAAGCTTTTGAGATGTTTCCCTCTTCACTTGCTTGCACTTTAGGAGCCGTACCTTTAAGAACACTTGCGTATGAAACCCCTTGGTGCACACTACCGTTGACAGTTGCGTACTGATTTCCAGTTTGAGCATTTGGGTTTACGATTTCTGGGCGTGCTTGTTTTTTAGCTGAAGAATGGAGATTAAGCATTCGTTGTTCAGCTCGCTGCTTTGGATTGATTCTTCTTTTCAATTCAAGATAAATTGGGCACCCTCTATAATTAGCTGTATGATTTCCATTGCAGTTGCTGCATTTTCTCACTGATGCTTCCGTTTTGGCTTTATTGCAAACCTTTGCGTTATGGAGTTCACCACATATAACACAAACATCGTTCAAAGTGCAATATGCTCTAGTGTGTCCATATTCTTGGCACTTAACACACTGTACCGGCCCATTTCTTTTCCTGGGTTCTTCGATGGTAACCCTTCTGTGCAGTAGATATTTTAGGTCATATATTGCATGTTTGCCTTTGACCTTTTTATTATCTGGTTCTAATTCCAGGCGGAACAATGGCTGCGGCGCCTTCTCCCGATTAATAATATTGGTAATAGATTTACATTGGAAACCTTTCTCAGCGAGAGCAGCTTGAATTTCGTTTGCATCTACGTAGCTCTCTATTCCTTTCAAAACTACAACTAATCCTTTTTGGCTCTTTAGTTGGTACGTGTAGTAATGTTTACCAACTTGATCAAAATGTTTGATTAACGCTCTGTAAGCATCAATATTGAGCGGTTGAACTTTTGTTTCTTTTATATCTCCTCTTTTGATAACGGAAATATAAAATGCACCTTCCGTAATAAACTCGATGGTTTTTGCAAGTTCTCTATTTGATTCTTCCCTCAAATAGATTGGTGGCGGCTTCTCAATTTTTGGAGTTTTTTCGGGCGGCGGATCTTCAACAACCAAGCAAGAATACCTATTGCCATGTGTTAATTCAACGGAAGCTAACTTAGTGAATTTGTTCGCGCTTGCACTGGCCGCTGATCTAGGGCTTCTCCTTCGATTTGATCGGACAGTAATATACCGGTCAATTCCCGTTTGCACTAAACACTGACCTACATCACTGTTCATTTTTTTTTCATTTGTTGTCAATGCACTTCCATTGTTTATATTATCGTCAATATTTGTCGACGATGCACTTTTATTTTCTTTATGGTTCAACACACCAAAGTTATTTAAATTAATTTCTAGTTCATTTTGATTTAAATTGCCTGGTAAAGCAATTTTTTGAGCATTTAAAATTTGTTGTCGCTTTGGACTATGCTGCACATTTCCAATTTTATTAATAATTGAGGTCGTGACGTTCGGTGGCAAATCGCTTGCGGACATCTCTGTCTGCTGATTTAGCCCAGCCTTTTTTACTTGAGGCGGAGAATTGAACATCACGATTTCACTACTTTTCACATCACAAAATTTTTTTTAAAAATAAAAAAAAAAATTTAAAACTGCTGATTCAACTTTTCACACAAGTAATAAGTAAATTATTTTAAATGTTTACTCGGTGGTAGTAAAATTGCTACTGTTATACTCGTGAATTAAATAATGAACGAACGTTTTAATGCAATATATTATATGAAATACAATATACATAATATATTATGTGCGAAATTATTTTGTTTTTTTAGATAATGAATCGTGAATTAGAATTAAAATTAATCGACGAAATTAAGAAAGTCGGTCGAGAGTTTTTGTATGACAAAAGTAGCAGGGATTATAAAAATGGTTTATTGCGGCAAAGAGTTTGGCTAGAGATTAGCAAAAAAATGGGAATTGATGCGAAATTATGCATGAAGCGTTGGAAGGAGATACGGGTAAAATATGTAAAGCTCATGAAGATGCCGAAAAGTGGTAGTCCCGGTGCCGGACCGTCCAATCCCAAGCATTTGTGGATTATTAGCGCATTGGATTTTTTAAAATGCCAAATAACCTATGAGTTAGTAACGCTTATTTTTGTTTAGTATTTTGTATTCCGTTGATCATTGTATTTATTATTATTCCAGACACTGATCCATTATCAAATGGAATACAATTTGGTGCAACAAATGACAACGTAAATTATAACTTCACTGGTTACTCTATTCAACAAAATTTACGTTGTCTTGTTCCACCAATTTATATATTATCGACGATATTATATCATCGACGAGAAATGCAGAATGTGTAAGTCCAAAAATATTTTTTTAAAGAGGCAATGAAAACGATTTCACTCTATTGTCTGTATGCAAATTGAACTTACGTTGGGATTTTGCCACATTAGGGAGAAATTCACATACCAGACCATATGACCTTTCATAATTGGGATAACCTTAATATAATTTGTTTAAATTTAATATTGGACTATCTTACTAATTTAAATATATGTACTGTTTTAGATCTACCGAAAGCAGTTTTGTTGGTTCAAGCAGGTCAACGAATTCAATGTTGACTTCCTATACTACGCCGTTTCAAGATTTGTTTGACGAAACGGCAGAGGAGATCATTGATTATTTTGGGATTTCGGACATGGTATGCTCTTTTGAAGTAACACCAACTGTACCACCAATGGCCACACCATCGACGGTGACACCATTGGCGACACCATCGACGATGACAGCAACTATGGCGCCAGTCGTGATGGCAACAGCGATGGCAAGACCAGTAACGGTTCAGCGAACATCAACTTCTCTACCGCCACAAAAAAAGAAACGGACAGAGGAGAATCCTATGCTAAATAAGGTGATCGAAACGATGGAACAACACCAAAAATTAATTGCTCAACAAACCGGTTCTGTTTGTTTACTGAAAAGTTTTGCTGAAAAGGCGTCGGCTGACTTCAACAAGTGGACGTTAGTAAAGCAGACAAACTTCCTTAATTTAATTGCTGTTCAATTTCAAAGAGAGAATGAAGACTGAAATTAGAATAATTTAATTTAAAATATTTCTTTTGTATAGTTCACATTTTTATTTATATGTTTTTTTTATATGTACATACATAACTATATAACTATTTTACCTTTAATTATCTGTGATGAATTTTAATGAAAAAATAAACTGTGATAAATTTTAATTTAGAAATATTTGGTTTTAATGATTACTTGTATACTGCCAGGGCAGTATAGCGATTCTGTTGAAATATGATTTGAATAAATCTCTAATTTCTTTAGCATTACTGCTAGCATTATTTGCTCCCAGCCGCTGGATTCGTTGTATTCCATCGTTGCTTTAATTTCGCTATCGATTAAATCCGGACTCACGTATTCATTTAATTTCTTCTCTCGTAGCCAGTTATGTAATACCACGGTAGCTTTTATTATTGCAAGGACCGTGATTTTGCTAGCGTGAATGGGACGCCGGTATATCCGCCACCTACTTGCTAGGATTCCAAAAGAATTTCTACTACCCTCCGAGCTCGAGACAATCGATAATTGTACGCCTGTTTTTCGGGTGGGAGCACACCACTGTTTCGACCCGGATAAGGGCGCATCAAATTCGGTAGCAACGGAAATGCTTCATCCTCAATGAAAACATATGGATATTTCGTTGTTTCATTGTCCCGAATATTTTGTGGAGGAGGTAAATTCAGCTCAGCCCCACCGCATATTATTGATCTTCCAAAATTACTTCTTCTGAATATGTTGCTGTCACCAACATGACCCGGCGCCCCAATATCAACAATAATAAATTTATAATTCGCGGCGCATATTGCGAAAAGAACTACACTATGGCTATGCTTATATAATTACGGTTGATGGAACCTGCGTTGCCAAATACCTGAAAATATAAAATTTCTGTCAATCAATACTCGCGCTCTACATAATAAAAATTTAAAATTTATTACTTACTTGTATAAGAACGTGCCGAAGTAAGAAAATTCCACTGCTGTTCGAAATCATTGCTGATTTCCTTCCACAGTGATTCGGTAGGCACGGGGGAAACAGTTTCTTTTAGTACTTGCCATAAATGCTGGCAGGTATCTCTTGTCCAATCGACACCATACTGTCATCGCTGGCGAGGTAACTGAAAAAAATATTCAAATAAATAAACATTTCAAAAATTTCATAATTATTACAAAACTTACCGAATTGTCAATGATAAGCGTTCACCTGCCGTGATGGACCTTTCTCCGACATCCATTTTTGATATAAATGGCCCAACAATAGACAATAACTCATCGAATAATGCAGGGGTCATTCGATGAAAGTTAAAATACGTTTCCGTATCCGACAATCTCATTTCGCTAACAAGATTAGCATAATATCCTTGCCGTCACCTTTCGCGGTTAATACAGCCACCGCGTTTAGAATCAAAAGATCCCCGTTTAAAATATTTAAAATTTCTTGTCTTGATAAAGACATTTTTAGAAATCCCGTACACAAATTAAAGAAAACGAAATTAAACTAAAACAAACCGGAAATGGATAAACCCGAATGAACACTCACACAAAATCACTTGTAGAAAACTTTGATCACAGCCAGGCACGAATCGAAATAAAATAGACTAAAACAATTGAAAAAATGACAAAACAAATAGACCAATTTTTGAGCGAAAATCAATAGGTTACTAATTTCAACCATGGTTAAAAATAGCTAGGGTAAAAATCACTGCCCTCGTGATTCAACCTTTAATATCCAGAGAATTTATTACTCAGAAATAATACTTTAAAATGCGATTTTATTAAAGCAAATCTCAAATAATATATCGATCAACATGTCTTTGAAATTTCAGTCAATCAATCAATCAATAAAACGTCACAGAAATCATTTGTATTTCGAAGCTTAGCAGATATGTTTTAGTTTTAAATGACATAATCACAATAGTATTTGCCACCAGCAAAGTATTTTAGGTAAATTTAGAAATTTAAATTCCATCTTACACGGTTACCTATTCATTTTATCTGAAAGACACCTATAGAACAATTGTTAGAATTCGGAAGATGTATTAACCGCAGAAAAATATTTCTTAGAAAATTTTGATAATACCTCGGAAAACTGTTCAACAATTTTTTATGTTTGGTAAAACATTTAGGGTACTAGTTTTGGGTTCATGTTACGCGCTGCGTTAGAATGTTATGTTAAATGTTGCGTTAAAATGTTGCGTGCCATGTAAAATGTTATATTTAATAAAAATATTTCGTCTCTTTTTATTTATCACATTAAAATAGAAACAAAAACGATAAAAAACATAGCGAGAGTACATACTTTCAGTGTTCACGTTACATGTATGCTGTATTGAAAATGTCGTGACCATCTTTGAGGCTAAATATATCTGTGCGTCCGACTTTTCCCAATGTTATATACATAATTGCATACAACATTAAAAATAAAAAAACAAATCATGCCATGTAGCAAAAATATTGTTACGAATTGGGCTACTGAGTTCGTTCGGATTTTATAATTAAAAACACTGTGTACTTTTTATTTCACTTTACTTTTATACACTTTGATATTTGCTTTGATTTTACTATTTAATTCTGTCCGCTTGCTACTGGTGGGGGCTATGACAACAGATTTATTTCTTTATTTAACGATTTAAATAAACCAAAAACTCTTATTTGCATGCCATCGGTCGTGTTTATAACACTTAACCGTCTAAGCTATTGCTGTTCATAAAGTGAGCTTGTTGTATGATGGCCAAAATCGTCACAATATTTACCTCTATTTTTGATTTTATGTTTTACCAAACATTTGCGGTTCAGATGGAGCTTGAACCCCATTCAATTTTTTTTACTAGTTTTTGTTAAAATGACCCCAACGCAATCCTCCAATCGACTTCAAATGTGAACATTTATCATCAACATAACGAAAAAATCGTCGGACCTGTTTTTAAGAAAATATGTATGGGAAATTTTCACCAAAACTTTCAATATTTGGGAGAACGGGAAATAAACAAATATAATAAAAAGGTATGACGGGAAGGACGGAATGTCGGACACGACATTTTTCTAATCGATGTGTTGGAGTCCTGGTAAATTAATTCGTCGAGAAATGTGAAAATCTAACTTTCCCAATTCCCCCCTCCGTTATAAAATGAAAAACGTAAAAAACCGTTGTATTTGTAAAGAAAAGTAAATACATATTTGTGTTTATTTATTAAAAAAAAAATTTGATAAATGATAACGACACGTGTATACAAACTAAGTCGGATTTTTTTTTTGTTGGCAAACTGGTTTAATTTAAAAATTATTTTTATTAGCGGGCAAAGTATTCCATCATGAAAACTTTAGGAATTATTGATTGAAAATTATTAATTAAATTACCAGGAGGTCCTATTGTTGATGTACCATTTATCACAATACTAGTTAGAGTTGAACTCAAATAACGTATAGATAAAAGAAGAAATATACATTTACCTGAGAATTTTGTTGTTGAACACATCCCCATTTTCCTGCAGCTTCATTGCGTATAAATCCTGTGCAAAACTCTTTAAATAAAAAATAAAATAAAAAATTTGGTTTTAGTAAAGCAGCAGCAGCCGGCATTTTACTACGCAAAAAGCCATTAATCAATGAACTATTGCCTAGTCAATTATTATTTTATTCATGTCAGCCGAAACAAAACACAATATTTCGGAAATATATAGGAAAGCTACCTATGTAACAATATATGTTGCAGTTCATTTAGAAAATGAAAATAGCACAGATGTGAATTTTATATAAACTCAAATACTTTATTGTTGGAATATTTTAGATTTCAATGCGCTGTTATTGTACTTAAAAAGCCAATCGA
Organism: Tipula helvola; assembly: GCA_963556165.1. Lineage (NCBI taxonomy): Eukaryota > Metazoa > Arthropoda > Insecta > Diptera > Tipulidae > Tipula > Tipula helvola. The sequence continues at coordinate 169,632,532 of OY744482.1, read as the reverse complement.
ATAGTTTCGTGCCACGCAAACTTCATTAGATGTTGGACGAATTATTTTTTGAAGAACCAAATTTCGAATTAGAAATGCTTCAGGTACAAAAAAATGGTGTTGCGCGGGCCTTCAGTTAACCATCGCTGCACAATAATAATAGCCAATAAAAAGATGTTTGGAATTGAAACGACGAGATATATCGTAGTTTTTTATTGTCGTTTGTGGAAAAGTTAGTTTTAGTTATTCATATAAAATATTATTTTTGATCTGCCTTTGTGGTAAAATATTTTCCGTCGTAGTCTTTTGTAAATTTTCCAATATGTTTTGAAAATAATTCTATTGAAATCATAAAGAGTTATAAGCTGTTTTGCCTTTACATGGTTTTGAGTATGTCTGTACTAAAATTTGTTTCAGTTATAAAATTTAAAATGCGGCTATTTTTTTTATTTATTTATATGCTAACCGTACGAGTAAATGTACCACAACAGAAAGACGTAATCTATATCCTTATTTTATATCAACAATTTTAAAACCAATATTGTTTCGTCGTTTCAGATTGTAAATTTTATTTATTGTATTTTTTTATATAATCCATATTTATGTATGTACATACAAATAAAAATAACTTACTTCACCATTTTCCGGTGGATCACCATTGCCAAATGTTGATGCGACCACAAATAGTAGTGCTTCATGTTCAATCGATGATATATCATAGTCGCTCATACAATATACTTGTGCGTTGAATGCATGACTTAACAGCTCGCCCAATTGTTTGGCGTATTGTTCCGATTTTCCGGTTTCGGTGGCATACAATACGGTAGCTTTTATGCGGCGTGATAGTGCACGTCCGAATAGTTTTGATGTAAATTTAACCGCCCTAGCTATTTGTTTGAAATGGAATTTGCGTCTTGGTTTTTTCGTTTTGGCCGAATCACGTCCTTTTTTCCAGACGTGTGTTTTCCATGCTTGTTCCTATATATGAATAAAAATGAGATAATATATAAAAAAAAAATATTTTGAACGTAAAATAGTAAATTGTAATGTGTCAAATACTTATTCCATAATTCGCGTGATAATTATACAACATTTTTTCAAACAACCGACATACTTCACCTGTTAAATCAGATGATATAAGAGAGATAATTTTATGTTTACAATTTTAAATTAATACTCGATTCAGACTAAATGCACAACAAAGGACAGCAGTGACCGAGAATGCCAGGATTTAATTCTCAATAAGCGTATTTTCTTGAGAAAAATTGAATTTGAATTTTTTTGAATTTTATTGTTTTCCAAGGAAGCAGCTTAGTTAGATTTATACTGTGTTCGAAACCTGTGATAAATATTTTTTAGTACACATTTTTGGTATTTATTTGAAAAATGATCCCCTATAATTGTTGGATAATTTTCCCACCTATTATATGTTTATTCTTTCGATTATAATATGTTTATTCTTTTCATGTCAAGCGATATTACATTATTGCCGATTTGTGAATGTATTGTTACGAACTGGGCTTCTGAGTTTGTCTGGATTTTGCATTAAAACACTGTGTACTTTTATATCACTTGACTTAACTTTATTTTACTGTACTTTTCTTAGACCATATAACATATCAGTCCGATAATCGTTTGATGATTTCATGTATTTTGTTGTTGTAATGCGTATCGCGAGTGATACTAGCGGTCAAGTGGAGTCGTGCGGCCAATTGAGGAACTACAAACAAATTTAGACTAATTAAATTGTCGACAAATAGAGAACAATCAACTTTAGACCATTTAAGATATTCAACGATTTTAGAATTTTAGGTGTCATCCATTTTTTTTTATTAATGACGCTGCGTTTTCCTGTTTGGAATTGTGTGTTTAAATTTTTAAACAATAATTATAGAAACGATTACAAAATGTATTTAATTTTTGATTAAATTTATGTGTACATACAAGTTAATTTTTTTATTAAAGTGTAAATATTTTGTGTTACTACTGAATATTTTGTAGTTAGAGTTAATTTTAAAATTAATAAAATGGGAATCAATAAGTGTTTTATTGAAGGATGCACTTTTACTAAATCTTCTAAATAAAAATTATCTTTTCATATGTAAGTGCAAAAAATTGTTTGCGATCCTTACTTTAATGCTTAAATAATTACATATTAATGTTTTTAAATAAAATATTACTCTACAGATTAAAAAATGTTGACCAAAACATTTACCGAGATCGAATTGCAGCTATAACGGTAATGAACAATCAAACAAATGTTTTAAACCACCCGAAACATGCTTCGATTTGTTCAAAACATTTCACGGATGATTGTTTTCAATATTTACCTGGCGGCTTTGTCCGAAGATTGAAGCAAAGTACGGTTCCTTCTATATTTCCCGGAAATGAAGACATGTAAGTTTTTAATAAAATTATAGTCTTGTGTCTAATAATTGTTCAAAAATAAAAATTTAGGGAAGGCGTTGAATATCTTGTGGATGCCGTTATCGACCATGATTTAGACCCACCTTTAGCGACGTTAAATGTCAACGTAATGGAAACAGATCCAAATATTCCAAGTACTTCTGTAGTGTAAGTTTTAAATATGTGTCAAAAATGAATTATTCAATAATTTATATTCTTCCTGCAGGTCTCCTGGAATTACAGAAAGCTTAGCCATAACACCAAAACGTAAGACACGTCTTTATTTTCCAGGTGATATGTATTTCTAAAAAAAATTTAATAATTTGTACACCTCGAAAATTAATTAAATGCGTTCAAATTCTCAAGAGAGACTCTGAAAGCAAAGCGAAACGTCTCAGGAAGTTAAAAACATCTAACTATCGCCAGAAACTCCAAATTTATAAACTAACAACAATTGATAAACTTCAGGAGTACTACAAGGCTCTCATGTTGGTCCTTGGATCTTCATAATTTTCATCAATGACGTTACTGAAGTAATACAACATTCTAAGGTATTAATGTTTGCAGATGATCTAAAATCTTTAAAACAGTAGAAAACATCGGCAATACCCATAAGCTACAAGAGGATATCGACAATCTAGCGAAATGGTGTGAGTCTAACCTCCTCAGTCTCAACATCAACAAGTGTAAGAGTTTATCGTTCCATACAAAACCAACAAAAATGTTTATACAAGCCGTGACGTTCGCTCTTTACACAGATCCTATAAAAGAAATGTGATCTATGAATTGGTATTAGTACGTATCAAAACCAACAAAAATGTAAACAATATTTTAGGCATTTATGTTAGTTTTGTGTATATATATGTATTTACTGATTTATTTTATACATACTAATACCAAGCCATAGAGTACAATTTCTATAGCTTAAGTGTTTATTACGCACGGCTTGTATAAACATTTTTGTTGGTTTTGTTCCGACACTAACCGAGACACGAGAATTGAGAATTTTGTATTCGTACACTATGTATAGTATACATTTTTATGGTTGTATTGTATTATTTTTGTTTGTTGGATTTGTGCGTTTTTTAGGACAGTAAGCATCAAAAATAACTAAATCGGGCGAAATCGGTTCAATTTTTTGGTGCTTATGTTCGTTTCCCTTCTCGTTTTTTATACTTCTCTCTTGCTTTTGAGCTGAGATTTGTCATTCTACAAACAAACTATTTTTTGAGAGACTAGATTTGTTATTGTTTTTGATTATGATATGGAGTAATATTTTTTTTATATTCTGTTGTTTTTTAGTTAAAGGAATAAATTATTTTTCGTGCTTGTTATTAAAAAAAACTTTTAAATAAAATATTTTCGGTTGTTTAATAATTTTTAACATACAAGCACTTTTAAATGACAAAATGAATGAATGAAAATTAAATGACGTTAATTTCATAAAAAAATAAACAACACTCACGTGGCCACTAATATCACACACATCTACCACTACTAAAAATTTGCGGTTACTCTACTCTCAATTCTCGGTTTGTGAACAAAATTTACGTACTGGTGTCCTTTTTACGACGAACCTATCAGAAAAATCGACAGTGTCCAAAAAAAAGTGTATACGGTAATATGTATGTATAACATGTAAAGACGAATGGGATTACGACCATGACTTACCGCACCACGTTAACCTGAAGCGATTACCATCATATGCTACTGGATGCAAAACCTATCAAATGACAACATTGGCAAATAGACGAGAGCTTTTAAAGTTTCGTTTATTGGAAATATTTTACTAGATCAAATCGATGCACTGTCTATGCTGGAATCAATTAAAATAAAGGACCGAGTAGGAATTTAAGAGATCATGAGTTTCTTCATCTGAATAAACACAGAACAAACTATGGTGACAATGAACCGGTAAATATGATGTCGAATAGTTTTAATAAAATCGACCATCTGTTCGACTTTTACTTGAGTAAAGACAGCTTTAAACGTACTTTGAAGCAACATTATGCTCCAACCTAAATATATTTTTATGTCAATTTTAATTCTCTTTTATATTTAATTTAATTTTTATTCTACCCTGTTCAATATTTTATAAATTCAAGTCAAATTTATAGACTTTTCTCTGTATAAATAAATAAATAACAGATATGTTATCAATGTTGCGCGAAAAACATTATATTTCTGAAAGTGCTGAAGGAATCTTACAAGTATTTATATCTTTATATAATTGTGTATTTAATTTTTTTTTTTTTTTTTTTTATCAATTTTTTAATTAGGTGCAGAGCGGACTTATTAACGGTCCTAGCTCCTTGTAACTGTCAGAGCTTCTGCACCCAATGCGCGATCCTGCACACTGAAAAAAATATTCTGCGTTTTATTTACGAATGGCGTTCGTTAACCACAATTCGTACTATTAATGTACAAATTGCTATATTTACGTAAAAAAATGAAATTTAGAAAAAAATCATAAGAATGTTTGCATTAATAGTAAGAATCATAGTTCGTAAACTAAAAAATGGTTTAGTTTATTGTACTATATGTAAAATACAATCACATGTTGTTTGCGTATTAGTGCAACTTGCGTCATTTTATTAAAAAATCATATTTATGAACAATTCATAACATTTATGAATGAGACTATGTACGAAATTCGTCATATTAACGAATCTGATAATTATTGATCATCATGACATCATGAATCATGATACACACACAAATTATATTTCTGCTTGGGTTTTTGAGTTTGATTTAGTTGAATATAATTCACTAAGTCGATACACTCTAGTTTTACATATAATGTAAAAATTTAGAGTTGAATTTTTGTAGTTCGGTCGTAGCTACCTGAAGAGTAGACCTTACTTTTTCTATACGAAACAGAATTACCAACACGAAAACTCAAAGAGATTTCTAATTTTTGAGAGTTGATACACTTTGTATTGATTCTGCGGGAAAGAAAAGGGGAGGGGATAATATTTCTACTTTGATTGGTAGATATATTATAAGTGATTGGCCTTTGTAATGTTTCTGATTTACCAAATCGAAAATACAGTGAATGTCATTTACAAATTACAAGTAATATATTGTCTATAAAAAAGCCGAAACATTTTCAGAAAATAATCCTCATATTTAGGAATTATTGATTCATCATCTAAGTATTCCATTTTTCCGAGATACGAATATTTTCGTATGCACAAATAATGAATTTCTAAACTTATATGTATGAATTTATTCGTTAATATGATGTAACATTTCGTTAATGTTACGAAACATTTCATGTTATGTTTAATTTCTTACGTTAACAATAAGAATTTGTTCATCCACAAATGCTTTTAACTTCATAAATATTATAACATTTTTCGTATCTTATATGAATCAATTCATAAATATTACAACTTAAGTAGTGAAGGTTAAAATATTTTTTTTTTTGTGTTTCACCATATTAACGTATAATTTTCGTACTATTAACGAAGGGTCGTATTGGCTCCATTTTAACGAATTTTTCGTTCGCAGTTTTTGTCTGCATTGATGTAGGATTTTTTTCAGTGCAAGTAAAGATTATTAGCTCTTAAATTTATTAATTTTATATTCCTTCGGAAATTTGAAATGTATTAGCGAATTCCACTTTTTGATGTTCGGTATATAAATTCGCGCTTGATTTCTTCAGTTCGAGGTTTCGGGAGCTTCACCGTAAACCTATGTGCATTGGTTGTTCCTCTTGTTACTCTTGTTGTTGTAACGAATGGTGGTATTTTCTCCGATCGTTCTGCAGAACATTTACCATGTAAGCATCTAAGATGCAGAAGATGCAGAGTTCTGCAACATCTCTGCGATGCTGTAAGCTGTCTAGTTCTTGAGTAAGTCTGGGATTCCGTTATTGTAAAATATATAAACAATTAAAGGTATTTTTTATTTTTTGCATAGACAATATTTAATAGTGAACCGGACTTTATTAAAAAATTATGTAGAGGAAAAGTTGCAGGTGTATATCTCCCAGAATTGCGCACATTTGCTTTAACATTGCATTTTTACAGTCGGTGAGCATAAGTACAATTCGCGCTTGGTACTCATATACCAATAGTTCTCCTGGCTTTACCAAAGATGCTTTACAAGTACTGGAATTAAAAACCAAAATTGCAGAACAGAAAGGGAAGAAGTTTATAGCACAAACTAATATATCCAGACGAATTATTGGGAGACAATGTTTGGTCGAATACAGTATCTCCATTTTTCATATTAGTTTATTTTTTGTAATCTAATCGAGGAACCCAATATATTTCAAAAACATTTTCATTACTGCCATCTATTTATGCAAAGCAGAAATACCATCAAAAAACTTGCATAAACCAACAGAAATAAAATATATACATAACCAAATTACAAAATAAAACAAATTGAAATATTGGTTTGTTTTTTATGTATTAGGTTCCAAGTTTGTTCGTTTCAAATTTCAATAAATTTCAGTAAAGGAAAATTACTGGCGAATGGTTTTCACATTTGTTTGTGTTTCCAATTACAAATACATACATATATACAGGGTATTTGGCACATGGTCCGACACAATTTTTTGGGAGATTGGGTGGTGGGTCATTAGCTAGTTTTCACCCATAGACCCGACGTCCTCTCCTAATTGTCAGTAATTGAGATATGATTTTTTTCGTTTTTTATTTAAATAACCTGAAATCTCGCTTTTAAATCGTCATATTTTTTTTTTGTGATTGTAATAGGAAGAAATAACTTTTGTCCACGACTAACGTATAATATGCTCATTATACGTTTGTTTCATCACTTATAATGATATCCATTATTCACTGCTAGTTTATCTAGTAGTCTGTTCTTTCATTATTAAATATTTCTAATGCCCGATTTCAGAACAAAACAGCAATTCGTTAGTTAAATAATATTTCCTCTCTTTCTTCTTTTATGAAATTGCAATTTGTTTCATAATTCAAAATCAATGATATCTGATTATTTTTCTATATTACATGAACATTTTAAAGGGAGAATTAAATTTTTATTTGAGCGATATTGAAAAGTCAAATATTTAATTCTCCCTTTAAAATTCTCATGTAAAAAAGAATTATGATCCAGATAGCACTGATTTTGAATTATGAAACAAATTGCAATTTCATAAAAGAAGAAAGAGAGGAAATATTATTTAACTAACGAATTGCTGTTTTGTTCTGAAATCGGGCACAAGTAAATTATTTAATTTTTGAAATTGTATCTAGTAGTTTCTTGCCATTTTCATTATTATTAAACTGTGACGTCAAAATGTCGACAAAAATTATTTGAGGAGTATTTAAAGAATTTGATTATAAAACATAATGATATGTGTCGGTCGTGGACAAAGTATCGTATTCTACTCGCATATAATGCGAGACCTAAGAATGAAAAGGTTCTATTTGTACAAAGTTCACTACTGAGTAAAACCCAAACGAATTTTTGAATCGTGATATCTTTTAAATTATTTACGTCATACCAAAAATATTTCAAACGTTATAGTCAAGACAATTTAATAGAATATCAAATTAATATAGTTTTGATCAACTGATTTACCGTAAATTGGGTTTTAATTATTTGGATAGAACCTTTTTCATAATTATTATGGTCATCAATTAAGCATAAAGGTTCTATCTGCACGATAGAACTTTTAAAAAAAATTAAAACAATTCAGTTCTATTTGTTTAAATAAATTTATTTAGTTCGTTAAATTTGCTTAATTAAGTAAAATAATTATAAATAAAATAATAATACTTCAATATTAATTTTAATTCAACCAAGGAGTGTAGAAGTGTAGTTCATCACAACTGTTTTAATGACCGGAGGAAAAACCTTATTGACCAAATTTTGTCATGAAAAAAGGTTCTATATGCAACAATAATATAAATTGTTTTACGTAAAACTGAGATTCTTATTTGATTTTTCTTTGAAAAAGGTTCTATCTGTGTAATTAGAACCTTGTTGAATTAATTGATGTGCATAATGAATTGAAATAGAACTTTTCTATTGTATTATCTCCGAACATATTAAAGTAAAGCAAATTTAAACGACATTTTTGAATTCTGCGACCTCGAAAAATGTAAAATCGATATTAACCTCAAAAAGTGTAAAAATGTTAGATAGAACCTTTTCATTCTAAGGTCGCGAATGGCTGTTATTCACTCGCCTATCGGTTCGTGTCGCAAACTTCATCTTCGCGAATAACAGCTGTCATTATATGGTCGTTGAATAATATACTATTATCCGGATACAATACAACGGATAAATATTTAAAAGTATCCTAACGGATAACTTTTAATAAACAATTAATAAATTTCACCACATTCGCACTTTCTTTTGAAAAAGGACACCGGTAGATTTGGGAAACACTCTATGTGGATTTAATAAAATACACCTTTCGGTGTTCTTTTCTAAACGTGAAATTTCATATCTAATTTAGCAAGAATATTTAATTGTTTTATGTTAAAAATATTCAGTTTCAGTTGAGATTTTGTGCAAGGCGTACCGGTTGATCAATAATATATAATATAAAATTTATTTTATTCTAGTGGCTGTATAAAAGATAAAGTTTCGCTATCACGAAAAACATAATACATAATCCTTTTATAATTTCAAAAATTGAATTAGTATAAATTACTTGTTATTGTAAAAAAAATTTAATAAAATAAATGAAATTTTTACTTAACATCATAATTTTACTATTGTTTTACTACTATTATACTTTTTTATAAACATGGTGCACCAGTTTTTATGTTTGTAATAACATCCAAAGGGACTATTTGCAAAAACTCAAATTATCCTACAGGATTTCTTCGGAAACATAAGTATAAATATCCGAAAGGATTTCATAAAAATATACAAAAGGATAATTTTCGGAACCATAAAAATATCCGAAAGGATTGCGTAAAAATATCCAAAAGGATATTTTTCGGAAACAAAAATATCCAATTGAGTTATTTCAGAAACCTAAAATTGGTGTTAATATGTAACTTAAAATGGTGTTAGTATGTGGTGACACCGGAAAAGATTTTTCATTTGTACGATTCAGTGTCAATTAAGTTCTCCAAAAATGTCTTTTGTATCATTAAAACTAGAAGATCCGATCGGTGAGGTACTATGTAACACCAATTCGGTGTTACGGTAACCATTCTTTTTTTCTGTGTGTACTTATCATTAAACATTAAATATTAATCACTATGGGAAATAAATTGTAACAGTTTAAAACCTTATTTTAGTAGTATACTTCCCTTAAGAATATTTTAACGAAAAATCAGTTACGCACTTGATATTCTAATACTGTGATCGATGCAGTGAACAACTAAACGTTACAATTAGTATTTGCACTTCAATTATTCCGCTAAAAAACTAATACAAGCAACATAACGTATGGTTTTAAATTTGAGAATGACTGGAAAATAATTAAATTTTTCGTGTTTCTCATTCAGATCGAAACTGAAATTGTAATTCTTAATAATTTCGCTCTTTGTAAAAAATTATCTGGTTATTTACCAGAAGAACTTTAAATGTAAAACTAATTTTTTGAGCTCTGAATTGTCTATCTCGTGAGAATATCTTATGCCAGTTTTTTATGCTTTAATAAAATAAAGTAACTCTGCTTACAATTGAATCGTTTATTCTTGAAAGGGCTCATGTCCACTTTTTGTCAAAATTAGTATTATGACGGTTTTGTATCACAGCCACGTATATACGTTTTATGACAAGACAAAATTACCATATGGTTAATGGAACGGCACCTACCTTGCAACAAAAAAATCATTTATTTCTAGAAAGGTCTCATGTCAAAAAGATTTTTTAATTTCCTGAATAATTTGAAAAAGTGGAGATGAGCGCTTTCAAGAATAAACGATTCAATTATAATTCCTATTGAGTCCGGTTCTAAAATAATGACAAAACATTTGTATTTAATTTTCCGTTGATTTTTTGAGGGCCTTATTTGATTTTAGTTGTGGTAATAACGCCTGCCACAAAACTGAAATCAATTAACGGGGCTCAAGAAACCAACGGAAAATTAAAAAAAATAACTCATAGACATGTTTATAAATGAATAAATATTTCGTAAATTACTACTTTAAGGGAATTAATATTATCGATATATTTATACACGAAAGAGTAATAGAATATTCTTATAAACCTAATTTGTTCGTAACGTTTTTATAAAACTGTTAGAAGTTATTTTATTATACAATTTTGTAAATTGTTACAACAATTCTAGAGTGTCATTTACGAACATACATACATATTTAGTACTTTGTTGAAAATAATAAATTGTATTGAATTTATATAAAGTGTTAATCTTGAGACAGTATAGTACAGTGATTTAATTAATAAAACATTTTAAAGTGAACCGGGTGTGGCTTTAAAGATTGTTTGTTTTTAACAGATATTAAAGTAAAAGTTAAAAATGTCTTTCAAACGGTTTGTTCTGGACAAATCACAAATTGATGAAATCCAACATATTGTGATTAAAAATATTAGTGATTTGAACAATTACGGATTTGAACAAATTTGTTCAATCAACAATTATTTTACATTTTTAATAAAAATATTGAAGGTTTAAAAAATAAAGACCAATTTCGACGGAAACTCCAAAATTTTTTTAAATCGAAGCACTTCATTGAAATAGGCTTTCTGGAAGAGGAAATTGCTAAAATTGCTTCTACAACTAACAAAGCAACTTTTAACGAATTTTCGGATGATTTATTCAATGAGCAATTTAATGAAAATGTTACAGCTCAATCTAATCAAAATTCCTCTGTCATATCAGCAGTTATGTCTGACGATGATGTATTTGAAACCATCCGACCTAAAAATGTTCAAGTAAAAATGCGGCGGTCAGTAACAGCAAAGTCGTCAAATATTTCTTTGATTGCCTCAACTCGAAAACAAAATATGAAAAAAATCCATTTAGAAGTGCCTTTATTATGAATAATCAAGTTGATACATTTCTGGAATTCATGGTAAATTATATTTCAAATACTGCGTTAGTAAACAAACAAATTGTTTTAAGGGTTTAATTCAGAGCATACGAGCCATTCAAACAGAACCATATGAATCAAATGAAGAAGACAATATAAATTCCATTAAAATTGACCATGTTGATGATGATGACATATCAGATATATCCGAAATTTTTTTTAATCTGAATGTAGCTTCAATGCGCGGTATTTTGTGGGCTACGTAGCATGCAAAATTTAGAATTTTATCAAAACCGATGAAATTTTGGAGGCTCCATCGGAATATTTGATCAGTAACAAAAATTATGGTTGGGAAAATAACTTCTGCAAACTTAAGGCACCGACTGATTGTTATTTCAAAATTTCCAAAGAACAAATTTATTTATTTTCCAGAATGTTTTCAGAGCGCGCAAAAATAAAAGATTTGAAGAAGAATATTGTCCAACTTTGTATTGTTAATACCAACGTTACCTGCAAAGATATGTATGTCGAACAAAATCCATTTCGTGAGCATAGTAAGGCAGCTTTAAATTTCATGATTTTAGAATTAATCAGGAAACCATAGACTAAAGTAATATTATAGAGACGTCTTAATACGAATAAGAAAACGATCATATTACCGGGTGCCAAACTGCCAATCCATATCATAGCGGGTGCCAATAAGTAGTAATCTTTAGTGAAATTAACAAAAAACAGCCAAATGGAAAACAAAAATGGAGTTGAGTGTACTTTCTATACCAAAAGCAAAAGCAAAGTTCAATCATAAAATAAACTGAATGAGAAAAAAATGTGTAGGTTTTGTGTTACAGCCCTTTGTGTATGTATACCAATTTTGGGAATTTTTTTTTATTCGTATTAAGACGTCTCTATAATATTACTTTAGTCTATGCAGGAAACATTGTGCATGGTTAGCTGAAAAACACATACAAAAAAATTATAAAAACGTGCGAAATCCGAATTGGCGAATACTATTGCAAGACAAATTATAAACGTGTAATAAAATTATTTCTTGAACTTCAGTTTCTTTGAATGTACGTACCGCATGTTAAGTTTTTAAAATTTATTTGAATTTGAATTTTATCTTATATAAATTAATATGTTTTGAAACTCTATAATTATAAAACTTGAAAAGTTAATTGTACAAAACATCAAAATTAGACGACTATGTAAATACAAAGTATTCAGGCTGCGACGACTGGACTGATTGAACCACAATTTACATTCTATATATACAGAATGTACTGTGCCGGCTGTACTAGCGAATTATGCTAATACAGCTAAACTCTCTTACAAGTTTTCTTCGTCACATTCACACAGCTCTATTCCTGTGTAAGCAAATTTATCAATTAACAATTTTTACTCTAATTTTGAATTAATTCGTGTAATTTCTAACATGCAATCGATCACAATAGATCATTTTAATGTGTTTTACAGATAACACTTAGAAGTATATTAGTATTTACGAACAATTATTTATCACCCCATTCTCTTACAATCTTTCGGAAATAGTAACTTCAAATAAATTAAAAAAAAATAAAAAATTATTAATATTGAAAACCTGTCTATCAGTGTATAGGGTGATAAATAATTGTTCGTAAATACTAATATACTTCTACGTGTTATCTGTTGTAAAACACATTAAAATGATCTATTGTGTGTCTCTTACTATCCATTGATAAAAATATTACGTTTTTATTCTTTTTGTTGCTGTTTTAGAAAAATCCACGAAAAAAGGAAAGAAGTATTGTTTTTACGTTAGTTGAACCAAAATAGAAAATTTCGACGTAACTATTCAAAGATTAGAATTAATAGATGACCCTTAGAAGATTTTGGCTATAAGTTAGGCGAATACAAACTTGTTGAAAAATTAAAAACAATATCGGTATCGCCATCTAACACTCCACGTGTGAAACTACGGTGGTAGGACTATATTTCTTTATACTATGTATATAGTGATATTACTTACCTTGAACATAATAAAAGCGACGATCCTCACTATAAAAAATTTCTACACGAATGATGTGTCCTTTATTCCTCTCACAGTTTTTTCTTTGGTTGTATTATTTTTTACTTTATTCATATAGGCTATTGTCTATGTCGAAAAAAACAGGGGTAAAAGGAACTAATTCTTTAAAGGTATTTTATTGTTTCATATGTAGCATGGTACCCGAACAATGATAAATCCACAAAGTGCTATTAAATTTAGGCTTGGACTTTTGAGAACTGAGTAAATTAGAGTAAATTTGGACACCTTATGGTTAAAAACCTTTTGTTTTGAACAAAATAAGTCAAAAAAACTCAACAAAAAAAGTAAAAAAAACCGAAAAATTTCAAATTTTTGTTTTTTTTTAAGTTTTTGTGTAGCACTTTTATCTGAGTGGGTTTAGTTATAGGTATTGATTCTCAAAAAAGAAAGCTGACGTAATTTCCGTCAAAACGGTATCCGTCAAAAGTTTTTCTGATTAACGTTGGCTGAGATACAGTCATTCAAAGTTACCAACTACCACCTTTATACCATGTGATTTTAATTTTTTCATGGAAACATTTTTTTTCTTCAATACAAAAATTATTTTCGGTACATTTATGATAATGATATAGGTATTTCATTGATAAACAAAATGTTTTTGATTTTTTAAAGTGTCATTTCGATAGGAAATTTAATTCTCTATAAAAACTTGCATAGTGTGTATATACTAAAAATGCATAGTTTATGAGTTAAAGTTAAAAAACTATAAGGTGTTCAAATTTACTGTAATTTAATCAGTTCTCAAAAGTCCAAGCCTAAATTTAATAGCACTTTGTGGATTTATCATTGTTCGTGTACCATCCAACATATGAAACAATAAAATACCTTTAAAGAATTAGTTCCTTATTGAATGACATAGACAATAGCCTAATATACGACATGGAATAATCGCACAACGAACGGTAAAATTACCAACACTATAGAAACAAACACATTGTTTAGATATTTTTCTACCACATTAATGCGTAGATTTTAATAGACTATAGACATTGCCATAAAATGACTATATGTTTTTACATAAAAATACAAAATGTTCAGCACAATTTACGTACTGAATTGTTTTACATGTAACAATACTGAATATTCAATATTTTATTATGGAATCGTTTATTTTACATATACTACTATATTTATGAAATTTTACATACATGTATAACACGTAAATATTTTTACTGTGTATGACAACATACATACCTATATTTCCTTGTTTAACGATTTAAAGTAAATCCACAACTGAACTCTCTATTTGCCATTGGTCGTGTTTATATACCAGTTTGATACTGCTCTCGAAATTTCCTTTGTTGCATGTCATAAATCGTCTTCGTTCTTGGTTATCTTGGCAAGAATCACATTTTATCTTTTGTAACAGCCTCCGCTCAACGATTCCAGTAACATAACTTACTGGTTCTTGTAAAGATGAATCTATTAAATTTAGGGAAATGTCGTCTATTTCTATTTCCTCTACATCATTATCACAATCAAGCGAGTCTAGGTCGGATCCAATCCTCCTAGAAGAAACTGTTAATATATTAGTTTCTGTTTGCAATACACAATTTGCCTCTACAGATGATTTAACTTCGTTGTGCATAAGTAGCTTTTTATATTCGGAAGTAAATTGTGTAGCTGTAGGATTATTGTTGTATCCTCCCATCGATCGAATACAAAAAAAATAGGATTTCTAGGTGATCTTGAAAATAAAATTTGTATGTGATAATATAATCAAGTATTTTTTATCCATCACATACTTTTCAAAAGCTTTTTAAAATTGCTCATATCTATTAAGAAACCTAAAAATCCTGCTTTATTTACCGACTTACAAACTAAACGGCCATTTGATAGCTTTATTTTTTCCAAATACTTTGTCACTTTTTCAAAATATTTGAAAATATCTTTATGGGTTTTTACAGTAACTGGTTTTTTATACCCGTAAGAATATAAACTCCTTGAGTTTAAAGAATCAAAACAATTATTTATTTTTAATATAAAATTAATTGTAGCCTCAGAACCTTGAAATTCTAGATGAACTTCATTAAGTAATTGCTGAAGAGATGTTGCGGTACTCTCACTTAATGTTTGAATAGCTATTTTGACGTTCATAATATGTCTGTCCCACATTCGTGTTTTTTTGAGCTTATTTGCTAAGTGCATCCCTAAACTATCTTGGTGCTGTACCAATTTCTCAATAAACTCCCATTTTATTGGTGTATCCTGATCATCATACAAAACTGTCCGCTTTGCCAAAGTGTTACGTATTAATTTCGCACAGTGACAAGCGTCAAATAAAATATAGATGTTGTAATCATCTTTAGGGAGTTTGAAGAGAGGAGAGTCCCCGTAAATATCGGCACCCAGATGTGCGCACATAGCTAGATTTTATGGGTGACCATGACCATCGAACGTTAGGCCATTTATAATAACACCTGAAGGATGCAAAATCTCCAAAACTTCCAGGGTTATAATTGCTCCTTCCAAAGAGTTTATCCCATTGACTAAAAAATAAGCCACAGGTAATTTCCACCGCTCGTTTACTCCACTTAATAAATAAACAAGAGCATCCTTTGCAATGGGAAGTTCTTCGGTGTCCGGAGCATTTGAACCAAAGTAAACAACACCAACGTATTTATGGCTATCGTGCAGTTATGCACACTGAGAAAATTATAATACTTCAAAGTTAAAGATTGGGTACTTTTAAAATAAAGAACTGTGTTTTTCTTAAAAATGAATGTAAAATCCATTAAATTCATTGATTTATTCTTAAATTTAAAGTACTATGAAACTTTAAAATAAAGATTAAAAAATCTTTATTTTTAATGACTTAATAACAGTATACAAACTAAAATTGTCCATTTCTCTTTATTTGATATTTTTTTGTATTTCATGAGGGAGCGAGTAGACAAGAGAGAAGAGACGCAACAACTTCAACAATGATGTCAAGCAACATTTGCTCCGGTTAGTACAAATTTAGGTGACCGCTTGGGAACATGATATTGATGATGGAACGAAATCTCGCCCCCTCCCGGTATTGGAAAAATAGTGGAGACACAAATAATTAATTAAATTAAAGCTTTTCAGATCTTGTAGTTGAGGGAGGGGGTGGTAGTAAAGGGGAAAACTAACTAATGTGAATATTTGTTTACTTTAAATTTAAAGTTTCAGTTTCTTAAGTTTAAATTTATTTTCTTTGAAATTGAATAATTTTCAAAACTTAAAACCAAAGATTTTAAATCCTTAAAAATAAAACCCTTTACGCAAAAAATATAGGGAAAATATCTTAGTTTTAATTAGTAAATTCTTAAATTTAAAGGATTATTTTTCTGGGTGCAGGATTTACCAATTATGAATTATGGTGTGCGCTAAGTGTAGCTTGATAAACTATGGCGCAGTTGATAAAAAAGGCGATAATCGTGCGGTAGTGTGTACGTGCGGTTATACACTGTGCCAATTAAAAAACGGAACAGAAATTTTCTTTGAAAAAATACCCACATTTGAACGCTTGTATCTTGGTGAAATAACACCTTTCAGAAAAACTATTTTGTTTCTAGTTGAAGGAAATTTTGTTTTCTTTTCGATACTGGAAACCGTTTTATTTTCTTTTGTTTTTTTATAACTTTTTTGAGTAAAACAAAAGGCGTCTAAAAAAAATCAAAATTTGCTGCTGTTTGAAACTGTAGATGAACTTGCTCGATATTTGATTCAAAAATCCAAATCGGCCATTTTATAGAGAATTTAGAAACCTTGCAAAATGATACTAGGAAAATTTCTGTGCGGCTACTCCTTATCGAGTTATTAAAATTTTAGTGTGTTAAAGTTTTAGTATTAAAGTGACAACATTTTATCGTAGAGTACTAAGTTTACAAGAAAAAAAAAATTTACTTCTATGCTTTTTGATATGTTTTCTCTAAAACTTCAATAACTTTACAAGGAGTGGCCGCACAGAAATTTTCCTAGTATCATTTTGCAAGGTTTCTAAATTCTCTATAAAATGGCCAATTTGGATTTTTGAATCAAATATCGAGCAAGTTCATCTACAGTTTCAAACAGCAGCAAATTTTGATTTTTTTTAGACGCCTTTTGTTTTACTCAAAAAAGTCATAAAAAAACAAAAGAAAATAAAACGGTTTCCAGTATCGAAAAGAAAACAAAATTTCCTTCAACTAGAAACAAAAAAGTTTTTCTGAAAGGTGTTATTTCACCAAGATACAAGCGTTCAAATGTGGGTATTTTTTCGAAGAAAATTTCTGTTCCGTTTTTTAATTGGCGCAGTGTATTTCACTAATAATTAAAAATGCAATTATTCACAGTTTAATGATTTATTTGGAATAATTTAGCAATGATGATGGTCGTTGACAATGGTGCGAGCCTCGTAATTCAATACTCGTTTTTTAATTTAATTCACTTTTTTCGTTCGTCGATATATTTTTTGGGTTAATACGCGGACGCACATACGACAAAAACTAACTGTCAAAAGTTTTTGTGTTACCTGTCGTACCTTTCCATATTGGTGTTACCAGTTGTATCAAATAGAAAATAAAAAAATATCGACACATATCCAAACAAAGTTGCACTAATAATAGGATTATGTTATTTATTGGATGAAGTTCGTTTTAAAATCAAATTCAAAATATCGTTGGGCAGATCAGAGGATTGGTTTTTTCAAAAAATCATAAGCTCATCAGTTCGAAACTGGATTAAGTTCTCTTGCAATCTTTCGGAAATAGTAACTTCAAATAAATTTAAAAAAAAAATTATTTTTATTTATATTCGATTTTTGTGTTTCGTTTTGTTCACAGAATTGAATGCCGTTTAATCATATTGCACGTTATATTAAAATTGCTTCTAAAAGACGGCAGTTAACATGTTAGAAGAAACCTTTGCAAGAAACAAAAAAATTGGTAATATAGGGTAATACTACATATTCATGAGCTCTTTACCAGTAATGAGCACTTACTGAGATAATTTCTCAATAACTAATTCTCTTTGCGTTTTTATTAAAATATTTTTTAACTACTAAAATACCATTACTTTTCTTTTTTATTTCATGTTGCGTCTCATTTGCATTGAATCTAAAAGTTTTTGATTTAGTGAATTTATAATTCGCTAAGTCACTACGTTCTTGCCTCATACTTAATGTATGAAGTTAAAATTGTATTTTGGTAGTTTAGTCGTAGCTACCTGATGAGTAGATCGAACTTTTTGTTTTGAGATTATATCAGTACGAAACCAAACTACCACAAGAAAGCTCAAAGAAAGGTTTTCATTCATTTTTTAGAGTCAATACATTTTGTATTGACTCTCGACTCTCGGGTTAAAGTACGTGGGGGGGGGGGGGGGGGAATTTTGATATTTCTACTTCTTTGATAGATATATTATACATAAATGGCTGGCCTCTTCATTTTTCTGATTAACAAGTCGAAAATATTGTGAATGCCATTATTATTAATATATTGTGTGTTGTGTCTATAAAAAGTCGAAAGAATCTTATTACGAAGGCCATTCTTGTCAATTCTGGATAAAATTTCGGTTAATCGCTCAGCCAGTTGAATTTCGTTGCGCACGGTGACAACGATATCATCGAAGTACGGGAGAACGCCTTCAATACCTCTGAGCAATCCCTCGATGAAATTTTGGAATATCCCAGGAGCAGATGAGATTCCGAATTGTAATTTGGTAACTCGGAAAGCTCCCTTGCGGGTCACTATCGTCTGGAGCATATACGATTGCTGATCAACAGATAATTATTGATACGCTTGTGCTAAATCTAATTTAGCAAAAATGACTCCTCCGTCGATTTGCGACAGCAGTGTGTTAATTGCTGGTATATGGAAACAGTGTGGTTGCAACGCCTTGTCCAGCGTTAATTTATAGTCTCCACAAATTCGTATGGTTCCATCGCTCTTCGGTACTGGAACGATGGGTTTGGTCCAGTCTGGGGCCTTACCACCGACTCCGCCGGCGTTCGTTGCTGATTCGCTTTTGCAATTTCCGTACCACATAAAACGCGAAGCGAAAATATGAACGCTTTTAGGCGTTAAATAAACATAATTTCGGTACCACAAGAATCGAACGCGCTTCTTTTCGATGATAAACGGGGATATCTACGCGGTGTATTTTATGGCGAACAACAAAGCGAAGAAAAATGCTTAGTACCAAAGTAATTTGGCGTTTTTAAAATTCGTTTTCACAAATAATATTGTAAATAGAATAAACGAATGTTCGCTTTTAGCGTTGCGTTGTTTGTGGTTGGGTATTAATAAGCGAAGCGGAAAAATAAAAGCGAATAACAACGAACGCCGGCGGAGTCGGTGGTAAGGCCCCTGAGTATTCTACCGATTCCAAAATGCCTTGCTCGATCAATCGATTTAATTCAGATTCGATTTGGCTCCTAATGGCGATTGGAATTCGTCGCGGAGGTAATCGAATTGGCTGAATGGTGGTATCGATTTGTAAAGACATTGGTGGACCAGTATAACAGCCCAGTTTATTACTGAATAGATGCTGGAACTTTTTCACAACGTCTGCTACTGGTTGGTTGGCATCGACACGGTTGACTCCTAGTAAACTGATCCCTAACGGTGACAACCAGTTACAACCCAAAACGTTGGATCGCGTGCCTCCCACAATGACAATCGGCAGATTCTTGATAGTTTGGTCATTGTACGACACGTGTACATCGAAAATCCCGAATACAACTCACATTTTGAAATCTCAGGATGAGGGGACGGCCAAATCGATTTAAAGGTGTTGAATGATATGATTGTATAGTTTGACCCTGAATCGACTTCGAAACCACATGTCTTATCGTTGATGATAACGGTTGTCCGCTTTTTCCAATCAACCAACGGCAATATTTGGTTAACTCTCGATTAAGATTGGTTACGATTGTGCTTGTTCCTTTTGTTGATCGGTGTTGTTTTAGTAGAAGATCGACATACACTTTAGATGTGACCGGTTTTACCGCAAGAATTGCATACGGCATTTAAATGCGGGCATGACGAACGATCATGTGATGCACCACACCCAATACAAGGTAGAATTGTAGATCGTGGTCGATTCTGTTGCTTTTGTAGGAAAGGCGGTCTCGAAATTTGCTGAACTTTTTCCGGATGGCGAATATCATGGAGATTTTTTGTTGCTGCTTCAGCTGTCTGAGCTCGAATGATAACCTGGGTCAGGTTCAGACCTACCATGGCTATGAGGTTTCGTTGCAATCCTTCATCTCGAAGGCTACAAACTAGTCGATTACACAACATCTTATCCAATGAGGTACCAAAGTTACAATCCACGGCCAATCGACGTAATTCTGCAATATACCAGGCGAACAGTTCGTCCGGTAATTGGTCCCGTTTAAAAAACTTGAAGAACGCCGCAATTTCAGATGGTTTGGGAGAAAATTGATTTTTAGAGTACTTACCTCTTTAGGTGATGCCAATGAGATGAGGAGATCAAAGAGTTGCGGTCCGCAAACTGTGAGGAAAATCGCACGTTTCCGTGACTCTGCCTCGATCTCATTGGCTTGCAAGTATAAATCAAAACGTGCAGAATAACTCGTCCATTTTTCCGGTTTAGCGATATCGAACGGTTCAATACAACTGGTTGTCATTGACATTATGTTTTTATCACCTTCGATACAACTACAGGATTCCCGTTAACTAGCACCTGACGATTGTGCTTGTTGCAAAAATACTTGCGGTAGTTGAGGTGAAACAGGTGGCGTCTTTCCGTTTTAATATTTTTGTTTTCTCCGTCCTTGTTGACCATCCAATAATTGATTAAATTTATGAGCGCGAATTAATATTATTTTGTTACGTGATAACTACGATAATTAGTTTTAATTAGCTCGATACAAAAAGTATCCTATCAATTGCGCCAATGTTGTGGTTGACTCGAACAAAATAAACTAATACACAACTTTAATATTAACGTAACGATTTATTGATATTATTAATTAGCTAACAACGAGATCAGAAACAAGAATGACTTTTTGACCTAACATACCAATTGAATTAATAATGGGTATAACTGAAACGCAGAAGGTATATGCGATTAGTACTTGCTATATGTGACAAAGTAGAAATATTAAGGAGGTGGAGACTCAGTCTAATGAGACAGTACCATAACAGTATAACAAAAGGCGATCGTTAAGTTATTCGGAAATTACAATAAGAAGACCACGTCGAGAAAGAAGAAGTCCACAGAGGCTAATGTATAAATGAAATTATAGTTAATTGTTATACTAATTGTAACCAACAATCTATTTAAAAACGGGGAAAGTTGAAATGTCTTATAATAATATATTGGAAACCTCTAATTTTATATAAAGTTAAATACATACTTGTATTGAGTATACTGACATTTTAAAAAACTTTTCTGACAACACTCACAACAAATACTGAAGAACCACCAAAATACATCTTACTAAATTACAATCACTTAGCAAAATTATGCAAAAAACTTTCAAACAATACGGACATTCTGTAGCATACAAAACAAACAATAAGCTACAACAACAAATCAAAAGTAAACTCAGGAAAAGACTCATGCGTTGCACAAATCACTTATAATAGATTACGCCTTGCGCACTTTGCCTATTTGGATCATAAAATAAACGGCATAAAATAATGACGTCAAATGAGAGTGAACAGTTTGTTTTCACAATATTTTTGTATGTAATTGAATCCAAAAATTAAATTAAATTAAATAAATAACGTGGTGCACCTTATTTAATTGTTGTAATAACAATATAAATAATTGTCCTTTAGTGATCATTATTTTCCAACAAATAAGAGATTGTTAAAAGCATGGATCCTATTTTCTAAGAGCGAAGAAATATTCAACCATAATAGATCCATATTAAATCATAATACATCCATATATTATACATTCATTAGACAAATTCCCTAGTTTTCATACATTTCCTTTGCAATATCTTCTAGCACTCTCAGTTGACGTAATGCGCAGTAACGAAAACGAGATCCACGAAGGCGTAATCTATTATAAGTGATTTGTGCATGCGATGATTGTAACAAATTTTATATTGGGCAGACGGGGCGAAATTTCAAAAAAAGATTTAACGAACACATAAACGAAATAAAAAAACCCACGTCTACCATCAAATCAAATTAGGCGCTACACCTGAAAGAGAGAAACCACCCATTTATCAATTTTGAAAACAATCTAAAAATTTTACATAGAATTAATGAGCCGATTCAGACGTGTTTTCTTGCATCAATCAGTTTCTTTCCTCGTTTCTTTACCCCTCTCTCTATAAACTAATTTCAAAGGTCATATTTTTGTGATTCTTTTTTCAACAATTTTTTTTTGTGATTCTTGTGTTTCTCTGCACAATAAGAGTAAAATGATGGACAGGTTTGAGGAATTGGAAATATGTATACAAACATAAAAACAACACTAGCTGCGTTTTTTTATTCGCTCCCGATAGCTGCTATGCGGAGCAGTCAATTTTCTACACCCAAATTTAAATTTGACGTGCTATTTATTGGTAAATTACATTTATTTAACGTCAAAATATAATTTTTAATTCAATTCATAAGTGAAAACGTCATATAAAAAATATTCAGCTCTACCTATTTCTATGGAGCCGCTAACCGGAGCTATTTTCATATGACGGCTCTCGATAGCGGCTCCGGATAGCGAATAAAAAAACGCACTTACTGCTACACTCAATGACGTAATAAAAGAGAATACAATATACGAATATATAATCAATATATTATGTATAATGATAATTTTTGAAAACAAGGAATCCCGTAATAAATTAATGTGTATAAGTAAATTTTTAAAAAAAAATTGAATTTGTATAAATTGTTAATTTATGTTTAGTTTTAAAAAATATGCCTGATGATGAGCACTGAGCAGTACAACTGGTAGTATAAAATATTTTAACTCTAATCAGCATAGGTTGAGTCTCGCAGACTCATTTTAAGTTTATTACCTAAAAAATAACCGAAAAATTAATTTTTAAGAAAATTGAGCTTTATGTATTCCAATACTTATTATTTACGATCTAGAAACACCTACTAATATTTTTTTAATCATACCGAACGTTGGCGTAACCGGCCCATTTTCAAAAAACAAACATAAAAGCATGCGTTGAGTCTCTTAGACTCAATGGATAATTTCAATATAAATCGAGGAAATAACATCGTAATTGATCAATTTAAACTTCGTAAGGCAATAGTTCAGAATTTTAAAGAACAGTGCTATGAAAAATTTTAGTCCTTTTACTGTTTATTGGTAAATGGAAATTTAACGGAAAGATGTATTTCTGTCATGTTATGCATTTTGATTATACACTCCAATTTTTCAAATGAAAATTGTGATAACTGAATTTCTAAAATATTTGGTTTATAACTACAATAACAAAATCAAAGGATGCCACCAATATTTACAATTTCACGATTCAGAAGAATGATCAGTCAGAAGTAGTTAAGAAATTTACATACTGTTAATATGCAATGTAGCAATTCCGGGAAAGATTTCTTTCCAGCACTAAGTTCCACATAAACTTAATAAATATGAAATGAAAATTTAGTAGATTTGCGATAGTTTAACAATCAATTATCAATCAGAGGAATTCCTCATTTTGGAAATGAGCGTCCTCACAGAAACTAAGAAAAAGGGCGGTGTACTCCATATACTATAATAGTCCTTGCAACGTCACATTCGAAAAGCTTTAGCAGTTTTGAGTTGACACAGATAGTGCTGAGGATTTCACTTGTATTATTCGATTCTAACAAATCAGAAGGTCTAGAAGAGTTACTTTCTAAGCGCGAACCCTTAATGAATGAAATGTTTTTGGTTTTCAAAAGTTGAATTTTGCTCGAGTTCATTTATATTATCAATGACCCCGGCACAGATTTTAAAAATCCAATAATTAAAAACTATTTTTGGCTATAATACGGGAAGTTGAAAGGTTGGTTTAGACTCTGCATTATACGTGTCACGATAATTTCTTCAAACAAACCTAACCAATTACCCCAGGCATTAATAAATGATGATTAGCAAAATGTTTCTTGCAAATTTAGAATAGAAATTGGTTATATCAAATAGAAATAGACATAGGAATTAATGCAAAAACTTATAGAAGGCATTTACTGGGCCCTTGTATGTTTTGGCCAAGCATCCAGTACTAAATGTTGTAAAAATATTATGTAACGATTATTTTTGCTTGAAGATATGAAAAGTTAAAGTGGCGCATTTCTCTTTCAGCACTTGGGCAGGTTCATCAAAACTGTCAAATTTAATTTTTATTTTTGTTATTGTAATCGTAAATACATTTTTTTAAATGAAGTAAATATTCATTTTCTTTAAAAATTACATGTGAGTCCGAGAGACTCATCGCATGCTTTTACATAAGTAAAATGACCTATGCTGATTAGGGTTAAAATAAAAAAAAATTAATATATCACAAATAAAGAAAGAAAAATTGTTTACCAAAATTTTTTTTCAAAAATTTATTTGAATTTTAAAAATGTATGTATTGATATAAAATATGAAAAATGTTATATTTAATAAAGTTAAGGTCAATCTTTGTAAGTTGGTCAACAAGTGAAGTCTTGAATTAAATAATAATAAATTGTTGGGAATAATAATAAATTGTAAATGAAATAAGTGGTTGTGTTTTATTATTTAAAATACATAACAGTTTCGACCGACGGATGTTTTCTCCTGAGGGTCAATTCTCGTTCTATGAAAAAATCCAATGAAAAAAAGTCTTTTCATTAACATCTAGTTAACCATTTTTATTTTTTGAATGCCAAAAACAAATTATATAATTTTCACAACACTGTAGGCCGATTCTGTTTCCATGAAAAACAACGTGAAAAGATTTCTCAGTGGAAAAAACCATAATTCGAAAGTGGTTTTTATGAATACTTGATTATTTTCGTCAAAATATTCTCATATGAAAATAATTTATTCATTGAGTATTTTGGTGGTGAGAAATTCAATAAAATATGTATTAATGTATCGATATACAGATAAACCAAAAGTTGTATTCCAAATCGCAATTAACTGATCATACTTCAACTATTTGTAGGAATGAGAGTAAGCAAACTTGGTAGTTTTGATAGTTTATGAAAATATTGAAAAGCGGAAAGAACTTTTGTTCATTTTCCAAAATCTCAAACTATTTTAAATGTATATTTTAGAAACTTTTTGATTCAAATTATTGTAATGGTTTTAGTTTCAAAATGTCACTATAAATAAGCCTCAAATTTCTTTTTGTAAATTTCTTGAATTATTAAAATCGACTTAATTCCTCTATCTCTAAAATATCCCTTTTCAGTCTTAATTTCCAAGTTTTATAATTCCCTAAGTTTCTTTAATTTTAAATTCAAACACCTGATTTCTACTTCTATTTTAAAAATCTGTAAATTTAGAATATCTTATTGAATCTAAGATTTCAAAATTATGTCATATAGTTTTTCGAAGCAACTGCATTTAAACATTCGAATTTCGATGTAGTAAATTAAATTTAAGAGTTTCACCAAACAAGAAACTAAAATGTTTTAATGATTTTAGAATACCGCTTCACATACTTAGAGTATTATCGATATTTGAAGATTCTTCATATCCTAGACGTTTCAAAATAAAGAAAATTCTTAAATTCAAAATATATATTTACAACCTGAAGCTATATAGAACAATTTACATTTTATGAAGTCCTAATATCGCATTTTCATAAATTTGACAATTAATACAGATTATTGGTGAAATTGTAAAATTATGAATTGTTTAGACTTTTTAGGATTTCAAATTACGAGATAACTTATCTTTTAAATATTTTAATATTATGTGTTTCAAACTTTCTTGTATTTTGTCGTAGTACGAATTTTAGAAACGAATTATGGATGTACAAAACTTCAGTGTAAAATCTCAAAATACAAATTCCACAAATAGATGCCTATCAGTTAAATGTTAAGCCTAGTTTAAACCTCGTGTGAACATGAACGTGGAAAATGTTGAATTAACTAGTTTGTTTCATAACGAAATATGAACAAAACTCAGTGGTATAACCTCAATTTTATTCATGTTGACAATTGCATTTGCGAATAGCGAATTGACAATTGCATTTGCGAAGTGGTTTTCATTTGAGATAAGTGAAGTTTTACTAACTTCACTTATCTCAAATGAAAACCACAACATATGATTATTTGGAGAATACGGCAAGCATAATTCAATGAACAAACAAAAACGGTATGTTCACGACGTTTGTTTACTCTCCATTGCCATTTGGCATTCGAAAATTAACTGCAGCTGTAAATATCAGCCTCTTGATACAAAAGTCGATTAATAAGTGTCTTGTGTAAACGAATAATTACTTATCGTTTACTGTTCCTTCGTTATAAAATGTATACATAATATTTAAATTTCAGAGTAGGCGCAAACCAAAAAAAAAAAAATTCAAATTGGAGCTTGGTTTACACAGAATTATTTTTTCATTTCATTTTTTCATAGAACGAGAATTGACCCCCTGTCTTCTCTACGGTTACCGCATCCGTTACTTTTACGCCAAAGTCAAGATGGTCAGCGTTTAACCTTTCTCTCTCCATGGCCTCACGAATAGTCGTACTTATAAAACTGCCTTAACACCATCAGTGATCAAACCCCTTTTCTCAAGTTCCTTCTTTAATTCTGGAACTCTTAATTCGGAGAGAATCATTTTCGTTGTTTTACTATTCACAATCCGACCGCTGTCACCAATTATTACGTTTTTGCATTACAAGATTAAAGCATTGGACAAAAAGTTCCAAGTATAACACGTTACCAATGTTAACTGACAGAAGAATTAATATTGCGCTTTTACTATACATGGTAAGACTGTCTAAGCAACAATTTCTTTCTATTGTAATTAATTTCGAAACAAACAGAACACTCAAAGTTTGGAAATAATTATATAAAAAAAACAGCTGAGGAAACTTATTTCTATTCTAAACTTTTATTTGCTATTTGCCAAGAACAACCGTATAGAATTCAAAATGTGGATCTGTTTTTGGCTTTTTCATTCGAATGGCACAAAACGACACTACCAGACAATTACAAATATCACTCAATTTGAAATAATATAGGATAAAACAGCTAAAATCATGCTCCCATTTTGGCCATGCACCAAAAAATATTGGGTTGAAACAAAAAAGTTTTGGAATCCCTGATAATTATGACTTCACACAGTTACATTCTTTATTTATATCTTATCTAAATTGTATATAAAAACGCTATATAAGTTGATAACGATTATTAAAACGATTTCAACCATTTTGCAACTATGACTAAATATAGCAAAATACTGCGCGTGACTGAATTAAATCAAATATTTTTAGTATTTATTAAGTATTCGCGAATTTCACACGTAGTAAAAAAAATGGATGTTCGTGAAGTGTCTCAATCATACAGTGATAAATTTGCCAGCCTATTTAACAATGAAAAATTATCAGATGTTCAATTTCTTGTCGATGAGGATCGTAAAATTTATGGCCACAGTTTAATTTTATCACTCGCCAGCCCAGTATTTGAGCGTCAATTCGATCAAACGTTAAACGAACAAAAATTGATTCCGCTGCTCGACGAGAAATACGATACAGTGTACAATTTTCTAAAATTTATTTACACCGATGACGTTCATGTGATAAACTATGATAATTGTTTTGATTTGTTTAAATTGGCATTGAAATATGAGACATACGATTTGGAACAAAATCTGCTAGCCTATATATGCCGAAATACTCGGGTGCGTGATGTATTAAAACATTTCGATTTTTTTGTCAATTTAAACTACCGTTTTATGAGTGAACAATATAAATGTGAGATGGCTGAATTGTTAAAATTTCATTTGGACTTGGAACAATATTTAAAGTTGAGTTTGAAATCCGTGCACGAGATATTGGATATTCATATTGTGTACAATGATGTGAATTTGTATGAAATTATCCATGCGATTATGAAGTGGGGTGAAAATAAGTATCCCGAATACGATGTAGATAAGAAACATATACGGGACATTTTTGGTAAAGCTGCAAAAAAAATTAAATTCACTTCAATGTCGATGGCTGAGATTACAAGCTTTATGAATTTGTATCCGAGTTTTTTTAAGGAAGAAGAAGTTGCCCCATTATTACGTGTTATACAAAAAAAATCTGATACTGAAGTGGAATGCAACTGTGATTTTACGATGGAACAGTACACAAAACAACCATTGCGGGTGGCAAGTTACGCTTATTTACAAGGCGAGCAAGTATTTAGTTTAATGTTTAATACGAGAGAATCAGAACTGGAAATTCTTGGAATATGGATTGGGGCTACACGAGAGGCCACAACATGCCAAGTGACGCTTTTGGATGAGAATGGTGATGTTAGAAACCAGGTGATCACTAATGTCATGATGATTAATCAGTATGCATTTCCGATTAAATTTCGTACGTGTGTGCTTCTCAAACCGAATCAACAATACCAAATAATTATAAATTACGAGAGGACGGATTGTGGTGTAGCCGAATGGAATGATTTGGAGAGTAATGACATTATTGGTGCAAACAATGTCGAATTAGTCGAAAAATGTCAGTGTATACGAAAAATTCATTTTGAAGAGATTGTATAAAAATAAATTATTTTTGTGTCAATAACATTTATTTGTATGGGGGAAAAACTTAATTTTACATTTTCGATGATAACAAATAAGTTTATGTGAGTTTGATGACAATCTATCGTTTTTAATTATTAAACGCTTTGTTTCGTTTTTAGGAATACGTTTTTTGACAGAACATTAACATTACACTAAATAATGTGTTACCTGATATTCAAAAGATGGCTTTAAAAAATACAAAGCCATTTCCTGATGAAACACCGGGGTCAATGAACTCGACATTGGCGGTACAATCCATATCCAGTCAGCAGGGCATCCATTTCTGTATGAATACATAATTTTAATCCCCTCATCACAACATAGTATTAATTCATTAAATATGAAAGCTTTTTTTTACAACTTTACCTTAGTTTTGTTTCATTTTCAAAATGTTTCATAAAACTTTCACTTGCTGTATGATGATCAACAATTGTTATATTTTTACTTTGAAACGAATACAATACAGCTATATTCATTTCAACAAGTGCTTTATCCTTCCACAATGAGGTTGTCGTTCGTGTATCTAACCCCATTTTTAATGCAACAGGCTAATATTTTATGAAAATAAAATAGAAAATTAGTTGTGGAAAACTTTATTTAATAAATTGATAAAGTTTTTGGTTTTAAAAATTATTTTTTTACTTCAATCAAATTTCGTCTGTTCGTATCGCCTAAATTACGACATCCGATTTCGGTCGCCATATACCAACCACTAAATGCGGTAGCCGTAAATTGTATACCACCACAATCAAATAGCATATTTGATACGGCCGGTAGAGCATACCATCTCAATTTGAGATCGGCAAACCATTTGTAGCTGGGATGTTCCAAAGGGATTTCTACAATTAAATCTGGCGGATAATCGAAATAATCAGGATCGTGTCCATTAGCCGATAAAACAAGCGGTAATATATCCCATTCGGTAAGTTTCCCTTTCCAACCTAATTTCACGCAAACATCTGTTATTTCAACATTCATTGGATCGCCTATTATGGTGCCATCATTATTACGATAGCCTGCGTATGATATCAGCTGCGGATTCCATATACGATAATCGTGTCGACCATCGGTACGCTGTGGAAATATTGTGATGGCAGATCTGAAAAACGAAAATATTTGGTTTCAATATAAAAATTGCATTTATAAACTTTTCTTTAAATAAAGTTTTACAATAAAAGTTTTTATTTTATGTTAGATCGTCTTGTGAATAAAGTTATTTTATAAGAACAAAACACAAAACTTTGGTTAAAAAATGAACAAATTTGATTTTCTTACCTTAAATTTCCCTTGTTTGTTGCATATTTTATGTGGTTGCAAATTGCTTCGAACATTCCACTTGTTGTTGTAACATAACGACAATCAAAAAGCTGCACATGGAATAGATAATGGAAAATGTTTTATCAGATTGTTCATTGTACGAGTAATTTATGCAAAAATAATGTATTTTAAATAATTTTTTAATGGTCGTGAATAACGAAAAAAGAAAATCAAGTAAAAGCTTTTAAATAAAAAGCTTTAACTGTGGTCTTGATAAAATTAATTGTGGCTGTTGTTTATTGTAAATTATATCATATGTGAAAAGGGGAGTATGGTACTCGTTAAAAGTGTATGATCCAACCAAAATGTCTTTAATTGACTGAATTAAAGACATTTTTTTGGATCATTGAGTTTTAGAATTCTCATTCCAACCAAAAAATTTTAAATATTCTTATTTCATTTTTCAGGGAATTCAAAAACAAGCCATTTACGATATGACATCGAATTTGTTGTCAGTTAAAAAAATATGTAGTTAGAAACATAAAAGGCAACCATTTACAATATATTTTTTGGTTTTGGTTTTAGAAGTTTGGAAACCGACACAATTATTTACGCAATTAACCCATTAGGGGGAGTGGATGAACGAGGTAATGTGGAAGAATAGTCAAAGCTTAGATTTTGTGCATAATTGCTCATTTACCAGTAAATAAATAAAATATCGCTAAAGGAATTCAGTCTTACCAGCGCGTGATTTGGCCTTATCAATAAGAAGAGGAATGCATTCTACGGAATTGATATTGGATGGTACAAGGTCCGTATTCCAAAAGTTTGAGGATGATCGTGTTACGACTACCTGATTAGTTTGGTACTTTTTTTTTAATAGCTAAATGTGGTATTCATGCATATTTTGGTACACACATTGCTTTTTAATCGCCGGTCCCAAGAAAAACAGTGGTCGAAAAATCGACCATTGGTCGAATGCATATAAAATATTTGACAAAAACGCAACTTATTAGAGAATTCATTTTTATTGAAAGAATTTATTACATAATAAAGAATTAAATACTTATTAATTGTGGTACTGCATAAAGCACTTAGCATGCAAGTGCACGTTGCATTACAAACAAATGAAAGGGGTATGACATTCCCTACAGCGTCGTGCCTGCCTTCCTGCTCTTTAGTAATAACATATTCTCCTGTGATTTGGTTCAGTGGCACCTCTGTCAGGTTTGCCTTGTGATGTTTCATCCGATATAATTGTACTATCCAATCCGCTAATCCAGATTGGCCTCCACCACTATTTTTAACGGATTACAATACGATAATTTGAGATGCTGTTGTCATGCAGATTAACGCTGGCCATCCATCGATTATAATTGGAAAATTTAAAGGGCTGAAACCTCACGAAGTGATCAGAACTTCGGTCTTTGGTGTCTTCAATGGGGATAGCATTCACCTGTGTCATAAAGTTGGTGTGATAAAATTGGAGTTGACAATTCCATTGCCAACACACATGTCAAATTTGATGATACCCGGTTAAGGAATATAGCCAAGTTCCATCCAACTTGACCATATTCCAGAGCTTAATCTAAAAATCCGAAATTCGATTTTATTCATATTTTGTTTTCGAGTTGAGGCAATTAAAGAGTTTATCAATTTTCTCAATAAACTTATATGTCGAACATGCAACTTCTTTTTTATGAAGTGATATTTTACTCAATTGAATCGCTGTTCTAATACCTGCCACAACATGTCTACTAAAAATCAGTGTGGCTAGTTTCCCTCTCATTTTCTCAAAATTGTTTGGATAAATGTGTTTAGCTGTGAGTTTAGGGCAATATTTGGTAATTGAATTCACTTTTCAGTTGTAGAGTTCTAGTATTATATTCCAACTTACCAAACCGGAAGGGGTTTTTATAAATCAGATTTCATTAACGTGTTCCTGACTGACTTTACTAAATGGGGTACGTCATATATACATGCTACTTCAATATCATTATACAAAAAATTAGGTCTTTCAATTGATAGACCAAACATATTCAAATATTTTCTGTTACTTGACCACGCCTCTTATTTTTACTCCCAATCCACAACATTTGCTCAAATTTTCTTGAATAAGTAAAAATAACCTATGAACTGAAATACTATTTTGGGAAACATAATAATTTATTACATATTTCCAATTCGCTGATAAGCCTCTTATCATAAACCAGCATATATTCATTTACCAACTTCAGCTTCTCTGGCTTTACCATACTCTACAAATCCGTCAATTTGATCTGAATAAATATTGTAAATAAGATCGCTTCTTATGTATATGAATTTCGTCGAATAATCTTATTTTTACAGCTTATTTTGAATCGCTAATCATAACGCTAAGCTTTTATTTTATTTTCATAAGTGCAATGTTGTTTAAGCCGGGACTCAAATATTTTACAGCTTGCCGTCTTATTAAAGCTGATTTAGATGGCAAATTAAAATTTAAAACGAGCTTGACGATCGATAAAATATGTTTTGTGCAATTATTTTTTGCTCTTCCGGCCATTTTTGATTTTTGAATCGACTACTTGTCAACATCTTACAAAAATTCTTTGCGATTTCGTCAATTAATAATTTATTTATGTTGTCGTTAATTTTGGTTTGGATTTTTGGATAGACACTTTGGTTCGCCTAAATTTTCTTGAATAATTATTTCATTTTCTTTTTAGCCCTTAAAT
Source organism: Tipula helvola (assembly GCA_963556165.1). Lineage (NCBI taxonomy): Eukaryota > Metazoa > Arthropoda > Insecta > Diptera > Tipulidae > Tipula > Tipula helvola. The sequence continues at coordinate 169,599,529 of OY744482.1, read as the reverse complement.
TTCACGATCTTTTGATTGAACCATTTTTAATAAGTTATTATAGTTTATTAGATAATAATAGTTCTCATTTTGAATATTTCTGAGACACGTTTTACATGGTGGTGGTTCAATGTCGCTTTCAATTTGCATCGCCGGTTCTGGTAGACACATTATGTCTTCTAAAGTCATACTATACAAATGTTATCTTGCGATTCTACCAATGAAGTTTGACTCATATTTTCTGAGGTTGGTTGAAACTGACGTAAATTGTCTGTACTTGTTGTAACGTCAGTTGTAATTGAATTGTTTTCAATTTCCGACAAATTTTCCATTGACTAAATGGCCTCCATCGAAATATCACTATCGGAATCACTTTTTTCATTTTCAAATAAATTTAGTGTAGTAACAGCATATTTTGATAAACCACTTTTAGTGAAATACTTTTTTCGAAATGTTTTCCACAAATTACAATATGTTTAATTGTGTAATCTTTTAACCTACAATTCAGTACCCAATCATTATATTTCTTGTGGTGGGCCAGTAATTTGAATAATCCGAACATTTTGCCGTCTAGATAAACAGCAGTTTTCAACTGCACATTTTATACCACTTTTAGTGCGATTCATTGTGGAAAGAAAACTTAAACTGACGATCAATTAAATGGAAAATGGGAAATTCCACGTAAAATGAAAAGTAGGTATTTGGGCGCTCCAGCGTGGGAACCAAATTTGACCTTGACCTTTGACCTCAAGGTCATCGACCTCAAGGTCATTGACCTCAAGGTCATCGACCTCAAGGTCATCGACCTCAAGGTTATGACCTTGACACCCAAGGTCATGACGTCATGACCTTGAGCTGTCAATTTTGACACGTCAAGGTCATGACTCATCATCCTTGACATGTCAATCAATCATTATTTTGACAGCTGTCAAAATAATGATTGATGACCTATCAATCATTATTTTGACAGCTGTCAAAATGATGATTGATGCGCCAAGGATGATGAGTCACGACCTTGGTATGTCAACGTCATCGGTCAAAACCAATGGCTCACACACGCCAAAGCGCCGGAAACAGGAAGTGGAAAGGTGAGGGAATTATTTATTTAATGTGACTCACCATTTATTATGACTTACCTCTTCGACGATCAGCAGCGATATGAACATTTTCATGCTACATAACCGCTATTTATACTAAAAAATAAAAAAAAAAAATAAAAAAAAAATAAAAAAAAAAAAAAAAATAAAAAAAATAAAAAAATAAAAAAAAATAAAAAAAAAAAAAAAAAAAAATAAAAAAAAAAAAAAAATAAAAAAATAAAAAAAAAAATAAATAAATAAAAAAAATAAAAACACGATAATTTTGCGCCCAGCACCGTCTCCGCCGTGCTCAGCACCGCCTGCCGCGTCCAGCCACGCCCCGCCCCGCCCCGCCGCGCCGCGCCGGGGCCCCCGCCGGGGCCCCCGCCTTGCCTTGTCAAGACGAACGCGATTGGCGCCTTCGGCGCCAATCGCGTTCGTCTTCGCCGCCGCGCCCAGCCCCGCCCCGCCCCGCCCCCAGTCTAGGTTCCCAACGTTATTGAAGAAATCGAGGAGAACTTCAGCGACCACAACAGCAAATTACAGACATTACTTTTTAAGATGGTACAAATCGATGACATAATATTTGTCTTTCACTATCGTGTCGCTTTTGATAAAAAACTAGCTTCCGGGTGGCCTAAATAAAGCGTGTCAAGTATATTTTAAAAATCGACTCGAATATTGGAGAACAAACGATGTTGTAAATATATGCGAGGTCATCGAACATAATAATAATAATGACATAATATTTGTCTTTCATATCATCTAAACGCTATTTATAGCGAACGATAAAAAAAAAAATCTTGATAATTTATGCAAAAAATTTGCCATTCATTATATAAATTTCGAAAGTTGTATTCGTTTTTTATTGATCATTATAATGACCTATGAATTAATTAATTTTCGCGAAAACGAAAGTAATACTGAATGTTTGTGAATAATCGAGATAGTCGCAATCAATAATAATGACATAATATTTGTCTTTGTATCACACAAATTTCTTAATTAACAATATTAACTTTCGTCAATATATCAGTAATTATTAAGATCTAATTTGTATGTATGTGTCACTTTCACAAAACGGTTCGCTAAGAGTATAAAAGGCCGTGAATTCTCGTTTATACGTTAGTATATTTGTAAAAGTATAGTGTTTGTAACAGTGAAAATAGTGCAATTTTAAAAAAGGTAATACAATATAGAATAATATAGTTTATACATTTTTGAAGAAAACGTTATTTCTGTTTTACAGAAATAATGGAATCATCAAAATTTTTTATCGTCGATGATGACGAAAATGTAAACCGTCGATTCAGCTTAACACGTAGAAGGATTAATTTCAAACTTGTTGATATGCCTGAAGAAGAGGATAACCCATTGGAGTGGGTAAAGTCAGCGATAAGTAATTTATATGATTACGTAATGGCTAACGTAGATCCAAACGAGAAAATAGGGTTCGATTTCACAAGTGAAAAATTTAATAATCCGGCGTGGATTAAATTCAAAAGGGCACGCGATGTCAATTTAGACGATATATGGGACATGCTTAGTAGTGTATTCCAAAGTAATTCCGAAGGTTTGAATTTAGACACCTTCAAAATAACTCTGACCCGTATTAATTTACCCTCGGGAATGGGAAGAAAACGTAAAGATTTTTATAATAACTTCCATGAGGAGTGTAGAGAGCGACAAGGTTTTATATCCGTCAATAATAAAGACAATCTTTGTTTGCCAAGAGCCATCATTATTGGCAAGTATTACGCTAAAAATAGCCCTTTAAAAGCAAAAGTACGTAATAATGTCGGTAAGCTACAAGACATTAAAGTACGAAATTTGCTATTAAAATCTCGCGTTGATATTCCGCGAGAGGGTGGCGGTATTCCCGAGTTACGAAGACTCCAAGCATACCTAAAAAATTACCAAATTATCGTATACGATTATCAATCCACGAATAGAGAAATAATTTTTAAGGGACCTGAAAAAAACAGAGAAATAAAGTTAATTTACTCTGATAACCATTATAACGTGGTTAATTCAGTAACCGCTATGTTCGGTCGTAGTTATTACTGCAAAGAGTGTCACATTTCTTTTAACCAAAAGGGCATGCACCGATGTAAGAAAACCTGTCCATGCTGTCAACAGGCACCGCCATGTGAAAGGACTGTCGACGTCATGTGTAATGATTGTAATCGTAGTTTTCGGGGTCAATCTTGCTTAGATAAGCACAAAGGCAATGCAATTTGTGATATAATTCGTAGTTGTTCTTTGTGTCTTCGTACAATTACGAAGAATCGGACACATACATGCGGAGAAATGTTTTGTAAAATCTGTGCTAGTCATCAGCCGGAAAACCATTTGTGTCATATTCAATTGGATAAGAGGAAGCCGAAAACGAGCGAAATATTATTTGTATTTTTTGATCTTGAAACAAGACAGGAAAAAATAAGCCCCGATCAACCCAATAGAAAAATTCACGAGCCTAATTTATGTGCTTATGAACAGCGTTGTGCTGCTTGTATAAATGCTGATTCATTATACATGTGTCAGCAATGTGGTTTTCGAAAGGGTTTAATCAAAACGGGCGATATTATAAAACAATTTGTGGAATTTATATTGAATAAGAGGAAGCTCTTTAAAAATATTGTGGTCATTGCTCACAACGGTCAAGCCTTTGATCACCAGTTTATCCTAAAATATTTTTTAGAACAAACTAAATTTAAACCTGACCTTTTAATGAGAGGCACTAAATTGATTTTAATGAAGGTAGACAACGTTAAATTTATAGATAGCTTAAATTACTTTCCTATGGCTCTATCTGCACTACCAAAAGCGTTCGATCTTCCACCGTCATATAAAAAGGGTTACTTTCCGCATCTTTTTAATACCATAGCTAACAGAAATTATGTAGGAAACATGCCTGACTTAGCATATTATTCTCCGGATACAATGAAAAATTGTGGTGCTTGTGATCAATTTTGTACTAAGGAAGGATGTAGAAATAATTTCTTAAGCTGGTATCACGCAAAGGTACAACAGAATTATGAATTTGATTTTATAAGCGAATTTGATGCTTATTGTCAATCAGATGTTCAAATTCTCGCTCAGGCTTGTGTAAAATTTCGTCAAATTATACTAGACCAGTGTACGGTATGTCCATTTATGGAGGGTACCACTATTGCTTCGACTTGTAATCTGATCTTTCGTCGAAACTTTTTGAAGCCTAAAACCATTGGAATTATCCCTAAAAATGGTTATCGAAAGACGAACAAACATTCCAAAGCGGCTCTTAAATGGTTGATCGAAGAGAGTCGATTACGTAATATTTCTATAACTCATGCTGGTAACAATCGAGAAGTTTCTATAAATGGTCTCATGGTTGACGGTTTTTGCGATGCAACTCATGAAATATTTGAGTTTCATGGTTGTTACTATCATGGGCACGAGTGTCTAGTCACTAACAGAGATAATCCGATACATGAAGATAAAGCAGACACACTAAATAATCGTAGAAGGCGTACAATAACAAAAACCGAAAAGCTAAGAAGTTTTGGTTATACGGTGATTGAAAAGTGGGAATGCGAGTTTATATCTAATGTACCAGACACTCATCCCTTACTAAATTATGTACCTCTAAATCCTCGAGATGCGTTTTACGGAGGTCGAACGGACAATACTAGAACGTACTATAAATGTAAACCTGGTGAAAAAATTAGTTATATTGATGTTTGCTCCCTGTATCCGTGGGTATCTAAATACGGTAAATTTCCTGTAGGACATCCTACGATTTATATTGACGCGGAATGTAGCAATTTAAATCTACAACAAACCGACGGAATTATAAAGTGTAATATACTACCACCGGCAAATTTATATCATCCAGTATTACCACTCAAAATGAATAACCGACTAATGTTTCTGTTGTGTCGCACTTGCGGAGAATCATTCAACCAGTCTAAATGTACACATACATCGGCAGAGCGATCATTATCGGGTACATGGATAATTGACGAAGTAAACGAGGCCATTCTAAAAGGTTATAAGATGCTTTATATCTACGAAATTTGGAAATTCGAGACAGTCCAGCAGAACGATCATACTGAAGGACTCTTCACTGCTTTTATAAATAAATTCTTAAAAATGAAGCAGGAATCATCTGGATGGCCATCAAACTGTACCACCAAAGCTGAAAGGGACAAATATATAGAAGAATACCGAAATAAAGAGGGCATATCATTAGAAGAGTCTAAAATAGAGAAAAACGCCGGTCGCAGATCAATAGCCAAAATAACCTTAAACTCGTTTTGGGGAAAATTTGGACAAAAGGAAAACCAATCTCAGACGACCATCATACGAGAACCAGGGGCTTTATATAGTTTAATGACGGATCCCTCTATAGCGATTAATAATATTCAGGAGGTCAACGATGACACGATCATAGTCAATTGGGAGTATATTGCTGAAGCATCTGAAATTTCGCCAATTGCTAATGTATGCATCGCCGCTTACACAACAACACAGGCACGATTAAAACTATATAGTTATTTGGAAAAGTTAGAGGAGAGAGTACTATACTATGACACAGATAGTGTTATATACGTTTCTCAAGACGACATGGACCAGTATGAACCGCCTCTGGGATCATTCCTAGGAGATATGACAGATGAGTTGGAGGAATATGGTCCAGGTAGCTACATCACAGAGTTTGTATCTGGTGGTCCTAAAAATTATGCATATGAAGTCTTATCACCCAGTGACGGTAAAAAATTCGTAAAATGCAAGGTAAAGGGTTTCACTCTGAATTACGAAAATTCTCAAAAAATTAATTTGGAGAGAATGAGAGATATCATCCTAGCAGAAGAAGAACAAACCGAGCCAATACCTATTACACATCACAATATAGTGCGAACAAAAACTCATGAAGTTGTGAGTATAACGCAAACGAAGCACTATAAGCCGCAAAGTAGAAAACGTCGTTTTTTACGCGACTACAACTCACTACCGTATGGACATGAAAACATTGGACAGGTAAAAAAAAAACAACAGCGTTGATTTTAAAAAAAATAATTATTTTTAATTTTATTTTAGGAATAATAATCAACTAATAAAAAAATAAATCAGAACTTTAAAGAATATCGTTTTTATTGACCCATGAGTTGTGTGTTGAATCAAAACCAAGCCATTTCACGAATACCTTTGCGCCTTTTCTCTTTATGATTCGTTCCACAAGATAAGTATCCGGATGACTAGTCTTTTGAAGTTCTTTCTCATAGAACTGTCCAGCTATTGGTTCCCCTTGATAATCAGCGAGTAAATATGTAACCGGAAAATTGTCATTGATGTCGATAATATTAAATATTTCAGTAGTCCAGTTTGGAGTGTAGCCTTTCGCGAAAACACTTTTATATTTACTAATTCGAACAAAATCCCCTACATTAAACCGGTTTTTATGTTTTATCTTTGGATGCGTGTATATCCTCTTCATAAGATAGCTTTCATTTGTCTTATTAACTTCAACAGGCGATAATTTAATTGTACGATGCTTCTTATGATTATATTCCTTTATTAACTTTTCAATAATATTCAACCATTTATAAGACCCCTGAAGACTAAACGCCTTCCACATCTTGTCCTTAATTGTTCTGTTAAATCTCTCCACAATACTAGCCTTCAGTGGACTGAACGTAGAATAATGGTTAATATTTTTATCGTTCATCAGTTGTTTGAAATATTTATTGTAGAATTCGGTTCCCATATCCGTTTGAAGATTTCGCGGCGTTCGTTTACTTTTAGTGAATATTTCGTTTAGTGTATCAGCAATTATCGGTGCTGTTTTATTCTTTACAGGCGCAGCCCAGGCAAATTTAGAGAAGACATCAATAACGGTCAAAAGATATTTAAAGCTTTTATTTTCTTTGGCATACGGTATCATTTCGACGAGATCTGCCTGCCACAAATCATCAATTCCATTAATTTTTACCTTACGACGTATAAAATTTTTACGTGCCGGTCGGTGTAATTCGTCAACTATCTGAGCACGACTCATCGTTAAATATAACATTTCAGACTGTACGTGCACCCATATATATAGATTTTAAATCAGTAATCAAATGGACGTTGAAGCAAATAGACTGTTCACATTTAGAGACTGGCCTCACCGAAATTTCTTAGATCCCCGGGAAATGGCCTACTACGGATTTTTTTATCTAAAAGCAAAAGATTGGGTAATGTGCAACTATTGCGGCATTCAAATAAATCGCTGGGTAATAGGAGACGACATATGTGCGGAACATCTTCGATGGTCACCATCGTGCACATGGATTCAACAAAAGCTAGGCAAAGAAGAAGAAGAAGAAGACGTGTCATATCCATTGTGCTATGGAAGTTATAGTGAATTTATTAATGATATGAAAATAAAGAAACAACAAATTTATAAAAAATCTTTTATTTATGCACCAAAACTAATATTATAACGGTCCTTTTTTACCATTGTTAATGCACCGCTGTTACACAACACTTTCATATGTTGTATTTCTGAGTCCTCTAAAACGTTATACCGCTCCGGAAGAAAAATTGTATTTTCAGCCGTCTCCACAAGGGTCCTCCTTCCGTATCTTGTATCCACGTTCTTGATCTCCACGACATGATAACTTATTCCAATCACTAGATCATCAAACCTGAGGGTCGCTTTCTCGACGAACGGCGCCACATTGTTAAGTTTTTCTAATAACTGTTGAGCTTGTTTATCCATGGTGATTATTCTTCTTGAACTGTGCTCCAACCAAACAAATTAAACGCTATTTATACTTTAGCTCAAGTCCGCCCATTGTTAATCAACGAGGTAACTTTCTAAAATCAGACGTCAGTGCCTGGACCCCGCCGCGCCCAGCCCAGCCGCGCCGCGCCCCCGACGGGGCCCCCGCCATGGCCCCCGCCTAGGCCCCCGCCTAGGCCCCCGCCTTGCCTTGCCTTGTCAAGACGAACGCGATTGGCGCCTTCGGCGCCAATCGCGTTCGTCTTCGTAAGCGATGCAACGATAAAGTTTTTTTTTTGGTTCGACAATATTGAGCGCGGACCTTCAAAAAGTGATGCAACGACAAAGTTTTAAACATGTTTCGACAAGATTAAGCGGATCTTCAAAAATCGAACACACTTTTTTTGTTTTGTTTGAAACATGTTTCAACAAGATTGCTGATAACAACAAAATTTTGAAACCTGTTTCGACAAGATTGATGACCTTCAAAAATCGAGCACATTTTTTTTTTTGTTTGAAACATGTTTCAGCAAGATTGCTGACCTTTCGATTGCCAATGTTTTTGAAACATGTTTCAACAAGATTGAACGGACCTTCAAAAAAATAGAACACATTTTTTTTTGTTTTTAATTTTTTTTTATTGAAATTTATATTGTTGTTGTGTACAATTATGCTTTAGTTACTTGTTTTTCTCTAATAAAATTAATATATCCGACACCCTTCACCATATTAATAAAATCGCATTTTGGAGCCCAGATTGCATGTTGATCCCACGGTTCCTCATTATCGTTCCAGTTTTTCAAGGTTATTCCACAGCAAAAACATTCTACCGCATCTCCTTTTTTAGTGTAGAAGAATCCGGCTTCGGATAATGGTTCGATCAGATACTTCAAAGATTTTGGCCAATTCTTCATGTATGAATCTTTACGAGTCTTGTACATCATGTACTTGGCTGAATCCATTATGAACGGAGCATCAATGTCTGAATAATCGGTATGCATCTTCGCCAAAATCCTTATTATGACTAATGTTATTGAGTAATTTGGTTAATATTTATAGAATTTTGCACAATATTTTTGAAATAATCGTCCAATAGTTTGGAGGCGCATAATATAGGGATTTCAAAAAACAATCTCGAAAAATTAATAGTATCTAAGTCTATTTGATAGGGTACATCTAACAATTCGACTAGCTTTAACACTTCATGTTTCAGACACTGTTTTAAATAAGCCTCATAATAATCGGTTACTAGATTAGCGGTTCTGTGCTGATAATTTATCACTCTTGTTAAAAACGGTAATAATTTATAGAATTCATTCCATTCTTCGGTGTTTAGAGTAATTTTGCCACGAAGATCACGTATAGTTAAACCCTTTTGTTTGACTATCCCTAAGTTAAATTCTTTAAACTGAATGGTAGATGATGTATCAGTATTTAAATAATTATTTATTTCATCACGAAGTTGATATATCTGCATATATATCGAAAATTCAATAATTTTAGGAGCGCCTGTCTTCTTTATTATACGTATTACGGGTATTAGAAGTTTTGAATCGTAACCAACACTAATTGATGTTTTTTGTAAATTATCCAAAAAATAACAGACCGATAGTAATAAATTAGATTCCATTGAACCTTCTCGGTGCGCGATCGAAGTAACACTAATTTTGCTTTTCACAGGTCTGATACAGAGAACAGTTTTCGCGGCGCCCTAATTTAAATCCCGATCTAAACGCAACTTTAACTTTATTATCATTTATCGACAAATTTTTATTTCCAAATCGTGAATAAAATGATTTTAAATTCTTTTTACGGCATTGATACAGCAGAAACATACAACAAAATTCTCCACATAGAGTACTAACACTACTCTGCAACTGTTGCTTGTTGTATATGTATTTAGAGCAATTATTTTTTAAGAATGTTTTGATCTGGGTGTGACGCGGAGGTAACCCATAAGAATCAAAATAGATTGAGTAACCTTTAACGGGTATGTAAATAGCAACCCAATGTTCACCTTTATGTTCGGACCGGTCCGTTTTGATCACATAGAAGATTGGCTTTGATTTTACTTTTCGCGGAATTCGATCTAGCGGATAAACCCCATAAGTATGCTGATTTATACATTTATTGACTGACAGAGCACTCATTATTTCAAAATTATACATCGCGTGTGTGTGTGTGTGTGTGTGTGTATAAATCATTAATGACAACTCTATTTATAGATTTGATCAAAAATTTGTAAATACATTTCGGTTTTTATTAATTTCCATAACAGCATTAAACTCTGTATAGACGAGACAGGTTATCGTAGAACTTAATGATTCCGAAAATCTACCTTCTATCCTTATGTTACCGTCATTCAAGAGATTCTCACATGATGATGTGCCTGAATGATCTGCCGTTAAATCAAATGCAAGCATGAAACAACCTTTATCGAATAGCTTTTTCGTAATCTGATGACCTTTATCAAAATGATGAATACCTGTTCCTTTAAACAATGTAGAGTATGCTCGAGTGCTAATGTTAGCAGCTTTAGTGTAATTTAATTCAATAGGTTGATTTGGTATTTGGACACCGTTTACTACCAAATTGAAGGATGCTAATTTGAAATGCTGAAAATTAAACGGATTTTGACTGCGTTTTCCTGTATAGGCTGAATTATCTACCATGGCAAAAATTAAAAGGTTTGGTAAAACACCTAGAACCACATTGTCCAGAGACAAGGAAGAATTGCCCTTTGGGATAGTAAACGATTTCACTTCTACACGTTTATAAGGGTATATGGCATTTTGTTTTTCCAGAACATTGCTATGAGCGATCAAAATATTTGGATTTACTTTCACCTCATTCATGTGTAATGAGGCATCCATTATTTTGATACTACCAACACCCGTTTCCGCTTCCATTATATAGAATTCAGGTTTTTCTAGGCTTAAGACAACCCGTAAATCAACATTATTTATTAAAAGCTTATTTTGATTGAAAATGTCAGTGTGCAATCTCCCTATTAATTCAACTTCTTCACTGCCGTTAAATATTTTTTTACGAATGTCCAGTCCTGAGTTTTTACCCATCTCTGTCGAATCGAAGGCACCTTTATCAATGTACCAACCAACTGATTCGAGGTGAGTTGATGCTGCGTCAGTACCATAATTTAAGAGAGTTTCAATATATGAGCGGTAATGATAATTGATGTCGGACTGTGAAATTGATTTACCATTGAGATATATCGTACACTGTCGAAAAAGTGAATGTAATATATTGTTAATTACTCCAATATTACTAGCGGTGTCGGCTATACCACCTTTGTCATCTTTAACTAATTTAACCCTTAAACGTAGTTGAACACTAGAAAGATCTCTATAAGTATCTCCGCGACCTAATAATGCAAATTCTATTGACGATGGATTCTCTATAGAAGCAATTGGTTTATAAACGACTTCGTGCGTTCCCAAAATATTCGCTTGTAATGGGCGATTAGTAAATAAATCTAATTCAGCTTTCATACATTCTCTATCCATTTTAATTAAAAATATCCAGGACCCTTTTAGTTTGTTGACGCTTGCACGGTACAATCGAATGATTGAACTTTTGCGAAGTGCGTCGTCTTTTTATAGATTTTTTACCCTTTCCCTCCTGAGATTTATTTGCTGCTAATTTCTCCAGACCTTTGGAGGCTAGATCATGTACGGCCTGTATTCCGTGCTCTTTCAGAACATCTTTTAGAGGTTTAGTACCGGCATCGCGTAAAATAGCCGCTCCTGTTTTCAATGACTGGTTTTTAATCTCATTTAAACCACTCGAAATCATAGGTCGCAAGAATTTAAATAATCCACTAAAAATACTCCCTATACCGCTGCCACTTTGTAAAATATACGGTTGTGTATATATGCGACCTATGTCACTCATACCACCTCCCGCCTGGAGTAAATAATATCTGGTATATACGCTATCCATCGATATGTTTCAACTAAATAAAACAATATTTTTAACCTGTATTTATACTATTCTTTCTGAAGTGCAACATTATATATGTTGGTAGGTAGCTCTCGATAAAATTAATTCTTTTTCCATATCCATCCATAATTAAAACTGATATTGATTCAATGTAATTTTTTTCCAAAGGACAATATTCAATGTGATCAAAACTTACTCGGGTTTCGTGCGAATAAACCGGGATTATACGTAAAAATCTAGTTTTATCTTTACCAATAAACCGTGGTTTTGTTATATCCGTATAGACGTACATATATTGCATAGATGATGGTGTAGGTGGTGGTGTTGGTGATTGTACGACTGTTTTTTCGGTTGCGGTGTTGGCTGTTGATGGGTGAAAAATATTAACTACGTCTTTCGGGGTATAAAATAAAGAGGACTGTAACACACCTGACGCTGGTAACACTATTACATTTTTAGCCGAAACATTTCTATGCAAGTGTTGAAGGTTATGGGGTACTATCACGGCGTCTCGACCATCAATTTTAATATACATTATTTTTTCTGTTTCAGGTATTTGTCTTCTGCGGATTTGTTCAAAAGTATTTTCTAAATATTCCACTAAAACATTCACATTTCGTTCGGCTTTCGGAAGCTGAAGCAAAATTGACTGTAGAAAGCGTCGCGCTCTGTCGTACTCCTTTATTTCGACAATAACTTTTTGCATTTTATATTTATGATTCGCCGTATCTTTCCCTATCGGAATATTGACAAACAAAGTGTCTTGTGTATTGGACACTGTAACTTTACTACCGTCGAAATTATCTCCGCGCAACGCTTCTACTACCGACAATTTAATATTGTCCTTTAACATTAAATATTCCATTATGCCGATATCTTCAGATGCTTTAATGTTACGTGAAAAACATCTCAACAGTTCATCTAAATCAATAGTATCCTTGTATTTTTGCTTTAATTCAGTCTTATCCACCTCAATTGACGCATTAAACTCTGTAAATGGAATCTTTAACATATTTGAAGTTGTTTTTGAGGTTAGATGCGATAACATGTCATAATCACTATAAAATAAATTGAATAAAGATTTTAGCGCGCTTTCTTCTAATATTATGGATTTTGGAATTTGTGATAATATTGATTTTAAGAATACGTCAATACTATCGTAATTCTGATATTTAAGAGTTATATTCTTTATCATGTCTTTATGATTCGGTAAGTTAATTTTGAAACTATATTCTAATGCATGTCTTGTCAGTTTCGTATACGGCACTTGGCTCCATTCAGTAGTAGTAATTTTTTCAAATATAATCTCTTTGATTTTTCGACAAGCCTGGTCGTGATCGAACCCCTCTTCATCGCTCACTACATAGTGATGCATATTCTCAAGAAACGATGCAAATGAAATAAATAGCGTTCCGCTGAGTTTAACTAGGTCGTCAGAAGTAAATTCAATTCTGAATTTTGTTTCTCCCTCGACTTGAACAGTGACTTTTTTAATTTCGCGCTTAATACGCTTCTTAGGAGCGATACTTATGTCTCTCCTTTCGCGAGTATGCGCCGAATGAAAATTATTAAAACCCATTTCTGTTAAGCCGACGCTCCATGCATCAGAAAAGGTTACGGGCACGTGAAGTTTATTGGTAAATGAAGATAAAACATTATTAGGATAAATGTCTAAAGAATTGTTGCTCGTTAGACAGACATAGAATTGGTCTTCTGTAATCAGCATATTGGATGATTATAATAAACATCCGGTATTGTGGGGTACATTTATACCTTTTTCGGATAACACGTCCACGAAATTTTTTTAGTTACTTTGCCTCTCTGTTTCCTACTATATAATTTTACACCACTCCCTGTCTGTTTTCCAGGTCTATTTCGCATAGGGTACGCTGAGTCTTCAACTTCTTCTTCTAGTTCGTCGTCGGTAGATATATCGACTGAGATCGAATGATCATTTACATCGTCGTAATATCGCGCTCCTATAACTCTATTGTTTTTTGTTTTTTTCAGCTTCAGCAATCTTAAACTAGCACCCTTTAAGGCGTGTGTGTATGCTTTTTTTCGTAACATAGATTCAGCCATTATTGCATCAGCCCTCCTCTCTAAACGAGTGGGTTTTTTAATTTTGATTATTGTTACATCCGTAGGGGCGGTCTGTTCGGGGTCAAACTCAGTTTCTGGTTTATTTTCGTAATTCTGTTCAGCATTTAAATACATTTCTTCCGAATTCTCATCTGATACGCTCGATTTTCTTTCAATGTCTATCATTTTGGGTTTTACATCGACTAATGTATTCTCACTCTGAGTTCCGATAGATTGTACGGTGTTTTTTTCACTCTGAGTTCCTACAGATTGTAGTTGTTTTTCTTCACTCTGTGTACCTATTGATTTTTGCTTATTCTCATTCCGCCAATATCCAAATTTATGTGGATTTTGAAGTAATACCTGTCGATAGTTATACCATTTATCTGTCTCATTCATTGTTTTGTTCGCTAATATTTTTTTTAATTTACGATCCGTTTCTGATAACTGCTCATCGTCGATTAACAGTTGTTTCCATTTTTTTAGTAATTCCGGAGATATTAATATCATTTTTTGTAATAAGGACTGGTTTTTGTTCATTGTGTAAAATGTTCGACTAGTTTTCCAACGGCTCCTGCTAGTAAAGATCCTAATAAAACCGGTAAAAATCCTCCTTTTTGGATAAGTATGTTACGCTTTCGCATTAACTTTACTTTTGGCGAGGCCAGATTGCGTAAAGTCTTTTTATACTTTTTCAAACGGGATTTTGTTGAATTTGAAATTTTCATATTACCATTTAAAGTATTCATACATATCTCACACAACGCTTTTATTAAACTAGGGTTTGAATTTTTCAAAATATTTTTACGTAATTGAGGATTAGCATTTTTCAATATATGCAGAAAATGTTTGTTCACCGCCAATTTTTTCATATTCGCTACAAATGTTTCTATTTCCTAAAACCGATTTTGGTATATAACAAACTAGAAGGTCTTTATTAAAAACTTTTGTTCTGAATCTCGTCAACTCACTTCCTGTCTGTGTTAAATCGAACATCAAATAGGTAAAAGGCTTTTCTGTCACCTCCTTATATACCCTAGCTAATTCGGTTGAATTTTCCGGATATATCTGGCGAGCTAATGGAGCAATCTGTGATTGATCCCTAGGGTTTTTAAAGAAAACTAAATATTTACAATTTAGAGATATGTCACGGGCGTATTTACCTTGGTGAAACACGTTTTGAGTTGTTAGAATAATTGACAAATTTCTATGATGTGAACCTTTTGTGAAAAGCTCACACACATTTTTGGTGTATGCTTCTAGCATTAAGTCATCTAAAATAATTAGAGTATTAGACTTGACGTCATCAAAATTATCCGGAATGTTATTCATCACTTCGATATTATTATTCATGTATAAGTTTTGTGGTATTGCATTTCTTTCTGCGTTACACCACAATACTCTATCGAATTTCTTGTTTATAATATTAAGCAAATTCATTATAAAGGTAGTTTTTCCACACCCCGATGGACCCGATATCATTATTGTAAATGGTGCTCGAAACATTTTTGAAATAACGTTTAATAAAACAAGTAACATCTATTTATAACATTTTTTATAGGTATGTCTTTAATTACATTTATTATATTATTTATGACATAAATCAAAACTTCTATCAGTTCGGTGCCCTTTTCCATTTGTACCATCTTAAAAAGTAATGCCTGTAATTTGTTGTTGTGGTCGCTGAAGTTCTCCTCGATTTCTTCAATAACGTTAGCTTGAATAATGTTCCTCAATCGTACCTGATGAGCCACAGTATTGTAATTTAGGTAATATGAAAGCTCTTTTACAAAATCGGTGTTATAGTCAGCCATTATTTCTTCAACGTTTTAAATTAATTTCGTACGAATAAACAAGAATTCACGGCCTTTTATACTCTTAGCGATCCGATTTGTAAAGTGACACATGCATAAAAATTAGATCTTAATGATTACTGGTCTCCTCGATTTCTTCAATAACGTTGGGAACCTAGACTGGGGGCGGGGCGGGGCGGGGCTGGGCGCGGCGGCGAAGACGAACGCGATTGGCGCCGAAGGCGCCAATCGCGTTCGTCTTGACAAGGCAAGGCGGGGGCCCCGGCGGGGGCCCCGGCGCGGCGCGGCGGGGCGGGGCGGGGCGTGGCTGGACGCGGCAGGCGGTGCTGAGCACGGCGGAGACGGTGCTGGGCGCAAAATTATCGTGTTTTTATTTTTTTTATTTATTTATTTTTTTTTTTATTTTTTTATTTTTTTTTTTTTTTTATTTTTTTTTTTTTTTTTTTTTATTTTTTTTTATTTTTTTATTTTTTTTATTTTTTTTTTTTTTTTTTATTTTTTTTATTTTTTTTTTTTATTTTTTAGTATAAATAGCGGTTATGTAGCATGAAAATGTTCATATCGCTGCTGATCGTCGAAGAGGTAAGTCATAATAAATGGTGAGTCACATTAAATAAATAATTCCCTCACCTTTCCACTTCCTGTTTCCGGCGCTTTGGCGTGTGTGAGCCATTGGTTTTGACCGATGACGTTGACATACCAAGGTCGTGACTCATCATCCTTGGCGCATCAATCATCATTTTGACAGCTGTCAAAATAATGATTGATAGGTCATCAATCATTATTTTGACAGCTGTCAAAATAATGATTGATTGACATGTCAAGGATGATGAGTCATGACCTTGACGTGTCAAAATTGACAGCTCAAGGTCATGACGTCATGACCTTGGGTGTCAAGGTCATAACCTTGAGGTCGATGACCTTGAGGTCGATGACCTTGAGGTCAATGACCTTGAGGTCGATGACCTTGAGGTCAAAGGTCAAGGTCAAATTTGGTTCCCACGCTGGAGCGCCCAAATACCTACTATGAAACCCAAAAAATATTTACAGAAACATCTTTAAACTCTAAAAGCTACCTTTTTCTCGACCCCTAACATTCTAAATCATTTCTCAATATATAAATTATGCAAAATAAAATTTATTTGGAGGAAAGATGGGCCAATCTTCACAGATTTCCCAAATTAAGATTTTTCACTATTTTAAATAATCAAAGTGAAATGGAGATTTCGGTAATTTAATATTTCTATTTGTTAAATTCTTTTTAACCATTGTAATTTATTTGGCAAAAATGGGGAAACATGTTAAAACAAAAAATGTACCTGAAGTAAACAAATTAGTAATTAAACACCTTGAAGGACATAAATTATTTAAAGTTGAATGATTTGTTTTCGTAAAGAATTCCTACATGTAACTGATGTGTAACTTACATGTAGCTATCGTGTAATATATGTGTAACAGACGAGTAATTAACTTTTTTTTGTCCCGATGTCTAACAGCAGAGCCTTCTAGAGTATAGAGCCATAATCATTATGACGTATTTTTTAGAAGCTTTTTTAGTGGTATAACTTTTCACTGATTTCCATAGGAATCCATAGTAAAAATGGTGTTTTTTAGCTTCAAGTTTTTCAATGAAAAAAGCAAAAATGTTACAAAATTTTTATACAAAAGTGTTCTACATATATTTAGCAGCAATATACAAGAAGGATATATTGGTATTAAGTAGATATTAACTGCTGAAATATTAAAATTAAATTATTTCTAAAATATATTTTTCGTACTTTCATTTTGAAAATACATCAAAGTTGGCTCTGACGAATTAAAATAATACTTGCTAAATTTATCTTTAGTTCTACTAGTGTACGTTAGATGTCTCAGATTTATACAGAAAAATACGAAAAAGATTGTTTAATCACAAAATTATGACACGTTCTTAAATATTTTGTGAATTTGTTTTGCTTTCCCTACAACTTTTGAACTCAAATTTCCCCAAGTGGCAATTTTTGGTACGATTTTTCAAAATGTTTACTGCCCACTGCCATCAACCTAAGCTTTTCTTTTTAATTTGACCAGAACGCTGTTGTTATGAACTTTTTTTTAAATCCAGATTTACATATGTTGTTTGCGTATTATTTCACTTTTAAATGATTTTTAAATTAAAAACACAAATTTTAATTTTTTATTTATTAATTTTTATATTTTATAAGTTTGCTCCTTATAGTGAAATTATTTAGTTCTTTATTTTGATTTTTCAAAATCGATTTCGGTATATACTTATACCATCGTCAGTTGACTGCTCCTTAAACTTTATTGAAGAATATAACGATTTTTCCCCGCTTTTATACCCAAAAATCGACATTTCAGGGTTTTCTTTGTTCAATTTGGAAAATTTCTCCGCTTACTTATGAATTCAAAATAAAATCGTAATTGATTTTAGAGTTTAGCATGAACGGGTTGTTTTTATTATTGTAAATTGCTATTTCCTCCATCCGATCCAATAAGTCACCTTTCCTCAAACGATGCAAAACTTCCAAATTTGTGTTGATGTCCTGGTAATTGTGCTGAGTATCATTTATGTGTTGAGCGTCCTAATTTTGCCAATTTCCCTTGTATGTTCCCTAAACCGTTGTCCAAATGATCTTCCAGTTTGTCCTAAATAAAATGAAGGGCAATCTGAACATTTTAATTTATAAACCCCGGTGTCCAAAATTGAATCATTCTTAGGTTTTATTTTTTGTTCCAAAGAATTTTGTGTTTTATAAGCAATTTTGTACCCATAATTTTGAAAAATTTTTTGAAGATGTTTACTAGAATATTTATTATATTCTAAGCTGACATATTTCGGTTGAACTTCTTCATCAAAAAGCAAAATAGTCGACTGTCTGTATTCCATTTTGTTACGACAAATTTCATTCATCAAGTCAATTTTTGCTGATTTGTAACCGTTTTCACTCGCGATGAATTTGATTGTATTCAGCTCATCGTTGTAATCTATTTCTGACATACTGATGCTATTTAGCCTGTGAATCATATGGTTGTATGCTGAAACCTTGTGTTGGTATGAATGGTTTGACTTCTCATGGATTGTGTGGCTGGTTTGTGTTGGTTTTTCTAAAAATTTTGAATTTATGCTGATAATCAGAATTAGTTATATTTAAATCCAAGAAATTTAAATTTTTATTATTTTCAATTTCTAATGTAAATTTAATGTTTTGGTGTAATTGGTTTAAATAATTTAAAAATTGATTTAGTTGTCTGATTATACCCGTAAATAGGATCAGGATATCATCTACGTATCTGTGCCAGTAAACGATCTCTTTGTAGAATTTATTTCTGTTGTTCATAATAAATTTATTTTCGAAATAATTTAAATAAATGTTAGCCAATGTGCCGGATAGTGGACTGCCCATCGGAAGACCATCTGTTTGTTTGTAAAATCTATCTTCGTGTTTAAAATAATTTTGATTTGTGATTTCTTCTAATAGTTGGATTATTTCATCTACGACGTGTGTTCCTATATCTCGATTGGTTAATAAATTCCTTTTAATCTCCAATGTTTCTCTTACGGGTATATTCGAGTACATGTTCGTGACGTCGAACGATGCTAATTTTCCATTATTTGGTATGTTGATACCTTCTATTTTACTGACTAGCTCAAGGTTATTTTTCAACGAATGGTCATTTTCTAATTTAATGTTTTTGTTCATCCAACTTTTTTTTATATTTTGGTTTAAATAAATCAATTATTACAAGAAAATGAAAACGATTTATTTTAACAATATTCATATATGTTGAAATTCAAACATTTATGAAAATATTTCAGAAATCATAATTAAGAATTTGCAACGTTTTCATTTACAAATTTGTCTTAGGAAAAAAAGTGATTTCCCATATGTTTTGTGTGTTTTACTATGGAAATTTTGGTTTTTTCATCGTTTCTAATTCCCTTATAAAAGCTTCGTTTTTTAGATTATGGCTTGTATAATCAAGGTTGCTTTGCTAACAGTCATATTTTTTGATGTACTAAACAAAATTTTATCGAAGTACCCTAAAACTTGTCAGTCATTGATTTATTAATAAGCAGTTAAGCACAAATACAACCAGCGAAATACATGGATAGGGGATAGAACAAATTTTATGGAGCAACTGAAAAAGTATTAAGTGTGTGACAGAGAAAGAAAAAACCTTCGTCCTTGTCTTTAAATCAGAATTTTCGAATACCAAATTCAAATTTATGTGTAGGAGGCGGTAAAGCAAAGTAGCTGTAACCTAGAGACGGAATAAATAAACGTTGCAAATTAAAAGCATGCCAGATACAATAATAAAGAAGTAGTAGTAACCATGGGAACATATTTAACAGACATCTTAAAAATAAAAAATGAAAATTCACTTGAATGTTTGTTTATGCTAGATTTTTGACGTTTTACTCGAATTTTTGTTGTTGTTGTTTATTTTTCAGGGATGTATTTGAAATTTAAAGGAATAAATGGTTATTAATTCTTTAATTAGTGTACGAAAACTGGTAGCGTAATGTTTAACTATTCAAATTTGATATAATTAATTAATTATTTTCTATATAATTAAACATTATCCAATATTTATCCCATTCAATTTAAAAAAAAATCTGTTTCAAAAAATTTCGAAATGAAATTTATTCAAGTACGGCACTTATTCGGAAATACTTTTTTTGATAAAGAGGAGTACATATATAAAAGAGTAGTAAGACTATACAATAAAATTTGCTCCATTTTTAGTGACGTAAATCAATGTGATTTTTGATCAATCCCCTATCCATGTATTTATATCGCTGAATACAACTTATAGTTAAGTATTACTTCATTTTTATTTTAAATGAAGCCACAGAAAACTGATGAAATGTCAAATTATTAAGATTGTTTACGGTCCCGATGACTAACAACGTTTTGTATAACATAAATTGCCATTTATTTTGACAGTATCGATTATTGTAAATGTAAACTATTTCTAAATGATGTAAGAGGTATCAATATTACTTACTGGCTAAACACTTTTTAAAATAAAAAATTCTTTATGGGTTATATTAATAAAATGAAAAATGTAAATGTTGAGAAATGTCTCGTTGACTAATGTGGAATTCCCCATATATACGAATGTAATTGGAAACACAAACAAATGTGAAAACCAGTCACTACTAATAATTTTCCTTTATTGAAATTTATTGAAATTTGAAAAAAATAAACTTGGAAACCTACTACATACAAAACAAACCAATATTTCAATTTATTTTATTTTGTAATTTGGTTATGTATGTATTTTATTTCTGTTGGTTTATGCAAGTTTATGATGGTGTTTCTACTTTGCATAAATAGATGGCAGTAATGAAAATGTTTCTGAAATATATTGGGTTCCTCGATTAGATTACAAAAAATAAACTAAAGTGGAACCTCTATTATCCGGAATTCTACCAACCGGTATATCTAATAACCGTAAATTTTGGTTCTCTAAAATCAAGTTCTTTTATCCGGAATAACCTCTCATATCCGGAAAAACGTTTTTTTCTTATTCTTTCATTTACCCTTTTAATTCGCTTGTGTAAAATTGACTTTACTTTTATCTTATTTTCCAAAAATGAAATGTTCTTTTTATTATGTGATTAACTAAAATGAATTAAAAATCTTAATAAATAACACTGAAGTTTAAAAAATATTAAAATATGCTGTTTTACTATGAAATTATTAAAAAAAACCTTTAACCGGAAAAATCGTTTATCCAGAATTGTTCTGGCCCCAGTCGTTCCGGATAAAAGAGGTTCCACTGTAATATGAAAAATGGAGCCACTGTATTCGACCAAACATTCTCTCCCAATAATTCGTCTGGATATATTAGTTTGTGGTAGAACTTTGCGCTATCAATTAACCTATTCTATTCTATCTTAAGTGTCACCGTAATACTACCCTTCACCTAAGCTAGTTCGTCCCGAACAGGGCCCAAATCACCCCCTATATGACCAGCCTTTCTAAATGCACCACTTTCAGTTCTGTGGCAATATGGCATAAGGGAATAACTCGAGTTATACCCTTTTACATATTATTCCAAATTCGAAATCTCCATATTCGAATTCATATCATATCAATTTTTTGTAATAATCAAGCAACTACAAACAACCGTAATAATCATTTAAAAAAGCAAGAATTCAAAAAACTCATACGATTTTGAGTATCTCTTAATTTTAAAAACGTTTTCCTGAAAAATGCGAATTTTAGAGTTATTCCCTTATGTCATATTGCCACAGAGTTTATCTCGATGTCCCTTTTCTATTCGATAAACCACGTCGTTCATCCTTGTGATGACATTGTAAGGTCCTTCCCATGCTGGTTGCAGCTTCGGTGATAATTCCTTCTTGCGTTGTGGGCTGTGATACCAATTGCCCTTCCTGGAAGCCTTGATTATTTGCTCGAATATCATATCGAGCTTTCATCCCTCGTACAAATTGATAAATCTCATTATATCGTCTTTCATCCGGTCAATGTAATCCAGTCAATATAAAGCCGCTGATGGAACAGCCAAAAACTTTGAATCTCCAGGTAATCGTAGATTATTTATTTATTTATTTGATACCTACAGTGGTTACATTGGGTACAAACAATTACGACTAACTACAATTAGTTAGAATTATACAAAACCAATTTAAATAAAACATTCTTGAATGAATCTCTCGACCAATGGAAATCGAACATTTCAAATACTGAATTGAACATCCGTGATGTTCTCAGGATAGGTTCCGAAAGACCATAGTTAGTTGGCACCGGGTCAATAAAAGCCCATCACGTTGCCGCATTCGACGTTCAGAAGCATAGATTTTTAGATGTGCAAGTAACTCGGTACAATCGATGTGGGAATTGATGATTTCGCACACGAACAGCGCGGAAGCTACGTCGCGGTGACAGTCTAGACGTTGCAGTTTCAGAAGATTACATCGATCCTGATAAGGTAGGAGGACATATTCCACAGCACGCATGGACGGCAAACAACGGAGCGCGAAAAGAACAAATTGTTTCTGAACACTCTCAATCCTCCCGGAATGACAGTGGTAGGATGGCGCTCAAAATAATGATGCGTACTCCAAAATATAGGACGAACAAACGAGACGTAGAGTGATGTCAAAGTTATCGGGTCTCTAAAATCCCTGCAGTTTCGTTTAATAAAGCCCAACATAATATACGACTTTGAAATAATGCTGTTAACATGTCTAGTAAATGTAGCGTCGGATGCAAAAATCACACCAAGATCGGAAATGAACTCAACTCGGTCAACGTCTACATTGTACAGCTGATATTTGTGAAAAATGGGTGAGCGGATACGATTAAAGGAAATAGTCTTACAGTTGCTCACGTTCAGAGCCAATCTATTGTTAATTGACCAACCGCAAAATTTATTTAAGTCCCCCTGCAACTTTACGCAATCAGATATACTAGCAACACGGGCGACAATTTTCATATCGTCTGCGAAGAGGAGACAGTTAGCAAACTCAAAGCATTGAACAACATCGTTGATAAACAATGAAAACAACAATGTGCCAATGTGACTACCTTGAGGCACGCCAGATGGTACACGATACAATTGGGAGTAAGAACTCAAGAATCTAACGGAATGCCAACGGTCAGAAAGGTAGGAACGCAACCATTTAATAGGAATGAGCTGGCAATTTAGACTCTCTAACTTACTAATAAGAATAGAGTGGTCAATCATATCAGCCGAGCAGCTGTTTGAAATTTAAACTATCAACTAAATCACCGCAAAATGAGACCAAGTTCGTTACTATAGACCTACCGGGATAAAATCCATGCTGTGCCGGAGAAATGAAATTTTTAGTATGGAATTGCAAGATTTTGTGAACCATAGACTCAAGCAGGTTGGATAAGACGGAGAGAATGGCGATCCCACGGTAATTACTCACATCACTTCTTCTACCCGCCTTGAAGATTGGATGAATACAAGAAATCTTCCAAGCATCGGGAAGAAACCCGCGACGAAGGCTTTCATTAAATATGAAGGTAATCGGGAGGACCAAACTCTCAGCACAACACCTAAACAGAATCAACAGGAAAACCATCATAACCCGATCCCTTTCCAACCTCGACCTGAAGCAAACAATCCAGAACTTCTTCCTCGGTAATTTTGAAGTCATTAAATTGACCGAAGCTGGGGAAAGCTGAAGTCACGATAGGGGGCGAAGAAACTGGTTTGTAAATCGATGCATAAAAATTAGCAAACAGATTGCAGATGTCCAAGGGCTGACCAGCGATGGAGCTCTTGTACGACATGGTAGACGGAAAGCCAGACACTTTTTTCTTACTATTAATGAACTTCCAGAACTCCTTAGGACTAGATCTTAACTCTTCCTTACCTCTTCCAGATTATCTCCAAAAATAATTTTAGCTGGTGTCATTCCGGTAGCGTCATTTATTGCTGACCGATATTCCATCAGGAACATCGGTGTATGTTGATCCCAATTGCGTTAGTTATTCTCCACAACCTTTACTAGATATTACTCCAACGTGCCATTGAATCTTTCCACTAGACCATCGGACTGTGGATGTAAAGGCGTTGTTCTCGTTTTATTTATACCGAGCATCTGGCATATTTCTTCCTGATTCAAAATTCCTTCCTTGATCGGTATGAATCTCCATCGGCACTTCAAATCTACTACTTAGTTTTTGTCTAATCCGAGAGATTTAGACTCTTAATTGGTACTCTATAGTCGTTGTCCGATTTAACTAGGGCTTTCCCGATTAAAATTTTTTTCACCAACCCACAACCTGGGTGACCCAGAACCTTCTTCCAATCTTCCCCATACTATCGTCTGCGAGTTTGGTGGCAGATTCTCCCGATGATCAATAATAATTCGCCTGGTAGTTTCTCCTGCAATGCTAGCTGGAATTGGCAACTCGACTTTATCGTAAGTTAATACTGCTCTCCCAACATCCACCAGGAAGCCATTTGCCCTCATGAAGTCCATCTCCAAAATGACTTCATCCACAATATCTGCAATCAGCACTTCATGTTGGAAAAGAGTTCTCCCGATGTTTATTTTTGCGATCTTTTTACCTTTTATTATTGAACTATCTACATTTTCCGCTACTATCATTGTCGTTATCGGTGGTGTTTTTAAATTATTAAAATCAAAATATAAATTTGCAACAGACTTGTGACCAAGTAATCAACTGCAGAAAACAGCCGTTTTAGGCTTTCCGCGCTTTTTCCGGAAAAACTAATTTTTCGTATAGGTACCTATGTGTTTATGTTTATATATGGGTAATACATAAATACATAATGCATGTTGCTCGAAATTTTGCTTTCTAGGAAAATAAAGGAAGTACCATTTTCTAAAATCAACATTTGATTCCCCGTTTCACAAATCAAATAAAAACAAAATTTGGTTCAATCAAAAAATGTATAACATATTTTTACAACAACTCCGACATCAAAACCATCATCAACATTTTAATCGATTTTGAATAATAATAATACGGGGATACATTTAAATTTTTGATGCCTCTGTGACAATTTTGACACAATACATATGTCAAGCGATATCAGAGGAAATACAAAAAATTGAAATGAATACTATACTTTTCATATAAAAAGGGGCTTGATATATGCGTGGAAAAAATAATTAAATTATAAATCATGCAAGTTATTAATTATACACTCATACCTGTAATTTAGACCATTGTATTCGACCAATACACCGGGATGAATTGCGCCACGCTAATTTTGCACCATAGATTAATTCGGTTTCCGTTAATTGATAGCTGCCCGTCGATTCAATTTCCTTTTGAATTTGTGTCCAACGTGCCTCATGTGCTGGTGATTTTAATCTGTTTGGGGGAAAATAAAAGAAAAACAAATATTTTGCATAATTAGCACATTTTGTTACATTTACCGTAAACATAAATATTTTAAAATGCATTAAATGTACATTTCTTCATTTAAATCGATTTATTTGCACAATTATACAAGCAAACCGTAATTATATTTTTATAATTTATTTAGTAGCTATTTATAAAAAAACACATTTGCTATTTATCTATTGCATTAATGTACTACTGCCTCGGTTGAAAAAAATTGTAAATTTAAATTGTGTGATTCCTCTTTTATTTTAATTCTCCGTGGATTAAGAACAAAAAAACAAAACATTACTGATAAAATTAAATCGGAGAATTAAATTTCCATTAAATTATACATAAGTAAGGCAAAAAATACTAAGTAATTTTTTGTTTTTTTTAATTCTTTTATCTTTAATTAGAAAATAATCGTCTTCGTGCTTTAATTTATATAAAAAAAAATTTGCAACTAGCTAATCAATTATTGTGGTGTACTTAAAATGGAGGTATGTATATAAAACAGATTGTAATAAATAGTGTGCTTTGTGCGAACCGACTATTTGCAGGTTTCACCCATTACCGCCCGCCGTACTCGTTTGACTACACCACCTTATAACGTAAATTCTACGAATTTAACGGATTTAAAATATTTTTATTTTTCGTTTATTTGTCGTTACCTTGAAATATTTTCATTTGACCAACAATGATGGAATTGGAATTTCAAAATATCGGATGTTCAAAGTAAGACCGTTTATAATGTAGCGTGCCAAAATTAAAAAAAAATTACACGAAAGTTAAAGAATTAAATTTTATAAATATTGATTTATTTACCAAATGATTTTAAGGAATAATTAAACAATTTAACGTAATTAAAAAAAAATTAAGAATAGAACTAGAAATTAATGTAATTAATTTAAAATGAAAAGCAAAAAAAATTTGTTTGGATCTATCAATATATTTAATTAAGAATCCGTCCAACATGGCATATTTCAAAACGGAATATTTCAAAATGGAATATGAAAATATGGCATATGGTACACTATGGCATATTTCAAAATGGCATATTTTAAAACGGCATATGGTACGCTATGGCATATGGTACACTTTGGCATGTTTCAAAACGGCATATTTCAAAACGACATATGGTACATTATGGCATATGGTACACTATGGCATATTTCAAAATGGCATATTTTAAAACGGCATATAGATGCTTATGGCATATAGTACGCTATGGCATAAGGTACACTATGGTATAATATGGCATTTTCTAAAACTGGGTTATTTCTTAGCCGAGTATGATGAAATTTGGCAAGTGCAATGAAAATGGAATACTTAACCGGATTTTAGACGAAGTTCTGTAATATGGCCAATTAGGGTGAAACTTAGATATTAATTAACCGAATATGATGAAATTCAACATATACTTTAGAAATGGTATTCTAAAAAGAGTTTTGGATGAATTTCTAGAACATGGCCAATCATGATGGAACTTAGGTATTTCTTAAACGATTATGATGAAATTCGACAAGTGTGATGGAAATGGGATCCTAAAATGAGTTTTAATAGAAGTTCTGAAATATGGTTAATTTTGATAGAATTTGTCTATTTATTGGCGGATTATGATGAAATTCGGAAGGAATGATGAAATGGGATTATTAAATGGTTTCTAGATAAAATTTTGAGATATGGCAATTTTTATGCAACTTGAATATTTCATAACTGATTATGATGAAATTTGACAAATGTGATGGAATTAGCATTCTAAAATGAGTTTTAGATAAAGTTCTGGAATATGGCCAAAAAGAATGAAAATTAGCTATTTCTTAACCGATTATGATGAAACTCAACAGTGCGATCGAAATGGGATTCTAAAATGGTTTTAATCATCAACTTATAAAGTTACCCTATACTTACTAAAATAGCCTTTACGTATTGGAATTTTATTTCGCTTAATATAATTTTCCTTCACTTAATGCAATTAAATGTATTCTCCCAACGGAGATATAATCGGGAAGTGCTTATTAATATTTATATTTATAATTTTTCATTTTTATTTAAATCTAGTTTTAAAAGTAAAAATATGTATATTGGCCCTTCAGGTTTATTCTTATTCATTGAAATTATTTTTAAAGAAGGAACTAATTTGATACCAACATAAAAATTTAGCAAATTAATTGGATAATAGCGTATTTATTCAAGGATTTTTTATTATTTTAGAAATGATTTTTTTTTTTCGAATTACTTGTATGAACTCGTTAATCATCGTAAGATGAAAATGGTTTTTAGATAAAACAACAGAGAATTTTCTTAATTCTTTGTGATAAAACTCTAGAATGTTGTTAATTAGGATGAAACTTGGGTATTTCTTAACCGATTATGATCAAATTCGACAAATGCGATGGAAATGGGATCTTAAAATAATTTGTAGTTGAAGTTCTGGAATAATAAAGATTAATTTACTAGAATGTGGCTATTTCTTAACTGATTATTTCGAAATTCGTTCTTTTAAAAGAATTTTCCTTCACTTAACGCATTTTCCTTTAAGGTCGCTGCACGGGTATGGATATAAATCCGTACATTCTGAATCCGGTCATTTATCCAATGAAATTACCCAAATATTGTCATGTGACCGAAAAAAATATTCCCCTATTTCTCCTCTCCGAATTTATTTAGCAAAAGGTCAAATAAGTTACTAACTTCGTTCGGATTCGAATTGTACGGATTTATATCCATACTCGTGCAGCGACCTTAAACCTTCACTTAATAACAGACTTTTCCTTCAATTAGTAGAATTTTCCTTTATTTACTTAAATTTTCCTTCATATATTAGAATTTTTCTTCAATTATCAAAATTTTCTGTCGCTTAATAGAATTTCTCCTCAATTAATAACTCTTAAGGGAAATCTTATAAATTTATAAAAAAGAATGAAGTTTGATTCTGATTTTTATTCAATTGTAAAATTACTTAAATATTAAATAGAGATATTTAGAGCCATAATAATTTAGTAAACGTAAAAAACAATAAAAATGAAATAAAAAACATTCTTAATAAAATTTCAAAAAATCACAATTTATTTTTTGTAATTTAAATAAAAAACTCATCTATAGTAACGTTGGGCGCCAACGTTATAGGCAAGCCAATTGCCCGGTTTGTCCGGTTCGAGAAAACAATCCGACCAGAGCTTGTGAATTTTACTCCGATCTCTTATTGAAAAATCAGTCGATTTGATTAATTTCAGTAAGCCTTCGTAGTTTATACCATTCACAAAACACAATGTAACAAGTGTTAAACGTTTTTTATAGGTACACTTTTCAAAGAATGCATTTACAATGTAATTAGGTGCATTGTCGAAAGCGAATTGATCTTCTGCATTTTACGTGTGCGCGTTCGTTGTAATTCAAATGTTGTTTTTTAAATTCTTACCGTATAAAAAATAGTTTACCAAAATTTTGTTGGACAAAATCTTTAAAATTTTGTTTTCCGAAATAAGTATTTTGATTATTTTATAGTAAAATAATGAATATTTAGTGAACAGTTTTTCTGGGATCGATATAAAATATTGCAACTACAAAATGTTGCAATTACAAAATGTTGCAACTACAAAATCTTGCATAACAAAATAGTGCAATTATTTTGCTTTTTAGTAGGTGCCATTAATAGATTCTTTATAATCCGCTCCTTTATAATTGCTGATCCCGGCTCCTACGTCCCCCGAAGTTCAAATCTAAAGCCCCTCGGAGGGCTAAGCGGGGGGGAGCGCAGCGACCTCCCGCGTACCCGTGAGCTTACCGAAGCCGTTAGCCTCTACAATTCTAAGTTAAATTAATCGATGTCATTTTTCTTCAATTTATTTTCCTCAGAATAGAGAAAAAAAAATGTAGGAAATTGTTATGCAAGATTTTGTATTGCAATATTGTATAATTGCAAAATTTTGTATGCGAAATTTTGTAATGCAATATTTTGTAATGCCAGATTGCATACCCAATCCAGTTTTTCTATGTCCCTTATTTTAAGTTAATTTTTCACATGAGCAGGCATTTATGTACATTAAGATGATTCAGATTCAATTAATAAAAAACAAATTTTAATAATTAATTTGCATACACACACATTTTATTTAAAATTATAATTTCAAAAGTTAGTTTCTCTTCTTGAGATATGTTTGAAAAAATATTATAAAAATTAAACTAAGTTTAATGGATTAGTGATATAAATCTATAAAGAGCTATATTATTTGCAATGCCTTTAAGGGAAGACGTTTCCTCTTTAGGCCATCGATTTATCATGACATATTTCAGCTTTTCTTCTTTTTCTAGATATTTTATTTGGAAATAATTGTTCACCAGATCTCATTTTGTCGGTTCGGTTTTTAATAAATATTTGTTCTTGCCTAATTTATCTTGTCAGCTTATAAAGTACAACATGCAATTTTCCAACAACAACTTGCAGCCTCCTATGCCAAGCCTTTAAATTGTTTTGAGTTCGTGGAAAGTTATTCTCAAAAGAGTCAGCAATAGACCAAAAATTGGGACCATATCGTGACGGTTTATTGTTTTTAACAGCACCAAAACATCCTCTAATTTAGATAAATAATAACAAATTTCATCAGGTGGAACGAAGGCTAGGGCAGCCAGCATTCGAATCTTAATTCTAAAATCTACGTCGTTACCATATCTGGAAGCCAATTTTTCTTTCTGTACTTTTCGCCAAATAATTTGGGTAAAATGAAATAAACAATCCTTAAAAATTACATCCGGCAGGAAATTTTTTAGTGCAGAAACTGATGCTAGTTCGAAATCTGAAATAATTCTTGTAGGAAGTAAATTAATGGAATGAGAAAAAGCAATTTGGAATAGCTCATAAAAAACTCATAATATGAATTTTTACTCGGCTGTCGCCTCGTGGGACAAACTTATCCCTTGTGGATAACATCTCGCTTTGCTCATGCTCACTAGTACCATAAATAACTATTATCCATATATAAAAGTAAACATAAAAGTAAGTAAGATTTTGGTGACAAGATTTTGTAAAACAAGATTTTGGAGAAAAGATTTTAGAAACAGTCTTTTGTAAACAGTCTTTTGAAAAACAGTAATACGTGGCCAACCCTATCTCGTTTACGTACCATATGTCGTTTTAAAATATGCCGTTTTTAAATATGCCATAGTGTCCCAAGTAACAATTTGAGACCAAAATTTGATCATTCTGACCAGTTTTTATGGGCTAAATAGCATTGCTATAACTGCTAAAAAGTCAAAATTACGTCAAAATGACTGACAAAAATATGTCACGTTGACCAAAGTGGGGAATGATTTTAGCTTTCTCAAATGCTAAATTTTTTCATTTACATAGCTAAATAGGTTTTATAGCTAATTTGATATATTCATGGCAAATAGCATTTATCGAAAATTAGTCATTTGAAAGGCAAAATAATTATTTTGCATAATAGACAAGCATTTTACCATTTTACATGGCTAAGAAGCTAAAATGACCATATGGATATCAAAAAATTAAATTGTTTTGCAGAATAACAAAATAATTTTTGTAAAAGCATATTTTTATAAATTAGTTATTTTGTTTTTATTATTTATTTTTATATTTATGTTAATGACGGCATTAAGCGTAATGAAAAATAAGCGCATATCTCGACCCAAAATTAGTTGGGAAGAAAGTTTCATCAGTTAGTTTTTAAAAGCAGGTCTAAAAAGCATAACGCCTCATAAATTCCAAAATATGGGATAATTAGAGATAGTTTGTAAATGCAATCGATAGAGAATTGAAAGACAGGACTGAAAATGTATTTCTTTTTTCTGTACGACAGAGAAAAACGAAGAAAATTAAGAAAATGAATAATGCAAAAATGGGGAAAAGATGGCAGTCATGACATAATAGTAGTAGCAGAAGCAATAATGTCAATATGACATAAAATTCACGTAAAATGCTAAATATTCATTCTACAGCTAATTATTTATTCTGGAGATAAGAATGCAATTAAAAAATGCTATTTTGTCACAAGATTTACCAAATAGCATTTATAGCAAATTAATCGGAAGGAAAGCAAAATAGCTTTTCCGTATGACTAAATGGCTATTCACACCACAAAATTGTCATTAAACAAATAATTTTTCAAAAAGGCCATGGCATAATAGCTGTATCAGAGGCAATAATGTCAATATGACAAAATGGTCACGTAGGATGCTAACTAGTCATTCTATAGTTAATTAGCTATTCTGATAAACAAAATGCTATGAAAATTGCTATTTTGTCACGAAATTTGCCGAATTTATACTTTTCGTATGACTAAATACCTTGCAAGATACAACTTGTTCACGGGTAGCAATGTCCGCCATTCATTATACCTAAGTATATGTGATGATAGAAGACCGAAATATTGTACTACCACGAACAATTCAGAAATAGTATTTGTTTGCTGTTTGGTCAACAATCGATGTCAAAAATTATGTTCTCTAAACAGCTAATTTGCTAAAATAACCAAATAACTTCTATCAATGATATAAAGTAATTTTTGCTTCTTAGCTGCCACGAAAGTAATAATATAGCGTAACGTCTTTTGAGATGACTGGTTTTCTGTTATGACTAACGTTTTACTGTGGTTACTATTGTGCTATTTAATTTTTTGGCTAACTTACCCGCATAAACGCAAATTAGCAACTTTATAGCATAATAACTTTTATTGTGACTTATTTGCTATAAAGCCAAATTGCTTTTGTAGTGACTATTGTGATATATTTATTTATGGGTAAATTGCCCGTACAAATGCTTTTTAGTCATATTAGAAAATTAGCTATATTTTTGGTCAAAAAAACGTTTTTCTGACATATGAATAATGCTAAACGGCTACTAACTATTTAGCCATAGAAACTGGTCACTGTGACCAAAAAGTGACAAAATTTAGCTGTAGAAGCTAAAAAGGAATTTCATTGTTACTTGGGGTATCATATGACGTAGTGTACCATATGCCGTTTTGAAATATGCCATTTTGAAATATGCCATAGTGTGCCATATGCCGTATTGTACCATATGCTGTTTTGAAATATGCCTTTTTGAAATATGCCGTAGTGTACCATATGCCGTAGTGTACCTTATGCCGTTTTGAAATATGCCGCTTTTTCATATTCCGAAATGAAATATGCCGTATTGACCGGGACCCATTTAATTTAATTTGTTTTGTTTTTTTTTGCGTTTAATTTTTTTTGAATATCATTTTTTTTTGTAGATACTTCAAATATTAGTGTAAGCTTAGTTTTGTACAGCTATGAGTAGGTATAGATAGAATCTACTACAGGAAAGTTTACTCGTTGATCTTAATAAACAGAAATATCAGTCAAGTTTAGATCCGGTGACTAAATTTTAAATTCACTTGTTTCAGAATATTGTTCGTATTTCTTTTTGTTCTACGATTATATCGGCAATTCAGTAAATCTCTAAGTTATGCAATACTGTAGAGTAAGGGTAGAGTTCAACAATTTTTTGTAAATTCCGTATGAATACTTTGAGTTTTTTTAATACCAGAGTGCAGTACGAGGAGGCGGTAACGAAAGATACGTCTTTATGATTTTATTTTTTTGATTACATTTATTATATAAGTTGGGTCTCTGAGTTTTCATCATTACCAGAACGCTAGCTTTGAGAATAAAAGGAAAATTCTAGTTTATTTTGTTTATATTTTTTTGTGGACACATTTGTTTATTAGAAATAATAGTTCTGAGTTGGTATCAATACCAGATAGATAAGGAGTAAATATATGGCCATTATGTTTTATTTTTATTTGTTTTAGAACCATTTTATGAAGAGCCGAGAGCAGTAATGTTTAAATATTTAACATCTCTCAGATTTGAGAACTTTTGAACGTTGTATTAAGGAGAATTTAAAATTTAGAAGAGCTGAGCATATATTAGGATTTAGTAAAAAAATAATTGAATATCCAAAACACATAATTGGATATCCAAAACATATAAAAATATTAATTCTTCTATCACGAGATGCAAATTAATTCCCCAAATTAACTATTCGGTTACTATTAATTAACATTAATTAACAAAAACTCTCTCTTTTTGATTGATTGATTGATTGAAGTGTTCGACCAAGCTTTAAGCAAGATCTCCCGGTGTTATTAATGGCCGGGCCTCACCGAACACTTTGTTACATACAACATAAAGAGGATTTGGATAGGTTTAGTTAGTATGAAAGAAATTGACCCGGTTACAGACACACTTTGGCCAATAGTTAGTAACACATTGACAACACATTTCTAAACTACTTTTATGTTTATTAAAATGAAAATTAGAGCTGCATTCTGAAATAATATTTATTAGTTTGCTGAATCAGATCTCTGAGCCCTTCTGAAAATCATAATCGTAATTAATACATACATACTTAATAAATATATAATACTCATAAATTAATTTAAAATTAACTTAAAGCTAATAAATATACTCAGAATCAACTGATCATTCACGTGCTTTCCTCCATACTGGTCCCTGTCGCTACTTATAACTATAATTTAGTTCACGCTATAATACCTACAGTCAGAAATATTCAGATGTATACGGCTCATATTTAGAGGGAAATTTAAAGATAAAGTTAAAAACCAAACACAACATATTTATTCATTTAATATTTTATTTTTTATCAATAATATTATCACATATATTTACTTCATATTTATGTATTTTTAAAATAAAAAAAGGAAGAAAAAAAATAAAAGTGTTTCATTGATTTTAATTTGCCGTATACATCTGAATGTTTCTGACTGTATGTATTTCCTCAAGATCATCCCCTAAATTCTATGAGATTGATCTGTAATGGCGCTGTCCTGTAATGTATTGTAATCAATGTTATCCGTTAGTCACCAAATTAAAATTATAAGGCACTGTTACTAGATATGATTGATTCTTTGGATTGATTAGAATATACGTCCAATCCTTATCACAGGATTCCCAACTCCCGGGATTAATTTCCCTCTTCTTACCAGGCCGCTTTTTTAGCTAATCGATCCACTGCGGATCATATGTTCACCATTCGCCGTGTTCTTGACGAAGAATGGCGCGCTGGTAACCGCGTTTTTGTCCTATCCATTGACCTAGCCAGTGCCTTTGATACTGTGCGATTGGATGTCATGTCCGAGTGTTTACAGCAATATGTGCTCCATTACCTGATAAATAGAATCATCAAGGGCTGTTTTTGGGAGCGCACTTCCATCAAATGGTTTACCATGTGTACAGAGAGAGTAAAAAAAAACAAAGGGGTCAAACAATGCTGCCCAATTTCCCCCCGAATGTTTAATTTCATCTTAAACGAAGTTTTGCTGACTTTGGTGGATCAATTTCCGGAGTTGAAATTGGAGGAGCGGGATGAGCTACAACTTCCTCTTATTCTGACATATTATGCAGATGATATTATCTTGGTTACCCGTGACGTCAACACTGTAGCACCCATTCTGACTGAATTAATAACTTGTTTAGAGTCAGCCGGATTAGGGCTAAATACCAAAAAATGTACCGTCCTTATTCGAGGTCCATCTTCATCATCCGTTGCGCCTCAAAACATAGTACTGTCTGGAATCACATTCATCCGTGTTGATACGCTGCGTTATTTAGGTACCTAACTGACCTCAACATTAAGTCTATCCTTAACAATTCGCACTAGGTGTCATCAAGCTCTCGGAGTCACCAAATAGATGCAGGAATTTATCAAACGGAACAATGTACCTACCATTTAAAACTATTATCTGTATGAATAATACAGTTGTTCTCCCTATACTGACTTTTGGCTTACAGACTGCCGCCTTAACCTTTGTAAACCGCCGTCGGCTTAGGAAATACGAATTCTTTTTCTTAAAAAAATTACTTGAGTTTTGCACCCATAGACCCGACACCCGCAAGGTTAAAGATATCCTTCTTGGTAAAACCATTACTAAGAGCATAAAGGTTCACAGAATCAACTACTGGGGGCATATCCATCGTAGACCTGATTCTCATATTCTCAGAGCTGCCTCTACCTATGTTGCTGGCCCCAAAAAAATAGGACGGCCTTGCTACACGTGGAATGATTCGCTAAAGCAGGATTTAAGTTGCTACAACCAAACTATCTCCCACTGGGAGTCGCTATTGCCAAACCGCTCTGAGTTACGCAAAGCAGCCAATGAGATCTATTTGCTTGACGAGTCGGATTCGAGCGAATTCTTTGAAGAAGAATTTGAGGAATCTTTGAACATCTCTCAATAGAACTATTGTAAACGTCATTTGTCTGTAGCCCTATAGGTACGCACAATCGTTTACCTTATAACTTTAGAAAGGGGATTAGGCCTGATTTGTTTGGGGAGACCTCTACAACAAAAACGCATTGAAGCCCACCTCTTGGGTAATGATGGAAACGGCTTATCCCCTACCCAGATGTATACTCCACCCCACGATCTAACGCATTCCGGCCCCATTTCGTCAATCCCCTCCTATCCTGCTCACATAACTCGTTCCGATACGCTCTTATATTAAGGGAGAACACCACTGTGAGATTTTCAAAAAATCGATTTTTTCTTTTGCCTTTAAAAAATCCTTTAGACCCTCAAAAATATGATACAAATTCGTTTATACCTAAAAAATTTTTTTTTTAGAAGGTTTTCAAGCATTTTCCTGAGAGCTCTTATTGAGAAGTTATTAATACCAAAAACTTTAAACGCGTTTTTCTCGAAACCGTGTTTTGGAAATCTGCACGCAGCAGAATTCAATCAATTTTTGTTCAATCGACTTGAAAATTTAACTGTAGCTTCTTAAATAGATTTAAAATCGAAGTACCTGAGATTTTTTTGATTCATTAAAAATTATTAACCCTCAGGGTACAGACTATAAAAAAGTCACGTTCAGTACTGACATGGGTTAGCCTAACCCGGCAACTTTGACTGGCTGTATCTTGGGCTGAAGTTGGCCAATTGAAACGTTTTTTTTTTAATCGATAGTCCATTTTGTCACAAATACGAGGGTGCTGATAGATTTATCGAATAATTTGTTTAAACAAAGATGCATTCAAAAGTTTAAACAGTTTGAAAATTTTTTTTGTGAAAAATCACTTTTTTTTTTAAATTGTAGATATAACTTTGTGAAAAAAAAAGATATCGAAATTTTCTTGTTGCATTTTAAAGCTAAAAAGTTGTTCTTTAAAATGGCAGAATCAGTTTTTTGATCCATTCCAAAAACTATATATTTTTTTAACTTTGAAATCACCCGTTTTTTGGGATAGCGATAAAACGTTCCATGATTGATTTAGCGTAACAAGGCACAACTGTAATATAAATAAATAACAAAATTGATTGTTGAATGAAAGTTTTATTGTTCAAAATATAAAAAAAAACAAAATCAGACTGTATTTCCACATTCGCAGCATATTTTGGCTACATGGTCTCTGCACATAGCCTTATTACATTTGAGGCACTTGTAAAATGTTTTGCGGTCGAGAGAACTCGGACACAAGTTGCAGCGCTTTTGTTTAGCCATTTTGTTATCAACAAATTCATGTCTTATGTCCATGTCCTCTGTCTCCATACCGCGCAGTTATATTCGCAACATAGGGGTAGCTAGTCTAGCAGCTAGCGCAGGTTTAACAAGTTGAATCGCAAGTTCCATTCAATAATCAATTCTTTTCATTTGAGTGTTATTTTGATTTAAATTGTAAAGGATAAAAGAATTTAACAAACATTTGGTTAAGCGAATTCTACTGTACATAAGCATAGAGCATAATTTTGAGGGTAGGATACACAATAATAAATTTTTAATTAATAATAAATATTTAATTAATAATAAAAATATAAAAAATAGTAAATTGTACAAACCAAAACACTTTACTCCAGCCAAAACTCCAAAAAAAAAAAAAAAAATTTCTGTCTCCCGAAAATACGGATTTTGTAACGTTTAGTACTGACTGGGTGAGAAATACCCGAGGTCAACTTTCTAACTCGTACCACTCGAGCACCAAGCGCAGACTGAGGCTGCCACTCACGGCTTACACAGACATTGCCACAAAGATTTTTTACCCCCCACTACGGACCCCCACCTTTCACTTCCTTTCAAATGGCGCGACTTTCAAAATCTATCTGGGTTACGGTAACCCAGTCAGTACCCTGAGGGTTAAAGATATACAACTTTTTATACGAAAATTATAGTCGAAAAATGAAACTTTTTCTTCAAACTTGTCTCAACTTTTAATTTTTCGAATTTTTTAATTTCCTCATGTACTTCGATGCTAAAACTAATATATTTCATGAAAATATTTTATTTTTTGTTCCAGGAACAAATTTAAGACACTTCTACTGCGTGCAGCGGAGCGACTCTAGGCAAAATCACTTCTACTAAAGCTACTCTAGCGCCGCCATTTTGTATTTTTTTTACATACAATTTTTTTTTTGTTTACTTAAATATATGCCAAATATAGCCTAAAAGTTTTTTTTTCTCTAAACCCAACCCATTTCTCAAAAAAAAAATACCAAACTATGCACTTGAAAATGGTAGGTCACAGTGGTGTTCTCCCTTAACCTACGACATCCGAAGGCCTGCATGTGGTCACACCCACCTTCGTATACACCCTTCCTCTCGATACAGGGATACATGCCCATAGCATAGCATGAATTCATGACAGCGGCACTGCTTGGATCTACGACTATTACTCCCAGCAACGGAAGCAATGCCAAAACTCCAACCCATGTCTCCCCCAACCCTTCCGCCACCGCGGTCAATCCGCTATTAACCCCTCCGTTAGCCGCAACCACCCACCACTTGTAATTAATTCAGTTTAGCCCAGTAACAACGTTTGTCAACTTCGGTCTTTAATTTATCCCAATACAAACCACTTCCACCGCCCCGTTAAACCGCCAATCCGAACACAAATGGTCGCAACCCGCCGCATTCCCTCTTTTCCACAGCACTCCCACACCCGCCATCCACCGCCCAATTCAAACCTTCTTAAAGCTGACATCTGTTGCACTTTACCGGTAACCTAACTCAGTACTAATTTCTCAGCTTGAAGTCAATCACCACTATCAGCAAAAACAGCCCATATCATTGACCGGGAGAGCTTGGACATTCTTTTATTTAGATATTTCCTTATTTTGTGTCCGCAAATGTAAAGGAACAGCAATCAGAACGCACTGACAACCAGACCTGAATTAACGAACAACCTATTCCACTTCCCCCCCAAACAAATTATACCAATATAGGGTACCTCACCGTCAAAAATGGCGATAGATTGATTACGTCTAGAGGTCTCACTACCCTTCACGCCTTCCAGTCACACACACACACCCCAATCTTATCGGTTTAATTCACCACAACGAAATGATTAATTTACACATTCAGATTTTCATTTTGTCGTGTATGATTGGACCTTGAAGTCACGAACATAAACAGCTAATTATGTAATGCATTCTTGCATGAAGCACTTCTTTGGCTGTCAATGCCAATTCCGAACCCCAAAACATACAATTTAAGTGGCCCAACACAGCTGCTTGGCAACTTCCATCACTGATGCTTCGCAATGCGATCAAGAATGCTTCAACCAGAATTCTCCCCTGTAGCCGTGCCTCCTATCGGAGGATTGCTTTCGACCCCTAAAAGCAATTAGGCACATTTCCATGCTTCACTGCCCCAAGCGCAATTTCGTTTATTTGTCCCCAGCAACCCATATAACCAGAGAGACACTGTGGTAGTAGTTTTCATTTCCCGGCCCCACAAAACAGGAAGATACATCTGCGGTGAAACTTGAATTGACGAGCCTCACACAAACTTCGGTGCGTATAACACCATGTTGTCTCTGACAGCACACCTTAACCAAAAACCCCCTTCTACAATTGTCCATCCTCAGACGCCGAACGAATGAAACTGTCAAATTCATCCTCACCTCCATCGTATCGAGCATTTCAACTACATATATCCTTTGTACATTAATAGTTTCCACGGTTTCCACTACATATTTCCCCAATTCCCTACATAATTATAAAGGGGGTCTCCTTACTCGTTCTCAACGTAAACCCACCTATTTCACGTATAGGCATCTTACATTTCGACAAAAGCAAAATAATTCATTCCACCCTCATTATTATATCACAAGAATATTCACGCTTTTGTTATACTTGAGATTAATGTCGTTTTCGATTGACCAAAAAAACCAAACTCAGTGCAAAAAAAACTAAACTCGAACATTTTTTACTATGGCGAGTTTAGTTTTTTTTTGCACTGAGTCTAGCTTTCTCTGATCAATGGAAAACGACATTATTTATATTCTATTGAAAATTGTTTAACACGGAACCTATTTTGATCCGCATAAGGCTCGAACCACACGCACCCACAAGTACCCTCGCCGGTCGATTGGGAAAATACTTTGTACTAAAACAAAATTTGCTTTACGGAAATTTTGGATCACCCTCTCTTATTATTTGATATTTCTTTATTGTTGTTTCAATTTCCTGTTATTATTCGTGAATCAGATATTTATATTTAATAATAAAATAATAATTTAATTTAATTTATTTAACTAATATAAAATCAAGAAACGATGGCAAGGAAATAATGATCTTAAGGACCCAGCTTGTAAATCATATGCAGAAATTCGCGGATGATCATCGTATTAAATAAACACCACGCCGTCCTAAAGGAAATTTCCAGTGCAAGAATGTGGTTCATGCACCACCATCGCTTTGCGCGTTAACTGGTCCCGTTCTCCATATTTGCTCCCTATCATGTGATGTCTATTATGAAATTCACATCTCCGGCCTACCTCTCGATCTGCTGATTAACTCCATAATCCAGACAACATTTGTGACATATGGAGCAAGATATTTTCTCCGTTGTCCAGTTTGATAACCTCGCACTGTTCGTCACAAGGAAGGCTTTTGTATGTGATTTGTTCCTTAAATAAACAACAAAGGGCTACATAATCGCCAATTTCATCCAATTTCCTAGTTTGCAATTGGTGGCTGGAATTGATGAATTGCAACACCTGTCCTCCAGGATTGCGCCCACAGCTTGACGTTGACTGTCGTCCGCAATTTAGCACACCGCATTACGTTTATTCTTTTCTCCAGTAATCGGTCCCTCATGTAATATTTGAGGAACGATCAAAACTTACAGCAATTTTCCCAAATCTGGGTATATTGCCCTCTTTCTCGAATCGTACATTCCTTCCAGTTACCCATTATTTTCAAACGGAACTATTAATATCCCTCGATTTGTATTTCTACTATTAGCCGATAGATGACTCTTTTCCACCAGTCTTCTTCCCTGTACCAAATTTCAAACTTTGCTTAGTAATAGCAAAACTTAACACTCCAATATACGTATCCTTTTGGAATTAAACATAAAAACAACCACTGACCTTCTGTATCCGTTATCATTCCGTTCCTCTCCACGATTTTTGGTTATGTATCCTAGTTTTATTTTTATTTTTACTTGCCAGTTCTCTAGGGCAGTCGGCAGCTCGGCTCCGTGTTGCTGAGGTGCGACTCGTAAAGCTCCTTGATCGAGATCAATACCCCTACCGTTTGTATATTTGGTTGTTGACGTTGTCTACTTCTCCAGCAAGACACCATTTCCCATTTCCTTGGCATACACTACTCCAGCAATTCCTCATCACATCCACATCACCTTAGACGTCCAACGGAATCCACCGTTCCCCTCATCACAGCCGCTTCACTTTTAGTTGAACTCTGTTTTTTTTTTCATTTGCCCTTCATATTTTCAATCCTCTCGTTTTTTTTTTTTTTTTTTTTTAGTTTTTAGGTTAGGAATTTTCTTTAATTGCAATACATATGCAATAATTAAACCCACAATGAAAATTGTATTTCCATGGATCCCGGACCACACTCCGAGACTGCTAATTATCTTTTTTGAATTAATTAAGGACCAAAACACGAGAGAATTAGTAAAGGAAAGGAGCCATATGAAACAAGTCACTACACTTCAGTACTTTTTTCCGTCCCTCAAACAAAAACTCTCTCTGTCTCCAAATTGACCACTCGGCAATGTCTTAACTCCAAAAAAACTCTGTCCCTTGTTTGTAAATGGCTTCGGTTTATATAGGCATTCCAATCAACATGCCGGATGTATCCATCCTCGTCTAAATTCATATCGTTCCAGCCATTCCATCAAAACATCCATTGAAGCTTATTTTCATAAACTGTACTGGTACATTCAGTGCATATTTTTCGAAATAATTATTGAATAAAACAAAAAAAAATTAAGCTTTGCTTTCTGGTTGTAAACTCGGACTGAACTTGTTCCGACGAACGACATCTATTCAAATGGTAAACAAAAATCCGAAACCAAATTCCAAACAAAACACCAATATCTACC
Organism: Tipula helvola; assembly: GCA_963556165.1. NCBI lineage: Eukaryota > Metazoa > Arthropoda > Insecta > Diptera > Tipulidae > Tipula > Tipula helvola. The sequence goes on along the minus strand of OY744482.1, from coordinate 169,557,645 downwards.
ATACAATTTAAAACAAATCTTCGTGAATGAAATTAATTTTCATTAAAGCTTATTTCAAGCGTTTTTTTCACAAGGATCTTTTAACTGATAAATCCAAGCTTTCGACATTTATTGTGGAAAACCATCAGACGAATCAGGGTTAAGGACGCCTGTTGTTTTCGCGAAAATAAATAGTTTTTCTTTAAAATTTTTGTTTTATTTAGTTGTTTACTTATTATCACCCTGTGATTGCAGTTTGAAAGTTTTATTACAGGTAGTTATTTTTTTGGGCGTTCAGGGGTTAATACAAATACGGTCCATAAAAAAAAAAAATCTAAGCTCCCTTCTTTGAAAACAAATGAACCTAAGCACTTTACTCAGTTTTTTCATTAAAATGATTTCAATTTTCATGAATTTCTATTAAACTTACAGGAATAAAAGGAAATGATTTTTTCTATTTTCTAGTTAGGGCACAGAAAAGAATGAACAGTTATGGAAGTTCCATGTCAAGTATTTACATTGAAATATTCAATCTAAAAAATTTATTCCTGCTCTAATCTAATCAATTAAAACAGGGACAATATAATACAATAATATGTTTCGCTTCTCTTCTTTATTATTTTTTATACACAATTTTTGTAAAAACAAAAAAAAGAGAAGCGAAATATGTAATATTGTATTATGTATATTGTCTCTGCCTTAACTGATTAGATTAGAGCAGGAATACATTTCTTAGATTGAATATTTCAATGTAAATACATGATCCAATGTTGGTCGACCGACATTTGTCGATTTCCGATCGGGTCCGGCCTTACATTTTATTAGTGTGGGCTTAATAGACACATAATGAGAGATTTCCTTGAGTTTTACATTTGGTAATTCACTAAATCATTACGTTCTTATCTAGTACTATACGTAAAAAGTAGGAAAATTGAAATTGGGTAGTTTGATCGTAGCTACCAGATGAGTAGACCAATTTTTTATCAGTACGAAACCAAACTACCAGGAGCTTAAGGAAAGTTCTCATTTTTAAAAGGGTATATAGTCCAGTCAGTGACGGTTTTTCGCTCAGAATTCTTACGGACAATACCGATTTTCGTGAAATTTGGGTAATCTGTAGGGAATGGCTCAAGGAACAAAAGTTATATAGTGCCGATGTGTGCTTTTACCCTGGGGGTGGATGCCACCCGCAATAACTCAAAAACTAAAGAAGACACGCACAAAATGTGAAAGTACAAAAATTAAGGTTTTTCTTGCAGAAAATTTTGCTATTTTTTTTATTTCTCTCGGATGAAAATTAATTGAGATATTACCGTTATAATTTCGCATATGAGTGCGGGACCACCTTCCCCGAACCCTTTAAACTTGAAAATCTCAAAAACGACGGGTTCAAGGAAGTTCAATCTTGCAGGTCTTGTAGCCCCTGAAGTTCTCTACAAAATGTTTTTTGGAACATTCAGATATCTTTAAAATTAAGGAAGTTATCGTTAAAAGAACAATCGCGTTTTTCGGTGAAATTTTCGGATTGCTCTCAAACAGACATTTTTTAGATGAAAAATCAACATTTTCAATCGCGAATAACTCGAAAAATATTGATTTATCAAAAAAACTTCATACGATATTTTTTGCTTAGAATTCATCCCTCTATCGATTTCTGTGGTTATTTTGAGTGTACTAATTTCCACCCCCTAGAAGGGATGACATCCACCCCCAGGGTAAAAGCACACATCGGCACTATATAACTTTTGTTCCTTGAGCCATTCCCTACTTACTGTCCAAATTTCACGAAAATCGGTATTGTCCGTAAGAATTCTGGGGTAATAGCCTATTTTTACCGTCAATGACTGGACTAATAATGCATCGTATAACAATTAACAAGAAGTAATAATAAGAATGATTTTAAAAAATAATATATGTATTTTGTTTATAAAAAGCCGGAAAAATCATATTAATTGATAATACGTACAAATCTCAAACTTCTAAATTAAAAACGACGTATAAAATAAGCATTCATATTGGGAAATTTATTAAAATTTTAAAATTGCCGCCAAAAAAACGGCACTTCCAATGATTTAATTTCACTTTTACAGTAAGTGTATGTTCTCTCCATAGACCTAGCAAAAGCCTTCGACATGACTTGATCAACCGCATTATCAAGACATGCTTCTGAGATCACACCGCCATCAAATGGCTTAATGTCCAAGGTGATGGCAAATAACAGGGTTAAACATGGGTGCTCACTCTCGCCCAGAATTTTTAACTTCAAACTTAATGAAGTTCTCTGTTGCGGATCAGGTTAAGGAATTAATTGAATCCCTGGGATGTGCTGGCTTAAAGGTCAAACGCCACAAATGTACCACTCTCATCAGAGATCCACATTCGAATTCCATTCCCTTCTCTAGTGTAATTCTAGCTGGTACAAGTTGTACTCGCACTCATTATACCTTAGGTCTAAGTTGGCCTTACCATTCGAACTCGGTGTCGCTCGGTAGATGCTTTTTATTAAGAAACAGAAGAGGCCTTTCACGGCAATCATTACCATGCAACACACAACAACTGTACTCATGATTACTTATGTTCGGAAAACGGCTGCAGTCACTCATGCAAACCGTCGCCGATTGATTCAGTATAACCTATTTTTTGTAAAAATGCAAACCTAATTCAGCACAAAAACACTCAGCACCCAACGCCTCAAGGAAATATTACGTGGTAGAATCATTACCAAAAGGACCAAAGTATACAGAATAAATTACTGAACCAAAGAAACTAACCGTTCGTGTTTCACCTGGAATGACTCGCTTAATCAGGACTACAATATTATGATAGGACCACTACTGAATGGGAAAACCTTCTGCCACATCGAGGTGAATTGATGAAGGCAGCTGAATAGCTTTATACTCTCGACGACTCTGATTCCAGTGACTTATTCGAAACCCAAGACGGCGAAGAAGTAACCACAACATAATTTGGATAAAATAAACTCAGCCACCGTTACTTCATTTGCATTGCCTAGTCATGATATTAAGATACAAATAAATAAAGTATTATTATACTTGTATCCTTTTTCATTTTCCTTTCATTTTCTCGAAGACAGAATTTCCCACTTACTAGACTATAAAGTTTAATACAATCCCAAAAACAGTTTGTTCAATGAACAGCCTTGAATAAAATCGGCAAACTGAAACAATCATTAAGTATTTTTGACCTCAACTGAAATTGCTTCAATTCACCCGCTAAGCGATTCATTGAGCCATATCACCGTCACAGCAACACACTCCACAACTACTAAAATAACTGGTCTTACTTTCTTTGAAAGATCAACATAAATTTGGCTGCTTTGTAGTGTAATTTCGGAGTTATATAACTTTTAAACTTCATTAAACGTAACTTCATCAAATCGGGATTCAGGGACTGCAGTCATATAATGCCACGATTGGGGCTTATCCCACTGGAAACTCATTTATTAAAGTGTGGTTGCGTGGGGATGTGTCTAAAGTTAGATGGAGTGGATACTCTTTGAGACTTATATTTGTTTCTAGTTTCTTATCTTTCGCCTTCGGTTTTGATGTGGTACAGTATGCGCCTTTTAACGCGGGAAGATAATGTATGAACCAAATAGATCCATAATTTTTGGTTGGGTCCTAAATATTTAATACATTCTTATGATACCTTAAATAACTTTTATCTGCTGTAAATATATAATTACTATTGCATATTGTATTATAATTATTTATTTGTCTAGATTAAGACTTTATAAGGAGTTTAGAGAGGGAAGCACCAGCGGTTACAGTTGTCTGAGTTACTAAAGTTCGGAAGCGGCCTCCCGGCTTTTACTAATTATTATATCCAATTGTTGCAAAGATATTAATTAAATTTAAATTGGTTTTCGAGTTTGGATAAATAAGCAGTATTTAAAAAAAGCAACGCGTGTGGATTTCTAAAACAATCACACATCCATACAAATAATCACTTTTATACATTATCAAATTTACGGAATGAGAACGAAGGGCCGAATTTCAAAGGGCCGAATGTCGAAGGGCCGAATGTGGAAGGGCCGAATGGGTCGAAGGACCGAATGGGTCGAAGGGCCGAATGTCGAAGGGCCGAATGTCGAAGGGCCGAATGGCGAAGGGCCGAATGGGTCGAAGGGCAGAATTTTTTTGTTAATTTTTGTTTGTTTTTAGAAATATAATATTTTTAATATTTTGTTTTAAGGAATATTTTGTAAATAATTTATTTTGAAGCTATTTATATACTGTTGCTATTCGCTGTTGTTTGGCACTTCCTTTGTTTTTAAGTTATGAGTAAAATTAAGTCGTAAATTGGTCTCCTGGCCACTCCACCATTAAGTTAAATGAGGAGCAGACCGTTGAAAAAACGGGAGCAAGCCGGGGATTTCCTGGGTCCCAGTCCTAGTGTCGCTTTTTCAAAAACCCATTTGGCAGAGGGTATAAGGTACTGGGAGCAGAATTATAGAAATTTACTCTGGGAGCCCTCTATTGGGATGAGACAGGCCATGAAATTACTCAGTTACAATATTATACGTCTGGAAGAGGCACCGAGGATGGATCGCCAGTCCCTAAGATCCCTTACCACGTTTTTAACAGGTCATGACCCTTTTAATGGCCATCTACATAAAATGGGAAAGTCGCTTACGGACCAGTGCAGATTTTGTAACTGCGGTAAGGAGACATCGGAACACGTGCTCTTCACATGCGATGCTATCATCCTAAAAAGATTCAAGTTTCCCAATGCGCACACAATCCAGTGGCCTAATGCCGACCCTCTGGATATGCATCAGGTTGCGGCATTTATCAAGGACATAGACCAACATTTCAGCTAAGAACCTCTAGGGACGCACAATATGCCTCAATGGTCGCAGTGCTCTGGGCTGCAAACACCCACCCTAATTTCACAAAAAAAAAAAAAAGTAGTAAATTTTATTGGTTTTGGTGTTGCTTTTGTCGGTAAGAAAATTGTTGTTGTTTTTGTTATTGTATATTTTCAGCTCTTCTAATGTATCTAATTTCGGTCCTCTTCGGGACTAGCGCCATTAGATTCAGCGTACTCGTATTACGTTTACCTCCTGGGTGCCCAGCTTGCCACTTTTTCCAACTACCAGAGTACAATGCGAAGGCAATAGAAAAAATCGTCGAGTTATTGGTTCTTTTTTGTCAAAATGGTTGTTCTAAATATATGAAAATGATTTATGCAACAATGCCAACATTTGATTTCTAAGCTACATAAAGACGCGCATTGATTATGTTGATGAATAATTGAAGAAACGAGAAATGATGGCGAATCACAAGAAGAAGACATAACAGGCCAATTGAAAAGCCCCGGGCAGACACACAGATGGCGGTGCTAGTATTAAATCCATATGATTTTTAGTTAGTACCAACCTTCAAACGATACGTGTCAACATTTGACAGCAGTCCGACCATTAGTTTGTGAGATATTGCGTTGTGAGTGTAGCTACTTTTGTTATTTGAAAAAAGATGAAAAAAAAAGAATTTCGTGTGCTGATAAAATATTGCTTTTTGAAGGGAAAAAATACAGTTGATGCAAAATCTTGGCTTGACGAAGAGTTTCCGAGGTCTGCACCAGGAAAATCAACCATCATTGATTGGTATGCTAAGTTTAAACGTGGTTAGACAGCACTTCACCATTTTATAATAATTTTCACAATTTATATAGTACAACAGAAAATACTATTTAAAACAATAAAAATTGGAATTAAACACAAAATAAGCTATTTTGTAAAAGATTCACCAAATTTTGTGTTAAAAAATATTTCACATATTTACCACTGTGGAGTAGTACAATGGTTTTTAGGGGGGAACCTCCTCCAGACAACTAGTTTTCAATAATTTTTTACAAAAAATTGAGAGCATTTATTACAATGAAACAAATTGCATAATAATATTGACGTTCTAATGAATACAAAAAAAAATTTTATGAGTGAAAAAAAAAAACAAAATGGCGGCGCTAGAGTTGCTCGAAATTGGCTCCTAGAGCTTGCGCCGTGGAACACCCAGGTCCTTGTAGTTAACTAAAATCCACGAAACAAATTTTTTTCATTAAAATAATTCATTCCGATTGCATGAACCTAAATTTAGCAAAAAACAAAAAATTGGAAATTTGAGGACAAAAAGAAAAAAAAAACACGTTTTTTTTATAAACAATTCGTTAAAAACAATATTTATTTAAACAATTTTTACAAAATTTTAGGCTTGTGCAAAGGCCAATAAATTAAAGAATATGTGTACAAAATTTCAAGTTGATTGGTCCATTCATTACTTTTTGAGTTACATTCCACGGCGCGCAAAAAACACGTTTTGAGAAAAACTCGATTGAAGTTTTCGTTCTTGAGGAGAACGCATTACTTCGCATCACTTCAGTGACGTTCTAGGCACCTTTAGGTCTTTCTGTTGGGCTTGAAACTTTGGAAATATATTCTTCAGATGCTAAATGAATGAGGAGGTCCCCCTTAAGGCACTTCAGTAAAGACTAAAGAGTTTCCAGCGCTGTTATAGAAAACTTATTCTGTATTATTAAAAATAATTTAATTAAGAGTCCTAATCAAATGATAAGAAGTTTCATTGACAAACTCCACGAAACAACCGAATGCATCTGATGCATCGCAAAAAAAAATCGTCTAATTATGAAAAATGACATGTCCAGTACTTGAAGTTCGCGAACATTAAGTCTAGGAAAAAAAGAATTGGAATAAAACTTTTAATCAACTCGAGTAAAGAAGAAAACATCTTAACGATGACAGAAACCCCACATTCAACACTCAAAATATTCGGTCAAGACGAAATAGAGCCAGCGACATTGCATGTCATTGCATGACTCCCAAAATGCTAAAATTTACAAATAATCTGTATGTACATATATTAACAGCATTTTGAAAAAAACCTTTATTTTAAGATTATTATTACTTAGTTTCCATTCCTTACGGGTAAGTACCCAGACGCTGAAAATATTACCCAGTGCATCAGTTTACAAGATCTTTGATGTAAAAAAAACACCCTGAAGTTACAATCTGCCTTAACAAACGAAAAGCTTACATACCAAGTATTGAAATATATGAATTATTTTCTAAAATATATTTTTCGAACTTTCATTTTGAAAAATACATCAAAGTTGGCTCTAACGAATTAAAATAATACTTGCTAAATTTATCTTTAGTTTTACTAGTGTATGTCAGATGTCTAAGATCTTTGCAGAAAAATACGAAAAAAAATTATTTGTCAGACATTCTTAATATTTTCTGAATTGGTTTTGCGGGGCTACTCCAAAAATTAACTTACTAAAGAAAGAAACATTGTAACATAATAATGTTGTATTTTTTTATGAATAAAAAAAATAAAAGCAAAAAACAAAAAGGAAATTGAAAACAATTGTTTACGTGTAACTTTGTTGTCTTTTATTTAATTTGTTTTTTAGTTTTTGTTTTTGTACAAATTCCTTTATTTTGTTTTGTTCTTTTATCACGTCATACGGAGCTGCGCAGAAAAAGACGATTTTGAAACGTATCAGTTTATCGTGCCATATTTAGTGTTATTCATTTTAATTGGGACAATTTAAACGGGCATACAAGAAAACATTATTGGCAACAAACATTACCATCAAAAATAATAAATTGGCGACAAATATAATATTTTGGAACAGAAAAAAATTATTTTTAGTAGTAAAAAAAAAAAAATTCGTGACAAAAAATTTAATTTAATCGATACAAATTATTTAATATTTAATGGGGGATCGATATAAAATATTGCAGTGTCATTAAAAGATTCTATATAATCCGCTCCTACGTGCGGCACGCAGTGCGACATGTTTGCTTATCCCTGCTCCTACGTCCCTCGAAGTTCAAATCTAAAGCCCCTCGGAGAGTTACCGAAGCCGTTAGCCTCTACAATTCTAAGTTAAATTAGGGATCTCCATTTTCCAGAATATTTTAAAACTAATTTCAATTTTTTAATTTTTAATTTATTTATTTATAAATTTGTTGCCAGTTAATTATTTTTGTCGTCCAAAATGTTTATTTGTGCGATATAGTTCCATTAAAATAATTAATTAAAAAAAATTTACCTTTACTTCAAAATTTAACTTACCGCATGAGAAAATGAGTAAAAAAGATAAGCGGTAAGTTAATTTTTGAAATAGCCCCGGTTTTGCATTTCCTAAAAATTTTGAACCTGAAATTTCTCCAGGTGGTAATTTTCGGTACGATTTTACCAAATTGTTACTGCCATCACTGCCATCTATATAATGTATATTGACTTAATGAACACACGAATTGTAGTAAGCTTTTATTTCAATTTGAACAGAATACTGTTGTTATGAATTTTTGTTTAATTTTGCTTTAAATAAATCATCAACAAGTAGATGAAAATGTACGAACGAAACGCCATTCTTAATATTGAAATTCAAACATTTATGAAAATATTTCAGAAATCATAATTAAGAATTTGTAATGTTTTCATTTAAAAATATGTCAAAAAGTGATTTCCCAATTGTTTTATGTGTTTTACCAGAACCATCTTGATGTGAATAGAACCGGCATGTGACGATAAAATATGAATTAAAAGTTAAACCCAGTTAAATATTTTTTTAAGAAATCGCTAACAAACAACTCAATGTCTTACTCATTTAAAACACAGATTCTCAAATTTCCCTATTTTCCAGCAATAATCAAAAGAAAATAAGGGAAATTAAATTAAAAAACATTCTACAACAATAATAATTTGTATTAAAAAGAGAAAATTCAGTTTAATGACGACATCATATCTCCACATCTAAAACCAATGGTAAGAAAAAAGATAACACGCCTCCGCTCAACAATCAAAATAAAAATAAATCACAAAGAGCAACAGCAAAAAAAAAAAATAAATAAATAAATCGATACAATGAGTGCGAAAAAAACAAAAAATCAAAACAATCTAGCATGCTTTGCAAATTCAAAATAACTATAGAAACATATTCGAATTCAAATTTGAATGGAGGCAATGAAAGAGATGATTATTTATTGTTTATAAATTTCTAGTTATGTTGATGACGTATATTACAAAAACAACAATATTTAAAATTTCAAAAGTACCTTATTTTTCATGGCGATTTTCACTAAGAAATAAACATTTTCAAGACTCGATTTTTCAATCAAATAACATTACATTTTTCATGAACATTTTCATATAAAAACAAAACAAAAGCTCATATTTCTAATAAACTAAAACTGTAAATGAAAATAACCGTTTTCCCATATACGTTCAGTACAGTCGGTACAAGAGGCTCTTATTTATACAGTAGGCTCTGGTTTGTCTAAGGAAAGTTTGTTTTTTCTTCGTTTTTATTAATTCCCTTATGAAAGCTTCGTTTTTTATACTAGGGCTTTGTATTTATAATCAAGTGTTGCGTTTATTTTGTACGCTATTGACTTCACAAGCAATAAAGCATATCGGAGTGATATTCACTCATTCATTCGATGACCAAATACCATCTGATTAAATTTTACCCGGTCTGGTCCGTTTATACCGCGCACGTACACCGAATCGGTAGATTTTTTACTAGGCTAGTACGAAAATGGCTGTCGAACAGCAATGTGCAAATGGATTTACTTCCAAAAGTCTTGGATCCACACGTCAATACGTCCATTAGTGTCAATATGGCAGCCATTTGTTTACGACGTGAAAAGTTTATCTGACGATTTTTAGTATGGGAAAAAAAATTGGACAACGAGTTTGCTTGAAATTTTGTGTTTCCAATGGAATTACGGCTACGGCATCATTGAAAATATTGCAGAAGTGTTTTGGAGAGTCTGTCCTATCGAGAACGCAAGTATTTGAGTGGCATAAAGTATTCTATGAGGGTCGTGAGGTCGTAGTCCATCCACCTCTGTTAACGACGATAATTGTAGTGTTGGCATTAAAGAGATATTAGAGGCTCTCAACATCTCTTATGGATCGACTCAACACATTTTGGTCAATGTTTTAGGTATGAACAATAACGTACAATATGACGTCGAAAGTGCCAAACAATCTACCAAATGGCGCACCAAAAATGAGCCAGAACTGAAAAAAATACGTCAAATTCGGTCGAAAATCAAAGTAATGCTCAGGGCCGTGCTGAAATAATTTAGCGCCTGGAGCGATTGAGTGAAAAATGCGCCTTTTTTAATTAAAAAGTAATATGTTTATTTTAGTATTTCAAAAATATTGCAAACGAATTTCTTTATTACTTCTAAAATAACACTGGGTTAAATACATACTATATAAATCATTTATTAAAAAAAATTAAATCGGTAAAACAACTGAATTTAATGTTTATTTAAAATTCACTTTACGAACTTTAAGCTCGGCGAAATCTTTAACAAGTCCATTATAATCTAAAGATGAACAAATATTGTTTTCGATTGACATCATTGCTAATCCTACTAAGCGTTCCTGTCCTGTTGACGACCTTAAATAATCTTTAATAATTTTAAGTTTGGAGAAACTCCGTTCTCCAGTAGCCACTCCTACTGACAATGTTAGCATGATTCGCAATGCAATAGATAAATTAGGGAAAACTTTTATCATTTGGGTTTGATGTAAGTGGTTTAGAACTTGTTTAGGTTCCATTTGACATGACATTAAAACCGAAAAACTAATGATTTCTTCACATAGTTCTGTTCCATCAATATCCATGTTATCCCCATCAGTTAATATTGCTTCTAAATCCTTACACATTTTTAAAATATCCGAGCGGTTTTTATTTTTTAAATCAAATGAACATGCAATTTCGAAAAGGACACATGTCTGAAAAAATAAATTTTTCAGGAATTAAAGAAAACTATCTATTTTCTAAAGTAGTATATAAATTTATACAATTTGTTTTAAGGTTAGGTGTAGGGTCAAAAAGTAATTGAAAATTATATAAATATTTAATGTTAATCTTTATTTTATATACTTTTTTACGTATTATATGCACACGAGATGTGCCCTTTTCGAAATTCATAAAATATAAAGTAAATCTAATTAAAAACACAACGTATACACTTTATGAAACTGTTAGCATAGGTATCAAAATCACTTCAGCGACAGATAGAGGTATATCGCGGTCGCCGATTAATAAAATGCATTAAATTTGAAAAGGGCACATCTCCAAGAGTTATGACCTTTTCGAAATTATCGTTATACAAACCGACACTGGTGGCCGTATTAACACAAGAAATATGCCTATTTCAAACCAAATAGGTCCTGGGATATATTTCTATCACATTAAAGTGAAAAAACGGTTTTGTCAAAATTATCGAGATGTGCCCTTTTCGAAATTGCATATTCAAATATATTGTAAAGAAATTTATATGTTGTGGTATGCGATTTCATTTGTTCAAATCTGTCTGAAATTGAATTAATGGCTGTGTCGAGAATGACATTAAAGACATTAATTTTGAAATTATGTTGTGGGTCTAAGATAAGTTGATCTTCGGATTCATAATCGAAACTCCTTTTCTTTTTTCTAGGGCGAACAGTTGATATTGCAGGAAACTGACATTCAATTTCAATGACTTCACCAATTACTTTGGCTTCCTCGATTACTTTCAGGAAACATGAATCAGTTCGGTAACTTCTTAAAAATTCAAGCAGCTCTTCCAACGCGCTAAGACACGCTAACACATTCAATTTTTGATTTTGCATTAATTTCGAAACACTGTTGACTTTCGATAGTATATCGTACCACAAAACGAGGCTACAAATAAATTACTTCGGTCTAAAAAGACCAAAGTATTGAAATCCTGTCAAAAATGACGAAACATTTGGTTGGTCCAAAACCACTTTTCTCGACGTTTTGAAAGTCCCTGAGTCTGAAAATGCAACAAAAAAAAAATGTCCGTCCGTCTGTCTGGATGTCTGGATGTCTGTGTGTCTGGACCCATGGTATCTCGAGAACGGCTTGTCCGATTTGGATTTTTTTTCGCCAATCTGTTTCTATGGACAAGGCGGAGATTTGAAAAGCTTTTGGAGACTGTACGTCAAGGGGGTGGGGTACCTGCCATACGAATTGACCCAAAATACCTGCTTTTATAAATATTTACAATTTTTTTATATATGCTTATTTGATTATTGAATTGGGAATTGATTTGAAGGTTAAATTAGGGGTCAATTTGCGCGTTGAGTGGAAGTTGAGTTGGAGTTGAGTTGGAGTTGAGTTGGGGTTGGATTTGGATGTAGCGAATAGTTAACAAATTTTTTATATGATGGAACTTGCCTATTTATCAACCGATTATTATGAAATTTGAAATCAGTATAATTTGTTATACTATTTTCGGTATAAAGTTCTAGAATACGATTTTTCGTTTCAAATTGGATGCCTGTACCCATGTTACTGAAGCTTTTGACCTGTTTGGCTGTTGTTGTATGTATAAGTAAATATATGTTGGTTAAAATAGAAATCAATAATGTCAAAATTGTCACACCAACTTTATGACATTATTGAAGATACCAAAGACCGAAATTCTGATCACCCCCTTTATATTTTAAATTATGAAATACTTTTGGTTAAGGCTCCTTCTTCACATTTTGTGTGGCTGTCCCGATTAATATCTAAATGGATGCTTACTAGTGCATCGTATATTTGTTCAAGCTGAAATCGTAGAGGCTTGAAGGCTGAGATTCTGCTTTTCCAACTTGTTGGGAAACTGGTTTTACAGTAAACTTTGTCACATTCTGTGTTAGTACGTCCCATCGGCTTGTTGAAGAGGAAAAAAATACATAAATTTGTTGTAGGATGCCAAAAGTGTTTGCTACTTCTCCTGAGTTAGAAGCTGCATCATTGATAACTAAATTAAGAGAATGGCAGCCGCATGGTATAAATACAGCACGTGGATTTATTTGTAAGATGCGGTTTTGTACTCCTGCACGTTTACCCTTCATATTGGCACCATTATCATAACCTTGTCCCCTTAAGTTTACGACATCAATTTTACTCTCACGCAATTCATCAAGAATTATTTTTGTTAACCCATCTCCGGATGTGTTGGTCACGGGAATAAAGTCGAGAAAATGTTCCTGAATCTCAAATTCATCCCTGCCTTGCTCAACACATCTTACAAATAGTGTCATTTGCTCAACGTGGCTTTTATCGGGAGTGCAATCTACAATTATCGAATAGTATTTACTCTTCTTGACTTTATTAACTATGTGCAATTTGATTTTGTTGGAAATAAGTTTAATAAGTTTGTTTTGTATATTATTACTTAGATAATGGTATTTGGTGGCTTTTAAGGAACCACTTTGCAAATGATTTGCAGTCGCTTGATCAAATTTCGCCAGTAATTCGAATAATTTTAAAAAATTTCCATTATTTTGAACATATAACTTTTGACTTGTTCCCCGAATGGCTAACGACTGCGACGCAAGAAACTGCAATACAGAAATAATACGTTTCAATATTTCTTGCCATTTATGAACTTGCGCATTCAAAGCAGGTTGTTGAGCAGCATCAATCGTATTATTAGTTTTTAAACGTGAATCAAACTCCTTCTATTCAATTGCATTTTCAAAATGTTGGCGAGATGACTCATGTGATTTCAAGTCCCGCGACAAATGTGACCAGTCAGAATGACCACTTGAGCCCCAGTTTGTGTATTTTTTGTTAAATAGTTTGCATGCAAAACAAAAACCACATCTTGTTGCTTTGAATAAATTAACCATGGTCTTCCAAACATCGCTGTTTATTATTTTTGTTTTGGTGTTGCCTTTCAAATTATACGTTAAGATTTTTTACGTGTAAATAGATATAAATACATTAAGAAAATGCGCCCTAAAAAGATCGGCGCCTGGCGCATTCACGCCTTTGCGCCATAGCACCGCACGGCCCTGGTAATGCTCATCGTTTTCTTCGATTAGAAATCGTTTTCGTAAACGGCCAGATTTGTGGACGAACAATTCATGGATTTTTCATTACGATAGTGTGCCATCACATTCCAGCCTGATTGTGACTACATTTTTGGCTAAACACGAAATAAAAGTCTTCGCTCAGCCACTGTACGTACTTACCAGATTTGGCTCCATGCGACTTTTTCCTGTTTCCGAAATTCAAATATCCGCTCCGGAGAACGCGCCATGAGTCGATTGAAGCCATAAAAAGAAATTCGCTGAAGGAACTAAAGGCCATCCGGGCCGAGGCCTATAAGATGTGTATGAAAAAATAGATTAACCGTTGGCATGCTTGTGTTGGCTCAAAAGAAGCCTACTTTGAAGGCGATAAATAAAGATTTGTATTAAAATACATAAATATGTTTTTTTTTACCAGTCCGGGTTAAATTTTATCAGATGGTACAATGTTGAATAACTAACAACTCCCAACACCATTTAACCGTCTCTTGTAATTCCCTGCTTATTTCTTTCGCTTTAAGAATATCTTTTTAATTTTGATCCGACTTGTTGATGTGTTGTGCTTTGAATTACATCCCTTGCTTATAATTAAATTATTTATGTTTAAAAAAATTGCTTTCTTCTAGAAGAAAAAGAAACTACAACACCATTGAATAGTTGTGAACGTGATGAAATAAAAAACTGGCACTGAAATAAAGTTGTTGGTTTTAAAGTAATTGAGAACAATGAAAAACTTAAAGTTTACTTTAAGCTCATTGTTGGTCGCTATGTGTATATTAATACAAACAGTTTAGAATAATAATGGTTAAACTTGAACTAAAGATCCCAAAATTTTAAACGAAGAGCTAAGAAAATTGGTAAAAATTTAATCAACCTAATGACACAATTATATAAGGGGAGAGAGATAATAGACGCTCTAAGTAAATAATTTTTAAATTTGTCTTATAGTATGTAAGAGTAGCTAGTCTATACGTGACATGAAAATTATTCTTCATATACCTACACAATATAATTTACATCAACCACAATAAATATGTATACCCTCAGAGAGTAAACGTTTCATCTGCTTGGTACTAAATGAGTACATACTATACTAGACTGTAGTAAATTGATAAGATAATTTTAATGTTATGGTATATCAAGACGGGGAAAACACTCGTAAAACAAACGAAAAATAAATTTTGTTTTTGGTATTGTAACAATTTTCATCTTTGTTTACGTTGAATTAATTGTGGAAAATTTTTTAATTAAAGTTTTCATTTTGTCTGTTTTATTATTTTTGGTATGACAATTAAACCAATTCATTTTCTCAATGTTTTTTAATGAAATTTTACCTTATTTTCCAAAAAAAAATTATTTCATTTTTCATTTTATATTAAATTATTTATTTATTTATATAACTTTATTTTGTTTTTCTTACAAATAAACAATAGACTTATTCGCACAAGACGGCGGGGATGTTTTGCAAAATATAAAACTGCAGGGACTTTGTTTCGTTTTTTTTTGTCGCACAGCAAAAATGTAAAAGAGTTGGTGTAGTTTAATTCAGCCGATTGTACCTAATATATTATATTGCCCTCATCATCGTTGCGCCCCATAAGCAAATTTCTCGAGAGGGTATTCAATATTCTTTTATCTTCGTTTTTGTGTTTTGTTTCTATGAAATATGTATGAATTAAATTGCTCTTGTTCCAGACCTTTGTCCTTTTGTTCAAATTGCCTTAAGGATTTTACTTTAATGATTTAATATTTTATACAAACAATAAATATAATGAACTCAAAGAGTTTTATTTACAGCTTGACATTGTGTCCTCAAATATACTTACGGCTAATTGAGACATATGTATGTATACTCGTACCATCAAAATACCCAGCGATAATTTTTTTCATGTTTTTTTTTAAATTTATTACCATGATTATGGCATAATGTTAAATGTAAAGCGATTTGAAGCTGCTTAAGCTAGTGAACATAGAAAGGTTCTTGGAAGAGTTTATTTATAACATCGAATTGAAATAAGTGTTCGCAGAAACGTTGCGGGAAGAGAAGTTCTTTGCAAATAACAAAAATCGAGTGAGTAGAATAAATAGTATACATTTAGGGTATTTGTGTATAGTCGAACAAATTGATGGAAGTGACTAAATTTGTTCAACAAAAATCAAAAGTTCCAAAGTCAAACGATTTTTCTCAAATGTCCGTAGTATCCACTTGATGTAAAAATTATCAAATGACCGGTCCATGCGGTCGGCCATAACAAGCAGGATTTGCATCAAGTGTTGTACGATTTTCCGCCGACCAAATTTGTTAAACAAAAATCAAAATTTCCAAAGTCAAATGATTTTTATCGGATATCGATTGGAACTTTTGATCATTGTTGAACAAATTTGGTCGGCGGAAATCGTACAACATTTGATGCAAATACTGCTTGTTATTTATATGGCCGATCCTAGGGACTAGTAGCCATTTGATAATTTTTACATCAATGCATACTACGGACATTCGAGAAAAATCATTTGACTTTGGGACTTTTATTTGTTTAACCAATTTGGTCGGCGGAAAATCAAACAACATTTGGTGCAAATACTGCTTGTTATTTATATGGCCGACCCCAGGGATCGGCCATTTGATAATTTTTACATCACTTACGGATACTACGGACATTTGATTAAAATTATTTGACTTTAGGGCTTTTGATTTTTTGGTCGGCGGCGGAAAATCGTACAACATTTAATGCAAATCCTGCTTTTAATGGTCGACTCCAGGGACCGGCCATTTGATAATTTTTGGCACTGATAACCCTGGTTTATTTCCTATTTTAAGCCCATTTATAATAAACGACATTTATTTCAAATATTACTTTTTATTTAACAGTTTTGACCAACCTCAGATTAATGATAGACAGCATTTAACCAAGATTTGGGACTTTCTGATTAACTATATAAATTTTGGCAAGCAAGCGCTTTATAAAAATGGGTTCCTATAATTTTCAGAATTAGTGATTATTGGAGAAAGATGAATTCAACCCAAGTCAGAATGTCGTACTATCAGTATTAATAAAATTTTTATGTAAGACAACTAATTTGTTTAAATAAAGCTACAACCAGTCACAAACATATCAAGTCAATTCACAAAACAACAGAATGCCACATTATGCGGCACTCAAATGCCAGCTATGTGAAAGAATTGGGCTTGAAGCAACGGTCTGTAAAGAGAACATTCGTGTCCAAAAGCAAAAGGGGCAATACTCACCCCCGAAGATCTACAGGTTCTGCAAGAAGTGTGGACATTTATTAGCAGACTGCAGAAGGATGAAGCCTTTACGAGGGTATGAGGAAACCTTTACGCAACCTAGAAGATTAAGTATCCAACGAGTAGTTATTTTGCCAAATAACCGGATACCCGTTTAACCCGAAAAAAATTACGTAAAATATGTATGTGTTTAACCGTTCTTTATTGAAACAATTTAATTTTTTTTGGCTTCTAGATACTTTTCTACTTCTAGATAGGTGTCCTTAATTTTCTCGGCGCCTAATTCATCGAGTGTAGCAATGACATAATATTTCGATTTTAGAAATCGGTTGATTGTCGAAACAGGTGTTGTTAAGTTTTAATAATAATTATGTTACGTACGTTAAGTTTTTATTGATTCAACCTAAAAATTCCTCTAGTACATAATACTTATATATGGGAAAGAAAGAAAAAACATTCAGGTCCGCCATATTAAAAAAAAAACCACAACAGAAGAGAAAAAAGTATTGTTTGTAGCGTTCGGCAAATAAAATCAAGTGTTTTGAAAATAAATAAAATATTTTTAAAATTATTAAAGTTCATAAAAATTGTTATTTTTATTGTTAATGAAAAAATAAAGCATTTTCTGCTTCACACATACAGTCCACTACTAATCAACGAAAACATTGAGTTGTACAAAACATTGGTCCGTACGAGCCGGATTGTTCATATAATCAATTTTAAAAAAAGTGAATCAAAGTTATTTATTTGATTACTACGCCATTTCAATACTTTGGCAAAAATTATATTTTGTGCATCAATTTAGTGCTTATACATAATATTGTGTATCCAATCGCTGTTCATCTTTATCAATTGGGGATTCACCGCATTCCAAAATTATTCAATTAATTGGAATTTTAGTATATTTACACTAAATTATAACATTGTTCAGCGATCATCATTCATCGTACATTACTGCAACAAAGTATAGTTTTATTGTGAACTAAATTTCAACAATATCAAAAATATTACCTGTGAACGGTAATAAATACACATGCAAATAAATATCAATTAGAATCGATGTTCAATTTCAACAAAGTAACAACACGACGCTAATACATGTCACCGCTATTCCAACGAGAATAATAAATCAAAATTCCAATAGGAATTTATCAGTATTTTATTTTGGGTCGCCATCACGTGGAAAATATATAAATTTAATATATTACAATTAATAATTATTATCATAGGTAAGGTAACAGTATTATTTCAACTTTTTTAATATATTAATTCATAAATTTAAATATATGTATATTTACAATTCGTTATTTCAAATTAAAGTTCAAATTAAACTTTTACCTTTTTTCATTTATAAAGAAAACAATATGTATTTGATTTAATTTAACGTATAAATTTATGTAAACTGCGATTGTGTTTCCGAAATAAACATGGACATCACAAAGTGTAAAAATTCAATCGGTGGTATAAAAGGTCGCGTAACGTATTATCAGAATTTACTTGATTCTGATACCGCATTTTCACAGGGTGAATATGAATCGATGCTAGATCGCATCAAAGCTTTATACGTAAAATTTGATGATGTTCAATCTAATTTGGAGGAGCTTGACCCTACAGAATATCAAAATACTAGTCGTGACGATTTCGGGTCTCGTTGTAGATCCGTGGAGACTCGCGTTAGAAATAAATTACGTGAGATGTCCGCGAACCTAGTTCCTATTCCAAATAATATCGAGACAGAAATAAAATTGGATTCTATTAAATCGGTGTCGATACCTCTACAAGAGTTACCATTACCCAAGTTTGATGGTTCGTTTTTGTCGTGGATAGAATTTCGCGAAGTATATTTACAACGAATACATAATCATGATAGGTTAAACGCAATTTTAAAATTTACTTATTTACGAGAATGCTTGAAAGGTGGGTCTGCTTATCAATTTATTGAGGGAATTTCCAACTCTGAACAAAATTATGGACAGGTTTGGAATTCTAATTTCAAGCATTACGAGAACGAACCATGAATTAAAACGTTACACATGCAACTTTTGTATGATTTAAAACCTGTACGTAAAGAAAATAGTGCGGTTGAATTAAGATTATTTATTGATTCCTTTTGGAAACAATTTAATGCTCTAAAGGCACTCAAAGCTCCTGTTGAGCATTGGGATCTTTTTTTGGTATATCATGTATTAAGATTACTTGATCCAGCTTCACGCCAACAAGTCGAAAGCAAAAAACCTGTAGATAGGGATGCAACCATAGTCGAGATTATGGACATTTTAGTTAATCGCGCTCGTGTGCTGGAAGCAATGGCTCCAGTTAATTCTAAGAATACAACTTCTCAACCAAATATCTGGAAGTCCCAGAAATCAACTCAATCTTTGGTATCCAGCGTTGAAAATCGTTTCGTTTGTTTGTATTGCAAAGACAATCATCCTATTTATAAATGTTTATCTTATTAAAAAATATGCCCAAATTGTTTTGGAACACATCACATAGCGAATTGTAGGTCCAAATTCACATGTCACAAATGTAAAAGGAGACATCACACCTTATTGCATATCACAAGTGTCGAGTCCGATTCCCCACAAGATCATCCGGTTCCGTCCAAGATTGAGGAATGTAAGCAAAGTCAATTAATCGTACCCCCTAATAAACCAATACCAAGTACATCTGTAGCATCTGCAATGACAGAGAATAGTTCTATCAATGCAGCTCCATCTAACACAACATTTAATTCAAAGAATCAAGCTAGTTCGTCGGTTCATACTAGCTATGTGAATCAGACTAGTTCATTTCATACATCTTCATCCCAGGTGTTATTGTCGACAGTTGTAATTTGGGTAGAAGGTAAAAATGGGATACGAACACTATTACGTGCTCTTTTAGATTCAGGGTCACAATCAAACTTTGTGACAAACATGCATGTCAAAAATTCAAAGCTAATAAAAAATCAATTCATCTTCCAGTTACTGGAATAAATCAAAACATAACTGAAATAAAACATGAGGTTGAGTTATCAGTGGAATCGCGTTTTCAAAAATACAAGACAAATTTAAATTTTTTAGTTTTATCCAAAATAACCCGCGATTTGCCTTTACATCCAGTGAACATTGATTTGACTAAACTTCCCAATTCGATAGAACTGGCCGATCCCAAATTCTTCATCCCTGACCGT
The DNA here is from genome assembly GCA_963556165.1 of Tipula helvola. Classification (NCBI taxonomy): domain Eukaryota; kingdom Metazoa; phylum Arthropoda; class Insecta; order Diptera; family Tipulidae; genus Tipula; species Tipula helvola. The sequence continues at coordinate 169,537,361 of OY744482.1, read as the reverse complement.
ATAGACATGCTACTTGGCGCGGAAATTTATTGTGACATATTTACGGGAGAAAAAATTACCATTTGTCAAGAATTACCACCTTTTCAAGCAACAGTTTTCGGATACGGGATTTGTGGAAAAACGAAATCTCCAATTCAGCTACCGTCGATTTCATTATTTTGTTGTAACATCGATGAGGTGCGGAAAGAAATACAAAAGTTTTATATTATCGAAGACGTAAAGCCCAGAAACAATTTTTCAATTGAGGAAAAAGCCTCCGAAACCCATTTTGCCAGCCACGTCACCCGTGAGAAAGATGGCAGGTACAACGTCGCTCTTCCTACCAAATCTAACATCAAGAATTTAGAGAATAATAAGCAGAATGCATTGAAACAGTTTAATCAATTAGAAAAAAAATCGCAGCAAATCCCGAATTGAAACATCATTATTGTCAGTTTATAGACGAATGCATAGCACTAAATCACATGCAAATTTCAAGAGAGCCTTGTTCTGATACCTCATATTTTTTACCGCATCACGCAGTGATGAAACAAGCGTCGACCACTACCAAGCTTCGGGTCGTATTTAACGGATCATCAAGGTCCGCATCGGGGTTTTTATTGAATGATTGCTTAATGACATAACCAAAATGTACCGTCAAATCAATATTCATAAGGATGATCGTAAATTCCAACAAATTTGGTGGCGGAAGAATAAAAATGATCCTCTATCTATATATCAACTCAATACAGTCACTTACGGTACAGCAAGCGCTCCATTTCTGTCTTTAAAGCAACTACATAGCAATTGACGAACATTATAATTTCCCAACGGTATCTCAGAACTTGCTCGATGATTTCTACATCGATGGTTTTTCGTCAGGCGCAAATACTGTTGCAGAAGCAAAAGCGCTAAGGTCTAACATTACCTCGCTCCTCGCTAAGAGAGGGTTTGAGTTAACTAAATGGTCATCTAACAGTAAGGAAGTAGTTCCTGATCAAAACGATGATACCGTTGGGATTTTGGGAATAAAATGGGATTGTCTAGGTGATTCTATTATTATTTCAGTAACGAAGGATAACGGTGAAGTAAATTTTAAAAAACGAACCGTTTTATCAGTGATTTCTCAAATCTTCGATCCACTGGGACTTTGCGGTCCAGTTGTTTTTGTTGCGAAGGTTTTTATGCAAAAGTTATGGGCTATTTCAAACTTAAAATGAGACGATGAACTAAGTGATCCTTTCAAGTCAGAATGGTTCGAATTTTATAACCAGTTAAAAAATTTGAATGTCGTCAAAATTCCAAGATCAATCATGAGTTCAAATCCTATTAAAAGAATAGAAATGCACGAATTCGGCGATGCTTCCCAGATCGGTTATAGTTGCTGCATTTATATTCGCCTTTTAGATGTGCACAACCAATACAAGATTCGCCTGCTTTGCGCCAAATCACGTGTTGCACCACTCAAGAATCACACAATACGTCGGCTGGAATTATGTGCTGCACTATTGTTATGCCAGCTATACGAACAGGTGCAACAATCTATGAAAATTCAATTTGACAAGGTCATGTTGTGGTCAGATTCAGAAATAACGCTTTTTCGCATACGTTCATCTCCATCCAAATATGCAACATTTGTTGCTAATCGAGTATCACAAATTCAGGACATCGCGCCTCCAGAACTCTGGGCATATGTTCCATCAGAATTAAATCCTGCGGACATAATTTCGCGTGGATTGATGTCTTCAGAATTAATGCATAATAATTTATGGTGGAACGGACCTTCATTTCTTTCCCAGAATGACGGTGATTGGAAAATAACGAAACTAAATAAAACTAACGATGATTATGATGATCCTGAAAAATCAAAAACTAACACTTGTATATGGAAATACTCACATCTAATTATTTCGTAGAGCTATTTTCTAATTACAACAAATTAATCCGTATGGCTGCTCTGTGTCTACGATTTGTCAACAATATTAAACTGTCTATAAACATTCGTAAAACTAAGGTGCAATCTCTACAAGACAAAAACAATAATCCCAGTTCATCAATACAAAACTGTGAGATAAAGGCTATAAAGCCACAAGAATTAGATGATGGATTAAACGGTATAATTAAATTTGTTCAAAATCAACATTTTTCTCATGAAATTAGACAATTGCGCTCCAAAAACGTAATTCATAAACAAACCCGTCTTGCTAAGTTAAATCCATTTTTAGATAAATCTGGTATTATTCGTGTTGGAGGCCGGTTGGTCAATTCCAGTCTGTCGTACAATCAAAAGCATCCAGTTTTATTGCCATGTAGTAATCCATTTGTAATGTTATTAGTCCAAAGAGAACATGTCAGAAACTTCCATTGTGGCCCTCAAGCCCTACACTGTACCATACGTCAGAGGTTTTGGGTTATAGGGGGACGAAGGTTATGTCGTAAAGTCATGAATGACTGTATTGTATGCTTCAAAACTAGGCCTAAATCAATAGAGCAGATAATGGGTCAATTACCTGCAGAGCGTGTGTGCGTTTTTCGGGCATTTGAAAATATCGGAATCGATTTCTGCGGTCCCTTCTCCGTTATGTATAAAGTTCGTTCTAGAGTTACATCTAAAGTTTACATAGCTGTTTTCATTTGTTTCGCCACCAAGGCGACACATTTTGAAGTTGTCTCTGATTTGACTACAAGCGGGTTTTTAACCGCACTTAGGCGTTTTGTATCAAGGAGAGGTCGACCATCTAATATACTCAGCGATAATGCAACCAACTTCGTTGGAGCTCAATCAGAATTACGAAACCTTTTAAAATTATTTGACAACGAACTTCATCAACACGAAGTATTGAAATATTGTTCTGAAGAGGGCATACGGTGGAACACAATTCCTCCAAGATCACCTCATTTTGGAGGATTGTGGGAAGCTGCAATCAAGAGTGCAAAATCCCATTTAAAAAGAGTTTTGCTGTATGATTGCACATTTGAAGAGTTGAACACTCTGATTATTCAAATAGAAGGATGTCTTAATTCAAGGCCGCTTACTCCGCTATCAAATGATCCTAACGATTTTTCTGCATTAACTCCAGGTCATTTTTTTGGTTGGAGAACCCATTAATTCCTTTCCGGAACCTACACTTCTGCATCTCGATTTTAACCGTTTAACTAGATACGAGCGATTGCAATATTCAATGCAACAATTTTGGAAATGATGGTCAAGCGAATACCTCAACGAATTACAGCAACGTCCAAAATGGAAATTTCATACTCCTAATATTGAGATTGGTAATTTAGTTCTTCTTAAGGAAGAAAATTTGCCTCCTATGAAATGGGTTATGGGTCGTGTGGTGCATGAAGTGGTGCATGAAGCCATGGTGAATATTAAGAATTAGACTTAGGCAATTGGGTTCAGTCTTGTTTATCCTGCCAAAGTGCCAAAGTCCAACGGAACACTAAATCACCTCAAGGAAAATTCGAAATTCAACCTTGTCGATTCGAGCAGATCCATTTAGACATCGTATAGTAGGTACCACTTCTTCCGCCTAATGGATATTCTTACTTGCCCACCTGTGTCGATCGCTTCACTCGCTGGCCCGAAACTTACTGTATGACAAACATGTCAGCTGCAACCACTCCTACCACTATTGTCAACAAATACGTATCACGATTCGGCGTGCCGGATTATTGGCCAGAAGCAACACAATTAATTGGAGCTCGGAAATACCAATCATTCTTCTTGGAATCCGAGCAACAGTGAATTTTATGTGGTTTATGGACAAACCATCAAGCTACCCGGTAAGTTCTTAATCGATAATCCTCTTCCACCACTTCCAACAGTCCTTGACCAACTTGCACAAACCATGCACAACCTTGTATCCAAAGCATTTCGTCAAACCAAATAAGACGACGTTTTTGTTCCGAAATCACTCGACAACTGTGATTTTGTCTTCGTTAGAACACACAAGATTCGCACGGGATTAACTCCTACCTATGAATTTATCGTATCGATTAATGGTAAAAACTGCAACATTTCAATCGATCGACCAAAACCAGCTTACAGAATTCTTGGTTTGGCAAATATATCTAATTTCAAGCCATCGAACATTCAAAACCGTTCGTATTGCCTCAACTCATTCAATTATTCCCTAGGGAGGGGAAAATCACTTGCGCAGAAGTCCTGTAGCGGCTAACTCAGTCAAAATATTATTGCATTCATTTTACGTTACAATATCAAACATATACATCAGCACCCCCATGTGGGTGACACACATTCAACCGTAACCGCAACGCTCGACCAATGAGCATTTCATCAAAATATTCATCCACTTTACAGTGTATACGAACCACACTGTAGACAGGCAAAAACTATTCATTTTCGATTTCCTTTTATTCATCACTCTCATTTTGCTACTCGACTAAAACAGATAGTCAAAAACAGTTCGCAAGCACGTATACAATGCACGTATATTTTTCATTTGTTTTAATTTAAAACTCAAACTGGAGTGTGCACAAAATTTAACTAAATAAATGTTATTTTTTTTATTAAAAATTATTACATGGTGAACTTAATAATAATAACGTAAGTATAAATAATATTAGTGAATGGCATAATTTATGAACTAAATAAATTTGAAAAAATCAAATCGTGTGTGTGTATAATTTATTAAAATTGTACGCGGAAGTTAATTTACGTACCACCCGTTCTATGTTAAGCATATCATTTGTACGTCAATAATTAATTATTATCATTCAATCAAAAAACCAAGTTATCCGGATCAAATCACATTTTACATGCAAACTTTGACCTAAAAACAAATTTGGATCAAATTTGGTGTCTATGGTTTGCATGTAAAATGTGATTTGATCCTAATAGCTTGGCTTAATGAAATGCAGCTAATGTAAACTTTGATCTGACCCGGATAGCAATCCGGATAGTCAAGAAATGCGGCTAATATTGCATTCACTTCAGAGTGGGCAAAATATTAAGAAACAGTCAAATTGATCGGTATAAAACTTCAAGGTGTAAAAATAATTCAAAATTTTAAATATGTTTCTTTTTTTTAATTTAAGAAATTAAATCTGAGCAGAAATTCATAAAGTAAGAAATAAGGAAATCAATAAATAATAATTGTTACCTAATTTAAGATTTTGCTTAAATTAGTATTAATATTGTAAGGTTAAAATATCAGTGTTTAAATCTGGTAACTTAAGAATTTCGACTTTTGATAATTGGAGTTTCTTATCATACAATTTAGGTATACAAACTAATTATTAATGAAATGTTAGCAATGTTTCGATCTATGAAGATATATGTATATAAGTACACCTGATAATACTAACATGTATTTCAGTTTTTATATATGTATGTAATATGTATGTACTAAATACCTGAAAATATTTTTTTGATATTCCGTTATAAGATGGGACGTCGTTAGATCTCTCTGATGTAATCCGCAATATTCACTTGAGTTAATATGTAATTTGGATTTTATAGCATCTCAAGTAGAATAATTTTAAAAAATCGTTTCCATAATTAAGAAATTAAAAGGGCACATCCGCACATACATACTCGTATTCGACAATAAATATGTTGGTTTTTGAAATATTGAATTAACAAATTTTGCAAACTTCCTCTGCTGCATTTACACAGTTTCAGCTTGATTAAACTATAGAGTGCGGATTATTCTACTCTACTGCACAAAACTTTTTTAACGAAACTAACAACTACTACAACACTACTTTAAATTGTATTCACCATAAAAACCGGGTAAATTTTTGTCTTAAACTGCAAGACAAAATGCAGTACATACATATAAGCATATTTTTTTATTTTATGTATATTCATTGTAATTGTTCATCATAAAACATAAGTTTCTCGTTATCTATACACATAAAATTTTGTGCTTTTATAAAAAAAAAATTATGAGTTTTGTTCTTGTTGTTGGTAGGGAAGCTTTAAATTTATTTATCTTGCGGGTTAAAGATATTTTTTTTTTATGTTTACGTTATATTCATTCTTCAGTTTGGTTTTTTGCTGTTCATCTATGTATCTACAGAAAAAAAATGAATATTTTAAATTAATTTTATGAACATAAAATACAAAATGAATATTCAATTGTGATACACAATTTTAGTTTTTTGCTTGTATGCATTTAATTTTAAGTATATGCAAATATGTATTTCCAAATGTTGTTTTGTCGTTTGTTTTATTGTTGTACTTAACAAATAATTAAAATGTATTGTTTGGTGGCTGACAAAGAAAACTACACAAGTTTGGCTAGATGTGGGAGGAACAAACACATTTTAATTTGTAGCTTACCAAATTTGATTTAAATTCAATTAAACTCATAAAAACCCGACTTCTTGTAACGTAAACAAATGCAAATGATTACAATTTATAATCACTTTTATAAAAAGTGCAAACAAAGACTAGCTCATTGAAACTACCAATTAGATAGTAGCTGCATTTCTTGACATTTGATCTGATATAGATCAAATCAAGTTTCATGAAACGACAAAGAAATACAAAGGAAACTCAAAAGGATGAAAAGTTGCTCACTTTTTAGGGGGGAATGAAATGATGAACTTGAATTTGAGGGCAAATTTCAAGGTCATTTCATGGTCAAGTCCTTTCTTTAAAATGGAAACATCGATTTTTGACTCTAGATTCTGAAAGCGCGTCAAATTCTACGCCTAGCCATACAGCATCATCTTTTAGAATCTAAAGCCAAAAATAGGTGTTTCCATTAAAGAAAAAAAAGTGATTTGACCTTGAAATATGATCTCAAGGTCATGATTTGATTTCCAACTAAAAATTATGCAACTTTTGTATTTCCACTTTTTTTTATTTAGGCCTTCCCCTATAGGGGTTATTTGAGTGGTTCTTTAAATATGGGTCACCCTGTATATCTATAGCAGCTTAAATTTGGGCCTTGCATGATTGAGTGTTCTATACCGCATTTAAAGTATTGTATACCGCTTGCAATTTTTTACAGAACATTTCGATTGCTATAAAAAGATAAAATTTTAAAGCCAGGTCGATCTGCGGCCGCAACTGTGTTAAACAGGATTACTCATGGGCGGAATAATAAGTCGAGAAAACGTGAGGTTAGTAGTGATGCTGTATTGATACATTTTCTATTTGGGATAGACTACTGAATCACTACCAATCACTTCTAACCCCTTGTCTGCCTGTAGATAAATTTTAACTAGAATTCTAATAGTCCTTAGCATATAGAAGTTTTATCTTGTGTAAGAATGGCTTCAAATATTTTTATTATATATGCGTAAAATGCACCAAATCACTTTCACTATGTATACTGTTTATTTATTTATTGGTAAAATATTCACTTGTAATTTTGTTTTTTCATTGCACTGGGACACTATACTTTTTTATTCACTAGCAGCAGCAGTTATTAAAAGACAATAGCCAAAATGGTTTAAATAACTTTTATTTATTATTGAATTTTTATAACTTTTATTTTATTTTATTGACAAAGGTTGTGATGCTTCGAGAAACTGTGATCGAATGTTCCTAATTTTTACAATTATTGATTTTTCTTAGACTAAAAATTGTGTACATAACTTTTTTAATGTGGCAATTTACAAACAGGCAATGAGCTTTTAAAGTTGCAAACGCTACATTCCAAACCATAGATGGCACGATTGTTAATTTTATTATTATAGTAAATAAATAATTAAAGATTAATTCACAATTATACATTATAATAATTATAATAAAAATGTCAACATTGGTAAATGTCACTTATGTTTTTATAAATTAATTATTTAATTTAATTAACAATGAATCCAAATGTTTTTAGGATTACAAACAAGCATAAATTACATAATTTTATGATTTAAAGCTAAATATAATTTCGCCTAAATTTGTATATACATTTTAATAAAGTTTTGTTGTTTCATCATTATTTTAGAAAAGCTGACCTTTTGAACATACTCCCGCACTATTAAAAATTCAATTTTTAATACGCTAAATACGAGACCATAGAAGTAGTTTCCTCGCTTGACATCAACGGACAAAGTTTTACTATTGGCCGCTTCATTATCCCAGTGGATGTTTTTATTGACACAACGCGGACCAGGCCATCGCTACCAGGATGATGTGTTACGATTCGACCCATTAGCCACTTAGACGGAGGCAAGTTGTCTTCCTTGATGAGTACAAGATCACCAATTTTAATATTTTTAGTCTCTTCATTCCATTGACGACGCTGTTGTAATGTATGCAAATAATCGATTTGCCATTTTCTCCAAAATCCTTGCATTCTTGCTTGCACATTTTGCCATCTGGACAGTCGATTGCCGGCGATGTGCTCCAATGAAGGCTCTGGAATAGCAGTAATAGGCTCGCCAATCAGAAAATGAGCTGGAGTTAGCGCACCTAGGTCATCGATGTCATCAGTTACTGGACAAAGTGGTCTGGAGTTTAGAATACCTTCAATTTGCACCAGTAGAGTTTCCATTTCGTATATAGCCATACTTGTGTTTCGAGTCACTCTGTTGAGATGATGTTTGATTGATTTCACTCCGGACTCCCACAATCCTCCAAAGTGTGGACCGCTGGGCGGATTAAAAGTGAATTTTATTTCATTCTGTGAAATAAAATTAGAAATTAGTTCGTTTTTAAAATTATCTTCATACAACGCGTGTAATTCTCCTAATAGCCTTGCTGCTCCCACAAAATTCGTGCCATTATCCGAAATAATTTCTGTAGGAATACCTCGTCGTGAAATAAAACGCCGCAAAGCTGCAATAAATGCTTCGGCTGTCATATCGTGACACAGCTCGATATGGATGGCCTTCGTGGCAAAGCATACAAATAAACAAATGTATCCTTTCATAATTGGGATACGACCTCTTCCGACCCTGGACTTTAGGGAAAGAGGACCAGCATAGTCCACCCCAGTATGTAGAAACGGTCGACTTGGAGTAATTCTCGACGCAGGTAGGTTGCCCATTAATTGCTGCGCGGTAGCTGCCCTTTGTCTACGACACTCTACGCAACTGTTGATTTGGCTTCGAACTGCATTTCGACAATTGAGTATCCAATATTTCTGGCGTAATATGCTCGTTTGTAGTGTTGGCCCTGGGTGTAAATACCGAATATGTGTTTCTTTCACAATCCTATCAGTGACTAAATGTTTTTTCGGGAGAAGCATTGGATGTTTCACGTCGTATGGTGCATTTAGATTACCCATTCCTCCGACTCGTAAAAGACCTTCTTCATCGACGAATGGATATAAAGAAATAATTTTACTTTTAGTGCCAATTTTTTTGGTTTGTTTTAGTGAATTAATTTCGTTTTGAAATTCTTTCGACTGAGCCCATTTCACACACAACTTTTCAGCTTTCTTTAGTAGTTCTACATTATCTAGGTGTCGATTCATCACGCTGAACTTTAAAATTCTTGCCAAGATACGCTTAATTTTTGAATAGGATGCCACCCTCGTAAATAGTTCTTCTAGTGTATGGTTATGTGGCGATTCGGTGTTGATTCTTAATACAACAGCTCTTTCTTCTAATGTCGTGTGTTGCGATTTCTTTTGAGTTGGCCATTTATTCGTAGGATTGACTAGCCAAGGAGGTCCCGTCCACCATAGAGGGCAATCCAGTAGCTGCTTAGGAGTCACACCTCTCGAAGCGATGTCAGCTGGATTTTCTTTTGAAGAAATATGATTCCACCTATCTCTTGGTACAGTTTCCAATATCTCCGAGGTCCATTCCCGATAAAGCATTTCCACCGCCTCGGAACATCGGATAGCCATGATAACACGATTTCAGAGTCGGTCCACGCGTAGCATTCTGGATTGTTTATATCTAAAGCCTTTTTGGTGTATTCGAGTAATCTGCTTAGCAATACAGCTCCACATAATTCCAAACGTGGTAAGGACACTTGTTTCAGCGGTGCAACCTTGGTTTTTGAAATAACAATGGTTGTACTTGTTATCCCGTTTTCGTCGCTAGTACGGAGATATACGACCGCTGCATATGCATGTTCTGACGCGTCACAAAATCCGTGAATTTGTACATTTCTTGTAGAATTTGTCTTCAAAAATCTGGGAACTTCGACTTTCTTCAATTCCAATAAAGATGATTGGTTCGCCGTCCATTGCTGCTCTATATCTTCCGGAAGTGGATCATCCCAGTCTAATTTTCTGAGCCATAATTTTTGTAGACTTATTTTAAATACTATTATAGCGGGTGAGACCCAGCCCAACGGATCGAAGATTCGTGCTATTTGTGACAACATTTGGCGCTTAGAAGACACTATTTGATGGTCAATTTTTATTTTGTAAGAAAATGTGTCTCTTTTTGGATTCCATTGTAATCCTAACGTTTTTACGGTTGTGGAGTCATCATCGATACTTAGGTTTCCGTCATCTTTCAATTCTGCTGGAATGCTGTTCATCAGCTCTGTTGAGTTTGACTTCCACTTGCGCAATTTGAATCCACCTTTAACCAGCATATTTGTAACTTATTGCATGGCCACCATTGCTTCGTCTGTTGAGTTTGCACCTGATAAACAATCGTCTACGTAAAAATCACGTTTCGCTATAATGGAACCTATTGGGAAAATTGGTTTATAATCCTCGGCTATTTGATGCAGCGTTCGTACCGCCAGAAAGGGAGCGCAAGATGTTCCATACGTCACTGTCGTTAATCGGAACGTTTTTATGGGTTCAGAAGCTGCCTTTCTCCACAGAATTCGTTGATAGTCGTGATCGGACTTATTGATCTTTACCTGGCGGTACATTTTCTCCACGTCTGACGAAAAAGCTATTGCGTGCTTCCGAAACATCATCAAAATACTAACCAAATCCTTTTGAATTGTCGGACCAACTAACAACTTATCATTTAATGATATTCCAGTTGAAGATTTACACGAGCCATCGAATACCACTCGCAATTTTGTTGTAGTACTGTCACTTTTCACCACAGCATGATGCGGTAAATAAAAACACTGCTTCTGGTCGCGTTCGACTTCATTGGGTTTTATCTCCTCCATGTGTCCTAAGCTCAAGTATTCTTGCATGAAATTGATGTACTGCTCTTGGAGGTCTGGATTTTTGTTAAATTTACGATCCATAGACAATAACCGGGTGACTGCTGCCGATTTCGAGTGCCCCAATTCTCCGGATTCCCTATTGAATGGTAGTCTGACAACGTACCTTCCATCGGAGCTCCGTTCGTGGCTGTCCAAGAAATGGCTTTCACAAAGCACTTCAGATTCAGATCTATCTGAAACCTTTGGGACTTCTTCTAACTTCCAGAATCTCTCAAGCGATCTGGATAACTCATCTGGTTGTATCTGTACTGAGAAGGATTTTGCCTCAACATTTTCTTTGCTTACCGCTCCAGACACAACCCATCCAAATTTGGTTGATTGCGCGATGAGCTGATTTCTAAATTTCAGTTTATTTGGCATTAACACTTCGAAGAATATGTCCGCTCCGAGTAAAATATCAATTTTGCTAGGGATGTGATACGCGGGATCGGCTAACTGAAGTTCTTGACTACTCAGCTCTTCTGCACAACAAGCATCTATGTTCGACGGTGGAATTGTAGAGGTTACTTTCATGAGAATGAGTGCCTTAATTTCGAAGCATTTGTGATGGTCAAACCTTGACTCTAGCGTTAATGTTACCAAACCTCTTGCTAATCCTGCTTTCGACTCGGCAATACCCGACACTCTGACATTTGCGAAAGACCGTTCAAGATTTAATATTTTACATAAACTTTCGCTGATGAACGACGATTGAGATCCAGAATCTAACAATGCTCGAGCCATGTGCTTGTTTCCTGCCGAATCATGAACATACACCAACGCTGTCGGTAATAAGGCGAGATTTGATTTACGTGCATCAAATGCAGTTAGGCTTGAACTCGTTTGCAAAGTTAAATCGGCATTCGTTGATTGTGGATTTGCTGTAAGTGTTTGAGCTTGAGGTGTTGATGTATTTGTTAGTGGTTTATCTGATACCTTAGTTGCTGTGTCTACGTGTAATAATGTATTATGTCTAGCATTGCATGTATGGCATGAATCATCTACTGGGCAGTTACTAGCAACGTGACCTTCACGAAGGCAGTTAAAGCACACTCCAAAACGATTCACCATGGTTCGTCTCTTCTCTATTGTCATTTTTTTAAATGAGATGCATCTTCTTAAGTTGTGTTGACGTTTGCAGCATGGACATTTTTCAACATCTGGCGAAACATGCATTGCTTTTACCGGTACACCAGAACCTTTAGTCCCCTTTTTCCTGGCATCACACAAAGAGCTCTCTTTGGCATAACAGCGATCATTTAAAAATTCTAGGAATTTGTAAACTGTTGGAAATTCTTGGTCTAAGGTGTCATTTGCCCAAGCTATGCGTGTCTCTTCATCAACCTTGTTCAATAATAGGCGTATAAGCCACGGATCTCGATTTTCGGCTTCTTCACCTAAAGCTTTGATTCCTCTGATTATTTCGTCTGACGTATCACTTAGCTGACGAAGTGACTGTGGTGAACTATTCAAGGCAGATGGCTGTTCAATGAATCGGTCAACGAGTGAATTTAAAATTGTTCTGGGCTTGTTGTACCGTTTTACGAGTTTCTCCCAAGCTTCTGTGTAGTTGGTGTCGGTTACCAGAAAATTTCTAATGATGTTCAACGGTGGACCCCTTAGCAACCCCTTCAAAATTTGAAATTTATGCACTTTAGAAATATTGTCTAAATTATGCACCGATGACGTGTACAAGTCATAAAATGAAGGCCAAGCTTCATATTCTCCGCAAAATTTATTAATTTGTACATGTGGTAATTTCATATTTTCAGAAGACTGAGTTATGGACCGCTCGTTAATAGCTTGCGTGCGATCAGCAAGACTCTCGAGAAATACTCGCTGTTGGTCTAAAAGCAGATCGAAAGAATTTGTTGTTGTTGGCTGTGTGGCAACCTTCGCCTGGAGTTTTTTCAAACACTCTAACAACTTTGACTTAGTTTCAAAAAATTTATTCTCAAATTCCTCTTGTTTGAGCTCTAAGTTAGCAGTAGGATTATTAGCAGCCGATATAGCAACTTGATCTTCGTAATCTTGGAATTCACTCCAAAGACTATCAAGTTTATTCAAACGAACCTCAATATCACTACACGTGGTCTCTTGATTTACGTTTGCCAAAAATTTGCGTATCATGGTTAGTGATCCTAAAACACGACCACGTGATTGGACAGCAGTAGACGCCATAGTTAGATGTTAACTTTTTTAACAAAATCGGTATTTATGCACCCACCCAAGGTAAACAAACAAAAAATTGGCAAAAAACAAACAAAATGTGCAAATATTTATAATATATATAATAAATTCGTATACTTATCGGATAATTCTGGTGTATTTCCAACAAAATGCAGCGTGCTTTTTAGCGCCAAATCGGCGGCGTCAGTAAGCAGCCAAAATGATGAAATTGGATGTATGTCTGTCCAATAGAATTTTCCGCGTGCTATTTCGCGCTAAATAAGCGGCGTCAATTAAGCAGCAACGATGATTTGCCCTCGCGAGTTTGGAGTTGCCTTGCAACGATTTACGCCGTTTGATAATATTCTCGAAAACGACTGGCCTTCAAATTCGCGATCCGGCTCGAAGGACCATGCGTAAAATGCACCAAATCACTTTCACTATGTATACTGTTTATTTATTTATTGGTAAAATATTCACTTGTAATTTTGTTTTTTCATTGCACTGGGACACTATACTTTTTTATTCACTAGCAGCAGCAGTTATTAAAAGACAATAGCCAAAATGGTTTAAATAACTTTTATTTATTATTGAATTTTTATAACTTTTATTTTATTTTATTGACAAAGGTTGTGATGCTTCGAGAAACTGTGATCGAATGTTCCTAATTTTTACAATTATTGATTTTTCTTAGACTAAAAATTGTGTACATAACTTTTTTAATGTGGCAATTTACAAACAGGCAATGAGCTTTTAAAGTTGCAAACGCTACATTCCAAACCATAGATGGCACGATTGTTAATTTTATTATTATAGTAAATAAATAATTAAAGATTAATTCACAATTATACATTATAATAATTATAATAAAAATGTCAACATTGGTAAATGTCACTTATGTTTTTATAAATTAATTATTTAATTTAATTAACAATGAATCCAAATGTTTTTAGGATTACAAACAAGCATAAATTACATAATTTTATGATTTAAAGCTAAGTATAATTTCGCCTAAATTTGTATATACATTTTAATAAAGTTTTGTTGTTTCATCATTATTTTAGAAAAGCTGACCTTTTGAACAATATAGGAAATCTTGTTTTAAAGCATTCTATTGTACACTGCTCGTCAAAAAATTCCGGACACTACATTTTTTTAGTAAATTTTTGTGTTTACGGTAAATATTCGCATTATTCGAGTTATGGTTGTTCGAAATAATATAATTTGCGCCAAAAGCTACTAACAGAACAAGTTTTTGTTTAATAAAAGTGACCACAGGATCAAAACAAATGAAATAACAAAATTACCGAAATGGGGATATTGATATATCTTCATCTTTATTTATTTAAATAAAAATCAAAAATCAATCTAAGCGGTCGGTATTCTAATATCGAGTATTTCCTCCACGAGCTCTGATCACATCTAGCATTCTTCTTGGCATACTGTGCACTAGGTTTGCAACGTACTCCTGAGGTATCATTTCCCATTCTTCCTGCAGAGCTGACTGAAGGTGGTCCAAGGTTTCTGGAACGACTTCTCTTTGCCTTAAACCACGCCCTAGCATGTCCCACACGTGCTCAATGAGATTAAGGTCAGGGCTGCGAGCGGGCCAACCGACTCGATAAATTCCCACCTCATCCAAATAATTGTTGACAACGTTTGCAACGTGGGGTCTGGCGTTGTCATGCATTAATTTAAAATGCTGTCCAATAAATGGGGCGTATGGAACCACAAAATCTTGTAGACAGTCCACGATATATCGTTAGGCAGTTATGGTGCCGTCGCGTAAAAACACAAGGTCTGTACGGGCATCTATAGAAATGAATGCCCACACCATTAGTGAGCGGTCATGAAATGGGACTCTTGGGGATATGGCACATTGCGCATATCGCTCTCCAGATCTCCGCCATACTCTCTCACGTCCATCCGGCGATCGCAGACTGAATCTTGATTCATCAGTGAACAACACGGACTTCCATTCGTCCGTAGTCCAACTAACGTGGTTACGGGCAGAAGTCAAACGGTTTTTTCGGTGGGCTGGGAGAAGCTCTGGCCCTGTAGCAGCCCTCCTAGACTGCAACCCATGCTCGTTTAATCTTCGCGATGCTGTACTGACTGAAATATTGACACCACGTACCTGTACTAATCGACCAGCGACGATTCTAGCTGTTTGGAAACGATCTCACAGTACCATTGATACCATAAATCGATCATCCCGCTCGTTTGTTGCTCGTTTACGACCTGATCCAACCCTTCGCTGATACTAACCAGTTTCACGATACATTTAATAGCGTCTTGAACGGTACTTCGAGGGAAATTTAGGTGGGAAGCAATATAACGCACGCTACGGCCATCCTCACTCAAAGCGATTACTTTTGCGACATTTTCTGGTCTCATAATTAGGAATAATAATTAGTAAGCACTGTTTACGTAAACTTTAATAATAATACTAACAATAAATGCTACTTTTAACGTTTAAAAACAATTGATTGATGCTCATTTATTTAGAAACGTAAAAATCCAAATTTTAAATATTTTTCATTTATTTTTCGTTGTTGCTAAGATTGGATTTAAAATAAAAAAATACGGTTTCTGTTACACATATTTTTCGGTTATCTACTGTTTAATATGACAGTGCTTTTAAACAATGCACAATGGGGCATGCTATACGATTTTTTTTATGTTAGTTCAATTCTCATTCATAGGTGGCTATAGCGTAGGAAGGGTATACATACATTTGACGTTTCAACAATTTAAGCATTAATATTTGCAAACAAATAAAAAGTTTTAAAAACAAACTTTGTCTCAAAAATTAAATATGTTTAATATATTCAATTATTATAAATTTATTCAAAATATTAATCATAATGGTTAGATCTTGTTCTGTGCCGAAATGTCGGAATAAATATTCAAAAAATTGTGACATTCAATTTCACCACTTTCCAAGCCAAACAAATTAAAAAAACAATAGATCATAAAATTAAGAACTGGGAAGATACCAACAAAACGGTCTCAAGTTTATAGCGCTCATTTTGCAGAAGATGATTACCAAATATGCAGTTTAGGTAAGCTTGGCTGAGTTTAATTTGCCAAGTTTAAAATAACAGAGAAATGTCAATTTCAACAGGTGCATATAAAATTCTCAAAGCAGGATCAATTCCATCCCAAAATATTCCACTACGAAAGTTTGACTAACTAATTTCCTAAACAAATGGAATAGCTACTATAAAACTAAAACGAAAAATAAAATACTTAAAATTTACGTAATAATCTGAAAATTGTTGAACTGATATGACAGAATTTTGAAATTCTTAAGTATTTAAAAGTTGTAGGTTGTAGCAATAAAAATAAAAATGTTAAATAGATAAAACATAGGGTTGTATTAACAATATCATATGTAGCTTTAAAATATTTATTATTTATAACACTATTTATTTATTTCTTTTCCCACACTCGAAACCCAAAACTTTATATTAAATTTGTATTTTTTTGTTATGGTTTGTTTTAGAATCATTTTAAATAAAAGTAGAAAATTGTTAATACGCTACTTATTTAATCTTATTTAACAAATTTGTTTATATTGAATAAATAAAATATTATAAAATCGTATAATTTGTTCGCCTCCAAATTCCATACATACACCATACAATAAAAAAAATAACAATAAGCAATACCCGTTCGCGGCGGTGCTGCTACGAAAACAGCGGCAAGGATTGAACTATAAGCATGCCCCATTGCTCTAGAAATTGAAGATTTATGAAGAAATTTAAGTGTCCGGAATTTTTTGACGAGCAGTGTACATTACTATGAATCTATAACGTGTTAGCGTGTTTTTCGTTCTCCGTTTTTTTATATTGATACATAGTGTTGTTGAGGTGCCAGTAATGTGGTCACATCCTGTTATCGCTTTTCCCAGTTCTTTTTTTCATTTAGAAGTAATTATAGTATATAACACATACAGGGTGAGGAAAAATTATTGAAACCCCTAAATATCTCGCGGAGTTCGGTCAAAAAAAAAAATGACCAAGGTTTATTCTTAGGTAATTTTTAACAAGGAATTTAATGGTGACCTGTGTTGTGACCTTAACCGTCATCTTCAAGGTCATTTGGAGGTCAAGGTCATTTTTAAAAATTAGAAGCCCTATTTTTGATGACAGAATCGAGAGAGTGATCAATTTTACGTCCAAGTATGTATTTTCCATGATCTCCCAAGATCATCTGAAGGAATTTACATTTTACATTGCGAGGTCAAAGTATGGAAACCCATAGAAATCTCGCGGAGTGGTAAAGTTAGAAAACACTTTGGAATAATTTGTATAGTTTCAGTTTTATTAATTTATAATATTTTATTTGTAGTATGATTCGGTCGCTTTTATTTTTGTTATAATGTGCTCAGCTGTACACACAGAGAAGAAATGAAAGTTGGAAAAATGGGAGTGTCTGTGTTTTCCTTTCCGCAGCACTATCGGAAAAAATATAAATTACATCATTACTGAGATACGCCAGGGAATACTAATTATAGTTAATGTGCTGCAAGGTAGTACGCTGTAATACCGACTATGTTTGACGTTTAACAAAAATGGGATTGTCAATTTCGATGGATATACGAATATTGTTACATATAAGTTTTAGTTTGTGAATTGATTAATAAATGAAATTATATAACTAAATATTTTGTTACAAGTACAACAAGTAACTTTGGATTAACAGATAAGTGTAAGGGGAGTATACGTAATTGTTAGTTTATAAGTTGTGTGTTCTGTCTAATTGTTGATGATGATGATAATTTCTTTATTTTCAGCTTTCAGTCGTGATTGGTGTGAGTGGCGGTAACACGGAGTATGTCAAAAAAAAAATAAGCAAGGTTTATTCTTAAGTAATTTTCAAGAAGGAATTTAATGGTAAGCTTGGTTGTGACCTTGACCTTCATCTTCAAGGTCATATTGAAACTTCTGTTTTTGATATCGGATTCGAAAAGAGCGATCCATTGTTCGTCCAAATATGTATTTTCCATGACCTCTGAAGGTCACCTGAAGAAATATATTTTAATTGTAAAGCTTATGATTTACTATGAAAATTAAAAACAAAAATTAAAAAAAACATCGTAAGCATAATATTCCTTCAGGTGACCTTAGGGGGTCATGGCAAATACATATTTTCGGACGAACAATTGATGGCTCTTTTCGAATCCGATGTCAAAAATATTGGGGTTTCCCTATAAAAAAATGACTTTGACCTCCAAATGACCTTGAAGATGAAGGTCAAGCTCACAACCAAGCTCACCATTAAATTTCTTGTTGAAAATTACCTAAGAATAAACCTTGCTCATTTTTTTTACCGAACTCCGCGAGATTTTTAGGAGTTTCCATACTTTTTCCTCACCCTGTATACTAAATTTTTATCCAGATCAATTGTACATTGTTCTATTTAGCTCATTATTTTATATTTGACTTTTGATTTATTTTATTTTATTTTAAAGTTTGTTTATAATCTTTGTATTACTAAGTTTCATTTTATTTTATATATTGTTAAGAATAAAAAGTGTCAACTTAAATTCTATTTAATAAATAAATAAAAATTAAACAATGAGGTGTGTGATGAATACCAAAGCAACGCGGCCCCAGCACCATAGAATAATGCAGCGATCTTTGAGAAGTGACGATATCACCTTCCGGTCGCTTATGGCCGTCGGGTTGGCAATGGCTTGTAAAACCCGTTTATTAACATTGTTTATAGGTGGAATTTAGATTTCCAAAAAACAATATTGCCAACGCTGGTAGATCCAACATAAATATACTAAGTAATGAACATTTATTTTTTTATAAAATCAACAGTCATAAATTTCCACAAACATATGTACATACGAGTATTACATAAAATATTATTTTGCACTGAAACTTTTTTATTTAACAAATTTCTATTTAATGCACTCTGACAAGTGAACATAAATTGTGTTGTATTAATTAGATTTTTGCTTGATAGTACTACATAGTAAAACAAGTACATCATAATAACTATTATGTATAAATGTAAGAACATAATATGTATGTACGTCTATTTAAAAAAAAATACGGTCTCGATGAGTTTAAAGGGTAAATATTTAAAATAATTCATATTATTACATTACGAGTGAAAAAAGTTGTTGTACATAGGTACATATGTATCAAGTGAAAATGGTGTAATACTAATGGGTATAATAATTTATACTTGATGATGGCATAAACTGAGATAATTTTAGGTCTCGCAAGAAATGTGTAATAAAATTTGTTTTATTATTTGTACGGTTTATCTACAAAAGTGTTTTTTTTTGTGACTTGGTGATTTTAAGTACGATATGGTGTGAACGTGGGAATGTTACTCATTATATGATTTTAATTGTCTTTAACCCATAGTACTTTACGTCGTATTAAAGATTTATATCATATCCTCTTCTTTTATAGGTACATCAATTTGTTTACAAAATCGGATATAAATGTTAAAAGTATTATCTTTGAAATTTCAGATAACGAAATCGAAATGAACGCTGTAATATAAACAAGAAAAAGGCGCTTGACAAGATATCGATAAAATTTAGCAATAGCCAAAAGATCACATCACTATTGTTTCAAATAATTATGTACTCTATAACAAATCAAAGTTCTAGACGAAATAAATGGCATTAATCGAATATGATTAAAATAAGTTCACACCTTCTGAAGCAATAAAATCTATTTTCAAAAGAGTTAAGAAATCACTCACCATCATTCAGTATCGTAAATAATTTATATTTAAAATTAAATTAAAATTATAAATATAGAATCAGTTACGTTACCGCTGTCAGACTACCACGCCATTAACTTAAATTCGTCAAACGTCAAATAGTTTGGCTTTATATATCGATGATTTTATTGAAGAAGAAGCCGTCTTCGGAATTTGTGGGATTAAGAATATGAGTGTTTCATGATAATATAGTCCACTCAGCCAAATTGCATATTATTAAACAAAAGGAGAAGCCCCAAATATGGCGAATAGCATCGATTTCAGAACACTAATTAAATTATATTCCCTTCTTTAAGTGGCTCTTATTTATTTCTTAATTTCACCAAAATGTTCAAACAACTAAAAGCATTTCCTAATATATCTCTACTATTCCAGACTTGGTCAGTAAATCCCACAAGATTGCCTAATTAATTTAAGTATTCATTAATGATAAGTTTTTAAATTTCGCACAAAAATTAAATTTCATGTTTTTGCTGAGGACTTTCAATTGTATAAAACAATGATACTGATTTTTCTAGCGTCTATCAAAACTGGAAAATCTGGCAAAAGGCACAAAATCTTATTGAGAAACAATTAAATCATTAATAAAGGAGTTTAGTGATATATTCTCATGTCTGTAAGTCTATTTGTCTTTTTGGTTAGATCATATCTTGAGTATGTTGTAGTTGTTTGGTATCCCCATCATACAGTACACATCGATAGATTGGAGTCAGTTCAGAGGCGATTTACGATTTATACTTTTAGGAAACTCGGGTTTCTTTCTGATCGCAGTCAGCCTAGGTGGAAACAGATATGTGACCTGCCTTCTTATGTTGATAGGTGTTGTATTGATATTTTAGAAAAACGTCGTAAAATTGCCGCTGCTATGTTTGTGGGTGATTCTTTATGTGGACGGGTTAATTGTTTAGACCTCACATCTACCTGGTACATTTATATTCCCAAACGAAATCTACGCCAAAGGGAATTTTTATATGTCCCATGCCACAGGACCGAATATGGATGTAATGAACCGACGCCTTCTACGTCTAGAATATTTAATTATTATTATTATTACTTGAGGGCCATGTGGGTGTTCAAGCCACCCCGCACTGCGACCTAAAAGATCTTTTGTGCATGGATTTAGATTTTCCGTGATGCAATTTTATCTGTATTATACATTTGTAAATTGTATTTAAATTAAATTTTCATTAGGTTTTTTTAAAGTAGAATAGTTTGTATGTATAAATAGATAAATAAATGATCCTGGATAATAAACTATGCTGGAAAGCACACGTCAAGAAGAAAAGTCAAGAACTAAGACTTTAATACAGAAAGATGTATTGGCTGATGTGTAGGAACTCTTCTTTATCAACATACAACAAGGTTATACTTTATAAGTGAATATTGAAACCGGTTTGGACGTGTGGTATTTAACTTTAGGGTTGTACCAAATAGGGGCAACGTAAATATCATCCAAAGGTTTCAGAATATGGCATTAACGAACATCGTTGATGCACCTTGGTATGTCAGGAACAATTTCCTCCATAGACCTTAAAGTGAACCTCATCGTAAATGAAATTCAGGAAAAACCGCGGAAACATGAAGAAAGGCTCCGGCAAAATGAAAACATTGAGGCAACTCAGCACCTAAGCAATACGAATTTAGTTCGCAGACTTAAAATAATCAAACCTTTTGAGCTGTTGCCTGTTGTAATTATTAGCTTAAACAGCATTGTGCTGATCTAAAATCCACTATAAAGATGTGTTTTACTTCAATTTATCGGACACTATGGAACGCCAATGCGAAAAAATATGTATGAACGACGATGGACTGTATGGTAATGGTGGATGGCTGGTGTATTTTTCTCAATCAACGATTTGTTCGTTTTCTCCAGTTTCAAAACGTATATTTTTCCGTATTAGAAACGCACTCTCCTGACAATAGCCCCTTAATAAAAAACTGACGGTAAACGATTTTATATGTTATACATATATGATTTATATTTTATATGGCTTAGTTGTAGGCAGTCGGAGAGGAAAGACGTAGTTTTTGTCGTCGCCTTTTATTTTAATTTATTTCTTAATTTTATTTAAATAGAGTTTTAGTTTATAATTAAATACTCTAATTCATTTAGTAGTAACAATTTTAATTTAAATTTAACTTATCAATAATAAAATCGTGATTTGTGTGTGAAAATTTACACGATGGAAGCATTTTTTCGTTTCGGTGTGCGCAAAGCCATAATTACAAAGGAGAAAAAAAATAGAAAAAAGTTTTTGGGTGGAAAATAGTGATGAAGTGGCCTAAGTTGTGGTGAATGCTCCCTTGCTGACTATCCAAGACGTCCATGTCAAAATAAAAATAAAAACAAATAATAAAAAGTCCTCAAGAAATAGTTATTTGCAAAATTAAATTTTCCATTCAGCCCATTTTCTGAATATACATATACCAAAAGAGGAAAATTATTTCCGAGTGTATACCAAATCTAGGATTTGTTGGAGGGAGTAGAGGTGGCATCCGCAAAGCAGGAAGGAGCAACACAAGATAAGCGAATTATTTTATTATTATTTCATATTATAGTACTATTATACTATATTATGATGTTGTATAATTATCATGTCTTTTTTGTAGGGCTTTGCTTTATTATATTTCACTTATTTTGAATTTAATGCAAATTAAATTAATTTGTGTACTGGCTCATGGGAGACGACGTTGAAGCGTAGATGACAGATGGGGATCACCGTGTGGGCAGTGTTTAATAGTGATATGAGGGGGATCAGAACAACCAAACAGCAGCTTTTGGCGGTTCTTATCCCTCTTTCCTATGTGTTGCTTTAATTGTCTGGGTACCGATGTCATCTATGCTTAGAGAGTATCGCCAATAAATATGAAAGTTTGATAGCAAATTTATAAAACTTCGGTTTCGGAGCCATATGTGCTGTTTCGCATTACAGTGCTGTACACTCGCTGTAGTTCTGGACTGTAGCACATATATTCCTAGCTAGTGAAAAATCCTCTTTTGGTTTAGACCGCAATCCTTTAAATCTTTAACAAAACCTAGAATGTACTATGGGGGTTTTGCTATCAATCACAAACCAATTTAATGAAAAATTGGATATGTTGAGGGGGAAAGGTGGGAAAAGTGCTAACGAGTAAGACAGACGCTAAATTATTACCTCTGCAAGAAAAAAATAAACAATGTGGGGTTATGATGGACATGGTTTGTTCCGAGTGACTTATAAATATAACTATCGGTGTTAAACTTGGCTGTGTGGTTTTAAACATAAAGTGGTAATGTGTGTGAAATTGACGAATGGATAAAGGACAAGGAATGTTGAATAAGGACGCGTCCGATTTCTGTGAGAGGTAGTTTTTCTGTGATAAATTAATGTTGAACTGTACGCAACCAAATTATCACAGCACCGGTGTGTAATAATTTTGACATGTCCGAAATGATTCTTGTTTCTGCGCTAGTGAAGTATATTGATTTTAGACACAAGATTTTTGTATTGATGAAATTAAATTTACGACCAATAAATTTATAATCGTTCGTAAAAGGGATCATGCGTGCCTTTATTCTGTCCTTTTTAATCATTTTGTGAGCAATTTATTCGTTTTTGTGCTGTACCAAAATTTGTGTAATATTGTATCAATAGTATTATCTGCAAGCCCTAATTTTTTCTTATAAGTACATAATTACTAAATCCATTGCCATTACATTGTTAAATGATGGTTTTTAAATTATTAATATACAGCAAATATTGTTGATCAACTAGCAATTTTGTTTGTTTAAAAATGCTAAATTTTCATTTAGCGCATCTAAATTTCATTCATTTTTATGGTGAATATGCCGGTGTTCCGTAAATTTCTTTATTAAATTTTATTTTAGTGATATTGTATTATTCTCCAAGCATTATTTGTGAAATTTATTATGTGAAAATTATTTCAGTATTCGGACAGCAAATGAACTTATTTCAAATGTGGAAGAGAAAATTATTTCACTAATGTCACATTTGTCACGGGGGGATTGTTTCTCACAGAAATCGGACGCGTTCTAAGCTTTACATGCAATGGATAATGACAAAACGGAAACACATTTTTACCATGCAAAGCAAGTGATGTAATTTTTAGCTGCAAAACATGAAGGCTGAATGTGGAATCATAGGGCGTGTTTGATAATTTGCACGGTGCAGTGCAGTGTATACTGTTTTCCTTGTCTCCTTTGATTTATTTTCTATTAGCGAAATAAAGAAAAAATGTACACTACACCGCGAATTATCAAACAGGCCCATAAATAGTAGGTTGTTTCCTCCATAGGTAATTAAAAGGGGACAGTTAAAAGAACTGTGAAGCAGTATGACAATGTGCAAATCATTGATCGTTTATTAATTTCATAACATCAAAAGTTGTTTATTATTATTGAATTTATTATTAATATAATTTTTACAGGTAAAGCTTTATTTATTGAATTGATTTTTAAAAATATTGTGAAGGTGGCTTATTTCCTAAAAATGTTCTCAAAAGTAAATTGGAGTCAAATCGAAATTTATTAGCAAAATCATTTTCTTGCATAAATTAAACTTTTATATGTATATATTTTGGGTTATGATAGTTTATCGACTGCAGAATTTGACAGTAGTATCAAAGGTACTTTAAAACCGGAAAATTCACAGATCCGGGAAGCAAAAAAAGAACCAAGAGACAGATACTAATATTAATATTAAGATTGTCCGTAGCAACTAATGATGTTTTAACCTTCACTTTGACTGTCCGAGTATAGATCTGAATTTTCTCTTTTGAATATTTTTGTAATTTTTTTAGTAAATAAATGAAAAAGAAACACTAAACATCAAAAATTAGTTCGCTCCTATAACGTTTTCAATAAAAATAATATATGATTTTCATTTCTATACCGAGGTATTTGCTGTCAAGGTTAAGGATTTTTTTTATCGACAAAGTGAAGGTTAATAACAGGCTCATGGAAATCTAGGGTTATGAACAAATTTACATAAGTTAATTCATATTAATCAAGTAGTAATTATTTGCTAATAATAGATTAATATTGATTTTGTTTCAGAGATCACAAGAAATTGGATTCAATTTATGGAAATTATTTTAAACTTAAATTTAAAATTAATCAATTAAGAGGATGAAATTAGTTAATTAAATTAATGCGATTTGAATTTTAGAAATTCGTATGCAGTTTAATCTTAATTTTAATAAAGAATGGGAGTAGATTGGAGGTGTGTTGTCATGGTTGGTTGAGAGTATCAATCAATGGAAAGAGGCCGGAGGCAGTGGGGTGTGGGAGGTATATAAGAAATAATTGATAATTAATTAATATTGACTTTAGGATGCCAAGGATGGAAAGCAGTTCGTAGAAAAAATGTAGTAAATAATTATTAGAAAAATGTAAATACTAACAATTGACCGTCAAGGTGTTTGTAACCGGGTCGATCTCAATCCTATACTAGCAATTCTATCCTATCCTTCCAAATAAATGTAAAAAAGGGTGTACGGTGGGCCCGGCGTCAACCGGGAGATCCTGCTAAATGCTTGGTCGTACATTCAGAATCAATCAATCAATATATGATTTATATTTTATATATATTCTGTTTTTTGTTTAATTTTATTTAATTATTTTGATCTCACTTTCCTAAAATTCCAAATCTATATATTAATACGTAAAGAGAAAACTTTGTACCCCTTTTACGACGAAACCACCCAACGGATTTTCATAAAAATTACATCATTAGAAAGGTATTCTTTTGTAGGTGTGCGCAAAATATGTTAGACGAAAATCGGTTGGATAGTTCAGGAAAAATCGCCTGAGGTAGTTTCCTTTACAATCCATACACGTAAAACCCAAACGATCAAAGTAGTACAATAATACTTTAATTTTATTCTGTGAATAAATGAATGAAAATTATTTTGTTTGTATGTATGTAAATAAAATAGATTTTTTTTTTAATTTACACTCATCAGCGAAAATGTTATACATGTAACTCCAACGTAATTTAAAAGTTTTCTTTATACAGAGAAACCCACTACAAAGGACTTCGACGGGACCAAAAATGGTGTCCGTTGTAGTGAGGTTCCTTAAACTGAGGATTTGTGATTTTTTTTTTATAAGAATTTTATTGGGATTCTATTTCTTATCCGATTTTCATGAAATTCAGCTTGTACGATGGAAATAGGATTCTAAAACGGTTTTTAGATAAAGTTCTGGAATATGGCTAATTAGGAAGGAATTTGGCCATTTCTGATCTGATTTTGAGAAATTCAGGTACTTGGCAATTCTTATCCGATTTAGATGAAATTTAGGATGTACGATGGAAATGCGATTCTAAAACGGTTTTTAGATAAAGTTCTGGAATATGGCTAATTAGGAAGGAATTTGGCCATTTCTGATCTGATTTTGAGAAATTCAGGTACTTGGCAATTCTTATCCGATTTAGATGAAATTTAGGATGTACGATGGAAATGCGATTCTAAAACGATTTTTAGATAAAGTTCTGAAATATGGCCAATTAGGAAGAAACTTCGCCATTTCTTATCCGATTTTGATAAAATTCAGCATGTCCGATGGAAATGTGATTCTAAAATGATTTTAGATAAAGTTCTGGAACTGGCCAATTAGTAACGCTTTTCGCCATTTCTAATCCGATTTTGATTAAATTCAGATACTTTGCTATTTCTTATCTCCCATTTCCATCGTACGATGGAAATTTGATTCTAAAATGATCTTTTATATAAAGTTCTGAAATATGGCCAATAATGAAGAAAGAAATTGGCCATATTTATCCAATTTAATGAAATTCTGCATGGGAATCTACACTGAATTTTAGATAAAGTCCTGGAATATCGCCAATTAGGAAGGAACTTGGGAATTTCTTATTTGATTTTGATGAAATTCAGCATCACGATGAATGATGAAATCATTTTAGAGTCCATTTTCCATCGTATATACTGAATTTCATCATAATCGGATAAAAAATGGTCAAGTTCCTTCCTAATTGGACATATTCCAGAATTTCATCTAAGAATCATTTTAGAATCCTATTTGCAACAAACAAGTCAAATTTCATCATAATCGGTTGAGAACTAGGCAAGTTTCATCATACTTGCCCATATTACAGAACTTCATCCAATAATAATTTGAGAATCCCATTTCCATCGTGCATGCTAAATTTTATCAAAATCGGATAATTTTAATCGGATTTATATATAATATGTGTTGCAAATACATTAAATAAAATAAAATAAAACATTCATTGTTTACGTTTATGTCAAACACATAATAGTCCGTCGTTTGCTTACATTCATACTGCCAATGTCAAACATAATAGTCTGTGGCCAAACAGTCGCACAGGGTAGAGATTGTCGTTAAAAAATTTTAAAATGTTGTCTAACAAATAATTACTGACAGATTAACTGAATGAGCTGTGATTTTGTGTGATTTCAAATATTCCTTTTTTCTATAGCCTGTGGAGTGTATGTCAAGTGAAAAAGGCGTTTGTTTTATATTTTGAACATACATCTGTTGCAAAAGGAAATTGTAAGCAGCAATTTGAATTGACTAACTGTCGACTAAATATTATAATACCTATTAGTGTTTTCAACAAAGTGAGTAGGTAAGTACATTTTATTACTTACCGTATTTGCCGGACCATAAGACGCACCTTTTTACTCTGAAAATTTAACCGAAAATTGGGGTGCGACTTATGGAACGAAGTGCGTCTTATAGTCCGATCGAGAAATCCCACGAAAATAAATTAGGGATTTACATAAAATTAATCGGGGACTCACGTAAAATTTAGCAAATTTTTAGTCCGATTGGGAAATTTTACGAACATAAATTGGGAATTCACATAAAATGAATCGGGGACTCCCGTAAATTTTAGCAACCATGAAAATGAATCGGGGATCCCCACGGGAATGTCAATATTAGTTAGTGTAGTAGCGTATGTGATTTCGTACGGTTTAATAAAGTATTTTTATAATTTGAATGTATTCTTTAAATGTTATAAAACCAGAAAATGAGTTTAAAACAAAAGAGACTTTCTTATAATGTGAATTTTAAATTAGAAGTGATAAAATATGCCAAAGAACATGGAAACCGCGCAGCAGAAAGACATTTTGGTCCACCACCTACAGAAAAAATGATTCGTAAATGGAAAAAACAAGAAGAGCAATTGAAACTGCTTAGTAAACATAAGAAAACATTTCGTTCACACTTACCAAAATGGCCGGAATTTGAAATACAAATAAAAAATTGGATAACAGATCACCGAAGCAATGGAATATCGGTTTCTACGAAAATGATAATTTGCGTCTGCGAATGGTATTGGTGATTTCACAGGATCAACTTCTTGGTGCTTCAGATTTATGAAGAGACACGGGGCTATCCATGCGTACGAAAACCAGTCTAGCCCAAAAAATGCCGGTTGACTATGAAGCTAAAATTATAGAATTTCATAGATTTATCATATCAGCTAGACGGAATTTTAACTTTGATCTTAGCCAAATTGCTAATATGTATGAAGTGCCTCTAACATTTGATGTTCCTTCAAATCGTACTGTAGATTCTAAAGGCACCAGATCAGGAACAATAAAGACAACAGGTCACGAAAAAACGCACTACACTGTAGTTTTAGCATGTTGTGCGGATGGTAAAAAGCTACCCCCTATGTTAATCTTTAAAAGAAAAACATTACTAAAAGATGAAATCCCCCGTGGAATTATAATCCACGTTCAAGATAAAGGTTGGATGGATGAAATGGGGATTAAATTATGGCTAGAAAGGATTTGGGAAAAACGTCCAGGTGCGATGTCAAAAAAGCGCGCGTTGTTAGTGTGGGATCAATTTAGAGCACATACAACAGATTCAACTAAAACGCTTTTAAGAAAAATGAACACAGAAATAGCGGTCATTCCTGGAGGCCTTACAAGCCAATTAGAACCTCTTGATGTGTCAATTAACAAGCCATTTAAAAATTTGATGCGGGAGGAGTGGAACAAATGGATGACAAAACCAAATCACGATAGGACCGCAACAGGAAGAATAAAACGACCTACAATTATTGAAGTGTGTACTTGGGTGAAAAATTCTTGGGAAAAAATAAAACAAGAAACAATTGTAAAGTCTTTCAAAAAATGTGGCATTAGTAACGCGATGGACGGAACAGAAGATGATTTTGTATTCGAAGAATGTGAAGAAGCCGACAGCAGTTCAGAAAACATTTTAATAAGCGACAGTAGCGAGTCGAGTGAAGATGAGTTGAATAATGCAGGAAAATGAATGTTTAATACACTGCGCCAATTAAAAAACGGAACAGAAATTTTCTCCGAAAAAATGCCCAGATTTGAACGCTTGTATCTTGGTGAAAAAACACCTTTCAAAAAAAAAATTTTGTTTCTAGTTGAAGGAAATTTTGTTTTCTTTTCGATACTGGAAATCGTTTTATTTTATTTTGTATTTTTATGACTTTTTTGAGTAAAACAAAAGGTGTCTAAAAAAAAAAAAAATTTGCTGTTGTTTGAAACTGTAAACGAACTTGCTCGATGTTTCATTCAAAAATCCAAATCGGCCATTTTATAGAGAATTTAGAAACCTTGCAAAATGATACTAGGAAAATTTCTGTGCGACCACTCTTTGTCGAGTTATTGAAGATTTAGTATGTTAAAGTTTTAGTGTTAAAGTGACTTAACATTTTATAGTAGAGTGCTAAGTTCAGAAGATAAAAAAAATTTACTTCTACGCTTTTTGATACGTTTCCTCTAAAACTTCAATAACTCGACAAGGAGTGGCCGCATAGAAATTTTCCTAGCATCATTTTGTAAGGTTTCTAAATTCTCTATAAAATGGCCGATTTGGATTTTTGAATGAAACATCGAGCAAGTTCGTTTAAAGTTTCAAACAGCAGCAAATTTTTTTTTTTTTTTAGACACCTTTTGTTTTACTTAAAAAAGTCATAAAAATACAAAATAAAATAAAACGATTTCCAGGATCGAAAAGAAAACAAAATTTCCTTCAACTAGAAAGAAAACTTTTTTTTTGAAAGGTTTTATTTCACCAAGATACAAGCGTTCAAATCTGGGTATTTTTTCGAAGAAAATTTCTGTTCCGTTTTTTAATTGGCGCAGTGTATTTGTAAACACCAATTATGAAGTAAAATATATTAATTTTTTTGTTTTTGTAAAAATTGTGTCTTTGTGCGTCTTATCGTCCAAAATATATTTTTTTCGAAAAATTGATAGATACATTTTGGGGTGCGTCTCATAATCCGATGCGTCTTATCGTCCGGCAAATACGGTAAATTAAACCTTGTGTAATCTTAGCTTCAGTAATTTCATGACATATTTTTTTTAAATTTAGATATTCGCACCTACTTCCATTATGCCACGACATAGAACATTGACTGGCCGGAGTGAGAGACAAAGAAGAAGGAATATATATTCGCGTGTAAGTCTATATCATAATAGACCAAATTTAAATTTAAATAGTGTAAATATTGTACAAAATGATGATATTACTTTGGGGGATACATTTAAATGTGCACTGAATGTCGTTCAAATAAATTTTAGTAGTTTTGATTGCGGATTAATGCATTTGCAATGCAGGTTTTGCAATGCAAAACATTTCGAATCTGAAGTCACTTTAGGTGAAAGGACTGCATTCACTTCATGTTGTCATAAGGGTAAAGCATTATTACCGGCATTAAGTCAAAATGATTATTTTAAATCATTATATGATGGACTTGCTTCAAACGAACCTTCAATAAAAAGAAAGTCAAAAAATTATTTTGAAAATATTCGTAAGTACAATTCATCATTTGCTATGGTTAGCTCAAAAGCTAAAATAGCGGATACAGTTACGCGTGGAGTGTACCATTTCAAAATACATGATGTTTTTTATCACAGATCAGGACCAATGACTGCTGGATATGGCCGCTCGCCATGCTATGCGCAATTATATTTCTATGATGTTAACACTGCTGTCAATTATAGATTAAATGAACACTTTAATCAAACATTCAATAACAATATAATGCGCGAAATTTCTTTTGAATTGGGACTCATTAATCCTTTCGTTCAGTCATTCATTGCAATGAAAGATCATTGCCAGAGGGTCGAAAATCAAAATAAAGAAATTTGTATGCTCGTTATAACGATGCAATTCAAACTGACGTAGCAGTAATATTTAGTACAGTTGATGGTGAGCCACCCTTTGTACCATCAAAAATATCTCTGTTTTGGATTCATCATTAGACCCTTTAGCGTATCCATTACTTTTTCCAAATGGTGATACTGGGTGGCACATCAATATTTCTCATAATGTACCAACTACATCTAATTCAAGAGCGCCCAGAAATAAACTAACAATGCTTCAGTATGCAGCCTATAGACTTGCAATTAGAGAAAATTTTAGCATGTTGCACCATTCACAAAAATTATTTCTACAGTGGATAGTTGATATGTATGTAAGAATAGAGGGCACAAGGTTACATTTCATTCGACAAAATCAAACAATTCTTAGGTCTGAAGTTTACAACAATTTAACAGATCATTTAGAATTAAACCCCAATGCCAATAATGTTGGCCGTAGAGTAATTTTACCATCTTCATTCAATGGATCTCCAAGAAATATGTTCCAGAATTATTTAGATGCAATGTCAATTGTACAACATTTCGGAAAGCCTTCTTTGTTTATTACAATGACTTGCAATCCAAGTTGGCCTGAAATAGTTAGCAATATTGGTGTAGGGGAGTCTGCTAATTTTCGACCTGAAATTGTTGTGCGTGTATTCAAGTCAAAACTGAAAGCATTAATTGAGGGCATTACAATAAACAAAATCTTCGGTAAAGTTGAAGCACTCATTTATACAATTGAGTTTCAAAAGAGAGGATTGCCTCATGCTCACATTTTACTCTCTTTAAATGGACAAGATAAAATTGTTAACGCTACGGATATTGATAAAGTTGTATCTGCGGAGATTCCTAACATTCAAACACATCCTACATTACATGAATATGTTGTAAAACACATGATGCATGGTCCATGCGGTGTACTTAATCCAAATTCTGTATGTATGAGAGATGGCAAATGCACAAAAGATTATCCAAAACAATTTAATGAATTTACATGTGAATCATTAAATGGATATCCATCATACAGAAGGCGTGATAATGGTATTAATGCTGAAGTTCGCGGTAGTTGCTTCGACAATCGGTATGTTGCACCGTACAATCCGTATTTACTTGCCAAATTTAACTGCCATATAAATGTTGAAGTATGTACTACAGTTAAAAGTGTTAAATACATTTATAAATACGTGTATAAAGGCTATGATAGTGCATCTGTTGAATTAGGTGCAGAGGGAGATCAACCTGGTCAAGAAATACAAATTGATGAAGTGAAAATTTTTTTAAATGGTCGTTATGTCGGATCAACTGAAGCTGTATGGCGCATCTATGAGTTACCAATGCATTTTCAATCACATGTCATCGTTAGACTCGACATTCATTTACCACTTAGGCAGAATGTTTATTTTCGAGAAGGGCAAGAACGTCAAGCAATTGAAAATGCAAGACAAACAAAATTATTAGCATTTTTTGAATTGAATCTATCAGATCCTTCAGCGCTTGAATATAAGTATATTGAAATTCCTTTGCATTATGTGTGGGATGATTCCCGAAAAAAATGGAAGAAAAGAAGACGTGAAGGTGATAAAATCATTTCACACACGCATATATGTAGTATCACCAAAAGACATCGAACTTTTCCATTTACGATTGCTTTTATTACATGTCTGTGGTCCAAAATCATTTGAGGATGTTAGAACATACAATGGAATTATACACACTTCTTTTGTTGAAGCGTGCCATGCTCGCGGCATTGCTTCAAATGATAGTGAATGGCGCGAATGTTTAAATGAAGCAAAAGAATTACATTCACCAAAACAAATGCGAAATTTATTTGGTTACATTTGTGCATTAAATGTGCCAGCCAATGCATTCGCGCTATGGAACGAATTTAAAGTATATCTTAGTGAAGATTTTTTGAGAGCTAACAACGAACAAGTATCCTTTAATAGAGCTCTGTTAGAAATTGAAGATATTTTGAATGTTCATAATTTGTCATGTCAAGAACTTGGTTTACCAGTTCCCACATATTCGCAGAGAACAGACGAAGCAAATGCTATTGATCCAATAGAAGAAGAGTTTCTGTTTTGTGAACTTTATGAAACTGCAAATATTGAACAGCGTGATTTAATTGATCGTGTGATTCGTGAAGTTTTGCATCATGATACTGGATCTAATATTTTTTGTTTAACCGCTCATGCAGGTTTTGGAAAAACATTCACACAAACAGCAATCATTCACAAATTAAATTCGCTTAATCTTCGTTGCATTTCAACAGCGTTCAGTGGCATAGCTTCAACTGTATTACTTGGAGGTAGGACTTTACACAATGTATTTAAATTGCCTATTCCCATTCTGGAAAATTCTGTAGCGAATATTACCGCAAATAGTAGCTATGGACGTTACATAAATTCATCATCATTGATAATTATTGATGAAATTTCTATGTGCCCACTGCAAGTGTTGAAAATCATAGAGAGATTACTGCAGGATCTATGCGATGAAAATAATAAACATAAACCATTTGGAGGGAAAACGATACTTCTGTGCGGTGATTTTCGGCAAATCTTACCAGTTGTCCCACATGGATCACGTACAACTTTAATTGAAAATTGTGTCACGAGTTGGCATAAATTTATGTATTTTCATAAAGTAACGTTTACTCAAAATATGAGAGCCTTGCCAAGTGAAATAGAATTTGTCGAATTCTTGAAAAAAATTGGTAATTATCAAGCCCCACAATTCCCTCAGTTTGGTGAAAATATTATTGAAATACCGCAGCAATTAATAGGAGAAGAAAATAATATTATTAATGAGGTGTATGGAAATATTTCCGAAAACCTACTCTCAGATAACATATTGAAGTCAGTTATTTTAGCACCTAAAAATGATGATTGTACTTTTATTAATACTGAAATACTTAATCGAATACCGGGTGAACAGAAAACTTATCATAGCTACGATAAAATAATTTGTGATGATGACAATGAAATCAATAATTATCCAGTAGAGTTTATGAATTCTTTGACGATTAGTGGTTTGCCAACACATAAGTTAGTATTGAAAGTTAATTGCATCGTTTTACTGATCAGAAACTTAAATACAAAGGAAGCATTAGTCAATGGAACAAGAATGCGCATCAAGTGTATGCATCGTAATGCCATTGATTGCGAAGTCTTAACAGGAACCGCACGCAATAAGAGAATTTTGATTCCACGTATAAATTTAACATATTCTGGTACTGTTTTACCATTTAACTTTCAAAGAACTCAATTTCCAATTATACCTGCATTTGCGATGACAATAAATAAATCTCAAGGAGAAACATTCGAAAAAATTGGATTTTTATTAAGGCAGCCAGTTTTTACACATGGTCAATTGTACGTCGCAGCAAGTAGAGTTCGATCATTCAATGGTTTGAGATTTTATATTTCCGAATATAATGGCCAAGGGCATTTAGCAAATGATGAAAGAGTTTTTACAAAAAACATCGTTTACACAGAAGTTCTGAATCATTAAATTCATTTTTAAACTATTTTATTTTCAATAAACAATATATGAAAATCTATGAGAAACGCATTTTTTATTTCATTTTTCATTTTGTATTAAGTTTTTATTTAAATTTTATATAATCGAAAAAGATGGGCAACATAATTGGGTATCTTTGGGGAGACCTGATCAGTTTGGCAATAAAAAAAACGCAAGGAAAAACCCAAGGATGTTAGCGTTTATTTGATTCTATAATAACACAAAAAAAAATTAAAACTGAAAATGATATGTAGCTATATAAAAAAATAAATACGATTACAAGCTGTATTTTGTTTTTTTTCAATTGTTACTAACATTATATTTTAAATTTCATAGGTATTGCAGAGAATTAAGGCAAACCAATACACGCTAATGACGTATTTGTACTGCGAGCATGTTGACGCAATAGGGCAAAATGCAAAAAAAATGATATGCAATGATTATAGAGGTATACTCTTTGACAAAAGAACCTCAATAACTCTCAAACTTAAAAATTTTATGAATAACGGTCGAATTTCGACCCACTGGGCGACCACTAGTTCAACTAATTAGGTGAACCATAACAATTAGGTCATGGTGGAAATTTTTCTTTGGTTAATTCACTTGGCTTATGGTAATTTACAGCGGGTAATGTAAATTTAAATTTTATAAAGGTTTAAAACTAAGATAAATATTAATTGTTACAGAGTTCAACGATAGATGGTAGCATTTGCTCAGCTGTAATAATTATGATAGAATTTTGTATGCAACCAAATTATTACAGCGACTACGGCCCGATTGTATGAACGAGGATAAATGATTAATCCTCTGATTTAGCGTAGTTTGCATTGTATGAACGATGCTAAATCGGAAAATTAATCGATGATTTTTTTTTACCATCCGTTTTATCCTCTCTTTTTGGTGACTGAATCAAAGACTAAAAAAATTTGTTTTTTTGATATTTTAAATGTGGTGTATCACACAAACGAGACATTTTTATAAAATAACGTAATTATCAAAAATGGAGTCAACAAGGAAGAAAATGTCAAATTCGAAAATTGAAATTTTATTTTCCTCTAAATAAACAAAAAAAAAATTTTAATAAACATCAACAAAGTAAACGTCATAGAAAAAGTATTGCCACTCATGCAAAAAACTGCTATAAAACTGCAATAAAGGAGAGGCTACATTTTTATTTAGCAACGTTCATACAATCAACGAAAAATAAAATCGTTGAGTAGTGATTAATCATTTCTCTCGAATTTTTTTTCATTTAGCGGTGTTTATACATACAATCGGCCCTAAATGTTATAATTTTGACGTTTCCGAAATAATTTTTGTTGATTTTAGTAAACAGATTTTTGCATTAATGGAATTAAATTTACAACCAATAAATTTATAATCGTTCGTAAAAGCGATCATGCGTGCCTTTATGCTGTCCTTTTTAATCATTTTGTGAGCAATTTATTCGTCTTTGTGCTGCACCAAAAATTTTTAATAAGGACTGTATCAAAAAGAAAGTATCCACAAAAAAATTTAGTTTTCTTCGCCTTGCTCTAATTCTATTGTAACGTAAAAGTGCCGTTAGATAGAATAGCTTTTTGTAGGTAAATATTGCGTGTGATTTTTACAATTTGTTACCCAGTTGTAATATTGTCACGAATTAAAGAAGAAGTGCTTAAATTTATTTTGCACAAATTTTGCATTTAAAACGGTGTTTCGTTTAGAAATTTAGCTAAGCGCGAGAATATAAGTAAAAATGCAGTGAGAAAAATAATTAATAAGTCTGGGGAACATGTTACGGTAAAGGATTTACGAAAAAACGGTCGAAAACAAGGTCCCAGCAATCCCAAATTAGAGCCAAAATTGTGAGATAAATTCGCAAAAACAAATCAATGTCTGTCAGAGATTCATGAGGGTGGTACTAGCATAGGAATGATCCAGCGGGTAAAATAAGGCGTGACTTGAAGACATATAAGAAACATAAAGTTCCGAAACGAAGTGAAAACAAAAAATTGCATGTTAAAACCGTGCAACTACCCATTAATAAATTTGGAGCTGTTAAAAATCCACTGCATCACTTTTGTGGAAAAACAATAAACTCCGCCAAATTCACCAGAACTTTGACCAATTGAAAGATATTGGGCAATTGCGAAGCGTTACTTGAAAAATAACGGTAAACTAGCAGAAAATTTAACAAAGTTCAAAAAGTTAGTCCAAAGCAACCAGACAAATGAATAAAACTACTGTGCAAAATCTAAGTAAAGGCATCAAATTAAAAATTCGCTATGTATTTAGAAAATAATTTCTCAAATGTTTTAAACATAAAATCTGCTAATTAGAAGTCTGCTTTATGATAAAACATCATTTTATAATACTTAAAATTGGTTTTTTGTGTTTAAAATTGCTTTTTTTTGTGGCTGCTTTCTTTTCGATCCAGTCCTTATATCTAATTTTACCATATAAGTAGGTACATAATTCCTAAATTCATTGCCATAACATCGTTAAATTATGGTTTTTAGATTATTAATATACAGCAAATATTGTTGATCAACTAGCAATTTTATTTGTTTAAAAATGCTAAACTTTCGTTTAGCACGCCTAAAATTTCATTAATTTCTATGCTAAATATGCCGGTGATCCGTAGGTTTCTTTATTGGGGTTAAAATTTAAAAAAAAATTGATCTAGGCACTATTTTAGTGTTATTGAGCTAGTTTAGACGATGCCTCACTATGTCGCATCATTTCCTCGATTTTTGTGCGCATTTTTTCACCAAAAAATTGTATTGCCTCACGTTTGATGATACACTAATACATTGAAAAACAATACCTATTTTTTAGGTTCGAATTTTTTGTTTTTGAATTCGCTGTTTATTCATCATTCGTAAATCAAAATTTGACAAACGTCACAAGTCTTTGCATCAAGCATCAAGTCTTTGACAAGCATCACAATAATAATGAAAATAATTCTACACATACATAGGTAAATTGCAATTGTGATGACGCTTCAATATTTTAAGTGTGAACGAAATAGTGCGGAATGATGTGATGCAGTGATGGATGCGTCTAAATACCCCTAAATTCATTATGTCAAAATTATATCAGTATTCGAACGCAAACGACCTTATTACAAAATATGGAAGAGACAATTATTTCACTCACGTCAAAATTATTACAAAAAAAAAAATATTATCACAAACATCGGACGCGTCCTAAGTAATTCTAGTACTTTAAATAACAGCTGACGAAATGTCAAGCAATTAAAAATATAAACAAAATAATGTGAATAACAATTTACAAGATAAGTATAAAGGATAATTATTTAATAAATTAATAATTCAGTTTTCAATAATTTCAGATGATTTTCTGTACATATGTATAATGTGAGACTGCTTGGATTACAGGGAACTTCACGAATTACGTTTAGGTGGGTTATGAATTATGATCATGATAAACCAATTAAAGTAGGTATGATCAAGCGCATGTATTGCTATCTCTTTCACTAAAAAAATTCTGTCATTCGGTGCTCTTTTCTTGCTATACTTTTTTTTATAATCACTAGTTCATAGCAAACAAAAACAAATCGAATTGTTTTGCGGTGATAGTTTTTGTGAAAACAACGAAGCCTTGTGATTTTATCGCACCGAATGACGAGTTGCGCAAGAAAAGACGAATTTGAAACAGCTGTCAATCATACCTATTAAATTAGTTTATCATGGGTTATGATTAGTTTATGGAAACTAATTTTGATTTTAATTTTAGGTGATGAAATTTGTTGATCTGCACGGTTCCAGACATACCGCCAACGTTGAACTATTAAGTTCAAGACACTGGTAGCAGAACTATCTTGGATATTGGTCATGCAGACAAAAATCGCTTTATACCCTTTGTGAGGTCTGTTTTGTCTTCATACCAGCGAACGTAGCCAAATAGGATCAGCATAATATACCCCTGTCTGGTTAAACACATATTTTAGGTTGACTTGTGCGGGTGGTAAATCTCCCATTATTTGACCCATTTTTTGAGCTCGGTATCGGGTACACGGAATGCAACGATGAACTCTTTGTCGTACAAGATTTTTGCAATTGATGATCCAATATTTTTGCCTCAATGTGGATAACATCAACGACTGCGCTGCGTGTAGATACTTCACGTGTATCTAGTTTACAATCAGCTTTTTAATTAGGTGGTTTGCGGGTAATATGATTGTTCATTTTTGATCATATTCGACGTTTGCGTATTGCGTGTTGTATTCTACTCCCAACTCTCATGGCAATATCCCATGTTTGTCTAATACAGGGTTTAATGCGAGCAATTTACTGTGTTTCGGAAGTGGTTTTTGATTTTTGATGCATGCAATTTCCATAGTAAAACAATTAGTTTGAACCACTTTGAAAATTATATTGGTAGCTTAGTTATAAAGGTCTGGTGAGACCAATATTTATTTTAGTTCTTTATTCATAGACCTTATTAGGTTGTTATGATATTGCAATAATAAAGCAATTATTCTCGCTAACTTTGAAAATTTAGAGTACCATTGTGATAATTCTTCCAGAAATGAATGTGACCGGTTGCTCATCGTTGGTATATGGTTTGGTGCGAACCAGTTGGGTTTGACTGGCCAGATCTATGCATCTTGTTGTAGCCATGTTGGCCCATTCCACCAAAGGCCAAATTCCGAAACATGACCGTTTTCTTTAGTGGGTATACCCCCAATTTTTTCTAGATGTCCTCTAGAACTCTGGTTTTTGCGCCATCTTTGTTTTTGGTTCTGGTGTATACGACAGCAGAGTAAGCATATTCTGATGAATCCGAGAATCCGTGCAGTTGAAATTTTGTATTTTCTGTAAACAGCCAAGGTGGAATAGCTATTGTATCTGTTGCAATCTCTTTGCTATATATGCGGGTAAGGGATCATCCCATTGTAAATTTAACAGCCATAACGATTGGAACAATGTTTTGATCATAATGGTGCATCGAGACAGCCAACTGAGCGGGTCGAACATTTTGGAGGTTTCTGACAACAATTTTCGTTTAGTGTTGGTAACTTCTGGGTTAATCGAAACTTTAAAATCTATGTTATCATTTCCTGCACACCATTGCAAACCTAGTAACTTTCCTGAGGATGTTGTCTCAGTTATTTCAATCGGCGACAACTCTTGATGGTTGCAAGTATATTTTTGAGCAATGAAACGCAATTCGAAGTCCATTTTTGCAAGTTGAAGCCGGCTAGTTTCAACATCTCAATAATTGCAGTCTGCAAGTCGAGAGCCTATCTTTCGGTATCTGCCCCGGACATCAGGTCGTCGATGTACAGGTTATTTTTAATAATTTCTGAAGCTGCTGGAATAGGGTGCGGAGGCTGTCCCATAGGTAACCGTCAAGTCTTCTATTGGTAGCTCTGGATTCTCCCTCCACACAATTCTATGAAACTTGGTGTCTTTTGGTAAAATTAATATTTGGCTCTATATCGCATGATGCGGCATATATGTATAATGAAGATTTTGGTTTAACATTCAAGTTGGTGAGAGATATGCATTCCATGTGGCCCAGGATGATGTATTCTCGCATAAACTCCACATAATCTGATCTTAGGTTCGGATGGTTTCGAAATCTGTTTTCCATAGCAGACAAGCACCGGAGTGCCATATTTCTTGAATTTCCCCATTTCTTTCTTGGGTTGTTTAAATGGTAGGTGAACAAAAAATCTTCTGTGGTTGTTTCGTTTATGAGTGA
This sequence comes from Tipula helvola, assembly GCA_963556165.1. NCBI lineage: Eukaryota > Metazoa > Arthropoda > Insecta > Diptera > Tipulidae > Tipula > Tipula helvola. Next base: position 169,497,031 of record OY744482.1, on the reverse strand, counting down.
TTTCAAAATGAGTTTCGCACAATTTATCGATCTATTTATAATTCAGTGCTAAAATTGATACTAAATGAACATTTATTATCATTGGACGGAGTAGTGCCGGCAATTATCCAACCTAAAACGCTATTTTGTGCGATAGGGGTATTTTGAACTTCAACAAGCTTGTTAAATATTGTAGCTTTTGACCGGCCGCAAGTGACACTCTTTCATGCGCACGGTGTTTTTGAACAGGTCAAAAATACTTTGGCATTCCTGAAGGTCACCTTGAAATAACGGTATATTCAGGCGCGGCAATTTAGCTTCAGATGCTGAATGACAGTTAACTGAATTTTCACCTAAATTACTGGTATTTAATTGAGTTGCAGTCTTGCAGTAGGAAACCGGCAAATAGCGGCATTTAACATGGAAACCGCTTGATAATAATTATCATCAAAATCCTGATTGTGTTTCCAAATCCGCGTCTAATTCAGACATGTTATCTTCACAGTTTGTGAACTCGGTCCACAAAGTATTGTTTTTTTCCAGGCGTGTTTTAATCTCTTCGAAATTCGTCGTAGCCGTGATAATGCCAGCAAATGTTAAAATTTTGGTCATTTGACCTTTAATGATTGAGATTTGTTTTTTGAGCGCTTCTATATTAACACTTAACCGACGGGTCGAGTAGTATCTACTGGTTTCGTCAGCTGATGTTAACCGACGGGTCGAGTAGTATTTACCTTTTTCGACTTCTGACGTTTAACAGATAAAATCATTTTAACATAATACCGATACATCAGAAGTCGAAAAAGGTAAATACTACTCGACCCGTCGGTTAACATCAGCTGACGAAACCAGTAGATACTACTCGACCCGTCGGTTAAGTGTTAAATGATTTAATAATGTGTATGCTTGCACGAACGGCTGTTACATTTTATAAATTAAAGTTCTATTATTTATTTATTATAAATTATTTAATTTAATGTTTAATATATGTATGTGATCTTTAATTTTCGTACAATTATTTATTATTTAATATTTAACACCATTTTGTTTATTTTATTATTATTAAATACCACCGCGCAATGTGGGCGACACGTCGCCGTATTGAAATTCGAGAGCAGACTGAAGCC